>OY754959.1:53017461-54243734 GCA_963576555.1 Ferdinandea cuprea
TATTATGTGTTGATTTGTTGGTTCGTATAACAAAAAAAAATATCATTTAAATATTTTAAACATATATGTTTCAATTCGATCTTTTCTAGGGGGATAATATTATTAAGGTAAATAATAAAGTAACTAATATATTTTTAAATATATATATATAAAATGTGCTTACATATATATATTTGAAAGTTTTTTTCATTTTTAATAATAAATTTTATCTTTTTTTTTTTTTAATATAATATAATATTTTTATGTGTTAATGTTTAATATATCTTTAATAATAATAATAATAATAATTTTTTTTGTTCTTTCGCTAAAGAGGTATTAGTTAAACACCTAAAGAGGTATTAGTTTAATTTAATTTATAAAAATGTGATTTTTTTTCTGTATATACTAGTACTACGTATTTATAAACAAAAAAAAGAGAGTTTTTATCTTTAATTTTTTTTTGTTTTTGCTGCCAAGGAACGCGATTTTTATTCGCTGTTTTTTGCTTTCACTTTAACACTTTTGAGTGTAAAATGAAAGTTGTTTGACATAAATAAAACCTCTTCTTTTTTTTGTGTGTGTGAAACAACATGGGCTGCTGACTTAATTTAGATGAAAAAGTTTGTTGGTTTGTTTTTTTTACATTTGTTTTACTTATTTTAAATATTATTTGTTTTATGTGTATTCTTATGCCAATGTACATTAAATTATTACTAATTTATTTTTTTTATTAAAATAACCAAAATCGAATGTCATGTAGGGATTAATACAAAGTTTTTTTGTTTGTTTTCGTTTTAAAATTAAACTCGCAAAGATTTTTTGTATTTCTTTTTGTAAAATGCTAAAAATTGTTTAATTTTTTTTTCTTTTCTTTGTCTTAAATTAAATTTTTTTATCACTTCGTGTTCTTTTTTGTGTGTTTAAATTTATTTGGTATAAATTAAATTAAATGAAAAAATTCGTTAACAAATAAAGAGGGGGTAGACATGCTGTAGAATGAATATTTTATATTTTTACAACAACTTTTGTTGTTTTATTTTTGTTTTTGTTCGCATGGAACGTTTAATGAAAAAAATAGTACGCATTTTTTCATGAAATAATTTTTTGACAAAGAAATTCGTCAGACATAATAAAGACGCTTACAACTAATTAGCTTACAAATTTAGAGATCACATATGATGTTCTTCCTATAATTACTTAGTTAAATTTAGTTTTTTTTTTGAAAAAATTTTAGTTCTAAATAAATTTACGCCGAAATTTTTCTTATTAACTTTTATGTTGGCAGTTGTTATGAAATTTGACTGAAGGAGGATCAATTTTGGTTATAAGAGAGAAAACTTAGCCCCGGTAGTCTTACGGACCGAATGGAGTTGGCAGAAGAGGCACTGAACTGAAGTGTTTATTTAAATGAAAACCCACATCATTTCATGAGTTTGGTGCGAAATAGTAATCGCAAATTTATTTAATGAAAAATGAATTTCGTAAAAATTGCTACTCAAAAATGTAATTTCTTTTGAAATTATATCTAACCATTTTGCAATTTTGGTGGCTCAAAAATGTCCTCATACCCCCTCCCATACTTATTTCCAGCCCAAATCTACTCAATTTATGTATTACATTGTACAGCAGTCTACCCTATGTAAGAAATAAAAGAAAAACAATATCCAAATTTCGTTAAATAAATAATAAGTAATTTAAGAAACAAAAAAAAAAGAAAAATCCTCAACAAACTTTACTACACAGTAAATTTTTTAATTTTATGATATCAAATATGAATAATTAGTATACACTTTTGATATTTATATGTTTAAGTTTATAATTTAATTTTAAAATCTAAAATGCTTCGTGTTCCTAAATTTAACAACATAACTAAAAAAAAAAGTAGGTACTTCAATTTTGTTAAACAATAAAAATTCGGACTGATTTTTTTTTAAGTTTTACCTTAAAAGTTATTGAAAACCACAGCATTTATTTTATATTTAATTTTTTTTTGTTTTAAAAATTGTGATGTTTTCTTCATTACGTTTAAACACTTTTCTTTTTGGAACCCAAAAATAAATAAATAATATCAATATAAGAATTAAAAAAGACACAGAGAGAAGAGAAAGAAGAAAAAATGAGCTAAAAATAGAAAGAAAATTTAAAATAATAAAAAAAAATACACATAACTTTGCATATGTATTGAAAATTTAAGTTTATGTTGGTTTATAAAACTAATTAACAAAAAAAAAAAATTATAATTAAAAATAGTTCTGCTCTTTATATGATTTTTTTATTATTATTATTATCTAAATTAATTATTTAAGAAAGCAACATAAAAAAAAATCCAAGAAAAGAAAACTAAACTCAAACTCACAATTAAAATAAGATTATAAATTTTTATATATATAAAAATGTAGATATATATATATATATATATGAAGAAAATTATATAAAAATTAGCTAACCCTTTTGTTTTAATTAATCATATTAAGATAGTTAAGGAACTCCTCGGAAAAAAGTTGCATGCATGAGGAACTGCCTGATGGCGGTGCCGATGTTGCTGCAGCTGGTGATGATGATGATGTTGAAGATACTGCTGCTGAAGATACTGATGAGAGGGAGGCGGCTGTTGCAGCTGCTACATCGGTGGCATTAGTAAAGAAACTGCCATTTGCACCAATGACCGGGCGCTGTTGCTGTTGCTGCTTCATGACGGGACAAGTTGTTTTGTTGCGATTTACAATACCGCCAACAGATGGGGTATTTGAGGTACGCCAGATCGAACCAATTGTATCACTTTGAAGTTTATTATCACTGCCAACAGCAAATGGATGTGATTGATTATGCTGTTGGTGGTGATCGGAGGAATTCATTGTTGCAGAGCAACTATCAGAGTTGCCCCAGAGATCATTGAATAGCAAATCGCGCGATTGTCCCATATATGATGATGAATTCATACAATTATTCGTAATATTATTGCGCTGTGTCTTAGGATTGCAAATGTTGTTGGTAGAATTTGCAGCCGGATTTGGTATCTCCCAAATGTTGCTGATCTTATTCAGTTGGCTGGCATAGGACGTTGCTGCCGCATCCATTGAATGTTTTGTGGATCCCGCTAGGGGACTCTCCCAAAGACTTGTGGTTTGTGATAATAATGAGCCGCCTCCTGCTCCTCCTCCTCCATTTGAAGAGCATGTTGATCCAGCCGATGAGGTTGTAGATGATGTTGGCGATGCGTTGCTCTTAATCGAATAAAAGCTATCCCTGAGATTGCTATTTGGCGAGGACTGACTTGAGGTCCAGAGGGATTCCTTGCTATTGCTGCGATAGCTGCTGGCGCTGTGATATTGCGACGAGCGCACAGACGACATGGAACTGGGACTAAGGGATGGATGGGAGCTAGCTGGATTATTATTGCTAGTTTGGTTGTTATTATTTGAAACAACCGTTGAGGATGTAGACGATGGGGAACATCCCCAGAGATTGGAAATGTTTGTGGCTGCTGCCTGATTGTACAATAGTGTATTATTATTGGTTGCTGTGTTAGTTGTATTATTGGCAGATGACAATTGGCCCCATAGATTGTTATGTGGTTTATTGCAAGAGTTGTTACTTAAAATGCTAATACTGTTGTTGGAATCTCCTACTCCTACCCCACCACCATTTGCCAATCCAAACAGCATTCCGTTGTCAGCGTTTGACGAACGGCAACTGATGTTCAGATTGGCTGTGGTGGGATGACCCTGACCTACACCTGTTGCACTACTATTGCTTATAAACTTAATTGCGTTCAATTCATGTACTACAGAATTCATAAAATTATTACTACATTCGTTTAAAGTTGTAGAAGTGCTGCTGTTGTTGTTGTTGCTGTTGGTGGTGTTATTCTGGTGATGGTGACCACCAACCAGATGATTGGTATTAGCCAGAGCAGATGATGATGGCGATTGCGGCTGCTGTGTTGTTGATTGCAGTGGTAGTGGAGGTGGTGTTGATTGCGACAAATTAACACCTGCTGATCGATGATGTCTTACCTGAGTCAACAGCTGCTGTTGTTGCTGCAGTGTTAACTGATTGGTGGTAGTGCTGCTGCCGTTTGGATCTGGAGTTTGCTGCAGCAGTGGAGCCGAATAATCGATCAGTGGTGAGTAGAGTGAAATTGCTTTCTTTAAAGAACCCCCGTCGGTAGTCGCTGATGCTTTTGATACCGCCGCGCCATTTGGAGACTCCAACGGGGCCTCATGTTATGCGAGGTTCAACGATAACATGTTAACATTTTTGGTGTAACAGTAGCCGATTGGCTTAACGAAGTGTGTATCCTGAGTGGCACAGAATGGGCATGTGACACAGTGCGAATAGTCGCTGAAGAAATTCAATCGTTGCTGAGGATGCAAAAGCAGCTTCAAGCAGGTATTGCACTGAAAGCAAATGTACACATGTGTGGTCAATAAAACAGTAAGGATAAGGCTATGTAGGTGAATATTACTAAACATCATAAGGAGAAGCATCATTATTAAGCTGTGTGCAAGCTAACTCACCTTTAGACGTTCAGCACAACACGGCATTGCAGCAAAGATATCATATGCATACATAGTTCCAAGAACGAGACTGGAGCCATCCCAGAGCTCGCCGCAAAATCTTTAAGAAAAATATAAAAACAAATTTTGATTAGGTAAGGTATGTTATGATTTGAGGCTAGGATAAGTGTTCTTGGTTCGTATCTTACCTGCAACTGATTATGCGTCCTGATGAAGCAGAATCCATGCAACCCATGCAAACACAAGTCAAATAGAGAGTACGTCCTTCATATTTGACCTGAAAAACAAGGAGAGGAGATCCGATTATTTTTTTTTTGTAATTTTGAAGTACAAAAATATTCTCTCATATGCTGAGAAATTTATGCGCTAGCCTTCTGGGCAAACTTGGCGATTGTTCCCAAAATTACCTACCTAGAGCCTAGAGAGTCAGTTTAATTTTGCAAACATATGATTCAGAGACGGGAGTGCAACAAAAGTGCAGAAACTGAATCGAATGTGGACAAATGCCAAACGAGTAAGTTGTCAGTCTAGGGAGGTCTACATTCCAAATTCAAATCCAATTAAAATTAAATTATACCATCAAATATTTACCATGCTAACTAACAATTTGAGATAATAAACTAAACCGCGAATCGAACAAAGACAGAATGCAGTGAATTAACTTTTTAAATTAATAAACAACTTTCGAATGTCATGGGATCATGGAGAAATTATGCCCAAAGAAATTCATATACCTAATTGCGGTCTTGTTGGTGGCGTCACCACTCAGCTACAAGTATCTTAGTTGAAAGAAATTCATACAATTCAACACAGCGCAATTGCAACGATGTAACAAAGCGCACACTGAGCATCATTGCCAATTTAGGAGCTTGAAAGCAGTTTTATGTTACCTGTCAACTTGCTGTCAACATGACATAAAAGTGGCAAGAGTTGAATAGCATGTCCAGGTCCACCCTATATTTTAGCTTCTGTTCGGAGCAATCGCAAAAGAGAAAGAGAGAGCACAAATTAAATGGATATCAATTTATGGCCTAGGATAATTTAATCAACAAACCTAATTTGCATTTTCAATGAAACCAATGTGTAGGTTCAGAGCAGATGTAGTCCCACAAGCTAGGTGTTGGATTGCTTTAATGAAGTTACCTTATAACCTTATTTTTGGGAGCAATATTTGCATAGAAAAGGATTATTGTGATTATTCAAATAAGATGGATGCATATTCATTGGGGGTATCAGAAGTGCTTGGAAGGATGTTGTCTTTATATCTGTCTTTTTAAAATTTGCAGCTTAACACTGATCACAGTATGGAGGTATTTGACAATGTCGTAGACTTATCGAAATGCAAGACACGAATGGTTGCGTGAAGGTATTTTTCTCTAGCAAAGCTGCCCAAATTAGCCATAAAACAATTCCGTTATATCGAAACATGACAGTATTTTTAGTAAAGCGGTCCGAAGTGTATGCCAAAGATTAGCAGACTGATTCTGCTCAGAGCTTTTAAGGACCCCTTATGAGAAGGCTGAAACTAGTGACAAGACTGAGTAAAAAACCTTCGAAGAATAAATGATGCTGCCGGCATATGCGCTCAGTCATTTCACCTTTGTAGACAGACGACATAGGGTGCTGGCCCAATAAAGGTTCATAATGAGCCATTCCTGGCAAGAGCGTCAGGGGCATATTTCACAAAAGCACTCTGCGAGCCATTTTATATTCCACAAAACTATAGTATATTTCTACATTAAACATTAATTTGTTTTTAACTCAAAAGACCAAAAGCTTTTTACTCACCTCAATGCATCCGGGTGAATGTTGTTTTGGGCTCAAAAAGAACGACCCATCAACCAATGGATAACGATCGAATACCAACATTGGTTCCTCGCATAGAATGCATGCCACACGACTCATTTGACTTTGAGCCAGGGACGATAAAATGAATAAACGTGTCTCATCGTTGCCATGATTTCCTTCATCCTCGATCTGAAAAAAAAAAACATAAAAACATTTAAATAAAGCGAATTTCCCAAAAAATTGCATCACTTAACAGAAAATAAATTAAATCGTTTGTGTCTGGGAAATTGTTAGCACAAAACAAAGGTACAAGATAATTCTGTCAATAAAAAATTGCAAACAGGTGAAACGACTTTCCGAATGAAAATGCTGTCCAGTGCACATTTTAGCAACTCTACTTACTAACGTTCGCTCTGTGTATGTGTATATGTGTATATGTATCTATGTAATTCATTTGGTCAATTCTCGAAATGCCAATCGTGTCCTTTTACTCGGTGCCCGGCTGCTGCTGCTATTACTTCTGGCTAGAGTCGCAATAATTCAAAATGGATAAATGTCCTGATCATTCGTGTGTGCACCAAAAGTCAATATGGTTAAGCGCCTGGAATTTCGTTTTTGCCTCGCTCAGATATGTATCCTCAGATATATTATTTAGGTAGATATATCCTTTTATCACATTACAGGTGAACACACAATTGCATGTGGCTAAGAGCACGTATGCAACAAAGTACCATATTAAGCTGAAATTGACAGAGAAAGAATCATATATAGAAAGGACATGGTCCTTTCGAATTATTGAAAAAGTAAAAGACACCTCTGTATATAGTGATAGTGAGGGAAAGGAATAAAATAGTGCAGTCATCGAAGAAGCCGCTGCTTGGAATAAAGAAATATCTCGACAAAAGGAAAACAAAAAAAAAATTAATTTAGATCGCATGTCCCTCCAAAAGATATGTGTGTATGTGCTCTTTTCTCGGGAAGAAAATAAAAAGGATTTCATTTCGCAAAACAAGTCCCGGTCATGTTTCACTTTATTGATTATCGATTTGGGAATTCCATTTTGTTATCCCGCATGACATGGTGCAGAAACATACAATGAATACGCTAGTGATCCAGTCCATTCCACCGACACATCGAGCACGAAAAAAAAGCGAAGGAGTCTCAGTTTATGGTTCATTTGGTATTCTGAAATTGGAAGATATACCAAATATAGAAAGGTAGACACGATGTGGTGTTTATAACTCCCAAGGTAACTTGACTAAATTATGAGCCCGGAATGTATGTGTATGAGTGAGAAATGCGATTGAATGGCTCTGTTTCGAAGACAATATTCCATACACAATTAAGGCGGTAGTGGTGTTAAAATGCGTGCAGCATGGTGTTCCATAGCCCCTTTAGCCTTCAAAATTTCATCCGTCAAAATTTTCGAAAACATGTCCAAATATTTCTGTTAAAATAGAGTCCCATTTAATAAATCTCTAAGCGTACAAAATATTGGCTCTTCCAGACTCTTTTCGTTCTAGAAAAATCAAAGTTAGAAGTAACGTTCCTGCCTACTTGTTTAACCAATTTGAGCTTTTTATAAAGCGTGAGATACGTTTTGGGTCGGTCGAGTTTAAATCGTTAGGATCATTGTAGAAGTAAGCTCCTAGATGGAGATTTCGTTTCCGGGAGCCAGCAGGTCATGCGCAAAGAAGGTGTACAGTTGTCTCTTCCTCCTGCTAATCTACACAACTCCCATAAAAGTAGTTTGAGTGAGCGCCAAGCCTTGTTGCATGCCTGCCTATCAAACAGTGTCCAGTGATTGTAGCACTAATGTGCGATCTATTGAGGGTAATCAATCAATCACTTCAGGAGTTTCTTCCCAAAATGGGCTATTGAGACAAAATAAAAATGTCCTGAAACATGTATCCCACATCTTTCTATTCCCGAGCATCATGTAAAATTTGACATCGATATGTTAAGTGGCTTGGGAGTTATTATTATCATCCTTAAAATGGATATTTTTGTGGCCTTGTTAACACATGAAAATGAAAAATATCAGACCTTTCTCAGAATAATAGATCAAATCGTTTTGTTATAGCAAAATTGTTAATATAAAAACGAATGAATATAAATCTTCTGACACAAGCTATTCATTTCTAAGACTCCCGATCATGAAACAAAAGAAAAACACCATAAAAGCATTAAAGGATATTCTGTCCTTGTAGTTGCTTCGATTTTGGCTTTCTATTTTTTTTTTTTGCTTTGTCTACACAAAAAATAATATTTATTGCTTCACTTTAATGTATCTACTTGCGAATGGGAAACAATAATCCACTACAGTGCTGTGTAACGTTCTCGTAGTTATATTAAAAAGCAATAAACTTAACTCCTCCGCAGGACAAGAAGCCATTTGGGGATTTCTTTAACCAGAAAACATTAAGATGTGCATTACGAAGAGAATATATAAATGAAAAGCCATCAACTTCGCGAAGACGACGACAAGGACGACCCGATTCGATGTGAAGAGGATAAAACAAATCAAAAAGTATCTGTTGTATTATTCCGTATCTATTCGGGTATCAAAATCCACTCAAGTGTAATGAATTCAGTTTCTTTCATCCGCTTAGTTTGTGTGGAATGTCGATTTTATACGAAGGGCGGCCCGTCTAGGTTTTGATTCATTCATTCTTTTGACCTATAGCAGAAAATGATGAAGGAGGTGTCCTACACTTACCGTCTAGCATCTTTAGTTCATATAAATATATAAATAAAATTAGTAAAGAGTGTAAACAATATTTATTAATCGAAAAGCTCCCCCTAAATATATACTAAATAAGGATTCTAAGGATTATGTCAACAATCACCACCGTTGTGATAGGTGTTTATAATTCTGGAAAGACGACAAACGAACGCTCAAACAATACCTATAATACGAAAATGTTCAGAAGAGTGAGATACAACAAATCTGCTCTTATCGTATCAGCCCACGAAATGCTTTGTATTACTTAAATCACTCAATATGAATAAGGAAAGAGTATAGAAGGCACTGTGTGCTATTGTTTCGCTTTAATTGAGAAAAGTAAAAGTTTACTTTGGCTTTGAATTGCGATGGTATTGTTTCAGAGTTGAAGAATTAGTGTTAGCGCTCTATTCAGAAACAAAAACGACGGGGATGAGTACCGTTGGGCTTTCTTCTGCTGTCGACGCCATACCTTACTACTAATATTCTACCTATATCAGATGAGATGATACACACCGGGATAACAGATAAAGTTCTACAAATTGAATTGCTGATTAAATAGATGTTTCGCATTGGTAATCAACTTTGGACCGGGGTTCTGGTGTATATATCCTCGCTGGATGGTATATTTGTCTTGTTTTTGATTTGATTAGAAGAGTTCCAAAGGAATGGAATGAGTACCAAGATTTATGATGACCCAATGTTATTCTTTCAGAAAGTTTTCTCGCAATTTGTTTATCGTTTTTGTTCAAACATCTATTGAGTGAGTTGATAGTGGAATGTGTAATTGATATATGTATACGGAAAAGTAGTGGGGACCAGAGATGTAGACACATTAGAGTTATAGAACTAGTGGAAGGTTTACTCTTTTCAGCAAAGCAAAAAACTTAGAAAAACATTCAATGATAAAAGAAGAAAAATCAATAAATATTAGTCCTAAAGCCTGGCTTTTTCAACCACTTTGGATGTAAAATTTGATGGAGATTCCAAACGGAAAATTTGGCAAGAGCTGGGACAGCTTTACTTTAAAAACTTTAATGGGGGCGTGTTGAAAACCGCTAAATATTTCCACGCTAAAAATTCTAAGGCACTTCAGCACTAAGCCATGGCACCCAGTTTTTATAGAACAAGCAAACTTTGAAATGAGCTTTCACAATAAATCTCTCCGGATATTGTTGTAAAATAGGCGCATGGTTTCGCGAGAAATTGTTTCTAAGTAAAGTAAATCCTGTCTGAAATGCATCTGGCCTAAAACCAAATAAAGAATAACGCTTGCCAATTATGTGGTCCTCTTCCAAAAACCAAGGAAATCGCGTATTTTAGGACCTTGAAGCATGGACTCTTTCTTAAGCAGAGTCATTTCGAGAGAAAAGTTCGTCCTAAGACGAGAACTCTACGAGTGACTGTGCAGTGACATCTACCTGCGAATGAGATGGCTGGGACATGAAGATCGAATGAATGCGAGCTCGCAGAATCTTCGACTTCAATTCATACGGACAACGCAGCAAAGCAAGGTCTCATGTTAGGTGGCACACACAAGTGGAAGGCGAACTTAACTAGCTTTGGAGTGCGAAACTATAGCCCGTTAGCAAATGACCGCGCTTAATACATTTAGGTTAATGCCCAAGGTCCACGCTTTGCTGAGAAAATTCTGCTTTGCTAAGGCTTGACTGCATATTTGTCGCAATTCGTTTTGTAGTATATAAACATAATTCATGATCTATTCCACCTTTGATAGAAAGTGTATCAATACAAAAGTTCATTCATTCATTCCCCCCCCCCCCCCCCCCTAACCTATACAAAACAAAAAATGCCCTTACTGAGTCCGGTGAACTCAAAGGATTTCATCACAATATACATACATGTCTCATGAGCTACGTGTTTATTTGAAAATTCGTAAATTTGATGAATCTTTTATGACGTTCAACTAAAGTGGTTCAGCACCAGACCAATTTACATTTCCAAAAAGGTGTATCCGAAGAATACTAATTTAGTCGCTTTCTTTTGGAATCATTTCCAAGCTGACTTATGTGAATTCTTAAATGACCAATACCTATGAATACATTTTTAAAGTTATACTCTTAAAAAAATATATTGCACTACATCCTTTCCATTCATCGTTTTCCTTTAGCAAGGCGTCGTTCCAAATGCCAAAACACCATACATGGATGGCTTGATAGCTATAAAATTTATTTATATCTGCGGCTGTTGTGAATATGAACGTGTACATGTGGAATTTATGCATGCATCATATTTATTTGTTCCACTTGAAGGAATTTCTTTTTAATTTCTTATTTAAAAGATATATATGAATGATGGCAGTAGTCTGCGCATGTGGTTGGTTTCTATAGTTGCGAAGCGAATACTAAAGGACTTGGTATGTGCTTGGGTTCCCAGTAAATATACATATATATGTATATACATCAAATTGAATGAAGGAGGAAAAAATATATCTTTTACCAGACACGAGAGCAAACACTTGAAGTAACCATAATCCCTTAAATTCAGTTGTCTTTGGCACAGCCACACGAAAAGCGATGTTGGAATGTCAATTGAAGCCATACGACGATTACGAAAATCCAAGACATGGCACAAATGTGTTGGTAGATAAAAGGGGGATAGTGTAAGACTCTGATGAGTGGATACCTTGGGGCAAGGTAGCCAAAAATAGCATATGAGTAATGTTAAATTGGTTAAGACATCAATAAAACGAAAATACATTTTTGGTTGAATTCAATTTCTTTCTGCGGACAACCACAACATTATGTATTATGAAAAAATAGGTTCACTTTTTAAACTCTGCCCATATTTCTATTTGCTAAAATTGGCATTTTTTGACATCTTCTCTGGTAAAACTAACGAAGTATTTATTATTATTGCAAAAAAACTTGTAATGGTAAGTTCCTATAGTTATTAAAGTCTTAAAAGAATGCATTCATTGAAGTCATACCAGAATATTTTGAGGATATGAATCCTCCATAATGACCTCAATTATAACATAAAATTGAACAAGATTCCAATAATATTTAAGTCAGGATGAATCAATCGTAAGCAGTGAATAAAAATAATCCTTTTTGAATGGTTTGCATTTGCTGAAGTAACTTTGATGTTAGGACAATTCACAATGGCCCTATTACAAAGTATTACTTTGGCTTCGTGGTTGCTTAAAAATAATTGCATCAATCAACAATTTTACAGCTTTTTTTTAAAAGTGGACTAGGCAATAAAGAGTCGCATTATAATTCTATCATGAATTACATTTGAGAGGCTGTCGAACTTTCTCCTGTTCAGTTTCTTTGAGGAATAAAAATGAACCAAGGACATCTCAAATGATGAGAATAAAAAGCGAGCTCATCGTTGGTATATCCTTGGTTGAAAAATTTCAACGTCATATGGAGTTTCTAGGAAAATTTGCATAGACCTTCTTCTAATATATTCTCGTTAGGTTTGTGAGTCTACAGTGCCTCTAAAGAAAAACCACTCAGGATGCTTAGGTTATTTTTGCTCAGACCGATAAATACCTTGAATCTTTTTAGGTTGCCTGTTTGCCTGTGTCAAACCTGGGATGTTCCGATTGGTTTCAGCCCTATTATCGCTGATAATGTTTTTTAAGTCCCCTAATTGTCCATAATGCATACATAGCCAGGTATCCAACAGACGATAACTCTGTTATTGATGACTAGATTATTTAGTCCTTGTAGGCATATCAAACACGAACCCATGTTCGTTTCTAAGTATATTATTATTATTATCAAGTTTCAGATGTCTTCGCAGTGTTAATTTCATGGCCCAAACACTGCTGCCACAGTTCTCGACCACTTTATCGTTTGGAACTTTATCTTTTATTTATAGAACCGTTGCTGCAACTTTCTTCGTTAGAACATTTCTTTCAAAAGTTCAGTTTTTTGTAGCAGAAGATCTTCAAAAAGTATATCTTATTCTTATCAAGACCGATTACTCGCAGGAGCCAGTTAAACTTTCAGGAAAGGTGGGATTAATAAACTGTCAACTTTTCCCGGTATAGTACGTTTCATCCTTACTTTCCATTTTTTTGGAAGGCACTCAATCCGTCCAGTTAAATCGAGTAAAAATATAGGATAACCGAGTACAGAGCATGTGACATGTTCATCGGTCGGGCCCGACAGACTGATGGGCACTGATTAGCCAATCACACTTCATGTGATATCGTTTTACTCTGTTGTCTAGTAACTGCATCTCAATTTTCCTTCCATTAGTTTGAGTGTTTAAAAATTGCCAAAGCCAGTTGAAACGAACTATATACTTCCGTTAATTCAAAAGAAAGCATTCATAAATCGATAGAGAGGAAGAGAGACGAACAATCATGCATGACTATCATATAAAACCCAATTAGCAGCAATCTTCTGAGAACTTTAGCTAAAAAAAAAGAAATCGATTTAAATTTAAAATTAATGAAGAAAGAAACCAAACTGATTTCTTTGTCCACTTTTGGAAAATGCAATTATCCTTTTTAAACTTTAAGTACCCAGAAATGAAAAGCAAATGTCCACTCAGACATTTCTCTATCCACGAACTGGCAAAATTCCTTTTGATTTCCACCAACACAAAAAGTAGTTCACTGAACTGGCAAAGGAAACATTTTGAAAAGAAACTATCCCATTGAATGTCGTCCCTTTTTTATTGTATTTTTTCTTTAACTTTCAAGCAAACATGGCATTTAATTTAACGTAATGTTTGCATTAAAACATATTTTTAAAGGACATTCCAAAGGAAAAAACCGACACATCCTTGTAAAGTCGAAAGTGAAAGCTTTTTTTTGCTTGTTATTGACCATTCTATATCTGCTATTTAAGGGCTATCATGATCTTATATCATGCCGGAATGATTTCTATAGTAAAAGCATTTAGGATTTAATCCTTGTTGTGTACCCTCTCAGCGCGATTGTGTCTCGAATTTAAATTGAGTGCAAATTGTATGAGATTTGTCTTTTGGCAATAAAAGCAGAGAAACAGAGAAATAAGTGAAGGTACCTTATTATGTTATCCACTACACTACGCGAAAGTGTCCTTATGCGAGATATAAATGCTTGGTACGTTCATTCACGTTGCTATGGCATATTTTCATTTCTATTTTTTTTATATAATTCTGCAGGCAACTACAACTCGTCGTAGTATGGCTTGGCATCCAATTTTGAAATCCACTTCAAAGATACAAGACCAGGATGTCGCGTACAGAGGAGTGCGATGTTGAATCCTTTTTCACGCTGAATATTCGCGATTTTCATTTCTTTATTGTTCATTGCCAGATGGGGATTTGTTGTCACCATCCAGTAGTAGACTGAGTATCCTCGTGCCACCGAATTTGTCTGGAACTTGTAGTAGATCATGCGACTCCGTGTAGAAGACATTACAGGAAAGGATAGAGCAGGAGGAATGGCATCGTTTTACGATGCTTTTGATGTTTGTGTCAAGGATCTGCAACGCAATGACATTTGCATATTTTGTGTAATTACTTTATCGTCGAAAGTGCAAGGATAATTTATTTCTCATTGTATTTTGTTAGGTATTCTAGGCAGGACACAGCTGGAATTATTATGGGAAATGTAAATGGGAAACCGAGTTATTTGTCTGAGGGAGATTAAAGTGAAGAAATGTTTTTTTAGCGCGGGCAAACAGAAGGCGTTAACCAGTCGAAAATATGATCAGACATCTAAGACAAGTAATACGTTTCTGGGTTAAAATAAAAAATTAAATTTAACCATGCTCTCAGTTGTCCAACACAGTAACCACTAATCCACTTAAGAAGACATGTACCTACCTAATTTGTGTCTGCACCAGACTATCAAAAATGTTCTCCCACCTCCCTCAAAGTCACGAGTAAGATAATACCAATTTTAAGCCCCTATCTTAACCTCACAATTAGCAAGACAATCTCAGAGATCCATACACTTAATTCCAAGCACCATTAAAGTCATTCTCCTCACTAAACGCAAAACCCACTCAATTTAACATAGAAACAAAGCAACGCAATAACAGAGATATTTTATTGAACTACTACACCAAGGCGTATCTGCAGCGTATCTTGCTGTGTTCCAAGACAGTAGCGAAATCGGTGGCGTACAGACACGCCATAGCCAAACCAATTGCTAATTACAATACCAATTTTCGGAATTAGCCAAGTAACACTTTCTCATTTGGGATTTACCTCGAGAGCGATGGAGAACTTAGGACGCAGGATAGTGTGTGCATGTACCCATGGTGTGGGTTGCTCTCGCAGATACAAAATATATTCCTATCTGTTCACCATAAATTATGCTCAATTAATGTGAGTTTCAGTGCTGATTACCATTTCATTTATTACCATGGACCCCAACATGTAACATCGAAGCGAAGGTAAGGTAAGATATCCGGTCGCCTTTTCTTCTATCTAAACCAGTACACAGATATATGTAGATAGATGAAAATGCAAAGTGTACAATTGACCAAAATGCATGTACAGTAATGATACTATCTCATAGATGCTTGTAGATTCATTTGCCGAGCATAGCCAATTTTGTTCGTTTATGGGCAAACATTGAATTTTATTGTCCACCACTGCACCACGCTAGCCTCGCAAATAGGTACTAGATTCAACAAATACGACAACGAGTAGCTATACAGACACATAAACAAGTATGCTTCAACTATAATACTAGACGAATGACACGATGCTCATTTCATTTTATTCATTCACTGGGTGAATTTATTTCGGCGGAGGTGTGTCAATGATGGTTGGGAAAGGAAAAGTCTTAATTAAATGCTTTTGCCATTTTGGGAATAATCTATGAAAGAGTAGAAACAATTCGCCTGTGGATCGTCGTATATTTAAGGATCGTTTTTTATCTACACCATCTCACCTGTCTGCTTATTGGGAGATTAAATTGTTTTCTCCGGGGCAATATTGTTTCAATTCCAGAGGATTTTGATGCTTCACTAACGAGGGTAGGTTATCTTTGCGAGCATCTATTTGACTGTGTTTCACTCTCTTTGGTCTGTGTATAAATTTTGATTTTTTTTTTGTTTTCAATTGATAGACTTTTCTTGTATAATGATATAGCTACTGGGGTTTACTTTGTTCTACTGTATCAAGCAAGACAACAACAAATGGTTTCTCAGTTGCTCATAAAACTTTCGGATAGATAGATGAATGGCCATGGATTTTTGTTTAAATTAAAAGACAAAAATGTTTATGAGATGCACACTTTTCACTATGAATAAGATGAGGACTGCAATAAGAGGCACAACAGCTTAAAACAGATGGTGATTACCGCTTCGTAGTATGAAAATAGTACTCTTGTGCCTTGGCTTGGTTCGGACGTCATTTGATAAATGCCATAAATTGTGTGATTGCTTTGGCAGCGATTGTTCCGTCTATCATCTGTCATTCTCGTTCGCAATGAAAATTGACCATTTTGAACTTTTGTAGGTCGATAGGGTAATTGGCATGGTTACAAATGTAATGAGTGAGCTTTCTTTTTTTCCTGCAAAGATGATTTTCTATTGCAGCTGGGAAACTGTTTTTGGTTTGATTTTGTCTGACTGGGAGGTAGTAGTTGTGGGTCGCTAGAATTTTGTTTCGTATGATTTCGAAATCAGTTTTATTAATAAATAGAGTTAATACCTTCCACAGGGCTGGGTAATAGGACTGCTTCATAAATAGTTCATGAGGTGTCCTTAACATAGGACTAAATAAAAAATCCCATTTTTTGAGGTTTTTGACTGAAGTATTAAAAATGATAGGAACCAGATATATAATACAAGGAAAGAATTCAAAGCTTCTCCATTCTTGGAAATAAGGAATATGACAAGGGGATTAAACTGTACGACCAGGGGAACAGTAACCCTTACCTTATTAATTTTACAGATTTCGCCAATAAAAAGTTGAAGGTTTTTTTGAGTCCGAACCGATGAATTGAACTGATTAGATGTGTGCGAGGAGGGCACTTTTATTTTATTTTTTACCAAAAAAAGTTGATTGTAAGTGTCAATGTGCGATGTTGAAAAAGGGTGTCAAATGTCGCTAAGAAAAATGTTACTATATATCGGACCCACGAGGTCCAAAGACTAGTTTTACTGTATTTTGGCTTTATAGAATCAAATTTTGGGGTTAGTAATGCCTCTTGATGATTGCTCTATCATTTAGGTTCATGTCCAAGAAAGAAAAGTGAATTTTTGATTGGGGTTAAGATACGACATCATTAACTACAAATTAGTTTTACCTCTACTAAACCTATATCAAGAAGGCAGAATATGGCGGAGCGGTCCCTGATTTCAAACAGATTTAAGAAGCGACATCTAGCAATTTAAGTTAAAATCCCTTAAAAGTTTTAAGTCCATTTATTTTTAACTTGAACACTACATAAAGCTTTCTTTTACTGTCTCAACTAGGGGAATGGGAAATTTTGAAGCTATATGTAAGAAAACGCTAGGATAGTTTAGCACTCCATAATATTTAAAAACAGTTTTGTTCATACATATGGTTATTCCATGGTTGGGTAAGTTTCATAATGGAGCAGAGCTCAGAGTAAATAATAAATGGAAAATATTATAGGTTTAAAGGTTTCATTCAAACAACTTAATACCTCGATATTTTTCGGTTCAGCAAAAGGCTTCTTTCAGACCAATGTATGATTTCTCGACGTCTTTATTAACAAGTTCCAGACAGTGATCAATTTTGTCGGAATGCATTGGAAGAGAGCATTAGTTGATGGTCGAGGGGAGTTCGATATAAGGGCCCTTAAAATAACATAAATATTCGGCGTAACAGGACCTAAAGCCTAGGTTCTCGAATGATTGCTTGAGCCACGGTATATTTCAATATTACGAAAATGCTCCTAACTATCGTACAGATGTACATTATTTGACACTGACAAAGCGCACAAAATAGGTCTCCTACCAAAGTTAAATTTATTTAACTTTCACCATTAAATCCAATACAATCCTAATCAAAATCCATCCAACAGAGAAAAAAGAAGAAGACATAACACCAACCATAACTGCTTTATAAACCATGCAGCATCTTCAACCATATGGAAGTGCTAAATGGTCCTTAAATTAATCCCACAGTACTGCAAACACCTTTCTATCACACCCATAAAGAGAAAGTAATAGAGGAAAAATCTCTATATAATTTAACGACATTTCATGACACATCATCATAATCCTCTAAAAGTCACATCATTCGAGTTTAACCAACCGCAACGTTTCACACATCCTTGCCGCGTTGCTTATAGACCCCATCCCCGCCGTACTACTTTCAGTTTCTTCCCATCGCATCGTCAAAGCTCAAATCCTTTGCAAAAGAAAATCTGTTAAATCTGAAACGAATGACTAAAGATTGTCACTGTCACTGTTGACTGAGTCCAATTTACACCAAACAAATTGAAAGTCCTTTTCATGAACATGATGATTGGAGGAAACATGAGTGCCACCCATTTAATATTACAGAAATAATAAGACGAAGAAGACACCTCCTACATAGAAGTAGAGATACTTACATAGTTACCAAAAATTAAATTGTCTTATGGAAATCAATTTTATCTTCAGAGTGGAAGATCTTTGCAGGCGATTGCTTTAAGTATGTCATATAAATGCATTCAAACGGAAATGAAATTATCATAGAAAAAATGTTAAACAGTTTATAAAAGTCAATGTAATTGAGAAACGTAGTTTTATTTTATTGTTATTTTGGTCAAAATGTACATACATACCAATGCGGCACGACTGACTATGCTTTTAGAATTGCGAAAAAACCCGTTTTAATTTTATCGCAGATGTACGTGCAGATTTCTGAGAATTGCTTTTCGAAAATCATATATGCATATGAATGTTTCGTAAATTAAATGTTGCAGCAACAATGTTGCTTAAAAACATAATATACCTATCTATCTATCTCTAGTGAGAGTATTGTTTTTTTTTAATCTTTACGCACCAAAGACCGACCAAGTGTTCATGTATAAAGAATTCACTTCCCAACTGATAGCGAACCGGTTCATTGGACTTGGCTTAGGTTGCAATTGCAGTAAATTCCAATTATAATTTAAAATTAGAAAATAAAAAGATTGTAGCAAGTCATGCAATGACTTGGGGTCGCGTATCAGTTATAACTACTACCTAATATGTAGTTTGTAACTGGTGGCGAGATTAAGCTAAATTAGATGGAAGCGGAAAGGCGGGTGTCTGGCGTTTGAAGCTGAAAGAATTTGCAAGACACTCAGGTTACGGTGGTTGCATTGGATTGTGATTGCTAAGTCGGTATTGCTAAGTCATACAGAGAAAAAAATTGTGTGTATCGATTGTGAAGTTGATTGATACACAATCTCTTCGATGATCTAAAGTCGGAGCAGTTTACCTAGAAAACGTATGTATAAAACTCAATTTGGTTTGACTTAAGTTTAGGATCCTACGGTGACCCCATGATGGGTAACAAGAAAGCGGATGATCTTACGAGAAAAGGGACGGAACCAATAGAACTCTGCTTATCAAACTTATTCGGAAGATTGACTTTGAGTCGATGAACATCTATCTATCTAAAATAGCTGTGGCACGTGGTACACAAATAGAGATGAAAATTATTGACCGAAAATAAAATCAATTCGCCACCTGCTTTGCAACTGATCAGCCCTTCAAAGCACTGTTTGACAACCCTCAACAGTTACTTCTTTGATGAGCTGCAGGATCTGATGAATTCAAAGCTTAAGACGCAAATATTAAGCTTGGTAGTTGAACTGTCCATGAGATGTAGTAATAGCGGTTTACTTCTTATACTCAACAGTAACGTTTGCGAAGTAGAGCCGTGGCATCGTCACAAGAGCGCCAATATACTTAACCTAATCTAAGCTTTAGTTGCATACATTGATTTGGTTGCTTTTTGTTAAGGGAGTATGGAATACTTATTCGAAAGTAAGTTTTGTCCCAACGATTCATAGAACTCCACCATAAGCGAACAAATGTTTCTTTGTGTGACTACGACCACGACCCCAAAAACATATTCTTATTTCTCTTCCATAAGCATTCTCAGAAGTAAGTTTAGGATCTTATTGCGGTACTTCAAAATAAATCCCTGCATCCTTCATAGCAAAACCAGTGCATTTCCTTCCTCAACTGCGCCAACAATACAAAACGAGCAAAGAAAACGAAGAAAAAAAAGAAACATCCCCACGAAATGTTTCCACCGCATGTGATCATTATGTCTGGGCTAAGCTCCAAGGATTTACGTAAGTGGAAGAAATTACCCCCTCAGAGAAAGGATATACAATTACTTTTGTTTTTCTGCTGGATTAAGTTCGAATCAAAAGAATGACTTTCTATCTACCACCCTTTCTCTATTCCTGTTCGGTGTCGTCTCCCCTCTCTCTCTCATTCCTTTTAGACACTAAGGCCATTTACAGAGAACAGCATTTTCGATTGGAAATAGTCTAGAGATATGGTAAATTCACTTTGAATCTTTTTGCCAAATGGGGTTCAAATGTATATCTAAAAACTATTCGGTCTCATATGGAACTATGTACATTTCCATGACTCCTTTTCATCTATTCATACGAGCTTTAGGAATGACTGAAGTAACCTAATTGAGGGAATTGAAAAACATTTATAAGATAAAGAAAAATCAGAAGACTGCGATAATTAAATGAAAAGCAAAGACCTGTGTTGTGTTAAAAAAAAATTGCAATCCTTTAACTAAAGGAAAAGAACAAGTCTTGAAGTCTCAACTTTTGATTGAATTGTGAGTTGTAGATGGCGCAATCGTCTGGGATATATATTTCCTTCTTTTTCATATGAAAGAAACATTCAACTTATGCAAATTAATTGGCTTTCTCTTGGGGCCAAAATTGGTTTTGTATTCTCTCCTTCTTCATGTTGGCTACAAAAAAGGTTAGGTATGTTGTAATTTTTTTTTCTTCTACGTAAAATATCTTTATAATTAAGAAACGTCTGTATTTTAATTAGGAAAGGAAAATATTTAATTTTTCCTGAAAAAATTCTTGGCAACAAAAATAAAGAAATGTGCAAATATATAGCAGATACTTGTATATATAGAGAAAGATGAAGATGAAGTTCAAGAAAAACTGCAGAGAAAGTTAAATTTAAAAGTAAAATAAGGTATTTCTTTTTTCTTTTGTTGACTTGACTACTTTCTGTCAATTCATTTCATCCAGATTTGTATGCCTGTCTAATGTCCTTTTGGGAGAAATGTTAATGGCACTTTACAAAACGACTATTGCGAATGCGAAAAAAGAAGGAGGAGTTATGTTAATTTTGAGGACGATTGCAATCAGAAGGGTAGAAAACAAAACGTCAGAACTGTCAATTGTAATGGGATACCGCGTGAGTCTCTATTGGGGGCTATAATTTTTGTGTGGTCTATTATATGCAAAACAACAGAGGCGTCACGTGTCAGGTGGTGCCACAAAATGAATGAATTAGTGACTTATATAGGTTTTTGTGATGTGATAATATGTTATAAGTTTTCTTTGACAAAACCAATTAATATATCTTTAAAAATATGAAATGCATTAAGAAAGGACATGTTTCTGCAAATATAAATATATAATTTGGACTGCGAGAACCATGAAGTTCTATAGACTTAGACTTTAGACTTTAACACCATATAAAATCAACTTTGAATGAAATTACCGCTGAATATTAGATGAATAAATTGCGCATCTTAGAAGCTCTAAATCACATTTTTACGTCTTCATACAGCTGAACAATATTAGAGGGCGAGTGACGAACGGTAAAAGAAGCCAATGTTTGTTTTAAAATTGATTTACTCCAAAAATATTTTCCAGAGTCTCTACGATTCGAATATCTGTTCCACGTTGTCAACTTGACGAGATCGGCTTTAAACTTTGGCAGACCTTATTGAACATTAACTGCAGGGGAAGATGAGATAATTAATTACCCTAGTAAACCGCACTTAAAATGGCAAGTGAAAAATGGGTAGAAAACTCGGATCTGGTTTGCGAAGCCGAATGCTGGACCACAAACAAAAAAGAGTGAGCTCCAACGAAGGCTGTCTAAGAGAATCACCTCAAGTTCCTGACGACCGAATATCTGGTTTGAGTTTAAAGGGAGTGGCATAGCACTAGAAACAGAGTGCCCAGGATCGCAAAGATGGGCAGCCGGACGATTTTAAAGACACTTCACAGATCCTGAGCTTGATAACATGATTGGCATACAATTGTAGGAATACTATTAATATTTCATAAAAAAAGGACACAAATTACCTAATCCAATTGATGAATAACTAAGTAATGGCTAGCAGCCACTTGAAAATCTCACAAATCCATTTAAATCACTTAATTTTTTTATTAATCCTAGAAGCAAACACTGTGCATGTTGAACGATAAAATTCAATCTAATTAAATTCCTATGTAAGGAATATCCCCTCAGGGATTCAATTCAGTCTGTTGTGGTCTCTCTGTGTGTGTGTACACTTCGGCGGGTAATAATCCAACGATAACGGCAATATTATGTTCAAACAACTCATGACATATGGGTGTTGCTCTGTATGTATCTAGGTTCAGTCATATATAATACAAATAAAAATCACTTGAATAATTAAGGAGACACATGAACCTAGAAATGAGAGTCCGCTTATGTGCTTTGCCCCTTAAAACGAGAGATGTCCCTAAACGTGTGTTTCGAAGGCTGTCACACACCCTAACAAGGTGAGGTGACGTTGTAGTCAATTTGGTCATTAAACTTAGAAGACATTTAATATGAAATAATTGCGCGAAACTTGAGAGGTGCCGTTTAGCCGCATGTAAACAAGGTAAAAGTTCAACAAAACTCAATTTGAGTTTGTTGTCACCTATATCACAAAAAAAAAACACACACACACATACACTTTTCCTGCACGAGTGTATGTTCTTACCAAATTCATTCGTTTCCAGGTGAATTGTAGAATCTATGGACGTAAAGACAACCGTGAATAAATTTTCACCTACAAAACAGCAGTATAAAGCTATATAGATGCAATAACCTCAAATAGATGAAAGCAACATTACAAAAAAAAAAAAATCAAAAAATACCTCGATCATCGAACTAAGCTAATCGATTATTCCTTGCATAGGTATCGTATCCTCCACCAGATAGACAGAAAGTGGATAGAAACAAAATGTGAGTATCTGCCCGAATAAATCTCATCAAACTTGGAAGAAAAATGAAGCTAAAATAATAAATAAGGTAAATTTTCTTGTCAGGATTTTTCACCAGGGTGGTGTACACTTTACATCAGATAAAAAAAAAATAAAAAAAAAATTCAATAAAGGACATACTAAAATGATAGAAAGAGAAAGTGAGTTCATTGTACGACTTGTCATCGTCATTAAAATTCAAAATAAAATGTTCATAGGTACGAGTATAGCTTATGTACGCATCGCTGAAAGAACAAATTTCTGTAATGCTGCGTTGAATGTCATTAATTGTAGAGCGGCGAGGTAGTAAACAAGGATAAATCTGTAAAGTCTGTATAGAAGCAGGTATGTGTATATCGACAAAGTAAGCAAATTTCACTTAATTTAAAATTCAATTGAAATTGAATGATGTTGTCGTTGTCTGATTGAAAATAGTTTACATGCTGCGGAGGTCAGAATACGCCGTCGCTGATGATGACTACACGTGAAAATCATTATAGGTAGCATGCAGTTCAATATCCTGTGGCAGCAATGAAAGCCCTTTCAGTGTCACGGTAGAGAATTGCTATTGAACTATTAAACTATTAAAATGAATTAATTATACAAATTGCAGAGTGTTTTCTTTTTTCAAAAGTTGAACACATTTTTATATTTAAAGGTAGTTAATTCTTGGGTCCATTCATGGGTTTTGATGGCAGTTTTGTCGGAGTTCCATTTGTATAAGAGGCTGTGTGTTTGTTGATTGATATTAGACTAATTATTAAATAAAACAAAAGGAAAGGCAGGCTACAGACGAACAGTATAATATGCCCAAAAAAAAAGTGGTAAGAAAACTTAATAATAATTGGGCGACGTATGGGTGAAAAAAAAATGTTGGATAAAGATATTGTTATGAATTTTTTAGTTTTCTATAGAAATTTTCGATGAAAACAATATATAGTTAAAAAAACTTTATGTGGCAAAATTGTGTTTTAATGTCTGCATAATTCGTTAAGGGTCTAAATTTAACGTACAAATGTAGATGACGGCGGGTCATATATAAACTTGCAGAATAATATCGGTCCGAATAGTCATCCTTGTGGTACCCCTTGTTTGACAGGTTTTAGAACCAAGCTGCTTCCACTAGGGACTAAATGTTCAAATCTAACGCAACGAAAGTTAAGAAGAACTTTAACCGCTTTTTTTTGTTGAGCGTGTTAATATGTTTAAAACGTTAATATTTAGCTCAATATTAACTTTGCTTCTACGCTAACCACTCATTCTACAATTGCTTGGTCTGTGCCCGTCTAGAGCATGGTTTTCACATGTCTAAGCATCGTAGATACTACGGGCCTTCCATTTCTTCATTAAACTTCCATTTAGCCGACATCGGACGAATTATGAGCCAATTAAACTGATGTTACTGATCCAAACATGGCAAGCAATATATGGTTGTTATAGGTAGAATATGAAACGATCCTGCAGTTTTCTTGCAATGCCTTGATCTTGTCAACATGAGGAGTGCAACTTTTTGGTGGTTGCACGTTTGTTCCAAGATCCTAATGATATTCCGATATCTGCATGACAAGTAATTCGGTTAAGAATATCATTTGTTGGTAAAGCGGACTATCATGGTTATAAGTACTTCATCAAGGACCTTTTTAAACTATACAAAATGAAAATTCTCAAAAAGAAAAATCCCATCAATTACAACTTCCTATGACGCTTCAAGCGAAAACCACTGTGACTCATACCCACCCACTTGCCCTCTCTTTAAAGTTCATAATACCCGGAAAATTAACCCACCATTACAGCATCGGCCTAGCAAACATGTAAGATATTTCCTCTTTAATATTATCGATCCGTTTCCTCCATCATCATCATCATCGTCATCGTCGTCGTAATCGTCATAGTCATTACGATCATTGTCATTGTCGGCATTTTCCAGCCAACAAGCAGACACATGGGAAAATCCACTCATACCATAGTCAACTTTTTTATGTCTACCTATCCCAGATACACATCATACAATGGAGGAAGGCACATTATATGTGTATGTTTCAAGGGAAAAACCTCCACTCCAAACCATGGTCGGCATTGAAATTTCTCCAAGGGTAAGGTTTTCCTTCTTGTGACGTTGATGGAGCATTTTAATCTCCCAAGAACAAGAGGAGGATACCTAACGAACGACAATAGCAATGTTCCTCAAAACCACCACCCGACCATCATCATCACCTCATCCGCCGCCCGTACGCCCTCCTAAAGGCAAACTCAAGCCTATGCCAAGAGGGTATTTATTAATACCAGACGTGTTGGCAGAGGATGTGGTTTGAAGAGGACACGATGTTTAAAATAATTATTCATTTGCGTACACAAGTATAAATGTATATAAAGACTTCGTGGCCGCTGTGGATATATGAACATAAGCACATTATGTATGTGTAGGTATATATACGTGATTTACTGAGCGATGTTCGCTTATTAAAAAGACGTGACTGAGATTTTTTTTTTCCTATTTTCACTTTTGCTTCTAATTTGATTGAAAAATTACTGTCAAAGGATCCTTACCGAGAAGAATTAGAGAGAGAGATGCTTTGGTTTAGAAGTTGTGTTATGGCTGGCCAACTATGCCTTGAGAGACAATGAACGCTTTATGGACGAACAGGTGTGTCTGTGCAGCATAGAGAGATGACTTTGTTTTGCAATTTTTACTGACGTACCATTTTAATAATTTTTATCTGGGGATTTGAGATTTATTTTTTTAAAAAAAAAAGATTTATACGAGACATAAGAACGCCAAGTGAAATACGAAGGATTGTGCAATAAATCATAACACTTTGGCTTGCAGTAAAGGATCCAGGAGCACGAACGAAATTTGTATTCTTTGAATTTTGCTTAAGATGAAAATTTTGAAGGTGGTAAGACTATGTGGCAAGATTTGTATTCATTCTATCAACAGTGGGTACAGATATACTTTTCATGTTATTTATAAAAGTAAAAGTAAAAGGTAGTAATAGGTACCTATATTTTAATAAATGAAGCTCGTCGCGCGTCTTCCGATTTTCAAAGCAATGAAAGGTTTAACTCAATAAACTGTAAAGTGAGTAAAGTAAATTGAGCTTGAAAGCTTGTATTGTTGTCCCCAGAAAATTATTTTTCTTTTGAGACCACACGTATTGAGATTAAAAAAATGAATAAATATTGGGCTTAACGGGCCCATAAAGGACCTAAAGGTCCCATCTTTTTTTAAAAACATATCTAAGGCATAGCTCCGTTTTACGGCTTTCATATTCAATTGTAGCTTGACACATAAGGGCTTAAAAGAAAAAAACATTTCTGGTACATGCGCGAGAATACAGATAGTAGATTAACACAAATATCAAGACCTATCGCTTTCATCAGTAAGTTTTTTGCTCATTTAATTGGACTAAATGCATGTCGTCTAAAAATTAATCACACCACACTACCAGAGAGAGAGAGAAGTATAAATCACATGCCACTAATCTCAGCCACATAATGAACATCTACCGCAGACCTTAATCAAAGTTCAATCACTCGTTTATTTCCCTCCACTAAGCGGAGTGGAGCTGATCCAACAAAGGATCTTTTCCAAAAGATAACCCCACCCCAACGATGACTTGCGTTCAACTCCTTTCAAGATACATTCTTATTAGCACCTTTAATTACCTTTCAAGAAGTCACTTTCACATGTCATTACCTTGCCAATATGTGACGGTATGTGTGTGTGTTTAGATTCACCTCCAGTTCAGAGGAAAGACGATGAGATTCTTATTTCTTTACGATTCGTTCCTATCTACTTTCAAGTAAGGGTTAAAAGTTGTCTTTTATAACCGCAAGGTATAATATTCAGTTATACTTTCGTGGTTCTGTTTGTCTTTATTAGGTATATTCTCGCGTAATTAGCACTTTTACACACACTGGAAGGGAAAAATTCACTTTCTTCGAGAATACACAAACACAAGATGTTCTATACCTGCATGGAAAAGTAGGTACCCATCTATCTACGTACGTACATATCTCTTGTACCTTCTTCTTGTGCATTGTTTTAATGATTTTGCCCATTATCACTGCAATGACATTAGTGGTAATGTCTCAACCTCATAATGAGATCACAAAGTATCTGTTAGATATTGGACTTGGTTATTTTTTTTTTTTTCTAATTCAATTTATTTTTCATCGCGTGATTTAAGTAAGCTTTGCGTGTAGTATTTAATTAAAACACAAAAATGAAGAAAAGCAAAGACAAATTTAAGAACTATCGTCAAGTGAAATTAATTACAATAATGTTTGCATACCCGTTTAATGTGAAATACAGTAACAGGAGACAGTGCTGAGCAACAGTCTGATACATGCGATTAATTTAAACACTTAATCTGACAGGATATACACAAACACACGCAGTCAAGTGAAAACAATTTTCCCTTGAAGTAGATCGTTAATCACCACCTCAACAGTGCAAACGACGAGACGAAAAACGTTGAAATGGCGAGGTGATGAGTGACCACCATAAATGTCTCTCCGAAGCAAAAGCTGGGTAAATTCATGAAGAGAGAGAGAGATCTACGATACATCGAAATTAAAAGGGATTCCCCTAATGGATTTAAAGAGAACATTCTAATGGCTGTAAGCATGTGTGAAAGGACATATTCCTGCTAATGGCTCCTGTGATGCCGATGTGTTTCTCATGAATTAAACATTCACATCTTGCAAGCAGTTTAGGGATTTTATCACTGTTTCATGTCCCTTTTTCCATCGCAGTGGGTGAAGCGAGATTGAGGCTAGATTTCATTTAAGATTCTATCGCAACTATCATGTTCACACACCATCATCGTAGATATACTACAAGCTGTATTCGCCTTGTGCATCTTAAGTTGGATCTCCATCTGTATAATTGTTATTTGTAACTGTGTACCGCTCTTGTCAACTGAATATCTTAAGAGTTGGACACTTACAAGAAAGAAAAAAAAAACAAAACAAGGACTCGGTATCTAAATGAATGCGAAAAGTGTGTAGGTACTCTCATTTTCCATATTTTGCCCAAGGGAGTGATTTGATTTTTTTTCATTTCTTAACTTGGTTTTGTTTCATGTTAACTTGCTCAGTTTCGAGTGGAATAAAAGTTTTAATCAAATTCCATTCACAGACCCAAAATGAGCGGAAGAACGAGTAAAATTGGTTAAGAATCGGGCAAGTTTCCATGGGGGCGGTAGACAATTTAGGACTTTTGTTGTTAATTTTAATTAGAAAATTACTTTTGTTACGAACGTCAATGAACTTGAAGGATCGTTCAATGGGCTAGGTGTATTGAGTTTGTCCTTCAAAGGTACAAACACTGAAGTATTATTTATAGCAAAGTAGATGAACGAATGGGTATAAAGCTGTATTTTCTTATTATAGAATTTAAAAACAAAATCAATCAAAAATTGGTCCCTCGAGCAGGCTTGACAAATCTATGTTCGTTTTTACATTAATCGTATATATTGTTTTCTCAAACAGACCTAGAAACGACTTAGGGCCTGTGAGAGAAGAAGACAATATGGGAGAGCATCTTAGAAGATAAAAGATTACGGTTTAATTCAACCGACAATTAGCCCGAGCCAGTGTCTTCTGACGAGCTTGGATGTATTCACGGTATGAATACTAGTACCACCTCAGCCAGGTACGCAACCACTTTAAGTCCGATAATTTTGAGTCTCAAAAAAGAAAAATTTCGTAGTAACCAAAATCCATTAGAGACGCGAAATCACCCTTCCTTGAGGCGTGCCTCGGTTTACTGATTTGGTTAAAACACTGTTACCTTGTTTAGCCCGAATGATCCTTGTTCTCAGCATCGAAACCATTTACCTACCTACGAACTCCGATGAGAGAGAGGGGGAGACTTAACAATTTTTTTTTTCTTTTGCCTTTTTTCTGCATACAAAATGTGAACTCTACATTAACTCTACAAATGTATTCATATGCTCCCACGTATGACTCCATTTCCATTTCGCCCACCCCAAAACATTTTCGAAAAATATCTTCCGAACACATGTGGCAGAGAGTGTAGTATGAATGCTTGGGTTGGACGAAGGCATTATTATTAGCTCAAGAGCATAAAAGAAAGAAACCCAAATATGTTTACTCTGGTGCAGATAAGGATAACGCAAATGCCACAACAAAAGAAATGACGACTCGTCGCGTCTTTCACATTCAAAGAGAGAAACCTGTATTTACTACTTTATGAAATTTTAATGGAATTCCTTATAGAATGAACTCCTGGATCGCCTCCAACCTCCGCTTCGCCAATTTTACAATGAGAAGTTTGTTCTTCAAATAAAACTGAAAAAAAAAAATAAAACTTTTGAATCCGATTCGTCTGACACTAACGAACGTCTGTCTCTATCGAACGTTTCCACTGAAAGTGAAGTGAAATGATTTTTTTTCCTGTCACTTAAAAGTGGTTACATAGTTCTTAAGTATATGTCTGCAGACACAAATCACCAAACTCGCCTTGTAAGTATCTTAAGAAGGAAAGCATTTAAAATATGTATCTAGTAAGAGTTTTCCCTTTCCGAAGAAGATCAAACCTTTTTGGTTTTATTTTTTTTTTTTCGATTATTTTCGTCCTGCGTCAGCTCACCTCAGTTGGGATAGCGCGACTAGTACATATACGTGTAGATGATGAAGACACTCAAGCGTCGATGAAAATGGAAATTACAAAAAAAAAAAATACGACCGAGCAGGTCAACGAGTGATGGTAGTTGTTACGTTACGAGGTTAGCAAAGTTTATTATGGTCATTGTCCTTAGGATATATTTTTATCCAATGGTATTCTGATATTAAATCTCTTTGTTTGAGTTTGTGTTGACGTTGAATAGGGGGAGTGATAGAAATACTTTGACGGCTGGAATGTTGGTAACCAGGTGTTTGGGCGGATTTATTCGCATGGCAAGTAATTATTTACTCTGACCACACATGTCCTTCCTGTGATGTGTCCTGCTGAAGAAGAGACAATTTTGTTAACAAAAAAATTCTGGAGCAAAGTTTCGCCATGGTTTTGCAGCTTTACGAGTTAATTCAGGTTCAATGATTAAAGGACAAGCGGCACGTGAATGAAATAGCAATGGACATTTGATTTTGAGGACACTTTTTGATCAAAGTTTTGACTGCAGATTTATTCGATGAATATTACGGATTGCGAACTCAATGGAGAATTAATGTGTTGGGATATGCAGCCAAATGCAGCGTAAGACATAACCAAACTCAACAAGATGCTAGGAACGGCATGCTATAGAGGTCAACACTATCAAACGACCTTATGGCCTTCTGCACCTTTTCCCCCTTTCCTCTAAGGACATAGCGATATTCTGCTTTCTTTATTAACTTTACAACCTCAACCGGACTATATTAATCCCAAAATTAATTTTCGCAAAACATTTTAAAGTACAATTCTTTACAAAAGGGACTCAGGTTTAACATAATATGAGCCTTCGCAAACGATTCGAAAGGTCAAGCTGGCATAGTCACAACAACCTCATATTAAGTGTCCGAATAAGGAGGTAAGCTAGCTTCGCTTAATCAGTACTCCCCGGAATTGGATGCCAGGACATAGTTAAATGTGTGGAACAGAACATGCCGGTGAGCTTGCCAGCTTGCTTGATAAACTGTGTCATATACAGAAAGATGTTGACAAACTACACCAAGACAAAAACAATCCACTTTCGCCAGAAAAAACAGAGATAACCACGAGTCAGCGGCCAATAGGAGACCATGCAGTCAGGCTGGGCAACTCACGATTGTAAAGTCTCAATTGCAAAAGAAACTCTCAGGTACATAAATATGTTCCCCTCCGAAAATAGCTAGGGAGAAGTACCAGATTAGTTCGGCTTAAGGAATTAATCAAAAACAAAGTCAAATTAGTTGTGATAGCTCGGGATTTTCTCTTAATCGCAATGCTGTTTAGTCGCAGACCTCTAAGAACTATTCCGTTCCGATGTAGCTTTGAGATCTTAACATTTACGAGTGAAATTTGGAACATTATATTTATCGAAAAAGCTTACTAAGTGTTCTCGCCCATCTTTCAAAGACCTTTCCAACTAAATCCTGTTTGTTTTTCTTTAAAATCCTAAAAATAGAAATTAAAAGAAGACCCAATGTGAACTCCTTTTAGGAGAATAAGAATAAAGAAACGGGCAGGTTATCAAACAATCCGGGCAAGCGAGCCAAAATAAGATCATCTGCTTCTCTCTACCTCATCCAGATTATTATCTAAAGCGTACGCCAATCTAAGAAATACAGAAATCCATACCAGTTTTGATCAAAAAATGTATTGCCATATAATTTTTCACATCACGTGACAAAACGTCGCCCTAAGATATACTACCGGCGTACAATTTAATTCAGATAGGTCGCCCCTAATCCACATTACATAAGGTTTTCTCTTGCGAAATTCCAGAATTTTATCTTACAAATCATAGGAAATAATATATCCACGCCAACGCAAAGTGTAGAAATATATTATTATTTCGCCAATCGCTTGACGATAACGATCGAAATGTATCGGCACTGCAATAAGCGCAACCAACCAACTAAAATGAAATTAAACAAAAAACCCACTCCTCCTGGCGCTGATTTCGACTATAAGATTTTTTGGGTTGACTTTTAGTAAGCACTTAGTCAGACATCGTCATCGTTGTAGCGCAGCACTCTGTTGCTATGCACTTAGACTCTTAGAGTAACGTATTATTTGACACTATGTGTCATAAGCTGGTTTTGTGCGCGAATACCACTTTGTTTGTTGCCTCCTCTGGATTTTCTGTTCGCGTCTAGCGTGCAACTAAGAAACTATGACGATGCATATACAATGCCATAGGCTGGCGACTGCAACTGCAAGACTATCTATCTACAAAACGCGGCGCGAAAGCCAACGAAGCCAACAATCTAATGTCAGATAGTTTTGCGGTCGCTAACCTATGCATCTGATGAATGCAAATTCTATTTTTTTTTGTCGTTTCTATATGCGTTTTTGTGCACTGTGGCGGCGAGTAGTTTTGTGTTCGTATGTTTTTTTTTTTGACAGATGAGTTGAATTCAATTTACATAGGCGGATAGGATATCATTCAAATGTGAATTATTGGCGGAAAAATAAGGCATAATTATTCCATAGAGCGCTTAGCACACTTCATGGCTGATGAATTTGTGTGGCGCACGCGTCATTTGTTGTAAAATTTCACAATAAAAAATGGGTTTTGTTTTTCTATTTCGAAGTTAGTTATGAACAGAATATTATTGTGTATATTTAAGTGTAGGTACAACTAGTCACGGACTTTAACAGCAACCTAAATATTTTTCTAGAGAGCCTGAGCTTCATGCGTTGTGGTTGTTTTTCAATAGCTCTATGCGATTTGGAATGTCGTATGCGTTACGTTAAGAATAGCTGCGGTTTTATTTAGTTCTCAGTAATAACTCAGTTTTAACATTACCCGCATAGCACGAAAGCAATTCAAATGCTGAGTATGAGTATTACTAAAACTGAAACTTTGACGAATCTTTTCACTGCATACCTTTAGGTGTAAGTTTAAGCTAGGGCATGTGACTACCAAAAATTATTTGCATCTTTTAAAGATTATTTTTGGGCCTGATATGGAAAGGAATGGCTGCGAAGCCGCCCAAGGCGCTGAAGAACAATGATCCCATTAACTCTAAACGTACTTGAAATTGACATAGCAGATGTTTCAGAGACTGAATTCCATCGTTTTTGTAGCTACTTCAGAAGCCTCGTAAAGATTATTTGCTCTAAAACCGTTTAGTTAAAATTATCCCGCGAAGGCAGGATTGTTGGAAGTTTCATTTCCATGGTCTTGACCCCTCTAGCGAATCCATAGGTAGGCCTAAAGCAAAAAAACACAAAGGAAGGGTATAGGTTCAACTTGTTATTAATTTACTGAATTATTCCAACATATATCGAATTGTAAAATCACGTTAAAATAGAGAAACATTTCATTGTAAGCCTCTCTCTAGTGCTTAGCAAGCGATAGAACAAATTGTAATCCGCAAGAGAATTCTTGAGGAGATGCAAAATCAGAACAGAAAAATCATCGAAATCTGTTCCTTAATTCGCGTGAGTAAAATCTTTTTTACATGGAGGTCCAATTTTCGATGACTTTTTCCATCTCCAAGTGGTCAATCGTTTGGGAATTATCGGCGTAGACTAGCGGCTTCACATATGGAGGCCAATTCACGGGTCTGTAACGTCAAACTATGCGGTTACCAAACGTTTTCTTCAATAAATCAATTGTGGCACGAGCTGTGTGACACGTTGCGCCGTCTTGTTAAAACCACAGCTCCTGCACATCATGGTTGTTCAATTGATGAACGAAAAAGTCAGTAATCATTGCTCCATTGACTGTAACTGTAACCTTTTGGCCGGCATCGTTTTTAAAGAAGTACGAACCAATTATTCCACCAACACCAGTCATTTTTTTTGTGGATGTAACGGTAACTTGAGTATTATCATCACTCCAAACACTGCAGTTTTGTTTGTTGACGTTTCCATTCACCCAAAAGTGAGCTTCATCGCTAAACAAAATTCGCTTATGAAAATTTGGATCAACGGCACTCTTGTTTTAGGCACATTCACCGAATCTACGACTTGCCAGGTGATCCTGTGAATTCAATTCTTGCACGGGTTAGATTTTGTAAGTACGCAAACTCAAGATCTTTCCGCAAAATCTTCAATAAAGCGGATGGACACATATCCAATTCCTGTGCACGATAGCGGATAGACTGATTCGGGTCTTGACATCTTCTGCACGCACTGTACGACCGACGTCTCTGTGGATGCGCATTTTCATTCAGAGTAAACGTGGTGCGAAAACGTTCCATAGTTAATCGAATTAATTGCTCTGATGGACGATTATGTTGACCGTAAAATGAACGTAGTGCGCGACACGTATATCGAACAGAACCATGATTTTTAAAATAAATTTATACAATTTGGTATGCCAAACCAAACTAAAAATAGATTACTAGAGAGCTGACAAAATGGCCGCCAGTTAAAATAGTGTTGCCACTTTAAAATTCTATACCTCTAAAAAAACACCCTTTACTACCAGTAAAGTTAGATCCCAGCATCAAGTTAATAGGTGAGAGTCGAGACGATTAATGGTACCTGGTGATTTTTTGACATCTAACATTGTTTTTTTTTTAATATCAACCTACTCTTAAGAACTAGTATCATCTAATTATGTTTAACCTCAAATATGTCCCAGACCACGAAATGATAAGGTCGCGCGCACAAACTTCACATACGCAACATCACATTCTATTTCTCTAGTATTATAAAAAAAAATCATTTAACGTCGGGCACACACCACCAGCAACAGCACCAACGCCACTATTACCATCACATTACCACCACCAATCAATGTCGATATGCAATTTTCAAACGCTCACTCGTTCGTTCATTGACTTTTGGCATAGATCTTTAACTCATAAAACAAGTCTCCGTCATGCAGTTCATTGAAACCGCATTTCCAAGTAGTATTTGCTGTGCACATAGTGTGCCGCTCAATTCAATATCGTCTAATGCAACGGGGCTCTACTTCAAAATACAATCTCCTCCCACCCGGTGCTGTTCTGCTCACCTGTACTAGCGCAACACACCAATCGACGACTATTAGCGAACGCACACAATTCTCTCAAAAAAAAAAAAAAAAAAAAACAACAACAAAAACACACACCAAACCAACTACCTATACGAATCTACAATATTTCTTTTTGCTTTTAGCAAAGTAAACATTTTCGGATATCAATTAGTTTGAAAAAATACTCTCATGAGTGCGTGGATGTAACATTTTTGTTTTTTTTGTTGCTGTCTAGCTATTGTTGCGATAAGCAATTATATACATATCTATTGCTATGATACAAAGCGAATACGGCAAGCAAATGATTATTGCTACTTGCGGTGTGTGTTGGTATACAAAATATCTATGTGACATAATAGTCCACGGTGCGAGTTCATTCAACTCGCCTGCTGCATGCATGCAGTTTGCCATAGAAATAATCTATTGAGCGAGTATTTTTTTTATGAATTGATACATCTAAGGTGTGCGTTGCACGTACATTTTTTTGGTTGTTTGTTTTTATTGCGATATCCAATTCGATTAAATTGCTATTTGAATGCTAATTGATTATGACTTAACTTGGTCGAATTGAAATCTGTGGTAATTAAACGTTTGAGACAATCCAATCGGGTGAAAATCCCCCAACGCAACAGCCAGAGTGTTAGTTCCAATTGACAGGTAATGTGCGGTTGGGAAAATATATACATACAAATCTATATGCATTTATTATTTTGTCAATGTAAAATGTGCAAGTGGAAATAAAAAAAAAAATAACGACCCAGATATCAAGTTGCAACTAATTGAGCATTAAAGGTGAGAACAAGGTTAGGCATTTGATAGACTTTTGACACTGGATGTATGTAACCCAAGTGAGTGAGTGATTAAGACTAAACGAACCAATGGAGTGAGAAGACACACTCTGGATGGCATAGGAAACAATGTACATATAGGCATGAGCACGGTCAAATTTAAATTGTGGGACCTTCCCCACCAAACAAAGTGAAGTAATTTGAGCCATATGAGTCTGAATCGAGCTATAATCGATCAGAAATCAAATGGAGATACAAAACTAGGCTGAACATAATATCAAACCCTGCTGGCTCCTAGGACACAGGTTGCTAACAAAAAGGAATCTATTAGGAGCCCTGAACGGCCAACCACCAAAATGCAATCCTAAAGCATCAGTCGCTTAAGCTAAGTCCCAAGCTGTAAGACATCCAAGAATATGTGACACAAGCTCCTTACAAAAAGCAGAATATCTGTTTCGATGATAAAGGGAATACTTGCTGAACACAACTTTTTAAAGAACTATGAATTGAAAATACATCTTACTGATAACGACGGGCGAATGGAAGAGAAAGAGCAAACATATCGTCGACTACATGCGTAAAGCCGCTAAGTACGCTTTTGCGATATATAAATTCGTCAAATCCCTAAAGTCTAATCATAATGAATCAAACTTTACTTGAGTGTGACGAGGACGCAACAAAACCGCCCAAATCACAAATCCATAGAATAATTCATAGCGACTATGCAAAAGCTGTTTTCGCTAGTAGACCCATGCGTCAAAATAATGGGTTCAGTATTCTCGACTTTTTTTAAAAGGAAAATCCAAATATTAGAAATGCTCAGAAGTTTGCATTGGTGTCAATTTTGAAAAGTGCATTTTCAAATAAATAGGTCCAAATACAATGAATTTTGAAAAGGCGGGTCCTCGGGTTTGAGTTATGAGGGTTCCTTAAAGCAGCCCATTAACTTGTAGTAAAATGATTGCAAGTCTTTGTGTTTCCTCTTATTATTAGTCTTCTTGAAGTCCTTGACATTCTCTACACTATTTAAGTCATATGACAGCTTAAAGCGATAGGCTGTCAGATTTCACGTCCTCAAAATGTCATTGATACATGTGTGTATAGTGATAAAATATTAGAGACCAACGACTTCAACCAGGATATATAATCGTCCCAGCAAACAAAAATTTCAAACAGAAGACTTCGATCTGTTAAAAGATTTCATTGCATCAATTCTTTCAGTTGACCAAAAAAATTATTCAAATAATGTAAAAGGCTTAAAGACGACACTAAGCATTGCGAGCAAACTGCCAATGGCTCAAAGACTTAAAAACTTTAAACTGCATTTTGCAGTTAAGGTACTTTTGTTAAGTTTAATTATTGCATTCGCAATAATCAATGAAATTACTGCGCAAGCAGTACCAAACTATTGTTAATTTAACAATGCTGCCATTCACACAACGGCGATTTCTTTAACTGGCAAGCAAGCACAATTCACTAGCTTTCTTTAATTCAATCACAGTTTGAAGTTTTTCCCTTTAAAGCTAATTTCATTAATTTAAAAAAAGGCTTACAAATTTTGTAAACAAACTATATATGTAAATTAGAAGCATTACAATGGTGTCTAATCGTAAACTAGTTAGTTAAATAAATAATGAACAAAAATAGACTAGCACAACACTATGGAATCTAATATCTCATGACTGAAGCGAAACGGAGAAGCTGTTTCGTTCAAGTAATTCATATGAACTGAATATCGTTTGTGATTTTCAGAATTATTTAAAGTTAAAATTTGAAAATTTGCAGGATCAACCCCAATTCCTTCCTTTAAAAAAAATCTTTAAAGATTTAATAACTTACACAGCAATCTTGGAATTTTTAATTAAACCACACATACCTGCAAAGAAAGAAAAAAAAGTACATAAAATTAATAATCCATTACAATAGAGATAGAGATACTACATCTTGTTAAACTTAACTCGGAACAACTTCATTAACAGAAATAAATTGCAAATGATCTAACAACAAGTACCTACAGCTATATTACCTAGCCACAAAGCAAGTCATGAACATTAGCAGCACACATGTACTTAATCCACACACACGCACACAACGTATGAACTCAAAACAATGTTCATGAACTCGAGTGGTTTTCGTTGTCGTACGACGTGTACGACATAAATCACATTTACAAAGGAATAAAAATACAAATAATAAAACCGCCATCAATCAATAAGCAGCATCCACAAGTACCTTACATACCTATTAAAAGTTCTCTTGCAATCTCATAGCGCACTTGCATTCGATTGGAAAAAAATTAATTCTAGAACAAGTGGGTGAGCAGTAGACAACTAAAGCAATACCCTTGCGGTATATCATCGACAAAAATAAAGATTACTGATAGGATAAAATATTCTCTTGTGTCTACTTGTAATGAATCAAATGCACTTAAAATTGAAATCTCCAAAATTTGATACTTTTCGCATGTCAAAATAATCAATCAGAGGCATGACTTATTTTTAAGCAGTTGTGGGTGCTCAATAAATCTCAATGCGCGAATATAAATTCTTCTACTATATTCATATTAATTTTTATCTTAAGCGCTATATCTGACCTTAAAAAGATTATTCAACCGCTTGGAAGATGGAGACGAGAAAATGCCTCCATATGCCTTATATGACACAAGTCAAGAGTCGAGCAGAGCATATACCATTTTCTTGTTGTTTTGTATTGAATGTGGTGAAAAAAAATCAGCGATAAAAAAAAATGAAATTCAATAAATCCAAGAAAGGAAAATCAACGAAAGAGATATGGGTATATTTTTGTACATAAGTACATGCATCTGTTTTAATTTAAAAGTCTGTGCCGACGACTATGTCGGTGATGATGGGGCAGAAAAAAAATTGTACGGAGGGAAAAGCGTTAACGCTGTATAAACAGATATTCTGGGTCAATGCCACCCTCTTGCGGTGCTGTGCAACAGGCACTACACCAGTTGTACCACCACCACTCTGCAGCTTCTCCCGCTGACTCGCTTTCGCTTGAGTGCAGTTTTCTGCGCTGATTAATGTAAACAATGCGTGTTGATGTGATATTATTCATTGTGATATATATATATAATTTTTTTTTGTATTATTGGGTTATATAAACAATTTGCAAAATAAAAAAAAAATCGGAATGATAAATTATTTTAAATATATGCATCATAGTTGTATGTATGTATTGTTTGGCAAAAATGATTGAACAATTTGATTGGAGGCACGCGATTTAATGAATGCTTAACTAGACGTTTGTAGGCCTTTGGTACTTTGGATAGATAAATGCACAGTTTATATTTTTTTTACTTCGATAAATTATGTTTACTGTTTTTAACTGAACATAATTTTTGGGTGAAAAAGATAACAAATGATGATGTTAAAGAAAAACAGAACATAAGACATTTGGAATTTATAAAATTTATTTTACTGAAAGTAGAGCAGAGGCGCACGTTTTGTTTTGCAGCTTCTGCGTGGGCAGGCCCTTAAGACGCAATTTCCGGCAAAATATTATTATTAATGAAACTATTGCTTTCCTAGATAGGTTAGGGTTTTGATTTCTAGTAGGCCTTAGACATATAAACATCCAACCGGCCTTTATCGGTAGGCTATTATTTCGACAGATACAGCAGCCTCTTTAGAACTTCGTTAAGATTTGCTATTGCATTGACACATATTGACAATGTTTTAAATATATATGATAGCTTATCTTGCTTAGTAATAGCTTGTTATTTGAAATATTTGCATTTCACGCCAAAAGAGGTAAAGGCTTGTAGAATTTCAAACACTTTGACGACGGGTTAAGTACTCTTAATAACCTTCAAGTGAAAGCTATTGATGTGGGCTGATTAGCACTGTGACCAAGGAAAAGATCTTTTGTGTTCGCTATGACTGTTTAGTAAGTGTTGTGGTGTGCCGACAGTCCTAGGTCTTTGATGAACCTTACGATTGTTGAGGCCGATGATTTGACAATATCATGAGGTTCGGTGAGTCCTTTGTTAAAGCATTTAAGCCTCTTTCGGATCATTGCAGGGCAGTCGCATAGGATGTGTTAATTGGAGATAGTAAATTGACAACAGCACCATCTTTCTGATTCCGTAATAGCTATTAAATGAACCGTTGAGTCGACGGAAATCAATTATTTTAGGAATGACATACATCAGATGTTTTGATGTTCAGTACCATCTATGGGAAGACGTTGGCATTTTTTTTGATTGAGTAAGTTTCAACTTATTTGACTGATTCGTTTTGGAGATATCCGTCATATCAGCCTTTACGTCAGAGAACCTAGTCGATTGTGCGTTTTAGTTTTGCACCTTCATCGTACTCCTCGTGCACGAGCATGGACAAAGCATGAAACAATGTAATAACCATGAAATTCAACACCTGGCATTAGGCCATTAAACTACACTTTTCCATGGTTATTCATTGCATGTCTGTACATATATGCAACACTCCAAGTTTAATCGAGTGCTCCTCATTAGCATACACGCTGGTGCCGGTGAACACCATAAGAAAAGGTTCCTCTATCGTGACAAGGCCAAGTATTACTAGTGTCCACTTGATAAATTTTGTTTTTATTCCACCATTAATCGTCAGCATTTATCAAATGGGAAACCATCGCGCCACATAATAATGCACCACCCATTTGATTATAAGGGAGAGGGAGCACAGCACACTTAGCACCGTATACGCATTGTATCGCATCACATCGCACATGTAAATGTTGACTTTGTGCTATTTTTTTTTAACTTCCCTTGTGTAATTACTCATTACGTAAAACAATAGATACAACAAAAAAATACATCAAAAGAATGTGATTCGAAGAAATTATGCGTTTAGATACTTTTCCAACGTTCGTGCTCGCTGCTTTTCTTCTTCCACTGCTACAGCAGCATTAAAACACACATTTGGTGTGTTATCTCGTGTAAAATTAGTTGCACACAGAGAAAAAAGAAGAAAGAAAAACGTTTGAAATGTTAGCGAACTCGGATTGCCTTGTAGGCGGTCATTACACTCTGTAGTCAGCACACTAGCCAGGCAGGCCTGCAGCAAACTTTAGTATTAGTATGTATAGCTGTGGTGGCGACAAATTCTATTGACCGTCGTCATTGCTGCTGCCTCTGCTGCTGCTGCTAATGCAGGTTGTCAATTTGCCTTGGCAACACCAAGTCGCGAGAGTCTTGTCCATATGTGCGATAACCAAACATCTATCTACAATCTATTTGCAACTTTACAAACATTTGATGTGTGCGCGCGATTATTTGTTATAGGAGCATATTTATGGACATTATTACACCTAGACTTAGATACGAAGAAAATTGTATTAAATGCATATTGGCAATAAACAAATACACATCAGTGTCTATGGAGTGCGTCATCGCGTTCGTTACTAAAGCAACAGCAACAGCAGCAGACACTGACCTATTCCTACTGTATCGCGTGCAACAACTTAATAAATTGCCACATAAGATTAGATACTTGAGATACGATATTTTATGTCTTCGTCTCCCTCATATGCTGGCTTTAGTTGTCGTCTCCCTTTGCCGCCGATAGACCATTTCATATCGTGTGCTGTGCATGTTTGCCGATCTTGCAAACTACTTCAATCTTAGTAGCGAAATATATGTATGTAGGTACTTGCATACATATTATGTACTTCAAATGCGCTTTGCACTTAAATATTGGCTCAATTGGTGGGTAGACAGTAGATTAAGTGTTTCAGATACTCACATGCAGCCATCGTGCGCAAATGGTCGGTCTCGCTTGATACAGATAGATTCAGATCAATGATCTCTTAATGTGATCGTGGTGGTTTCGTTCAGTTATTAAACGTAGCTCTTAGGGGTATATAATTTTAAATGATCACATTAATCATTGCGACCAAGAGTGGATTACATGAGATTATGAATCAATATGTGCCGGCAGCAGCAGCTTTTTGTTTCAATTACTCTTGAGATTGAGTGATTAGGATTTTATTATTACATATTAGACATATTGTTATTAATTTTTTTTTTAATTCCCGAAATGAAAACATGCCTATATGCGTCAAAGTGAGCACTATCCACGAGATTATGGAGGACGGGACAAGCAATGAATGCATATCATGAATGAGCACAGGGCGGTGTAATAAGGCCCACCGTTATTGCAATTCGGAGATGGACGTCTTCGTGACTGATACACAGGAAGGCATTCTATACCTCTACACATTTATTTAAAACATATTATTTCTCTAAGCTTATCTAAAAATAAAGGAGGTTTGAATAAATAAACTGAAGAATAACATAATGAACTAGGTTTCTATCCTACACGTTGAACCAGTTGGAACTACTTAATGCAAAGCTCTTTATGATCATCTTAAATCTTCGAGCTATCAAATGGAAAATTAGTTTATTAGGGAGAGTGGAGCATGTACATAGAAAGTGGGAAAGTTTTTCTCTCCATGCCTTGTATATTGTTTATGCACCCAGCCTTGTTGCATCAGTCACTTCGTTCAGACCAAGCTTGGGCCAAATCTGTTTTGTAGCTAGACATGTTGTAATATTTGTCCATCTGAGGATGGTTCTTCTCAGCAGTGTTGGGAAGTACTCCCTGTTTTCTGGAATATCCTTACGCTCTGGTACCCAACAGAGGTAGGTATTCAACTGCTTCGACATCTCCACAAGAGATGATCGGCAGCCTTGGGGTACCATAGAGCTGGTAAAAACTTATAAAAGCCTGATATGCTTTAAACGCAATGCAGTGAGTTACTACTGGAGTCTATCAAAGAAAACACCATCCCCATCTCTTCGTTAGCTTTCGATCCGTCAGTGTAGAAGTGAATTGCTTCATCTATCAAGACAACGTCATCCTCTCAGAGTGATCTAGGAACAATTTGGACTTGGAAGTTTCTGTCAAACTGAGGTCGAGATATGGTGTAGTTCTCTGAAGAGTCGTGGGTCCTCTGAAAAGATGCATTGAGTAGAATGTTCGCACAAGCAGTTAATTGTTTCCTTAAGATATCAAGGGAGATCTGGTGAAAAAATAGAATATCTATAGCGAAAGAGTAGAGTTCGCAAAGCTGAATGACAAAAGACTAACTCGGAACTCTGAGCATCCAATTTAGTGCTGATAGACGCTGAAAACATAGCAGCCGAATCAACATTTCAACTTATCAATTTTAACAAAATCCCGTAAAACCCTAGGAAACCTCCTATCTTAAATTTGTTTCCCGGCGGGGTTAAGACTGCGAAAGAACAAACTTCTGCAAAATTGTCAAAACTTAAATCTTTGAACTTAATTTCATCTGGATGCGACCTTTTTTCAGGAAGAAACAGCTCATTAAAAAAGACCTAAACTATAAAAAGTGATTGTTCCTTTAATTGTTTTGCGAAATACATATATGAAATTTTGTCTAATTAGGGGTAACCCGTAAGTCTACCTCACATATCTATCCAAAAATTTACCTTTGCCAACTTAAATATCTCGAAAATAGCATGACTCTTTCGTATGAATTTTCGCACACACACACACCCTTTACAGTGTTGACGTTATCGGCTTCTCGCTTTTCTATAAATTATCCTTGAACTATACTCTTCCACTTATCGTCATCGTTAGTTTCGGTGTTTTTTTTTCGTTTTTGCCTTGTCTACTCTTTAGTTGTATTTTTTTTTTGCTATACTCGCCCCCGATTAACGTACAAGAGGATTTAACAAATTTATGTGAAAGAGTGTAAGTTTATCCTTCGTTTTGTGTGTATGTGTGTTTTTTTTTAGTTTCAATCCCGTAAATTATTCGTACTGTGCATTTATCATTTTTTATCGCCGTTTAATGTCCCTTATATTTCGCTCACAAAGTGATTTATAAATGCGCACATTCCCTGTAGCTAGGTTGGAACAAGCATATATTCTAGATACAGACGATAGACATATAGTATAGCAGTTAAGAGCAGATTTTAATCGTTCTAATGTCATCCACTATTTCTTCTTCCATTTCCACTTTCACTTCGCGGAGAGGAGCATATACGAATTTTTAATGATAAGACGATGACTGAGAAGGAGTGGAGTTAATGACTTTTGGTGTAATTATTACAGACATCTATCTGGAATAAAGAAGGACTCAAGCTTAATAATGACAGTGATAATATGTCCATTTGCGATATCTAAGCTCTACATCAACTCGTAAAACATCAGTCACTTTGCTAATTTCTCGATTGGATAACATTTAATTCAGGCGACAACGATAAATTCATTCATCCCCCATGAATTGTCTCTGTCGAGATTAGAAGAATGAACATAGCAGAAAAAATAGTATCTGCGTTCATATATTATTATCGTTCCCCACATCAAAAAACATAATTCACTAACAAAGTGTGTTGCACATTGTGTGCAATCTTATCATGTAAAATAAATGTTAGATAATAAATAATCATAATTAATAACGCAAGTATATGTATTTCAACACAGTTCATTGAATCAATTCAATGTTGGTCTGTAAATAAATTCTGACGCACGCACGTACAATGCAAATGCATATACATACTTGCGACTGTGTACACTCTCGGTCGCAAATAACAAGTTCTCAGCAAATTGCAGTTTATCTCATTTTAGTTATGAAAATAAAAAACAAAAAAAAAAATACAAATCTTCAACCGACATACGGGTGTACCTCACACGAATATACATTGAGGTAGGTGTAGATACATCAATAGAATAGAAATATATAAATATCTATAGATACGAAAATAAATAACAAACTGGGTGTGGAGCAAATGTTATCTCTGTTGTTTAGTTTTCTTCTTTTTGCCAGCTATTTTTCGCGGTCTTCTTTCACCCTCCTCTCTATGTTCCTCTGGCGGTTTTGTAAGCTCAATTAAATTGTATTTACTTGGCTTTTAGCACGTACATTGTGATGTGTAAACAAAATAAAAAGCAAAAAAAAAAAATTATCGCCAATATATATAGCAGCAGTCGGGCATTTGAAATAAGTACAAATTGTAAGGCAATAATTATAGTCTAGGGGCAACAATGTTGCTAACGATGTAGTGTTGCGAGGAGAAGCACTACATACATTTGACTATTACTGCCAGACAGTAATAAATGTATAATTTAATGTACAACGCCTATGGTAGTAGTCACGTTGAGCTTGCGAGACAGCTGCGTTTCATGACTGACGCGATAATTGTGTTTAGAACTTTTTTTTTTGTTTTAAATGAATGAACATATAATGCGCAGTACACTAGATTTTTACTAATCATTCATTTATCAGGAATTTAGTAAGGGAAAGCTGCACAACATCTGTGACAGATTAGGTGAATAATGTGACAGCCCTTGAAATGTCTATTGACGGATGTTTGATGCGACTCGATGGCTCCTCGCTTGTTTTTCTACTCATCTGCAACAAATTGTCTATTATTAGGATCGAAGGAGACTCGTAAACATGTTGCAAGCAGGTTTTGTACTTCCGGTCGAACTGGTATTTGTTATCCCTCAAGAAAAACTGGTTGTTGTCAGTTAAAACCTCGATCTTCTTATACAGATTCCATTTTATTTATTTTTATTTTTACGCAATAAAGGAAAGAGTTTGAATCTCAAATCGGAAGATGGTTCTTGTAAACATGTTGCCAAGACATTTGTGCTTCCGCTCAAAAATACTTGTTTCTCTTTTAAATAAATCAAATTCAAAGATATCAGATAAAATGTCAGAATCCATAGTTTCTATTAACTTTTTGAGAACTTGTGTTGCCGAAAATTGTTTTCATGCATTCATCAAAATTCTTTATCTATTTATTAAATTCATGTTTATACTCTATATTTATTTTTTTACATTTTAAGATTCGTCAGTATTTAGCATCCACCTAAAGATGGCGTTTGTAAACATGTTGCTAAACATCTTTTGTACTTCCGATTAAAATCGATAAATATAATAAAAACCTGCTTAAACGGCGATGAAATTATTTCATTATAGAGGTTCCAGGAGGTGAAAATATTTCGTGTATACAATATACATGTTGCCAACGCATTTTCTACATCTGGTCAAAAATATTTGTTTCTCTTGTCGATTAAAATAGAATAAATTAACTATTACATAAAGGATTCATGTTTACAGATTCCATGATGTAGGTACAGCAACATTTTGAAAACGTTATGTTGCAGACAATTGTTTTCATATTGTTGTCAAAAAACCTTGTATTTCTATTTTTAGTTAAACAAACAACTTCTGTTCAATAAAAGTTGATTACATTTGGCGTGGCATAAAACACGAATTTTATAGTTTCCGCATTTTTAATTTGTCGGGTAGTCTTTACGGCCATTTAAATTGTTGTTCGTGTACATTCTTCACATTTCTAAACTCATTTACTTTGCTTTCTACATGATTTAGTCTTATTTGTTTTGTCGACTATTTTTACGACTTTATTGTGGCGGATTGGGCAGAATGTCATGTTAGTTCTTAAATCACAACTTTGCTGGAAAACATTTAAAATAAGAGAGGAAAAACTATTCACAACAAATCACCTTCTATGACGTCCTCCCCCACTTTGGTCCTTTTTATTATCCTATCCTAATCAAGACATTGCACAAAACAAACTGCAAAGAAATTGAAATTAATGTGGACGTTGTTGTTCCATTAAAAATGAAATAGATACGACAAATGAAAAATATCCTTGAGGCAAACAAAATAAAAATTAGTTTTATTCTGCAATTTTTCATCCTTTACATTTGTTGTTTCTTCTCTCTGGACTTTACATCACTTGCATTTCAACACAGCAATAAGAAATCCACCAGACAAGCGGACAATGATAAAGGACCTCTGATGTCGTCTGCTTGTACTTTTATCTGTGATTTTTTTACAAAAAAAAAAAAAAACACCCACGCAAAAGTTCGTAGATAAGGATGTGACTTCTAAGTAAAATATGAATAATATAATCAACTAAATTGCTTCACGTTAGTTATACATTTTTTTTTCTACAAATCGTAGACAAACTACCTACACGTATTTCATGGTCAGTAAGAAGTATATAGTAGTGGGAGGGCGTTTTTTGTTTTTGTTTTTTTTTTCAAACAAAGATTCATAGATTGATGATTGTTTTTGTAACTTATTTGCATAGCGAAATGTGAAAAATGCAAATGTAACTGCTACGATGACAAATGCTGTGCAGGACGCACATGTCCAGCAGATGACAATTAAAACCAAGCCTATTGCGAACCCTTAAATGAAATAGTTTTTTTTTTTTTCCTTTTTTATAATTTACATAAATACAAGAGGGAATTAAGTACGCACACGCTTGTGCGAAAAATGACAGATGCTGCAGAAGCTTTTTTCGCGATATTAAAATGCATTGTCCTTTGGACAAACGCTACGCATTTCCGGTGGCAAATGGCGAAGTCTCACCTTGAAAATGAGAAAATAATTGTTCTACGACCCTTTCATCGGCGAATGAAGTGCGTGTTGAGTTACGAACCCCTTTTTCAAAATGGAATGTCCTGCTGTTGTTGTCAATCTTGAGTAAATGCGAATATTCTGCCATAACTGCGCAATAAATGTAATATAAAGAAAGAAGAAGTTACATTTTATATAGGTATACATATAAAATGTACTCGTATATTTTAATAACTACAAGAGAATTGCGAAATGAAATATATGAATTGGTTTCACGTTGAGCGCCACCTATTGAATCACTTTTTTTGGAAACTTGCTTAAAATTTGTGGAACGGTTAATAGGGAAAAGGTTCATGGAAAATTTAACACACTACAGAAATGAATATTGGATTCTCTGAGCATTGAGAAATCGGATTGCAGTTAGTTCTATGATGAAGTACAAGTCAGGAATGTCATTGATGAATAACATGAAGAGCAAGGCCCACGATGACTACCTTTATGTACTCCAGAGTTAACATACATATACTGGGGCCAAAACAAAATCCCATACAATACAAATATACTGAATACAATTCGTCAGATAGCAACTATTCCACTTTAGGATGTTGCGAGTGAAATTCAAATCCGCGGTTAAAGGCTTTAGCAAAGTCCGTATATATTATACCGCATTGCAAACCCTTCACAAGTGCGTTCAGGACACAATGAGGGAAAGTTGAGAGATTAATGTAAATGGATCGACAAGAGACAAAAAGAGTTAATGCCTTTAGTCTCCTCCAAAACTATGATATAATAGTGACTAATCCATGCTTTAGGGAAGGTATGTTGTTTAAGTCTCTGAAACCCACCTCCCGATGCGGGTCAAAACTTCGTCATTGGAACCACAATGTTTATGTAAACTTTTGTTAAGAATCGGTGCAGATATTGCCCACATAAACTTCGTGTGTTCGTGGATTATAGTTTAGTTTGTCGAGACACTTTAATATTCCTTAACCTATTCATTATAACAAGCCCATCTTTTGAAGAGCAAGATATTTTATTCGGATAATGAAATAATGAGTTAACTCTTTTTACAACATCTACTTGATACAAATGTCATAACCTGGAAAATTGAAGCTGTGAACAGGCCACCGAAAATATAGTGCAAAGGGATATTTTTTGGCTCATTGACTTTGAACCATCAACTAAAAATATTAAACAGAACTTAAAAGCATAGCTTCTCCGACTATTGTGTGTGCAAAGATATATGTTTTTGACATGAATGGAAGGACCTACCGATTTCAACGGGCAATTTATTTGTTGAGACACTTCTAATGACAATTTTTAATCTTGGATATTTATGAGACTTTCACAAGAGGAGAGGCAGCGAAAAAAAACTTATTTTTTTTCACCACTTCCATGTCCCTGATTTTAAATGAAGAAGTGGCACTGAATTAATCTTCCTTAAATGGTTGGCAAATGTTAAATATTCTTTCCATACTCTCCCATGGTTGACTATTCGGATCTTTGAATTTTTTAGACTTCGTAACTATCCCAAACCAAATCAAAATTTCTAAATCTTTTCTGCAAAGAGGGATTATCATAACTAAAAACATTTAGATAAATAAATGAAAAAACCTTGCACGTGAACCCAACGAATATGTTCAATTGCGACAAATGTTTAATTGTGTTTCGTCCTCTAGGACAGCCATTCATTAAGCGGTGCAGCAACGAGCGCCACATATGGACATTGTATGACTGGCTTATCACAACCCTAAAACAACGCCAAGGCACAGGTGAATCTTTAGTTTAATTGCTGCCGCATGAACACACAAGTGTTGGTATCCTTAATGAGCAACATCACATCAGGACGACATCTATAAATGGTTGCGCTCAGTCGTTTATCCCAGGACTCATGTCTATCCGAAATGGTTTTCTTAATACATAATGTTATTTTTTGCAATGTAATGTATTCCATTAATTTGAGTAATGCCCGTGGGTGTTTGAACACATTCTGAAGTAGTTTTGCCAAGGATAACAAACAAAGAAAAGAAAAAGAATATACATGACCACACAAACACATGTCTGTATGCCATTTATAAGGCTTGATCACTTGATTGGAGTTGGACATCTTTAAATTAATCCACGAAATTTATTATACTCATAATGGCCCAACATTTAGTTCCACCTCGAAAACGCCCATCATATAATTAAAAACGCATTTCAACGTCCTAATAGTATACACAGCGCGTATAATGTACTTAAATAATCTTTTAAAGTGGAGCTTAGCGTAATGCCAACCCTTTCGAACGGAAACAGGACATTTACAACGGGACCCAAGATTCAATTTTCTTCGTACACTTGATTTTTTTTTCAAAAACCTATTAAAATGGCAGTTAAGTTGCCATGGACATTGGATAATAATAATTTATTTTAATCTTATTTTCTTCTGTATAAACTTCTTGGCGTATTTTGAAATTTTCATCTCAAATAAATTTCAAGTAGAATTAAAACATAAACAGAAAAGAAAATCCAAGCCACACAGACACAAAAAACAAAAAAAAAAGGGTTATTATATTGCGGATTAATTTTTATGAAAATTTCATTAAATCTCGAGTCCTTGTTAGAGTTCATTGTCCATTGGAGGATAATTAATAAATAGGATTTATGAGCGAGAGAGAGAAAAAGAGGCCATAAAGAGGGAATTACTTAACAAGGTGGTTGCAATTTTGGGTCTAAGTGCTTTTGATTTGTTTTTAGATTTTGATGATGAAATGAGATACTTTCGAGTGGTTTTAATCCTAAATTTTGGTTTACTAAATATAGCTGGGACGGTATTTTGATTTACGTGTGGTGTTGCTTTATCGCAAGGCTAGGAGTTTTAAGAATTTTGATACGATCAACAGATTTCGTGTTTCATTTGATGCGAAATTGTTGTAGAAAAGAAGAAAAGTTTGCCAGTACCCTCAATTACATAAGGAAATACAACAGCGCTAAATTAGCATGTGGAGTCAGCTTATCCAGTGACTAGTGTGTTGGCTTGTGATCCGAAATAGGTGCAGGTTCAATCCCGCATGGGAAAATACGCTGTACGTCACTTATTGATAAAGAGGAGCAAACAGCATTTAGTTTCGCCAACCACGTAATGGACCATTACCGAGTCTGAGTGCTTCAAAAAATTGAGAAAAATTAATAATGTTACAAAGTTGCTTGCCTAGTGCAGAATGTGGACGGCGACGACACAACATTTTCACTCTCATTTAAGCATTTTCAAGCATGGCTATGTGGTGGCTACTGACCCGTACTAATGGCAACTAGACTGGTGGCCTGCGTGTTCTGTTCTTCCCGATTTGTTGTATGCAGGACAGATCTTTCTTTTCGGGTGGGATTTAAATGATCGAAAAATTGCTTTTCCAGAGCTCAGCACTTAGAAGACAAACAAAAAAAGCTAAGTAAATTAATTGATTTGAGCCTTTCTACGCGGATTTTTTAGTTCCCTAAATTTCCCTCTATATAAACCTTACTCACAACCTGACTGCTAACAAACTGGTTAATAGACTACCAGTTTATTATTACAATGAATTCATGTGCTTAATATTTTCCTTCAAGCACGTTATGAGTCCTCTACAGGAACGGACTCCCAGCAAAAAGCGCACGTCGTAGAAGCCCATTTGAGGGCAGACATCATCACATGTTGCCATAATTCTACCCTAGAGACCTCATATGTCAGGGATCTCGAAGCGAGTCAGGGATGCAGTAAAAGTATGAAAGTTCTGATCCCTCATTCCTGAGCATTACCTTTTCCGAAATTACGAGAAGAAGAAAAAGCAATTTTATAGTCCTACTGGCTAAAAATGAAAGTTCACTGCCTAACATTTTAGCTGATAAAGGTGCCCAAGGCAACCCAATCGCTACAGGCAAACTCATACCAAACACAATGGGGGAAAAGTAGCACAACTTTGTCACTTTGTTGCAGCAATAATTGTCTCACTCAGGGGGCGACGTGAAGAAGGGGATTATAATACACTTTCGTTGCACATGTCTGGCAACATTGCAACTGAAAGTCTAAGGCCCGTTTGCCAGTAGGAACTACTCATAAAGTTTTTTAGTTCGACTTCAACATACACATATATTGACTAAGTCGAACTTAGTCAAACCCTTTGGTGCCCCTTGTCCATCTAGCATAAACACGATCATAGTCAACCGTTCGAAATGTTCTTTTGAAGTGGAATTTTTTTTTTACATAATAAAGAAAAAGTCGTGAGCCGATGAGTATTCACCTACAAACAGACTTTCCACACTTTACTCTCTGACGTGTATGAACTACAAACCTAATAATGATATTAAAGAGTCGTGTATTTTCGGGTCGAAAGCGTATAGTATAGTTTTTGGGCCAGTTAGTGCGGTGAAAAAATGAAACTAGAGTCCCTGTTAAAGTCTTCTAATAGTTCCTCCGCCATAAAGTTACTACCAAACAGTATAATGTTTTCAGTCCCTTCCTAGATAGGCTAGACCCTATTAAATCGAATGCCTAAAATTTATGAATTTTGAATGCTCTTATCAAAACCTTTTACCTACAAGTTTACTACAAAAATGTGAAAGTTTGTAAACACTATCTATTCCTACATCTTGCAACATACCACCTACCTCAGATTCAGAGAATCCCAACTTCTTTTCGGAACAATAATTTCAATATGCACCCAGTTTAGTCTTGCCCCAAAAAAATGAATGTCCAACGTTTTAATCTGGAAATCTACAACTTTGCTACAACCACATACAGTAGTAAGTTAAAGATGCAATAAATCTACGAAGAACAAAAAAAAAACAAATTCCTCTGAATTAAACAGGGAAATTTATTCAGGACCAATTAAGAAAAAGATAAGATGGGTACATAGAAATACATACCACCCTGATTTCGGTCATGACATATGGCATACGTGCTTTTTGTGAAAATTTAATTTGTCACATAGACACTAAAATGCACGACGGAACAACCGCAGGAATACCAAAACTGAAACCGATATTAATTATTTCGAAATTAATTATACTACATTATGATGTAGGTAATTTGATAAGATACAAAATGGGAAACGCACGGTTTTCTTGTTGTTTTTATTCCTTTCCATCGGATCACGATCTTGTGTGTGGTTTTTTGTTGTTTTTTTTTTCGGGGATACCTACTTACATAAACAGATTGCTAGCTTGCTACCTGACCATATTGTTCCCGTTTCTTTTATTGAGTTTCTGATTTCATTCGCGTACGTGGCGATTGTTTTCTGGGTCTGAATCTCCTTTTTTACAACACAAAGCAGGTACTTTGCCAACATCATATCACCGATGGCATTTAACCGAACGAACACTGAATTCAAAATAATATTAAAAAAAAACCTTGAGTCTCGATGAAACCCTTTTGCGGCAATATAGGCTCCATTCTTTGATTATATTTATATTCCCATTGTGTGAATGTGACTATGCATGACTGTGCCTACTGCAACTTATCAGTATCAAGGGCAATCATAAATTCCATCGTCAACAAGCTGTTGTTGTATTTTCAATCCGTAGAGCAGTAAATTTTCATCATAAAATAAAAAATGAAAAAAAAGTGGAGCAGTAGACTCTGCAGAAGAAATCGCGATGCTACGGTCACTGTTGAAAGTCACGCTAAGTATGTTAATACTGCGATTATGCAATAATTCTCCATCGTCGCAGCAAGATGCGGATGGTTCGGCTGTTTTTTTTTTTTGCTCTCCTTTTAGATAAATATCGCGATGTCTGGTCCTGGATTTGCTGCTCCTCTTTGAATATTTCACAATCCATAAATCACTTACTATAGTATAGACCCAGAGAGTCATGTAATAATTTTACTTATCGGACAGCGCCGCCCTATGGCATCCGACAGAAAGTTACGTGTTTTTTATTTCATTGGAGTAGAAAGAAGAAAAAATAAATACAGACAGGGACATAAAAACACGAGGAATAACGGTCGCACAGTGCCTTGGCGAATTGATTGTGTAAGATAAGTGCGGCAAATTGCCTTCAAATAAAAGGAGAAAGATACGCGCACGTAACGGGCCAAGTTGAGTTTGAAAGGGTCGAAAATTCTGATTTATTTTGGTTTGCCATGACGAATGTTTGAATTGGAACAAGCTGTCGATATACATGTGAGCTAATAGGCGCTCCACAAGAGTTGTGTTAATATGAGAGTTAATATGCGAGGTTCCATTGATGTTAATTTTACAGTACATTTTTTTATTGCTACTGCAATAACGGGTATAATTTCAGGACTTTATATAATTGCGCAGTGGAAAGATAAGGAGGAGACGCTCCTCAGCGCTTTGTGCTACGTCGGTGGAAGTTAAGCAAAAAGATATTTGTCAGGTCTACCAGGCCATAATAGAGAAATGCTTGGGGAGCTACAAAGACTTGATGGATCAGGTGTTCTGTAAATGTGCCCAAACACAACAGCGTTCTGAATACAACGGTTTCCGACCTATGAAGACTTATTTATCTGCAACTTCCAGTCGTCGTAATATTGCTGAAACTTATCAAAGTCTCGCTGCGTATGTATTTCAACTTCGATCAGGAGACCTGATTTGTACGCAATCAAATCGTCCTATTAGCTGTGTAAATATGTAATAGAATCTGCGAATTTTACGCTCCCTCTTGAAATTTCGAACTTGACATCCATCCCTGCCAGTGAGACTTAGTAGGTTTGCTAATGTCCAAAACTTGAAACAGTGTCCTTCCAACCATTCGGCATGTAGGCCTTCCATAAGTCAATCAGACCAGGCACAAGCTTCAGTCTTCTTACTTTTGTGACATTGGATATCCGACACGAGTTTAGAACGGTGCATGTATTGCATAGTGCTCAATGTCCCAGCTGGAAACCGAATTGGTTATCTGGAGTTATTATATTCTCCTCAATCCACTCTGGCAAGGTTCTATTGATCATCTTTGAGAATGAGATTTGCTGGTATGGCACAGCTATTTTTTAGTAATTTGGATAATGCGCATTATTTAATACATTGTTGAACAGGGTGGCGCAAAGCGATCATTAAGAAAGATGTCAAAGCGCAATGTTCAATATTCCATCGATTGACATTGGGTTCGCAGTTCGTTTGGAATTCTACCTTCGTTATGTACATAACTACGGAGAATGAACCTATTAAATCCTTTTTGTTCTCTTCTACTCCCCTATGTAAATGTGCTTTAAACAAATGAATCCTTGAAATTATTAAGATTCACAACCACAATTCGACTAACAAAAAATCAGCTGCAGCTGCATTATCTATGTTGGTAAAAGGAAACTCTTATTCAAGCTTTGGACATTTTTAATCCGATATTTTGAAGAACTTAATCCTCATTCGATTGAGTTCACAATTTGATGGGATAAACAGATGCATAATTGTTAGTTGTTTTCTATTTGTTTGTTAGCCAGCACTATTGGAGATTATATATATTTTTTCATTCCTCCATGATTTGATGTACAATCCTGGATGAAGATAATAAAAAATTTCCATAATTTTCACACATGGCAAAACTTAATCCGTTTTTTTATTAGTTCGTGAATCACTCATGCAAATTTATTTTATAAAAATACACGTAGCTATATACTGTCAATTATGACATTTCACACATAATTCACGTACAGAGTTACAGTACAGACAGGATAATAAAATGCAGAAGCTTTGCATTTTGACACATGTCCTTGTCCATGGCCAGCCAACAGAGTACAGAGAGAGAGAGAGTACGGTAAAACAACATTATGTCCTTTAGTTTTACAAAGCAATAAAATGTCACTAAAAGAAAAAAGTGCAAGTTATACCTGTCTGCGCGGCGACAGAGATTCTAATTCTCTTTAGTCTCACAACTCGAAAGTGTGTTGGAAAATTTGTCCAATAATCGTGTTCTTGGTTGCTGTTTTTTTTCGTTGATTTTTTATGACATTGGGACGGACGGTTCTATTTGAGTTTTTATGCGTCATCATGCGAGTTGAAATTTGTATTTTTGTTTATTATCCTAGCGAATTTACGTTTTTATTATGACACGTCTTCTACAATCCACTGGCTGTGCGTTTTAAGTCATTTTATGTTCGTAATTCGTATATGTTGAAAGGTAGCAAATTATTTTCGAAATAAAATGTCAAAGTAGTTGTTGTTTTTGTTGTTTTTATTACTTTCGTTTATACATTTTTAAGTGCGGCGCGCAAATGGCAGACGATGCAACCAACACAATTTGTGTTGGCTACAAAAGTGTATCTCTTTTAATTTTCTGAAATTTTAGAGAACTTTTTTGTTTGTTGTCTTGTGAAATCACTATAAATCTGTCAAATGATGGTAGTGGTGGTTTGTGGAGGAGATTGGCATCCATTTGTTCTGATTCTGAATTGTGTGGAGCATGAGTGTTAACGAAATAGTTTATTGTTTACGCTAATTATGCGGTTGACCCTTATTCCATAAATAAATTACACAAACGAGCACGTAATACTTTTGTGGGGTTTTGAAAAAGTTGTCATAGATTTTTATGTTTTTTTTTTGAACAAAATTACCATTCAATGGGTGATTATGAGGATGACACAAAAGATGCACGCGAAATGATAATTATGATGCAGTTGGTTGCGGTATTTCATAAATACGTTTGTTACAGATGCAATATTTATGTTTTGAATTTTTGTTACGGTCCGACAAACAAAATGTACTAAAAAAAAACACAAAGAAGTTACTGATCCAAAAAGGCCCCACAGAGTGACTCTGCAAGAGAACGGAGCGCCGACAAACCAAAAAGAAAATGTGCTCAATACATATTTTTTTAAGTGCCGCGTTCGAGTCCACCTTCCTGATCACCTGGAATGAAATAGAGATGGACGGATCAGCTTTGGGCCGAGTTTATACAGATAGTTCTCTCATGAGTTGCCTGCCTGGAACCAGAGAAGCTAAGCAAGCAGATTATCGGATTAAATTATCATTAAAAAACTGTCTTTTAGGCAGAGATCTTTGCGGTCGCTAGAGCTGTAAAAGGCCTTGTTTTATAACTATGCTCATACATATATAGGCCTTGTCACTGGTTTCAGTCCTCTCAACGGGAATGTCAAAACCAAAAGCTAAAAAGCTCAGGTGTCTAGAAGTTGAGGAATTCTTATCACTCCTTATCTGTCGATTGTGCGACTTTTCTCCAGAACTGGCTTTCTTTAGCAAATATTTTCTCCGTAGAAAGAGCTAAATTAATTAAGAAACAAGGCATTTAAGCCATTTCGACAATGAAAATGCAGCTTTAAAGAACACAAGCGTGTTATGTTTATGGATGGTGACTGCTGGGTGGCTAGTACCTCAACTGTAGATGGGGTAAGCAACCCCTGTGGAAGGTCATTGGTGGCACCACACGAAAGCGCGAAAACGAAGTTCCATCTTAATATGACCCACTGATTTATATTAAAATGACCATATTGCGAATGATTGCAAATAATAAAGCATTTTCCAAAATAAAATAGCTTAGTTTTCATATGTACCTAACTAAATAAAATTGTAAGCACTTTTGTTGGCCGGTAGTAAAACTTTCCTGAACCGTAATTTTATTCCAACTAAACATAAAATGAACAAAAGTTTAACTTACTCTCCAGGTTTAAAATATTCTCGTGTAAGTTGTTTACGTACCTAAAAATAGAAAGAAATAAAAACTCGTTAAAATCACCCAAACTCGTATGCAATAAAAACAAAAATAGTACAGTAGCAAAAAATAAAAACAAACATGCTCCAGGTAAGGAGCATTAAAAAAAAACTATACAAAACTCCATAAATTGTCCAAGCCAGACGCACAAATTATGATGTCCACCCTCATCCGCCCAAACCAGTCTGACAATAAAATGAAGTGTATATGACGGCGGGAGCAGAACAATCCGGAAAAAAAAACTATAATAAATTGCATACAGGACCAGATGTAGCTGAATATTGTAGTCGTTCGTAGCCAAAAAAAAAACAAGAAAACGAACAGGAATCACACACAATGGTAGCTTGCAACAATTGCAACTAAAATCGGCAGCACAAGTACTAGTGCAGAGCAGGTATAGTGTGTGTGTGGAGAGTAAGTAGAAAACGGTTTGAACTTTCCTCATTTCCTTTTTATGAGGTGCAAATAAAAAGCTTCACATAATAGACTGTACCTACAAAAAGTACAGAGTTAAAAAGGATAACATCCAACAAAGTGCAGGGAATTGCAAACAAACATACGTACGTACATATACAAAATAAAGACCATCGATAATTTTCTTGGGAGTTTGTGTCTCAAGTGTGTCTAGAGAATCTGATGATATAAATAATAGAAAAATGCCTTTTAAGCAAAAAAATATCGACAAAGAGGAAGAAACTAATGTACAAAACTAAAAAGAAGGATCAAGTCCTTCGTCTTCTTTGGAACTTTTCTCTTCTTTTAGCGAAACGAAGTACACACATGAGATGCTTGTCTTCCAGCTAAAGTTGAAGTTCATGGTTAAGGCGTGAACGTATACACACATATATGTTTTGGTATTGTGCGAAAAACTTTTCCGTAATGCAGGCATTTCTGGGTTTTAATGTCTTTTATGCAGCTTTGGCGAGCTGAAACATTTGAAATCAACAAGGACTAGCATTATCTTTTGAAAGTTGAGTGCAGTTGGTTTTGTCTTTAAATGTGAGCTAGGTACAAACTTGTACACAATGGATCTGTCATGTAAATGAAGGATGCACAATTTTTCTCCAACATGTAAGAGTTTTAAGAACAAAAGATCTTTAATAAATCAAAATCCTTTGGACACAAATAAAAGAGAAAGAAGAATCCGTATCATTGAAAACAATAGAGGATAACTTTTTGTTGAGCATTCACTGGATATTTACCTATCTCTAGATAAATCCTTATAAATTGAAAATCGAATCATACGTCATACGAGTTAAAGGAACTTCGGGGGTTGTTAAGAACAAAGGAGGTTTCATATAAAAAAATGAAATGGAATTGATGACAGACAGACTAACGTGTATGAGGAAAAAACGGGATAATTGATTCATGGAGGCCGACGTTGGTTTTAATAAACAGAAATGATATTTGAAATCATTTACCTATGTCGGAGAAGAGTTCGCATATACAAATCTTTCGTCCTAATAGGTACTGAAGCAGCTCTCTCCCTTTTGCTGATGCAATGTTCTCAATATGGTAGAAAATAGTATACAACTAAAACTCCGAAAGTAATACGTCATTTATTTTGGGAAAAACTATACATACAGTTAGTTCAGTTTTGCAGTATGAAAGGCGGGAATATTGGGTTTTCTTTTGTATTTTCACAGCTCATTCTTCAAGAAGAGGTTTTTGAGTACCTTTGTGATGATGCATGCCTACTATTTTTTTACCGCCTGACTAGTTGACGTAATGGAGGTTTGGAGTTCGGTAGAGTTTCTTTTCCACATTTCTTTCTATACTTCCTTCACTTTTGCCCAGGCCAGTGTCAGTGAGGGTAAGATGTGCTTCCTCCTCGAAGACCCTGGCCAAGGAAAATGCTTTTTTTGTTTTTATTTGTATATTTTTCCGATATTGATTTTTGTGCCCACGAGTTTGCACGGTACCCGGTCCATCTTAGTTTACCAGCTTGCTAGGATAGGGCACTAATTACTGTTGGCTTAACAGAGGAGCTCGTTAAGGCTGACTTTACCCTCAGCCTTCTAGTTCGCGGCACTGTTCAAAAGCTTACACCACCAGGAAAATTGGGTTGGACAGTCCTTAGTAAATCAAAGGGACTGTCTGCCATGGGTGGCCCTTCCCCGACGGCATAGCCCTTTGAATCTGTGCAACATAAGCCACCATACCAAAGTCCAGAAGGTACACGACGAGAGGGTGACTGCCCCTTTCCTGTGAAAGAAGTGTCTTATGTGGAACGAGCTAAGCAAATACCGTTTTCCATTTTCTCGAAATAAGCCCGAAGAAGAGGACAGGTAGATATTCCTGTGCAGTAGGTTTTGCCAGCTTGAAAAAACACCTCCGCAGAACGATGGACGAAATACCACCTGGCGGTGTCCCATTGAAAATTGAACGCGCTTAAGTAGTGGGTCAGATGATATATCAAGCGTAGAGCTATGTTCTTGGAAAAATAGACAAGAATAAAATCATTCTTCCTGTGGATTCTGATGGCCTATATCTACACAAACACAATAAACGACAAAATTATAAAGAAATTGGGAGAATTTTCAACCCACATGCCCTGGACATGGACATGTGAAATTGAGGAAAGTCGAATCTGCTGCTTTTGTTCGTTAACCAAAATTTTAGCTCTATGCGCTAAAAAGCAAATTGAGTAAAATCGAATCAGCTGATTTTTTTCGTTAACCAAAATTTTAGCTCTATGCGCTAAAAAGCAAATGTTTACAAAATTTGTTAAACCTTTTAAATTGAGGAAAACACAGTTGCTGCTTACTAAGAAGAGTCAAGCTCTCAACCCTTTTTTTTCAGGGGAATTTCTGTTTCGTCCCTAAGGTACAAGAGTCTTGAAGTTCTCAAAGAGCTCACAACTTGATCTTAGACTTTTGAATTGTTCTATAGTCTGCGTTCTTCAAATGTAGGTTCAGTCGTTTTTTCCAAACTTACCCCAAAAAACCTTGTTACAATGTTCGTTTCTTATATTTTCATTTGTATTTTGCTGAATGATTTTTTTAAATGCGATAATGAGTAAAAAATTGCTTTTGAAAATGTTTATTGTTCAATGAAGAAATTCTTCACGTTAAAATGTAGTATATGTTTGTTCGAATGCACTTCCATCTGCCGAACACAAACACCATGTATATAGATAGCTTAAGTAAGAATGAAAGCAACAAGTGCAGTCCAGAGCAAACAACATTCAGCGAACCAAAAGTAATATCATCACCGATCTTAATCACATAAGTAAACGAAACTAATTACATTTCTTTCCTTTCGCTGTTTCACAACAAATGAACTTCAACTATACATTATTGACTTTAATAATTAAACTTGTTTCGCTGTGCAGTTGTTTTTCGCATTTTATCCATTGTTCACTGAAAACAAAAAAAACCGTGTGGGGAGAAGATAGGGAATGATATCCCAAATCATAGCTGGGTAAAAGTTTTCGACACTCTACCGTTTTAGTTTCGATTAACGAATAAAAAAAAATTTTATATATAATTTGTTCTGATAAATTTCGGCAAAGGAAGGTTTTCCTGTCAGACTGAGAGAGTTGGAGTTTTTTTTTATTAAATGAAATAGAATAGAAACTTTTTCGTAGAAACTTTAATGCTTTGCAAGTGACAGTGGAAATATGTTATTGGGGTTGTGATTTTCTACGAGGATATATTGCACTAAATGAAAAAGTTTATTTAAGCAAAAAAAAAAAAAAAACACGAACAGAGAAAAAGGAAAAGGAATTCCTGTCTGAAAACTTTAAAACTAAATACAGTACAAGGAGTTGTTATTTAAGTTTTGAAAAAGTCAAGAAAATAAAAATCTTTTTTGAATCACTGCGGTTCAACATTTATTTTATTCGTTTGGCATTTTAATGCATTTCTATGCGAGAATGGAACTAAAGTGAACCTGGCAACACCAGTTTACGCACAACAACCGATTTTGAACGATTCGCAAAAGTCGAAACGAGTGGATCGCTACTTTGATTTCTAATAAAAATGATGACCCTCCTCCATTGGTCAGTCAGATTATATCCTTCCGACTTTAATGCATCCGGATCCGCCTATAAAATTAGTCACATCACAGCGAGAAGGCTCTAGGAAATAAGGCCCCAAGAAATAAAATCCCAAAATAAAAATGAAATGAAATTCTTTGCGTTGGCCTGGGGATTATTACGTCCATACTTTGAAACATAAAATGAAAACCAAGGAGCTTATAAAGCAACCATTTGAGCATTCATAAACCTTATAAGGTCTGCCGCAGGCCTGGGCAGTCACAAAGAAATAATGCGGGGTGTCCTCTTGCACATCCTCATCATAGCATCCTCTGCTAATTTCGTGACATTTAGATTGCCTATCTTTGCTAGTTCATCAGCACTCTTTCTGTATACAAAAATATGGAAGTATGTAGTTCTCATTGCCCCGGTATTGCCGACGCAGAGAATTTTTTCTGACTTTTAGTCATCGTCTAGTGAGATGGGTAGGTAGCCACATAATAAATTTGGTGGGACTAGGACCTCAAGTTTTGCCGAAAATGCTGCTGCCTACCGATCTCGCAAATATATAGTAAAACCAAAGGAATGAAGGTCAGATGATTCTGCGGCAAAATATATCACTCAATTATTATACCGAATTAAAATCCATTTACATTTCAAAGCAAAATAAAATCCTTAGAAGTGAAAAATAGTTCCCCAACTACCTACACAGTCTCATTTAATTTCAAATATTTCACAAAACAATCCATTATTATTGACTCTCCAAATAGATGTTTCATTACATCAAATCTCCATTCTATTTCATTAGTGTCATCATCATCATCGACAAAGTATCTACAACATTGTCTATTTACCATACGTTCTCATAGTCCATGTTCTAATGTGTGATGTTCATTTCTTTGCCATTTCGTCTTTGCTCAGTCACCGCATCGTCATCAACATCACCATCAACATCATCATCACATTTGACTGACAAAAGATCTCGCAAAATATGATAACGAATCAAAAGAAGAAAGCCATAACAGAATAGCAAAATGTGTTTGTGTGTGTGTGTGTGTTCGCATATACATAATACCACTATTCAAGTGCAAAATGATGATAGACATAAAATAAATTGTTATGATGGTCCTTAACAAGTTCATTTGATAGTAGGTTGGTACGTGTGAAACTGACATGCTGAAGGAGCTATTTGACTGACTGACAACCAACATTTGCACAATCCCTTTTTACACCTACATAAATATGTCTATGACAGTTAAGAGGTGACTATATTTCTCACCATTCTCTTGAATGTCTGGTCACCTAAGAACTCCGGATGTCAAAGTTCAGCGATAGGATTTTACCATTCCAAATTCAACAAAGGGAGAGGTTTTTTTGTGTTTTTTAAATATTTCAGACCCTTGAGCCATAGCGCATAGAGATACCCATACAAGACAGACTAAGGATGTTGAGAAATTCACTAGTACTTACAATGAATCGATAGATAGATGATAGTAGTAGATACAGCCCATCCACAGTCGTTTGCTGTAGTGTAGTTCAACTGAAGGCCAGACCAGATAAGGCTCCGTGATGTGTCGGTTCGTTTGTTCGTTCATTTCACATCGTTTGGTTTTCCAAGCTTAAAACTACAAGGAGAAAGAGAATACAAAAGGTAGGAGGGAAGAGGACACACAACAAAAAAATCCTGTCTAAAGGAAGTTATACCAACAGAACAGACTGTGTAACTCAGCGATGGTGTGGCACTGATAAGTTTACTAACGGATGGTGTACTCAGTACAGTGACCACCATCACATCTTAACGCTCCTTAAAATGAGAAGAAAGAATACTATGTGCATTGCAACTTTTGAGATGCATGACCTTATGCGGAAACCATGATTGTATCGGTTTCACTACATTGTGACATTTAATTCGGCTTAAAACACATCTTTAGAGCGATTCCCCGAATGGCATATGCATATCCTTTTAAATAAGGACATCATCATCATAATAATAATAACAATCACCATCGTCATCGTCATCAGTTTGTTGCAAATTTTTTATTCAAAAGGGTATGTGTAGCATCGTTTTCGCATCATCGCCTGCTGCTTGTTCGAGGACTTGATGGAATCATGATGGAATTGTGTTCATTCATTTGTGCATTATTTTGTTTTCTTTTTACCACCGACGAAGGATAACGAGCTATAAGAAATGGCGTCGTTGTAAGTTTTGAACATCTTACTTCGTATTCATTCCGCTTGAAAGGTAAAACGTAACAATAACTATACAGTTTTTATGTTTAATGCAGTACAGGATGCGCACCAGTAGCTTTTCTGGAGATAGAGGAAGTCGGAAATGGATACACACAAACAATGATAAAATTTTGAAGTATTCTTTTTTGCTTTTTTTTTTTAATATTTTTAATTAAAGCAGTAAAGTGTTTAAGAGGGAACTTATTGCATTATATATATAAGTTTTACGGATTTCTTTAAAATCAGGAAAAAAAACTAAACATTCAACAGTCAGTTTCTTTATTTGCGATTAATTTAAGTTCGAGAATAATTATAAAACTTATATATAAGCACCTACACATTGTAAAAACTTCCTTCTTTTGTGAGATTGTGTATCAATAGAATTTATCAGATTATGTGACTGCATCGAAAATTGTTGATGTGTATGATTCAAACTTAAGAAAAGATCATCTGTAACATCAGACACATGTTGCTAGCAACAAATTCATGAAGATATCTCTTTTTTATGAGGCGGATAAAAATCTTTGTAAAATAAACATCACAGATACATGTTGCTTAACTTCATAAAAAAAATTCATGGAGATATCTTTTTTTATGCAACATAAACTTCATAAATGTTGCAAAATCAACAAATATTGCATGCAATGTACCAGGGACAATATGATTAATAAAAAATTGTGTTGCCGTAGGGATAGTCAGAAAATAATGTAATGGACTCATGCTGCCAAAAGCCATCTGGGAAGGCCTTTATAGGTTTCTAGTTATCAGCTATCAACAAATTAATGGAAATGACTTAATTGCAAAAATTATGATAAGAATTGAATTCCGGTCATTGTCTGCGGTGCAATTAGAGACTACAAAAAAGAAGCTTTATACAAGCCGAAAGCAAACAACTAACATAATTCATTTGGTGGATGGGTCGAAGTACATGTGTCTGTCGTGACAGCAGAAGCTACACTTAAGGCTTGATCAATTATATAGCTCTGTGAACTCGGTAGGAAGACTGAATACTTTTGGGTTCCGGGTCATACTAGATCACGGAAAATGGCATCTCCTGCTGACTTGCTCGTCGAGGAAGTTTTCTCAGTAACCTATTTTGGGTCGATTGGCATTCCAAATAAGGGTCTCCACTAATAGCTGGGTCGACCTAGTGTCTGTGGAAGACAGCGATTTTGATATTAATAGCGAAAAAAGATTGCGGGCGCGTAAATGTACGACTTAAGCGGTACACCTGTCTGCGACGTTTGTGAAGAAGGCGAAGACTACATTCCCCCTGTGAGCAAGGCTTCTAGCAATAGGTGCTGAGTGTTGAACAAATAAGCTCCTTATCACTGTCTCCTGGGTTTTCTGAAAAAGTCGGGTAAATAACTGAGACATTAGGAATTATCTGTCGAAAACTTCAACTAAGCGTACAAAAAAAAAACAGAACATTATCACTTAGACATAAAGTTTAAATTTACACTTAAGTCAAATAAAAAATGGTTAAGGAACTATAGAAACGGTTTCAGGGCTTATTAAAGGACGCTTTGAGGCTTTGCTTACGTGAAAATTGAAAAGGTTTGGCATGATGATGTTGATTTAGAGGAATATTTTTTGGAGAAACACGGGGTAATCGATAGGCAGTATTAACCAGTCCGCTTTGGTACTATATCTAATGAATCTTGCGTTGGGCAACTTCCGTTCGGTATTAAGTGTGGTAAAAAAGTGGGCAAATTTGGCTGGCATATTCAATGTGGTATAGAGCGACTTAGTGGCAAGGATCAGAAATTTTTTTGCCTGAAGCAGAGTTGGCCCCTATGATGGACGCCGAGATCATGCACTGAATCAACATGGAAAACCGGGTTGTTGTTAATGAAATTCTTTCTGGTAAGAAATTTTTCTTAAAAAGTTGCAGAATGTTTTTACAGCACAAGGTTAAAAATGTATAAATATCAAATCGTTATAACAATTTAGGGCGCTATATATTTGTTTCCATATAAAATTGTGTCCATTGTGATACAGTCGCAGTAATTAGTTGTGAGAATCACAATTAGTGGCCAAAGGTAACCCTGAGGACCACCAGAGATACATAGCTAAGAAGGACTTAATTTTGGCGGTCTGTTAAGTGAGCATTCCAAAGGATCAGAGACTTTGCTGTGGTAGATTGCAATTCCATTAACTTCACTGAAATGTGCAATAAAGATTCCAACATAAATTCTAATAAATAAGTGGTAGTTGATCTCCCCTTAAGGGAACTCATCTTGGTAAGGAAATTAAATTAATTTGCAGTGGAAGAATGCATGAGAGGTTGCCAGTAGTTAAATATATGTATGTATGTGTCTGGGAACAGCTCCACGTTATATTCAAAATTGATATAAAGATGTCACGAAGTTTAACTAAATGCAAGCGGGTGTTTTCCAAAATTTACAAGGGTGTCATAGATATATAACAATCGGAATGGTTGCCCTTAAAATTGTACAGCTTTCGCAATATCAAACGAAAGTACAAATAAACAAATAAACTAAAAACAAAACTCGCAAAAAGATAGTGCTCAATTTCCAATACCAAACAAAAAACACGTGTTTTAAGTATAAAACTATGAAGTTTTCTTCACAACTTGCAAGTTGCAACAACTTCCAGCCTTAAAGAGGCAATCAATTATTCCCTGCAGACAACTTCAACTGCAATTCACAGTGTTTTGGTGGTCTGCGAGCGATTCATTTATCTTGCTTCACAAAGAAATCTACTTGAAGGCTATTTTTGTGCAGCTATTAAACGTCTCCTTTTTGTTTTGCTGCGTAATGAAGTAATAAGCACTGCAATTACTCAACTTGTGTTCCCTGCTTGTTCATTTCTTCTCTCGTTTCTTATATTCAGTTTTTTTTTCTTGTTTTTTCTTTTATCTTGTACTTAGTTCTCACTCTCGTTATTTCCTTTACACGCCATCGTCATCGTCATATAATCATCTGCACTGAACATTGCCGGATAAAACTCCTCTTTATTTAATTTTTTGCATTGTTTGAGTCTGCTTCAGCGGCTTTATGATGGGATGGCCAAACCAGTCAGGTCGTTCCTCGCGTTCCTCTTTCATTCAATGGCATGGCAAATTAAAATCGTGTCTTTCATTAAGAAACATATTCCGATATAAACACACACATGCTCGGATTCATCGAAACAGAAGAACAGAAGAACATGCACTTGCATTCATGTGTCCATCTAAAGTTGGAGGAAATGTGGTGAGTCGTCGGAAAACGTAATTTCTATCCGTATACCCGGCATGGCATGCTTATACGCATATGAATGGGGATAGCACTCGCAGAAAGTAAAAGTTTTCATGTTGATTCTTGCTTCTGAATGGAAACTGCATCATAAGCGGAAGAGCTTATGTTTTTTTTTCATTTTTTTCTTTAAATAATTGACAGAATTAAATGACGCGACAGAATTTTTTTCAAGAATGAGAGAAAAAGCAAATTGAAATAAATAAAATAAAATAAAACTTGAAAGTGCAGAAAAATTCAATAAAAAAATACTCCATCCATCCATCGATTGGCAATATCCAGAGAGAAATTGCTTTCAATGGCACAATCGTGTGGCTATTAATTATGTTTTTGTTCATTTTATCCATTTTCATGTTCATGTTCGTTTGGCAATATTTTTCCCATTGGCAATTTCAATGTTGAATTTCAAGGATTTCTGTAATTTTGGTCGCCATTATTTCGACTTGTGTTCTAATCCGTCTCCCTCTCGGGATTGCCTTTTCTGAACATTTAATACGATGATGATAGTTTTTTTTTAGGGATATACTTATTTTTGTCTTTTGTTCGCTGTCAAGGATTCAGCATGTGCTAGCTTGACTTGGCTTGGCTTGGATGTTTTCAAGTAGCGCAAACACATAATAAAGTATGTCTGGAGCAATTCGATTGCCCTTTTTGTGTATTTCGACGAAGGTGGGTGGTGATAAATCGTAATCCTTTTCTTTAAGTTCTTGAATACGATATTGCATTGATTTCTTGGTTAACATTATTTTTTTTAGTTTCAGAATTAAAGAAATAGGAATCTGTGCAATTTTTTGCACTCAATGATAGATATTTTATCTTAATACTTTTGTCACTTAAAATACAATTTAAAAATTATTTTCGAATACCAAAGAATGATTAATTGTTTAATTTTTCTCGGTTAAGCCAACCCCCGCACCACAAATGAGTTCACAAAGTCAAATATAATTTTATTAATGAACTTGACAAAAAAATTCATCATAAATGAAATAAAAAAAAAAACTTTGGGTAATCGTTGAACGAAATAAAATGCTAAATTAAATTTAAAGAATCATTATTCATGTACAAAATATTAAATCATTAATATCTAGAAGAATTATGTAATTCCTTAGTTCTTTTATTAAAAACGAATAAAATTTATTTCGTGACATTTTCTCGAACGTCATTAATCATTCGTTCATTTTTATATTTTGGGATGACTTTCGGTTGAAGTCATATTGTTCTTTTTAAAATTGTGAAACGTTAAACAAGGAGATTAAAGGAGAAGAATCATTAACTTTGGCTGTGTAATCAAAATGTTACACTTATAACTTCAGAGTTACGCTTGTAACTCTGCAACTAATGGACTAAATAATGTTCCAAATGTCATTTGCCCAAGTTCTTCAACTCTCAAACGTACTTTTGGGTATAATTAAGATATTAAATGTTTGTCAACTTTAAGGCGGATGAGATGGACTGTAGTGTCCCGGGGATTTAAAAAAATGGCAGGCCGTAACGTGTCAGGTAAATAGTCGTTAAAGGATAGCCCCCAATCACGTTAAATTAAGTAATATAACATTGAATCGAAACTGGAAAATATGGGTTTGGCTATGGGTTTGGCAAACCTTGGGGTTAATATTGGAAAACAGTATCTGCCAAAATGTACGCCTCGACTCTTCCTACTTTGAGTTTAATAGTTAGGACGCGGCATAGGGGGACAACATTTCGCAACGCCAGCCTTTGTAGAGTGAATTACTAACTTGTCGGGCGAAACTTAAAGCTGATGGGGCTTGGTTGAAGTTGAAGTCGTGCTTACTCCGAACTGTAACCGGACTTCTTACTTTCATCTGTTTACTTTGGGATACGATATAAGACCGTCATCCCATGCGGATCTGAGTGGGATAAAGCCCTGATTTTAAATAATTCTACTATAGAGGCATGCACGGATAGGTGCACGAGAGCCCAAAACACAATGTCACCCGCGGTTTTCTGTCCATTAATATGAAAGTTTCCGTCTATGCATGAAGCAGCTTTGAGATTCTCTATGCAGCCGTTAGTAAAACTTTCCAAATCCGTGGAATTTCCAACAATAAGATCTGCATAAGCTGGTTAAGCAATGCAGAGAATTTCTCAGTGAAGGTTCTCTGACAACTACAGAGCCAATGAACTTAGGTACCATCTTCTGCCATGCAAACGATCAAGTTAATTACATCATCCAGTTAAGGCTGGTCAAAATTTTATATTAATTTCACTTAACAATTACTCTCCAAAAGAAGGATATAATCTCCGTGCCAGAAGTTATCACTGGAATTGGAGTACTGTCTAACAACTTCTGCAGAAGTTGCAGAGATATCGAGGAAAAGTTAATATTTCTTCGAAGGTCTATGCGACCTTAGTCAACACGGGCGTTCGCTGCATCAGCAAAATTATGTCGCAGTCCTAAAAACTCGATTAGACTAATTCGTCATTGATCAGGAGTTTGATTGCATAACTCGAGAGAAATATCGGGTTGGATTGCTTTTCAGTCAGTTACAAAACTCGTCCCTTAGCTAAAGATTTGGAAGTGGTTAGATGTTCGACTGCATCAGTCAACTCACTCTCGTGTCTATTTACAGACTTTGGGTATACTTAAGTCGCAATGGATACAGTCACCTCAACAATCATCATCGGACAAAGCCCTACATCCCACATATCACAATGGACTGTTTAACCTTAATGCTTCGGATTCTTACTCTACCTGCTATTGCGAATTATAAGGACTATTTTGGTAAGGAAAATCCTTGAGTAACAATTAAACCAAGAGAACCTCTCTCAAAAGCAACCTTTTTTCAGAAAACATATCCATAACTACGTTAAACGAAAGCTTTCTTTTGGTGTACCCTACCTACCCTTATACGTAACACGTCATTAGAAAAAAAACATACCTCTGACGTCTTGCGCCTCAATAAAAGCTTTTCGTCTGGTCTTTCAAAAATATACACACACACAATTATGCTAAGGGGAATTTCTTCAATGAAATTGTCTGAGAATATTTTTGAAGAGAAACCCAACTTTGCACACTATCTTTGTCCTTGGCGTAGGCCGAAGTTGAAAAACCCTTAGAGAGGGAACATTTTCCATGCCAGAGAGAAGAAAATGTTCCACATGACCTTGCCCTTATTTGGGGGAAACCACTCTTTTGAAGAGAGGGTGTTTCGTCTGGCCGGGTTTTTTTTAAAGAGGAGTAGGTACATCCTGTTCGCCTTAACTAGGTTCTCATTTTTATTACCAAAATTGTGTGGGCCCATCACCGCCTTAACAGCATTTGAATGGTGCTCCTCTGTTTTATATCTTTGATAGACATTCCTAATAAGATTGTTGAACCCGGCACATGGTACATTGTACCCCAGCCATAAGGAGTAACAAAAACACGATCCTTTAACAGAAAAGAGAAACATTTTGTGTGAACTCTTGTGGTTTACTGTCATCGTGGGTTGTACGGAGTATTCACTGAATGGGTGGTGTTTATAAATTACTCCTTAGGAGAACCGCACACGCACATGATATTCACTCGAATACAGAAAAGTAAAGGCAAAGGACATAGAATTGCCTGTACATGACAGCGTAGCATTAGGTGATTTTAATATCCCTCTTGAATGGGTTGTTAAATCGGTTTTTCTAAGGCAATTTGTTTTTCTTTTTATTTTGTTTTCTTATTGCTGGTTGCGTTGAGTCCTTTTCTTTTGCTTTTGGGTGGTGAGAAATTTGCTAGTTTATTGCAGAGTGCGATGTTGTTTCGTGTGTTTTTTTTATGTTGTATAAATGTGTATTGTTCTCTGTTGGGAGAGTCCCTAGATTTTGGGACTTTTTATTTGAAAGGAAATGAACTCTTCTCGAAAAGGTGAATTGTATTTACCAGGAGAAGGGCAGGCACTGCTTTTGGAGATGGAGTTTTCGAAAATGAGGGTTCCTTTTTTTTTGTAATGGGTCAGTGCACTTGACTGGGTCATGTTTTAATGTATTTTTTGCAATCTAAATTGAAGTATTTTTTTTTTGTTTTTATGGTTCGTTGAGAGTGTATGTCCTTGAAGGAGAATAAAAATTTAACAAATGAATGCAATAGCTTTATCTGAAGTTTGTGCCTCAGCGAATACAATTTAAAGGTCTGTGGAAATTTTCCATTTCAGTTCAAATTACCAAACCACCGAGAAGTTATTGTCTTGAAATATTTTAATGAACAAAGTTCTTCTAGTCGGCGACGTATTATAAGTTGCATTGGACTTCTGGCATGAAGGAGTTGTGTTTAATGTTTGCAATGTTTTGAAAGTGTCTGGAAATTCATTTTACTCGGGAAAAACAGACATTACTGTGGTCTTATCTCTGGCTCGAAGGACCATTTTTTCATTTTTTCAAGATAAAGCACTGAAACAAAACAACTCATATTTTTATTCTTTTAAGAATGGAGTTCGCATGGGTTAACCAAAGGAAGTCTTTTGCGGCGCAAATAGAGAAATTTTGGAAAAACTCTTTCCCTTGACTACCCTTAAATACTTGCCGTTAGCACCTAACTAAGCAACTTGCAAACAACAGGCTCATTGTTCAATTCAACAACACCATACTCAACCAGAACTTCAAAACTCCAGAACTTAAAACTTAGGCGTAACTCTAGATAAGTAGCTTAAATACATAGAATACCTTAAGAATGAATGATTAACGCCAAAACATCTCATCATCTTACTTATGCCGAAAAAATTCACAAAACACACAATAAGGTTATGAGAGCCAGAACATTTACCTTTTCGGATCATCGGGTGTTTTTTTATTAGTTACAAACCCAAGACTAAAGTAAAAACATTCTGAAAATGTATGAGAACACATAAACTGTGCCGTAAAACTGCTGTCTGAAAAAAGTACGAGTCATTTATCAGTCCTTATGAGCCCATATCAATATAGCTCCAGTATGTTTTGGACCTTAGATGTCCCGAGCAAATGCAGTGAGCAGAGTTCTCAATCAAACTTAATCATTTTTTGCATATTATCTACTTAAAGGAAATGTAACAGGCCCTTGGTGTCGATGTGAAGCAATCTTAAGCGATGATCGAGGACTCTTTTGTTGGGAAATGGAACCAACATTAGCCTGCAGTGCTCATTCCCTGAATCTCTCTGCCTTGTCCTATTTTAGGTACGCGTTAATTTGAACGGATAGTCTATAATCCCAAGTGCGAAAAATTTAAAAATATTGGGATATCATCAAAAGCGGAACAAACGTTGATGAAACAACAACATGGCAAAGTTCGATGAAGCAGCAGGCATACTTAGCTATGAGATGTTATGTGACCGAATAAGTCTGTTCGTAAGGGCAGCTGAGATGAAGAAGCTTCCAATGACAGATAGAGTAACGCATATATGTACTTCTAAGTCCCATTAAACATCTAAGTCATAGAATTGCAACAACAAATCATTTAATTGTCCTCCCTAAACCGGGAGGCCTACAGAAATGTTTAAGGTCGAATGCCAGACAATAGTAGTAGCTAGTAGGGTTATGACCCATGCGATCCCGTAATTTGTATCCCAGGCCAATCTTTTGAACGACACACGTCTGATATTTTCGAATGATAGCCTACATCCGGCTAAAAGGATCATAAACGTTGTCTAGTTAAACCTGCAAACAGTTTCCTTTTTGCATTAATGGATGGTTTGATTAAATTAATCATTTAAACGAAGAGAATATATTTTTGTGCCATGAACTCAGCCTCCTTTGTGACATTTTTTTATTCATTAATTGTGATAAAAATAATGCCCTGTGATTGCGATCTTAATTTTTTTACTATTTACGATTTAGTCAGGTCAACGTGCATCCCAGCATCATTATGAGCCGTCAACCCCCACTGAAACATTGTTTGTAGTCGAATTCGAATTTTCCGAAAGCTATTCTATCCAATGCAAATCGCCCAAGGGAGAGATGAGATTATGACAACGCGAAGAATGTGATAAATGATTGCGGGTAATTAAAGTGTCTGCAATAACAAAGAAGGAAAGAAATTAAAGTAAAAAAAAAACAGGACAGAGATTTTGATGAAAAGTTTGGCTTTCAGATCATCATGTGTTTTTTTTTTTTTTTTGTTTTTTTTTGTGCTTGCTGCCCGCTTCTCAACCACTTAACAATTTATTTTTCTACTTCGTCGACGTCGCTCTTTCTATTGTGTAAAAACTTAATAAATGACTTTCCTTTCGACGAGAATAATATTTCTCGGAAACAAAAAGGGAAAAGAGCGAAAAACCACGAAGACGATATGGTGGTGTAGACCGTAAGCACCAGCCGCACACACACACGTTTCAGTATTTTTGGTTTCAATATTTCATATCACAGGTCTCTCTATATATACATTATGTAGGAAGAAACTTACCAACCAGCCACAGACTCTATACGTATTCAATGCTGATAAGTTATGCGTCCAAACTGGAAATTGCCATTAAGACCAGAAGTGCATGTGTTCTTTTAGAGAGAAAAGCAAAACTATATAGCTCCAGACCAAGCGAAAAGTAAAGGTTTCAATATGAAACATGGAAATAAATTGAAAATAATAAAATATTGTCACGTTCTAACGTAATTGCGAATATATTTTTGGTCGATGAACAGATGAAAGAGATGGGTCGTCGCATACGGGGTTCGGGTTCGGGTTCTTGACCAGATATGCATGCTGTGCGCCTTAATGGATTTTCGCAGATAATTTAACTTTAAATGGATGTTATCCTTTGCAGAAACGAAAATGGAATAGCATTTTAATTAACTCAAGAAAGGTTATGTCGAAGTAAAAATTTACCGTGATTATTGTGAGGTTAAGCCCGCTCCTAGAACTCTTAGATCCATATTCCTTAGTTTGAAATTTAACAAAGGATTCTCCTCCTCTCACGTGTGCCTACAGGTCCATAAAAAGCCATCAAGAAGTTTATCCCGAAATCGCATTGCCGTTTGGCTTGCCTCAAGTTAATCGAAAAATAATGACAAGCAAATGTCAATTTGCCTCATTCTCAATGCCAGCGGAGGATAAAAAGGTTCACAAGTTCTTTTTTTTCTCAGTAAAAAAATAAAAATAAAAGTTGAATCCTTTTTTTTGTATCGCTCATGCTTGGTTAATGGCCGCATCACTTGAATGCGTCTGCATATACTCTTCTTCTTGGGTCCTTCACTTCGTTTTCATAATGTTTGCTTTAGTCAAATTGGTCAAAGCTCAATTTATTTTGGCTTTTATCATACAAATTGCTATCAATATATCGATTACTTTGCCCATTTCGTATTATCATTAAGAGCGGGTCCTTAAAGTTTGTTGGTTTGGTTAAAAAAATAACAGAGAAGAAAAAGTGCTTTGCAATTTTGTTGTCATCAAAACTAACCTTCCACTTTGATCCTTATGTTATTTTTGTGTAATAAGAGCTATACTAGCTAACTTTATAGACAATTTATTTGCCACTTAATATCGATAAAACCCAAAATATGCTCGTTTAAAAGTTTTTTTTTTGAAATAGGGTAGATGGGTGGAGAGAGTATCTAACATCAAGCAGTTAGGGAAATCCCATTTTATGTTGAAAATACTTTGTTCCTTTTTATTTTTATTTTTTTTGTGTGTCTCAGCAGTAGATGCTGGGAGAAGAACCAGCAGGCACTCTACTCTGTCGTGGTATGTTGCACTGCATTCGATGTAATACTCTGAGCTTATTTTTTATTACCACCGATATTGAATGTTCCGCCAGATACTTTTGGGGTTTTGGTTGGTGTCTGTTTCAATCGTTGTGCGGCGACGACAACGACAACGACAAGAGATTTTTACATTTTCGATGGAATTCGATTGAAATTGTACGAGAAAGTAGTAAAGTATGTTTTTTTCAATTTCCTTAATTTTTATTTTGAATGGGAAAAAGTAGTGGCACAGCACAGACAGAAAATCCTTAAATGATTTACGAGATCGTGAAGGGATTACAGTTTTGTTGCTTTTAAATGGTGAAAATTGATGCTTTCGATTGATAGTTATGGCTGAGTTAATGGTTGCTTTACTTTTTGTGGAGAAGAAATATATAGGGAGAGGCATAGCCATGACTATTGTTGGATAATGGACATTGACAGAACGAATCGTGGCGATGTTAGATTCAATGAAATTAATAACACAAAAAGTCGGCGCGATCTGGCTCATAATGTCAATTGGCAATAACCAAAGATTTATTGTTTATAATAGGAAATTATATCGTGATTATATCGTTCATCCACTTTGACTTTTAAAGCGTTTTAAACTGCTTTGGTCTTATTGTTAGATGAGGAAAAATTACTAAAAGAAGGTCTTACGTCTCATGGTTCTCAGTTAAAATTATGACCTTCCAAGAGAAAATTTTCGATTCTGAGGTTAACTACTCTAAACCCTATAACTTTAGAAATATTAGGAAACCGCGTAGTTAATTTACGCGGATTAAGATTAATTAACCTCAGAATAGAGCTAATTTAATAACGCGAAATATTTTAACAACGCCAGGTGATTTCACAATTCCAGCGAAAAGTTCTGACGCCTTAAGTAAAAATTAAGAATCTACATTTGTAGCTTTACAATAAAAATGCATTTTGTCGCCAAATATTTACTGCATCAAGATGTGAGGCATTGCAGTTGAGTCGTTCAGGGGCACACAGGAACAGGAGTCAAGCCATTTCGGCTAAATGCCAATTAGTTTATCGCATGTTAATGGATCCTTTCAAATAGCTCTAAATATTTTAGTGGTTCCCTGAACAAGATATTAGCGTAGTATGAGAAGTTTAAAGCAAATTTAATCTGGCAGGTCAGAAGGAATGTGATATATCTGGCATCGATTGAGGGAGCCTAGATGTACTAGTACCGCAGCGTTTTTGGCGACATCGAATATGTTGTCATTATAATGAAATTTGTGATTAATGCAACATACTGACAGTGAAGTCTTTCTGGGATCGGCAATTCATGTGCATGGCTATTGGCAGACTATTGGGGTTTTGCTTCAATGACAAAAGACAACATTGTTTTTTGGAAGCATTCAATTCCAATTAAGTTTAATTCCAAATGTGCTTTTCCTACGGCAGCGGCAACTGCAACGTTCTAATTCCAAGCTCAAAGATGAGGGTAACCCGGGAATCGAATATGAGAGGCAGAGAGTACTGTCAGCAAAAAAAAAAACGGAGCTTAGCTGGAACACCAGCTTTTATTTTATTAGCGACAGAATAACTTGATACCAAACTGTGTTCAATTCCTTTAAATTATCAAGTGTAACGATCTTTCATTACCACTATGATCACATTGGTTCCACGTTTCAGTTAGATATGTCATCAATTCACCATTTGACCTGAACAAGAACATTGGTTTTATTTGAAGAGCTGAAAGCTGGAATGTCGTTTCAAATGAGCGTCAGGATATATGATGAGACCTAATTTTTACATTGTGGAACTTTGTCTCAATTCTTAGTCATAGGAGAATTTAAAATCTAGCGCCTTTCGTTGAACATGTGCTACATTTCGCTGCACACCACCAAATAAAAAAGTCGGTAATATAAGTTTTGGCACAACATTGCAAGAACGATGTGGGTGCAGTGGCCTAGTTAAGTGCGTTGGACCACTAAGCGAGAGGGTCGCTGATTCAAATCCCGGAACGTTTTTATTCGCTGCCTCACATCTTGCGAACGTCTGACAAACATCCAAGAGTAAGAAATAGCATGAGGAAGCTTCTCAAAAATAAATTGTCGTTCGGAATCGTCAATTTGTGTAAAAAATATATCTTCGCGCACACAATAGTTGGAGAAGCTAGGCTTTAGGTCCTGTAGGGTCCGTTTACACCTAACTTTTTTTTTAATTTTAATAGTGACATTGCGTACAAATTAAAGATTTTAGAAATCTTTTATTAATTCGATATTAATTTATAACATTTAGTCCATAATATCAGTAGGTATGCAACGAAGCAAAACGGAAATTTATGTATGTCTTTCAAATATTTACTAACTGACCTTAAAACAGTTCATACCAGTTCACAATATCTGCCTATCCCCAATGAAAGACATTCTTCGAACGCTTAGCACCAAAATAAATAAAAAATAAAACACAATTTTCATGATGTGTGTCCTTGCTATGTAAAATAAATTTTAATAAAACGAAACTAGGTTACAACTGCCATATAAATAAGTTTACGATGACTTTAACTACTCTCAGGTAGGCGCAAGTATTTTTTTTTTTCTGTGCACAACTATTTGAAGTACTGTGTGTGTTAACAATAAATCGTTTAAATATTATTTTTAACGAAAAGCCAACCATAAAGTAACAACCAACTATTTTTCACTTAATAATTAAATATAGAATTACGAAAAACATTAATCTATAGAATGTGTTGAGTCAGTCGCACAAATATAGTTATTTTCAAAACAAGCTTGATTAATTGGTAAATGGAATTTTCACTCGCTGCGTACTTGACGCACCAGTAGGGATGTGCATATTATAGTAAAACGGTTTAATACACAATAAAAATAAAGAAGAGGTACCCGTTCTTTGTAGTCATTTTTTTTCATATAAAGATTTCGTAGAAAAAATTAAATAAATTAAAAACAATAGATCAGAATAATTGCGTGGGTATTTTTCTAGCTCTTTGTCGTCTTCAGTTAACCTATCTCTATTTTAGGCTGGCAATCTATACTCGTATGGATAAAAGATACACAATATAATGCTGACGTTTTCTCGTCGCTAAGGCAATTATTTCAGCATTAATCAGATTTATTGGGCTCATAATTCTTCTGCTCGAATCGACTCCAGGCAGACACACTACAGCAGAAGCAGCCATCAGCCCTTAGCATTTACAATTATTTCGATGGGCTGGTGATGATATTTTGACGGCGGGAGATGATTATTAAGTCAATAATTCAGTACAGATATCGAAGGACAAAGGCAAAGAAAAATCTTGTCACGGGGAATTTTGTTGTTAAATTCTTTAAAAAAATTAATAAAGAAAAATACTCACGAATCACAAAGGAACGCAATTCCGTACAACAACCATAATCGAATAGCTGCACTACTGCATAACGACTTAACGTAAAGGCGCGTTAAAAAGCTAACCTAGCTATTAAAATAAGTAAATTCGATAAAATGAAGGCTAATAACTATTTGCAAGCATAACGTTTTCTCACGATAGTTTTTTTGTTTACGATCTAAGTTTGAACTTTAAGTTACTTTTTAAGTAAGTATTTGTGCTGCGTTCATGCCTCGATGCATGTGAGCCATAATGCGACACCTTCAATGCCGCTTTGCTGCTGTCTCAAGTGGAATTTTACAGATACTAGTAAGGACAGTACTGTGCAACGAGAGAGATTTGTAAAGAAAACAAAATTTATAGTAGCGCGCGAATAAATCAACGCATATACTATATGCTATATTGCCCCCTTAAGCCCACCGTATAATCGTTGTCGGCTGCTTTTAAATTGAGTAAAAAGAATTTCCAATCGCACTTAGTTTGGTCATGAATTTTATTACGGCACACACTCTGGCTTATGTGCTTTGCATAAGCATCAGCTAGAGCTACCCAGTCATGCAGTAATCAGGCAGTATGTGGGCAAAATTTATATCTATAAACTATTTGGTGTTGACCCCATTTATAGCTCTGCGTGTGCATTCCCAGCCGCAGTTATGTGTATCATAAAGCCTGTGGGTGGATGATTTTGAAATATTCAATTTTCATCGCAACCCACCCTCCTCCAGACTCGACGACTCATTTGACGAGAAAAATTCTCTCAAAAATATTAAAAATGGATGGTTTTGGTGTAAACAAATTTCAAATTTGTTTGTTTAAACAAAAAAAAACAATAAAATTTATTTTCTGCTGTTTTGAATTTAAAATTTCCGATATCATTTACTCAGAGCAACGGTTCTAAGTATATTTAATTTGTTTGTTTTATGTCCTCGTTGTCGTCATCGTCGTCTTCTGATTATATTGAGAGAAAAAGTTCCACTCGGTTAAAGCGAAAATGAGGTGTGCACGAGGAGTATAATTATGTGAGAACATAACACAAAAATGTACAACAGACATTTTTATCTGCTGCCGGATCAGTCGGTTGTGTGTGCGGTGTGTGATAGGTCTGTCGCTCGCCACTGACTACATGACTGACCTAAGACAATTCGTTACAAGTTAAACGATAGATGCAGATTGTTGATTGTTATATTTTCAGAATTAGACGAAGGAATGCGGAGGTGGTGTAGTAGCGTTTTCGTCTTGCCAAGTTTTAGTTAAACGATATTTATGAGTGCGCCGAGCTAGACTCGTATCTGTAGGCAATTGCTGTCGAGAGCTAACATAAGTATGTACAAATATTTAATGTGGATGAATGGGAAATGCTCTTGGATGCAGTGATTTGCAATTACCAAACTTATTTTTGCGGCGAATTGAGTGGCAGCCAATTAGGATACAATGTTGATGGATTTTAAAACATAAAATAAAAGAAATACAAGTTAATTGAAATACAAAATTATACGTTACCATGCCACAATACGTACCGGTTACGTATTAATATTAATGTGAAGTGCACTTACCTGAAAATGAGAAATGAAATTTATTACTTTTTATGATCAGATTGAGCAAATATTACAATTAAATTGAGTTGAATTTTATTAAAAATAGAGAGGCACACAAAAAATTAATTGAAGACATCAAGTTTGTAATGAAAGTTGGGAAATGTAACGAAAAAAGAGAGATCTGTGAAATTTATTCATTTTGGATAAGAGCAAAAATAAAAAATGTTAAAAGCTCCATTATCCATAATCCGTAGGTGGAGACATCATTGCTACAAAATTTACTGCAAAATGTGGTGAAATTTCCAGTACCTGATACTAGGTGATTTAGTCTCATTAAAGATACTGGCACTTCAGAAGGGAAAATACAAATATTTTTCAAGGTTTTGTTGTGAGACCAAAGGTACATCGAATTTCAACTCCAATGCCATGCTATAACCTCACAAGAGAGAAAAACTAACTGCGCGAAGTTTTGAGATCCATTACTGAACATTAGTAATTCCCCGCACAGAAAGCAGGTTCCATGGTGGGACGACGACCTGTGTAGTTTGCGTAAAGATGTCAGAAGGCTTTTGAATAGTTCACTCACGACAAATTCAGTGGGCGACTTGAATCTTTACGAATCAAAATTAAAAGACTATAAAATGCTTATTTGGAGATTAAACCCCTAAGTGCTACTAGTTGGTAACTGAAACAAAGGCTTAGAACTTCTGGCATTTTAGTTTAACATCCTTTCTCCTAAGAATCATGAAAAGGTTGGTTGAGCTAAACGTGCGCTTTCTGAAATGCATCTTGGCTATCAGACCTTCGAGACAGCGCTCCAGAACCTTGTTGGAAGGAGCAAGATTCCGCTCGATAGGAAAGAGTACGCGCTAGGTATTTCATTCATATTGAGTGTGCGTTTTACAATGTGACTTTCGCATGCGCAGCTCCGCTAGACGAAATGGGCTGCCCAGAAGGCTGATGATCTTTCTGTCTGATCAGGTCTACCGAATGTTTGTGAAAAATCGCAAGCAGCGTTTCATTTGAAATATCAACTGAGTCGGTTTTGCTCAAATTTTTTCAATACCTTTGAACTTCGATCAAACTTCGTTACCACTGTCATATAAATATCTTCATCTCAGGCGTATGTGACCGTGGGCTAATACCTACGGTTTCGGGCTTTGCTTGCAGCTTAGGCGACATTTGTCGGTCAGAGACAATAGCAGAGTTACCATGGGCCCACGCTTTCACTATGATCATTGTCGTGATCCATGCCTGCTTCTGATATTTGCGCTTTTCACACTTGGGAATCACGTTTTTGAAATAAATACCTGAAGCCTTTTTGAGAGCTTATTTTGGATCCATCTTTTCGGATCTCTTCGGTGAAACCAGAAGCTTGAAAGCTAATTTATTTATGTGCAAAGGAAGAATATAACTTTCCCTCCGGTTTTAGGCATTGGATAGATTGGTCACAAGCCATCTCTGAAGCTAATGTCTCTTATCCACTTCCAAAAGACCGAGACCACATTGGAGTATTTGACTATAATTGAGGCAACTTCTACATATTTAAGAGTTAAAATACTGCTGCCACCTTTCAAGAATTTTGTCGTCATCCTCTAGGCATTGGCCTTGAGCATTGTTAATGAACTTTGTTTAACGTAAGGCTATTTTGGCAAGAAACCGAGAAGAAGTGTGCGTATGGATTAAATGTGATTTGTGGCAATCCAGTGATGATCCTGAACCACAACATTTGTGTGAAACGCATTTGAGACTATAGTTCGCTAATTCTTAGAGATGGTTGTGCCCTTATTTAAGTTGTTTTAGCGTAGCTCCTGAGTAGCCTGCACCACTTCAACAAGCGAAAAATATATATCTTCCAACTCCCGCAAGACAGAGGATCTCCATTCACTTTACTTGATTTCGAATTCACTTCTTCTTGAAGATTCGAACCATTCGAATCTGGATTAAAAATGTAAACAAATTAATTTGCCAAATGGAACTCTGTTCATGATATTACCGCATGCCCAACTCAACAAAGCTACAAATTTAATTAAATCCAGCAGCTTCCGTGTCTTTGTGCGGACATAAATAATACAATTTTACTAATGATCTACGGCATCAGATCTGACAATATCAAGAATATCAGATGTACGATACCTTCAGTCATGTTGTACAACATCTTAGATGCATGATATCTTTTGTATACAAATTAAATTTACAATCCAGACAATCACATCAGGATTCCTTCTTCATCATTCTGAAACTACATAAGTGCTTCATCATAACAAGACCCACCAACCCGATAAGAAATAAGGGAATTCTTCTCCTTTGTCGAGTGGTTTAATAGCCCCAACTCAACGCTAAAAATCAATTAAGCCAAAATTGCAGACGAAGGAAGAACCGTTGCCTTTCTATTCGAACAAGAGCAGAAGCAATTTATAATTTAGCAAAATTTGATATGACAGCAGGACAAGATAAAAGTATACCTGCTGCACTATATCTGTGCACAAGGATCAACTACGTATAATGCAGTAGAGGAATTACTGATGCCTCCCTGACAATGATGAAACACTGCGATGAGGATGTTTTTAAAACAACTACTATAGTCGAGTACTTCTAACAGTACTTTATTCATTTTCTACAGCGGAACCATCTATAGTGAAACACAAGGACTTTCAAGATTCATAATTCGTGCAAATGTAACAACATTGTGTTCTCGTTCTCTGACAAAGTGCATGGCTGGCAAACTGAGAGCAAAGAAAAAAACCAAATCGAAACAGAAGTGACAAGCTAACAACAACAATGACGTCGTAGTCGTCGTAGTCGACGTTGACAACGACGACGCGAAATGGCGATAATGACAATGACAGCAAAAATGATGGCAGTAACAATAAATGTCATGTTGACTCAAGAAAAGTTTGCATTTTTACCCAACCTGACTCGAGTGAATCCCTTTGGCTGTATGTAGTGTCGTTATGGTTAACAATAGGTGTAGAAGCGGGCTAACGTCCTCTGACTATAATATTCACCGAGGAGGACTATGATAAATTTAATATTTCTTCTGAATTTCCTTTTTTTTTTTTTGCGCATCCCACAAAGGATGACGAGAACAAAATTCACTTTCAATGCATTTTTAAATTGAAATAATAATAAATTTAAATGTATCCCTCACTTTACACTTGAAATCTAACAGAAAGGATACGAGAATATTCTTCACACATACTCGGGGCAATCAATCAAAAGGACTCTTGAGACGATTTTCCACTCAAATGGGGGAGAAGAAAACCCAAGAAAAGAGCAAAATTTACACAAATGTATCTTGAGAAATGTTTTTTTTTGTGAGAGCTGAGGGCGGGCGGCAAGTAATAGTGACGATGATGTGCTGTTTATTGTCAAAGTGGCAATTCTCGGTCTTGTTGTAGTTTTAGCTGCCATTCGAATGAGGTGGAGGGCGTTTCTTATTTCAAGAATTGAATGCAAATAAGAATGTTTAGCAAAATGATTGATGACTGTAAAGTGCACATCGGATCCGGAGAAAATTGCAATTTCATATCTAATAATGGTTTGTAGGCTATCGATGAGATATGACTTATAAGATACATGACATCTAAAGTCGCTGAATCCAATCCTTAATTCTAAATACCAAACATGAGAATTTCAATGCTTTCCTTCTTAAAATTTTCAATTAAAAACTCTTTCAGGTATAAGTAATCAGCGAAGATCCGAAGTCCTACTAAGGATCAAATTTCCTTCATCAATTAATACGCAATGCAATTGGGAACCACAGAAAAAGATAGTGATTGATGTTCATTCATTCGTCTGGATTGTAACAGCAACTCCGTAACATTTGAATAATGCATCCTTGTCCCCGACAACAAAAATGATTAATGCATTGAAAAGTTTGATTGAGTTGCACATTCCATGAAACCCAACTCTATCGCGATCAGGATAATCAATCACTTTGCAAAAGAGATGCACAATGACTTTAGAAATGTGTATGTTTTCGATCGTTAAGTGCATATCCTTTTAATGAATTACGCGTTTATTTGCATATTCACACACTTTGCCCTTTTTCCCATTCGAATTATCACTATTTACATATCTGAGATCTAGTCTTATGCACATCTATAAAAGACTAGACTCCTTTACAACTTTCTTGTTTTTGATAGCGCGCAACAATTTTAACGCTTAGTTAATTATTCTCAAAAATTAAATGTGCTGCGTCAATGTTTGTCAACAACTGAGACACGGTTCGTTGGTTTATTTAGCAACGTTGTAATTGAGCTCGGAAAAAACTTAAAACTTAAAAGGCATCAAGCTAAAACAAAGCAAAACAAATAAACTCGAACTCACCCCACAGCGGGCATCAGTTGAAGTGAAAGGATTAAACAGTGAGTCAACAACGTGTCAAAACAGAGGGATGGATTTTTATCGTACTTATCCTCGATGCAAAGACGAATGTGCGTGTTTGTTAATTAAAACGAATTGCAAAGGCATACACTTATTTTAATTGAATGGCAAGCAGATGGTCAAACTTGGGAATAGTTATCCTCAAACTTAAATAGGATTTTCTTTGCATTGTTTTTCCATGAAATTTTAAAAGGATCACGAATGGAGGTGTAGTAGATAGAAAGTACAATGATAGGTAAACAAAGGAATGTGCATACATATATTGAGACGTCTCTATTTCTCATTCAAATTATTTTCTTTTGCTGTGTATTTTTTGTTTGTAGGCAAATTAAATATTTATAAATTCAATCCAATTTCGCAATTCACCTATACACAGATGTTAACCTCCTCATCGAGGGAGTAAAGCAATATCCTAACAACGTTGTAGGTGTACAACGAAAACTATACAAGTAAGAAAATCTACTTAGATGGAGAAAGAAAGTTTGTTCTTCTTTACGTATTCATTCAATGCAATTTAAGTTGGAACAAAAGGGGGCACATAATGGAATATGCAAGTCTCGATAAAAACATCACATTTGAAATCCTTGAATGCACATTATAAATTATTCCTGGCGACTGAGACTATCTGCCCGACCTTAACTGTTTGCGAAAGTAAAAGAAGACTATTCTCTTAGAAATGCAAAGAAAATCGATTTATGTGGATAAAATGCTTTAGGGAATTAATTTTCATATTTCGTTGAATGAGAGGAGAAGAAAACGAATCAGGATTATTTAGTTGAGCGCAGTTGAACTTTTATTTTACTTTCAAAAACAAAACAAAAAAAACCTACGAACAGAAAACTGTTTGACTTATCCTATTCCATTTTGTTTTAAACAGCAACGAACGGTAGGGGGTTAGGTACTAATTAGCCGATCGGAAATGACAAACTTTATTATTAAAATTGGTACTTGGGTAGTCATCCATTATTTTGACCTGATTCGTGCCTGATGTTCAGTTGTTTCAATTTTCTCTATTCTTCGCAGCTCCTGCAGCAATCAAATTTTGTTTTTTTTTTTTGGTTTTTGGCAAACTCATGGATATCTCAAAGTCTCATAGAATAGTTTCCTTGAGGCAATTCGCATTTATCATATAGGAGTGGACCGCTGTGATTGTTGCCTGACTGTCAGCACGGATGGCCAACTCCAATGCTGGTTCAGCGTAGATACCAGCTTGGAAGACAATGCAGTAACCCGATAGTCGATAGGACTGTTTGATAAAAACTGATTCTAAAGAAGATTGCACGTCTTCGAGCTATCGGTGAAGATAGGTAAAACTTTGGTGACAGTTCTGGGAGAATTCCAAGCTTGACTGTCACATCATAAAACTTTGAAGGCTTGGTCGAATTCTGATAATCAATAAGTAGTATAAGTCCCATCTGAATTAATTCAAGGAAATACAAATATTTTTTCAGTAACAAATATGGCTTATGAATACTTGATCATCGAGAATAAGCCCAAATTCCGGTGGACCAAATTTTAAAACTAAAGCAAATCGTTGAGAAGACAAACAAATGTTGATATACCGACTTATTTCACGGCACCGCTTTTTAATCTAATTCTGGGGCAGATAATGCGCTGGGCAAGCGTAAACAAGTTAAGGCCCTATCTTTAACTGATCCGTACAACTACTGAAGCTATGCGCACTATATGGACATTATCGCCCGCTCTCAAAGTTGAATTAAGTTTGTTGACTTCACATACCTCGGGGTTAACATTATCTCCGCAAAAGACACGTTAGTTAGAGAACTTGGTCTGAAAAACTGAGAGTTAACCAACTTAATAGACCCACAAACTGAATTAACTAATTTATGGTAATCTGCAAGAGTGCAGCACATTGTCTGGTTAAATTAAAAACGATGCAGGTTCAATCCCCAATAGGGAGCAAAAACGTCACCAACTAATACAGAGAGACGAACAAAACATCTTCGTTCGAGACGAACTCACTTCGCAAACCAGATTATTTCTCCCTGGTATTACAATGAAAATTAAAATTGTGTTCCATTGACTAATAAAGGTGTTTTGAGTTGTTTGAAGACTTTGAAGACTTTAAAGATGCACAAATGAAGCCAGAGCAAAAAAACGAATAAATTCGTATTAAATAAAACACGTTTTGAATTAATGATTTCACAAAATGATTACGGACGTTTTTCTAATAGCATCCTTAAACTGCTCTGATAAACAAGTTGTGTTCGAAAAGGACCCAGGGAACACAGTATGTATTTTATGTGAAGAAGATGCAAAACGATAGCTTTAAAGGCGCTTTTTATTTTTAAAAAAACAAACATTACATAAACTCCAAAGACTTGCAAATAAATGAACAAATAAAAAAACTGCAACCCACACATTGCATTGGATCACTCAAAGAAAACCGACACCAAAGCTTTACTCGTCAAAAAAAACCGACTTTCTTAGAAGTGTCACCCAGGCACAGTCATTGTATTTCCAAGAATATTTAATGCAGCTCACATTTAATTTAACTGCAAATGCTTTGATGACTTTTTTGTTGCTTTTGTCTATATCAAAAAAAAAACAACAAGAACAAAAATGCCCTCCCACACAAAGATCATTAGCGTTGTCTTGTAAATGCAAATTCGAATTCAATTCTTCAACAGACAACCCATAATGTAACTAATCAAAACAAATGTATTTCTCATAGTCTTATCACGCACGTTTAATGAATCCCAATTTTATGGCTCAAAGACACGCGAATAAAATATTATTACTTTGTCTGTTAATGTCTTGTTTTTTAAGCGTAACAGACAATTTGCCAAACTTACCTAATGTCTGAGGAAAATTCAATGAAATGAAATCCAAATGAAATAGTTTGATTCAGAAAGCTTAATTTAATTTCTTAAAACGAAGCGTCTCCGTTTTTTGTTTTTGTTTTTGTTATGGAAATCCATTCCTTGTATGTATTTGAATTGCATTCAAGGATGCTAAGAATTCTATTCTCTTCAATGTAAAATTAAAAGGGGGCAGAGAGAATACAAAACAAAAAGTAATCCCCATCTGGATGCTGGGACACACTTCCCGTATCCTTGTTCTGAACACACAATTTAACTGCACTACTACTGCATATTTGGAATTTAAAATACATTCTCCTAAGCAGAAGGATATTTTTGTAGTTCCCTATAGAAGATTGTGCAGAGTCGAAAAGTGGGAAGATAGAACTCACTTAGATTGTTTTGAGTACTCCTGTAGGTACTTTCTACAACAAACAAACAAATACAGGGGGGTGTGCAGAAAATGTCACGGGGAGAAAACCTTCATTTCATGTAAGTGGTAGAGGAATTTGTAGTGAAACCAAAACCGACCAAACCATCACACCCCTCTATGAACAATTGTGATTTCTTCACCAAACGCGAGAGGGTTTGGGTGATGGAGGGGTGCTTCAAGAGGACCATTCAAGAGGATTCTCATGGAAATAAGGAAGACATACACACAAATTTGCAAAGACATGAGATTATTATTATGTATATGAGCATTTTCATTCTAAGAAGGGAAGTTCAATGACATTGTGTGAAAGTCTGCTTTTGTGCAAGGTCTCTTGACCTCATTTGCAGTGGGTTTATATGGAGAAATATTGTTACTTTAGAGCAGGCCCCACAACTTTTAAAAAAATGTGAGGTGGGTTAATTGAACAGAGGTTCAACTAACGTATGGTAAGCTCGCAAATATTTATATAAGATACATATGTTGTTGGTGTTCCACTACATATCACTTATAGTGCCGGGATACAGAGCGCAGGGATTTTTTTTTATAATTTTCGTGTTCCATTGCATACATTTAGGTGGGAGAACAAGGGGAAAGATCGATGGAATAAATAGAATATTGGTTTTTGCAACAGTTTTGTTTGTTTCTGAAGGCACAATCAAAATGGCGATCTGAATCTGTAGCTGAACCGATAACTGTCAAAATTAAAATACTATAGTAAGTGGTAACAAAGTAAACAAAAATATTTGAACAATTTGATTTATGAAATTGTATCGTAAAGTTGATCAACTTCCAGATACGAATTCATTCTTGACATTTGGACTAGAAGTAGTTTGTGATGCCGCAATTGATGTTTGAAGTTGTTTTATAAGGGATTTGATTGTGAAGTTGATCAACTCTCAACGTAGAGATTGCATTCAGCAATGCTTTTGTTTTTTTTTTAGTTTTGGTATTCTATTGCATACATTAAGGTTAAAGTACAAGAGGGATGGGATAGAATTTTGACTTCTGCATCTGCTTTGTCTATTTCTCAAGGGATTATCAGAATGGGGATCTAAACATGTAGCCAAACCAACAGTTGTCAAATACATGTGTTGTCATAAGTGAGAAAAACATTTCATCAACTTATATGGGCGTGAGACGCGACGGTAGAAATAATGTGCACAAGAACTCATTTTTAAAAATAAAAAAAATTCAAGAATCTCCTTAAGCTAATACATTCTCTTGTGAGCGCAGATTGGGATTTGTCGTTGGGATTTGTCAAACGAATCGCCAATTGCTTGGCGCGTTCGACGATTTCCTTGCGCTTTTTCGATGAAACTCCATAAGTGATCTTGCCGCAGTAGACTCGGTTTTGCATCATCAGAATTTCCAGTTCCTTGACATTGTGGACAACAAACTTCTTGAAGCCGGTTAGCAGCATATGAAGTGTACATTTGTTGGAACCATAGCCAGTATTGGCCCTTGAAACGACGACGATATCTGTTGTCGATACCTTTTGGTTTACGCCATTTTGGAGAAAGCTTAGCATATCTATCCGATTGATGACGGATGAAGTGCTTTGTAAGCTTCTTAATAGTTTTAGGCCTGTATGCTGGTCGGATAGCAATTTTCAAGCGCTTTTAACAAAGTCCACGTCAAAAAGCCAATTCTTAAATTCATATGAATCTGTATCGTTGTTTGCTTGTACATGTAGTTTGTAGTCTCTTACTCGGGCGCAATTGATGTTTGAAGTTGCTCGATAAGAAAGTTCATCGCGATGTTAATCAGCTACCAACGTCCAGATACAGATTCATGCCTGACGGTTACTTGTTTATACTTTGTCAAACAGATACAGATTGACAGATTTTACATTCTGTTCGAGGCAAACAGCACGACGTGCATCTGTGTTTTGGCTGATATTGACTGAGATTGGAATTCGGATAGACATTCTGATCAGCTCTTAAGGTTACGAGCTTGATTATACTAACATTTGACCGCGGCCCATCAACAGTTGTTAAGGGACATGCTTTTATGACTAATTGTTCAATGCCTAGTGGCCAAGGTCTGCAGGTCTTTGGACAGCAAACACCAAACCATCTAACCAAGGGTTGTACTATTTCTAAAAATCTGTTCAAGAAAGTTCACAAATTTTCAAAAAAATCATCCTAGTAACTTGATACTCACATGAATTATCTCGTTTATTTGCATCCTTTCGCAAACAGATGAATGCGATAAGCTTAAAAGCATCATTTGACTTCTTACAACGACATTACAAGGATTATCCCCCTCCACGATGCCATCCGAGACTGTAATAATGTTAATAATTACCCCAGCAGACAATTCATTTGCCGCACACCTCACCTGCCACCAAAAAGAGAAACACTTAAAACTAATGTCCCATGAAATTAAAGTGTTTATATCGCCAGGTAACAGATTTCAAAATAGGGTTTCATCCGTTATCAAAATAAAGCAAAAAAAAAAAAAAAACTTCCAGTCTTTAGCCCTGAACCGAACCAAAATTTGGACTGAGAAGGCAGTTGTCTGGAATTTTGTGTCCAGGAATTTCAAGTAACACTTTGCATTTATTGCATACAAAAGGATAATTTCTTGTGAATTTTCCACACAGCAAGGATAGACACAATGAAGTGTCTCGAAATAAACTTTTTTTGGGATTAATTTTTATTTTTTTTTTTGTGCTAAATTTATATGAAGACATTACATGAACAACTCAAATGGGAATACACAACGTAATTAGAGGTAAACATTTCTCTTAAACATGTCTCCACGGATTGCTAACAAACATATCTATATATCTATTGAAAATAGAATAGGAAAAAACGTTCTTACCTTAACTTGATAGGAGTTTAGACGTGTCTTGTGCAGTAGATTAAACGATGAGAAATCCAAACGACGAGAAAAGATACCATTGCATCCAGATGTTGAGCTGAAAGAACAAGAAAATAAAAATAACATGAAGTCCAAATAGATAAATTTTTCATTTCATAAATTAATAGCAGAAAAGGTTTATCCTTTCGATTTGATTACATAGAAATCCATGCAAAATTTTCCACCCAACCATGTGCTGCAGTACAACCGCAAGGCTAATAAACTTTGGCCAACCTCTTGAATTAAGTCTGAACAAATTAAGAGAATGGTAGAACATCCACACAACACATACAATCATCTGCACTAAAACAGACCACTTTCAGTTTTGGTTTTTAGAAGTATGTAGATAAATGTTTGTTGTTGAACCATAAAAATGAATGAAAATTTATTTCTATAGGGAGAAAACCAAACCAAAATCTCTCATGTGTTCATTAGCGGTGAAAATACTTTTGCTAATTGAGCCTGTGATTTAGTTGCTGTGGGTGGCATAAGAAGAAAATGGAATTTCAATAATTCTCTAAATATTTAACAAAGTTTTGTATAATCAAAACGAAACGAATTCAGAGACAATCCACAGTATATTCGGTTTTATGTTCGTAAGGGACGTTAACGACTTTTAAATTTTATATTTTTTAATTTTTAAGTGATCCAAACGACAAAGTTTTGGTTTTTTGTTGATTTTTGGTTGGGTAAATGAAACCACACGAAATATTGAACTCTTTTAAAGGTTGTCGTAAGGTCCGGTCGCCATCATGGCTTAGTGCGGCGGCAATTGGTCGCACCGTGCAGTAGTTTAAGCGTGAGTACACTCTTTTTGACCTTAAGCCAGACAAAGATTGTAGCGAAATATAGCGGTCAGTATTAAAGAACGGTTTTTTTTGTAGACGGATTTGGGCCTTCATCCGTATAAGATTGTGCTAAAGCAAGAAGTAAAGCTGGACGACCATAGATAACGCTATGATTTCTCTAATTGAACGCTGAAAAAATTATGGCCGGAGATCTGGATTTTGGCAAATAAAAATCATCTTCTCGGACAAGGGCCATTATTATTGGCTCAATAATCCACAAGTGTTCGGCCAGGCATCAATGCATCCACAAAGTGGACTGTTTAGAGCGGTTTGTGGCATAATGATCATCAATTGGTTCATCAATTGACCGCCGCGATCATGTGACTTGACATCACTCGATGACTTTATCTGCCGCTACGTCAAGCAAGACAAGCTCGAGGCCAAAATTTTCCGAAATAACACCGCACATATTGGTCATCGAAAATTAAATCCACCGCTAGAAGCACTGCCAGCGAAGCCGAGGCGGCTTTGCTTAAATTGAATCCCCAAGTTGAAGAACGGAATAAATCCACCCCCGATAACTTTTGTGATATCGTAAACAAACTCAATTTCTAAGAGAGATTCCCACTGAAACGAAATTTTTATTAATTTCAAAAAATCACCCATACAAAGTTTGCACGTTACTTAGTTCTTTATTATATTTTAAAGTCTGTAGTTTAGTAATGACTTAAGTCAGTCAAAAGACTTAAAGAAGAGGATTGTAAACTTGGAGATTTCTTGAAGTCCTCCTGAAGTCCTCCTTGATATTTTCTTTACTGCTTCTAAGCCCTCTAACCGCTTTGAAGTCTTAAATCGTCAATATTTCATCTCTGAAGACATAAAAAAAAATTAATAAATCCGCCATGTTAAGTGAGGTAATGCCTAGTGATTGCTTAATCTCAAGGCCTATGACAGCAAAGCAAGAAAATGAATTCAAGCAGTCAAAAGATTTTAACCAGTCAAAAGACTTAAAGCTATTAGGAGATCTCTAGGCATATAGGACTATTAATTAGGGGCAGTTAATATCTATTTGTAATCTTCAACAATAAACAGCGGGCTCTCTAAAGCTCGTCGACGCTCACTTCTCAAAACTATGTTTTTAATTCTCGCTGAAAATATGTTGTTTTGTTTCATAGATAACTATGAATGACATATCTGAATTAAATGTAAATTAGAACCACCTATGTGCAACGTAGATGTTGATCACACATACTAACTCAAAGCCGTTATTACAATACAACATTGTATCGAATATAATTCAATTAATCACACTCCAGATATGAACGAATTTCTTGCCCCTTTTTTTGCAAAATCCCATTAATTTACACAATTACCCAATGGATTTGCATTCTAAAAATAGTCATGCATCGTTAATTAATTAAACAAAAAAAAACTAAATAAAACCTTACTCAATATATACAGTAGTTGACTCATCAGATAGATAGGCAGACAGATACACAGCTTGCAATGCAACTGTGCTGTGAATTTTAAAATTCATTACAACTGTACGCTTTACAGCTGCTGTGCAAACACAAACAACAAACACACATACAGCCCAGCCATGACTTACATGTTGTGACCATATTTTAATTTAAATTCAGCAATTCCCGCTTGCATCGCTCAATCGATATTTTATTCTAAATTAGTTAATCCATTTTGGATAGATCAAATCTGTAAACTACAAGCGAGGCGATAGATATTTTATTTTGCATGCACGTAATCACGATTAAAATATCATATTTCATGTCACAATAATTGTGTGCGCGCGCAATACTGCCAATCAAGTGCAATGCACAGGGTGAGGGTGATATCCGATGTTGTATCAGAGAACTCACAGTTAAAACTCAAATTAGTATCTTTGCCGCACGCAGACACAGTTGAAATTAACGAGCTCGCAGAGACTAATAAATCAAATCAAGTTTCATTGGTGGTAGTGGCCAAAACACTCACCCGGCAGCAGTACCAGCATCAGCCTGATTCCATCATAACCATCTCTAAACTCCAACTACTGAGTTGGTTGCTTTTTTTTATGGAGGAAAATTTCTCACCAACTTTGCCATTTGGTCGGCAGCAGCGGTCATGTACGACGGCATACGCTTTGCCAAACGAAGACAGACCAAGGATTGGTAGGTAATAGGTTTGGTTTGGCAGTGGCTGCTGCCGCAGATATACTTTCTGTCGGCTCCGCAGTTGGTTCTGGTTTTATTTTCTTGAGGTTCACTCTCTCAGATGCGAGAAAAGGCGCTTTAATGTTGAACATTAAAGGTAATGTAATGTTGGGATGATGTATAGTAGTACCTCCGCCAAGTGTATGTGTACATGCGATAAAATTACAAAATTCGAAATGGCAGTTGGTAATGGTCATGTTTTGGGGTTATTTATTTTTTTTTTTTTTTTCGTTCATTATTATAACCACCCAATCCCATTTGAAATGGCATATGATATGCTCGTTTTGGGACGGGCCAGCCAGGGAACGAATTCGATTCGGGACTGATTATGATTTCACGCAGATGGTAGTAACAGTAGTCATCGAAAAGTTTGCGATTTTCAGATGTTGTAAGCCCCCTAGACCTACTTTGTCACGAATTTAAATGGTTTAAGGGGTGGCCGCGCGCTGCCCACAATTTCAGTAAATATAATTTAATATTTCCAATTTTATGGTGTCTATCTATGAGATAGAGATAAAATTGATGTAACCAAAAAAAAAAAGAAAAATATCGAAGCAATCAATAACCGGTGCTCGCTCTTTCTATCGTCGCGTCGAAGATAAATAGCGCACAGGTAAATGCAGATGTGATGATGCAACTTCATTTAGTGATTGCCTCAAAGTGAATGGAATTGATTTAGTGAGGTGCAGAAATAGAAAGAAAGATGCAACAACAACAACAGCAAACAGTACTTTAAATTTAAATACAAATTGAAACATTTCGCCATTTAATTTCGGACGTGATAGGGCACACAATCTGTGGCTGCGAGAAGAAATTGAAATGGAGTGATTTACAACTGCAGCCAACCATGGATATCTACAAAAAAAACAGCAAGCGCAACTATTCACAGATGGGAAGAAGAATTTGAATCTGATTTTGGGAGATATTATGAAATTTCAAAAGGCGGATATTGGCTTTATGTAAGCGCGAAAGTGAAGTAAATACCACCCGATTGGCAGTAATGGTGCCATTTAGATGAAGCCACAAACTCAAGTCCTGAGTTAACACTAATGGAACTTATAGAAATTCGTTTAAATGACGCTTCTCGTCATTTAAAAATCAATCAGCGGCACCCACCAATAACCAAACAAATTAAGCAACAAACAAAAGAAAAATACCATACAACAAAACTTGTCAAAAAGTATTTACAAAAAAAAAAAAAAAACCTTCTCCCTCTCTCTGACAATCAGCACAATACAATTGTAAGCAGAACATTTCAAAGAATGCAAAAGATAAATTCGAATGTCATTTTTTAAGGTTCGCCAAATGTACCCAAGTGTTGTTGGTGTTGTTGTTGTTGTTGCTTCCTTCTTGAGTTTTCTCAAGTGTGCCAGCCAACCGACTTGAGCGCAAAAAATAAAATTTGTAGAAGCATTTTTTTTGTATCACCTTGTCAAGGTCACTTAAAGATCAGCTAAGCTAAGCAAAATTATTGCTGAGAATTAACACACGAACTCGAACGTGTATATTAATTCCATTTTGAGTAATTTGTTTTGTCATGGTTCTGCTGCTACTCCCCCACCCTCAATATTATGAGATATGAAACAATATTGAGTCTATGTTGGTTGACGATTAAATGTACACCTGGATGAGATGGTTATGGTCATGGTCTTGGCATATTATACAATTTTACCGGATAGGCCTACTTTAATTGTTGATGAAGAAAAAAAAAAAAACTCGAAAGATATAAAAGTCATAACGCGTGTACGGAAGTGGAAATAAAAGATCGCTAGACTTTATTGCCACCAATGAACTTCCTTATGTGTGTTTAGTGTCTGTATTGATTTAGACATGTATTAAGTTGTTTGGGAAGTAGTCATTTAAAAATGGCGATAAGCTTTGAATTTGCCCGAAATATAATACAATAAAATAAAATATAACGTCTTCAGTTTCAAGCAAGCGATTAAGAGAGGTTGGAAAGTGAATATTAAGGAAAATATACACTCTCAAAAAAAGGCATTAAAAGCAACTTGATATGGATATGATTGTATTTCGTTTTTTGTTAAGTTTATCGATAGAGACACAACAATCTTTGTCAAAAACGCCTCCAAAAAGTGAAAATGACCAAAACAAACTTTGTATGAAGAAAATGTTAATAGTCTAGAGTAGAGACGAATTATCACATGCGCTGTTTTGACCCCTATTTATCCCGAGTATAGTTTATTACATCTTTCCTTGGCATTTCCTTTGAATGCACTCAATCCTGGCAGTTTTAAATTTGTAAGGTCCTAAAAATCGAGAGTTTGACTCGGGTGGTAGTGCTGCAATGAGGGTTCATTTTGCAGATTTTGCTGCCTGTTTCTTTGTCTGTTGACGGCACTTCGAGTAGCCTTCTAATAGTTTAAGTGTTTTCGAATTGGCAAAGCCAGTTGAAATGAACTATTTGAATACGCCTTTATCGAAGAAGGAAAATTTACTTAACTTCTAGTTTATCTAAAAATCCATTTTATTGATGGATTTTCGATATATAATTTTAATGCTAAACAACTAAACAAATATATCCAAATTGACTTTTTGAAAAGTCGTGAATTTACACTTTTGGCATTTGAGTGAACGCATGACTGGTTTTTGAGTGGATTCTGATATGAGTAGAAAGTTTCTTTCTGATTCCAGAGGCCTTCTTTTCCCTTAAGGAAAGCTACAATAATTTAATCATAAACAACAAGTTATTTTTACATGAATCTCTCGTTATGCACTCAACTTTTTAACTAGGACTCAAAAAGTTGGGTTTCGAGTCGAGACTACTCCAACATTTTCATGGACATTTAAAATTATCTTCATATTGTTCAAGCCAAAGATAAATGAACATACCTATCTTAAAATGCTTGCAGTGATTTTCACTTCAAAATTTAGATGTCGCTTATCCAAATCTAGTTGAGATCAGAAACTGCTCAGCCATATTTCCTACTAAGTCGTATGTTTTTTTTTTTTTTTGAATCTCGTCGAAAAAATGTATTTGTTATAAAACTTGTAAAAGTAATTTGTATCTGTATATTATATATCAGGTTTTACTTAGTTTAAAAATGCTTCCATATATATTACTTAATCAAATCACTCAAATTTCTCACTCGATCGTTTTTCTTTGGCGACAAGATTATGGTTTGGATTGAAGAATCAAACCTAATTACTGCATCACCTACTGTTTAATGTATGGCGTTCGCCCGCGGTAGGCCTTCAAAAATGTTCAATTTCTCACTCAAATATTAAATGAAGCAATTCAGGGACCAAAAAAAAATATGTCTTCGTATACTCAATGATTGGAGAAGCTAGTATAGTCCATCGAAAAACAATGTCAACTTAGTTGCGCCCGGACTATGCATTATAACTCGTGAGACAAAATTAAGCCTTATAATGGATTTTCGTCTCTGAAGCTTGTAGATGTTGAAATAGCCAAGAGTATTATTATGTTGTGTAAATTTCCAAAAAAGAATAACTATTACCAATTGGCACACTCTAGCAACTTCCTTGGTTGAGTTCAATAAATTTTTAAGAAGTTCTACCAGATGCAGTAGCACGACCTAACAAGAGTTGACAAACTCATTCTACATTTTGTTTCCAAGTATCAAACACAACAAATCGGTGTCCCTTGACAAAGAATAAAACATCGCTTAAAATCAAAACTTAATTGCATTTAAACTATTTCTTCACTCGAAAGCACTTTCATAGTACTCTTGGAAGGTACATAGTTCTCCGCGAGTTGTTTTTTTTTTTTCTTAACTACTTGTACTTTGTTATGCATCTTTTTCATGTTCAGTCACGTACTGAAGATACAAAAAGCACCCACATGGAAATCGTAATGTTGCCGAAGCGCACCAACCAATAAAGAAAGGGTTTCGTGATAAAGGGATGAACTTTTTCTTGGAACAAACACAATGTGGAAAAACGTGATGCAGCACTGTAATGGCGGTTTTGGTGAACCAAATGTGTTTTAACTTGTTTTTAATTTTTATTTTCTCGGTTGGAGCGAGTTAAAAGAAAACAAAATGTAGGTCCCCTTTACCTTCTGTGCAGCTACAATGTAAGTTGGCGAAATTGTAACACAAAAACTAAACATCTGCATCCGTCAACAGATACTACTACGGGGGGAAATTGGTTCTCGTATTGCTATCACAAGAAGCTCGTTGGTTGTTATTTTCGTTTTTGAATTGCATGTTCTTTTGTTTTTTTGTTTTTTTTTTTTTGTGTTTCGTTATTTCCCGTCGATACCATGCTGAGTTAAGAAGACTGCCATCAGCACTTTTAAAAAGATACATTGTTTCGAATGGTAGGGGTGCAAAGGAGATACCGGGAATTATTTATGCAGTATCAAGCACCACAACAAGAACTCACAGAAAATGTTCGAGAACGATGAAATGAGAGAGATGTGCCCAGTGGGCAGTTCTTTTTTTAAAGACAATAAAGTGGGTCAAATGTTTATGTGGGCGTATTGTTTTCAGAAGAAAGGGAGGATGCTGTTTGTTTTTACCAAGTGAACGATGTGTTTGTTTATGAACATTTAATAAACTAAGTCAACAAAAGTGTCAAACGACTGTGGTTCATTCATAGGTTAAAAGTAGCAGAAACTTAATCAATGTCATATCATATGATATGTAATCCTGTGGGATGCACATTCACGTTCGGATCATTCATTGCAAAAATATAAATTACGCAATACTTTTATTTATATACGCATTTCCTGTTTTACCTTGAACAATGAGTGTAATTTATAAGTCTGATTAATTCGTAAGTAAACAAGAACTTACTCTGTTGTTCACACTTTGAAATGTCAACAATATGGAAATTGCTCATTTATTTAAAACAAATATTTTATTATTTTTTTTTTTTTGTTATTGGATTAAGACAATCAGTGGCGCAGTAATACAAATTTTGCATTAAATTCCAAAAAGACTGCTGTGTGAGTTAAACCAATAAAATTATTGCTCATCAATCGTCAATGCGAGAAATGAATGAATGGGAACGACACACTTATATGTCCCTAATTGATGCAATATGAAGTGTGACATAAAACATAGGTATCCACACATTCCTTGTTCAAATTTAACAGAAAAACGTGTATTTGAAAAGACGAATCATAGTTCAATCCAACAACTCTATTAAGAACTTGTTTTGTTGACAATACTGTATCTTTCTCTCTTTTCTTCTAACATGATTTTCGGCGGCCAAACAATAACACGAAATTATTATCTAATAGCAATTTTTGTTTTCGTTTTATTTTTGTTCAACAAGCATTTTGCCGGCTTTTATATGTATGTACAAATTGCCGCATATATGTGATTTAAGTGTGTATTACATAGTAAGTCAAAAAAGTATTCGGACAGCTTGCAATAAAAATTAAATTCTAAAATTGAATTCAAGTTGATGAGACGTTCAGTTGAATTTATAAAGACGACGGCAAAACATCATACTGGGCTTTGGAGAGGCCAATTTTCTTTCTCAGATACTCGTGGGACAAAACTTAAATTGCAAACCCTAATTTAAAAAAAAAACAGACAGATGTCTCTCAAATCGCATCAACCTCTGATATTGCATTTGAGCAACCAGAGGGTGAATCCACAGGCGGCCGACTACTCTTGCACTGTAAAGCAAATTACAGGCTCAACTTATCGATCTGCTGCCGGGCTACCGGCTCTCTATCACTGCCAGCTGATAGTGTAAGAGTAGGGAAAGTGAATTTATCTAACTCTGACTCAGACACTTCAACGATTATTGATACCTGCAGCGTAATATCCGAAAAATCGGTATCTATGTACTTTCATAGGAAAGAATCTCGACTTCCTTCAAATTCAAAAAGTTAGATATGTGAAATTAAGGGGTTTCCAAAATATACGCTTCGTGGAACCTATAGCCCACCTTTAGCCAGGCGACGAAGACCATGAATTGCATCCACAAGTGAAGCTCATACTTATTTCAAAAACCACAGCTAAATGTCATTTGTAAAACATTTACTTCAGCGGGTTTCGGAAAAAAATTAATACCCAACTTATATGGCCATATGTTATGTAAAGCAAGATCAGATATATCACCATCTATCAAGTCTCTTTTAGTTATTCACTAAAATGATAGCCGCCGTCTATTAATCCTAGTACAAAAATGACAGTTTTAACTCTACTGAAATGTACGATAAAAATATACCCAGAATTGGCAGTGACATTTTACACCAAATAATATTTTTAGCTAAAAATACCATTTTTCCAACGAAGAAAAATTACAACTCAAACAAAAATTTAAAAAAAATATTGTTTTTCAAATAAATGTAAGTAGACTTTTCCCCGCCACTGTTCATTTTATTTATGCCGGTTGTTGTTATTTACCTTTTTTTTAATTTGTTTTCCTTGTGTTTATTTTGCAAAAAAAAATAAAAAAACAAGTAAAAAAAAACCGCGAATAATAATCAGAAACAAACAACAACAAAATAGCCAAAGAGGAAACGAAAACAAAAAAAAAACATTTGCAAGCGAGTTCCTTCTATTTCTACGTGACTTTTAAAGAGAATAACATTTGCACTAACAATTTGGCGATTTAATTTTTTTCTTTTATGACGATGTTAGGAGGTAATTTTATTTTACTTAATTTTTTGTTGAAACCAAAAAACTTATAGGTGATTTATTTTTAAAGACGCTAATTTTTTTTTTTTTTTTGTGGAGTTCTTTGCTCATGTTTCCTTCCTTCTTATCATAGAAATGAGATTAACATTTAAATTTGCTTGAAATTTATCGTTTGAAACGGAGGATGGATATATGGAACAGTATTTGCGCTTTTGAAATAATCGTAGAGCAGCACGTACGTGATCGAAAGCAGGAAGTGTGTTTTATTTTTTTGTTATAGATGCAAAAGTTTAGTGTGATGCAAATGATGAATTAATCGTAATTTATTCTTTGAAAATGAGAGAAGAGAGCTGATCGTAATGCCGATCATGTTGGATTTTCAGATGCAGTGTTGGTTGAATTTTTTTAAAATAATTATAGATATGGACATGGAAGAATCGTCTTTCTTAAAGACTCGAATGGCAACTTACTATCAACGAATTGATTTATTGGACAAGTACAGTGAATTCTCTCATTACCGGAAACTAATGGTGCAGAAGAATTTGTCTGGTTATGAGGGTTGTCAGCTTATGATAGGTGACCGTAAGGAGAGAGTGGACAAGTTGGGATTATGCTTGGTGGATGGGTTATGATCTCTACAAAGGGAAAATTAAGAAGAAGAAGACGACGACGTCGAAGAGCTGCATCGACCATTTATTAAGCACGCTAACAAGACGGGATAGAAACAAAAAAAAAAACAATGATCAATGAAACCCCAACATTGGCAAAATTCTAGCTAGTTTATTATAAGACCCCCCCTAGTTCTGACAGTACAATTTAGCGGCCTCATATGCTCTCACTCTCTGCTAAATAACAAAAAAATTGTTAGCTACTTTCGATTTCTAATGTCTAAATGTATTTATTTTGTTTGGGGTGTGCAGAAAAAAAAAACACAAAATGACTTCAAATAAAAGCCAAAGAAAAAAACAAAATAAAAACCAACACATCGACTAAAGGCAACGAAAAAAAAAACAACAGATAATAAATTTGTTTGACCTTGACATTGTATGATGTTATTTAATTTCGTGAATAGCACATATTTTCGTTTTGTTTTCTTTTTTGTTGTTTTTTGTATGTGAGGAGAGTAAGCGAATGTTGAGATATCTCGCACGCGGTGAAAATGATTATAGGTATGTTGATTGTTAGTAGGTACTGCTGTCAGATATGAATACTTTTGTAGATAGTAAAATTATTATTATTATTATTATTTTATTACGTATTGTGTGCACCTAAAAAAAATTATCCGACGAAATGTGTAATTGTTTTTTTTATTATTATTATTATTATTGTTTTTTTTTTAGACATTTATAACATTTATAACATTCTTTTTTTGGCTTTTCTAGTTATTTAAAAATAAGGCTTGACTCATTTTTTGTGTTTTTTTTACGGACACACGACCGCGCGAGTATATAGTAGAGCTAGCAGGCGGGTACTATCTTCTTATATAGGCACAATACAAGTGTAGACGAAATGTGTTTACGAATTTGTTGTTAAAGAATAATTGCGTGAATGGCTATTCTGGGAGTACGAGGCGTGAGTTGTAGGAAATAACTTTAAATGAATTAATGGGGGTTTGTTTAATTTAAGAAAAAAAATTATTATTACACCAAATGGTGGTAATGATGGGAAAACGCATGTTTACGCTTGCAAATGATGAGTTTAAAAAAAAATTATTTAAGAAGCAAGTTATTTGGTTTTCAAGTTGTTTTTGTATTTTCTTTTGCAGCGTTATTATTTTGAGGTATATATTGTAGTTACCCACTTAACAAAATTGTAATTTCTGTATTTCCGCGTTGTTTAAATTACGCTATGATTTCATTTAATGTCTTGTTGGACAATTTATTTCTTCAGCGAAGACGACATAAATTCCGCTGTCAGGCAGAGCTTACTCGACAAAAAAGAAGTCAAGATGGTAATATCCAATGCTGCGGGGGCGGACTATGCAGGACATGAATGGGGCTTGAGAGTAAACAGCAACTAATTTCATAAATTTAGTCGAGAAAAAGTAGGCCTGATGAATTGAACCTCAAAAAAAAAATCGATTGAACCCTTTCAGTGCGGTTTTAGGCCGGGTAAGTCCACAATTGAGCAAATATTCGCACTGTGACAAATGCTGTCACAAGTCTAAGGGGACTTTGATCGGTTGAGGCCCAGATTCATGATAAATATTTATGCTTTTATAATGACTTGCTGAATTTTTTGACTACTCTAGCGTACCTCAGGGAAGTCACTTCGGACTGCACTTCTTATATGTTCTTTTTTTACCATACAAAATTGTTCAACTTAACAACGTGCATTCATTAACAAAAATTTATTAATAAACAGCAAGGAAAATAATTTGTTGGCATCGGTAGAGGAAATAACTTTACATCAGTTCCGAAGTAAATTTTGAGTAAATACAATTTTACAAGGAAACAAATTGGATACTAGATGACCGAACCGAAACCTTACTTTACCTAATATATAGAGGTTAGAACCGCTGAGGCCACATATATCCTCAGCCAGTAGCAGGATGTTCACCGGTCCAACAGATATACATGTGCTTTATTGGATCTTGCCGTATTGTGCGGCTGTTTGGTGAGCAAAAGTTTACACTCTCAGGCGACATCTAACTTATCTACAACATCTTACGTGTTTATTTATTACATGCGGCAGTTTTGCTCTGGAGGTTTTGTTGAAGGTAAAGCATCATAGGTCTCTGTTGCAAGTGTTACAGCACACAGAAGAAGTGTTAAAACATTTGAGACTGCGAAGCGTCCACACTAAGACAAATTTTAAATAATTGTCAAAAGCTTTTTCCCACAAAAAATAGTGAGATTATATCACACTATCAATGGGAAGTATGTTTGCACCATAGAAGTGAGTTTATTTACACACCAACGTCTTAGTGCTTTCCATGCACCGTTAGCATTAGTCCTCACTTTATCGATTATGACTTTACAACCGGTCACTGTTTGGAAAATTTTACATGGCGTTTGGATTTCCATTTCCTCTCTCTATAGGTACATAGTATCTGCAGTGCGAACTGCTTTTCGGGTTTCATATAACCTGTTGTAGTAGGACCTGGTTAATTGGATAACATACCTCTAAATGTGTACCACGGACTAAATTGTGCACCGTTAAAGTGGTGCTAATTAAGTGAGAAACAGCATAAGTGAATAAACTGGACTTATATAAACCATTTAAACATGTTCGACAGCACATACACAGGAGAACCATGGTCCAGAAATGTCGACTGGTCTGGGTAGATCATTGTCAAAAGATTTTGTTTTTTTGTTGCGTGATTACGCAATTTTCGATATTTAGGTGTTCACGGTTTATTCAGGGCCTAAGTAATTACTTTGACAATGGAGTCTTATACCGAAAAAAATGTGTGTAGCTGGTTCGACTTCTTCTGAAGACTAAATTGTGGTATTCTATAGGCTAGCCTACTTAGTTTTTATTACATATTAAGCCTGGGTTTAAAAAGGCTGAATGATTCGTTTGGGCTGTCTTACCTATGGGCCAATCTGCCAATATGAGATACATCTCGAATGCTTCCAGCTCTCAATAGACAAATTAAATGCTGATTTGGCCCCGTGCAGCATAAATGTTTCAGCTAAATTTAAGGGAATTTATGCGACCCACTAAAAGCAATTTTTTTGAAGGGTGTTGATGCAGTGCATAGCTAGTATTTGAAGTCAATAAATGAAGTGTAAGCTAAGGGCGTTACAGCATGTCCGTGGATGGACTAGAGATATTTTAACATTTGATACCAGAGTTGTAAAAATAGTTGGCGCAATCTTGAACAACGTGGAGTTGAGTTCTTCATGAAACAACATGCAATAATATGCCCAAATTTCCCTAACAAAAAGTTCTCAAAGGTCGTATTTATTCATACTCGTGCATAGTTTCCAACACTCAAATGAGATTTGCTGACTTAATAAATAAATAATAAATAAATGAAAATAGTCTGGAATGAAACGTTCATCGCTAGCACTAAGAAAATTGATAACTGAGCATGAATGAACTGACAGATATTTAGTAAACCTGACAAAATTCTTAAATCTGCCAACCTTCTGACCATAGCTTTAGCCTTTTGTCGATGTGAAAGTCAATAGTGCCATCCAGAAAGATTTTAACTGCAAATAAAATTAGACCGCCACTCACATATACAACAAAAACTTGTACAAACAAATCTCACCAAGATTGTACATGTAAAAAGAAACGAAAATATATTTTTTTTTAACTGACTGTCCTGAATGCGAAAAGCTTTTTTTTGTTGTTTTGATTCAGCAAAAATATCACCATCAGAGCCTTGAGAACGAATAAAACGTGCTTGGAATTCTGTTTTAAACATCAACATTATTCACTCTTCTCACTCGAAATGGATGAAAAAGAAAAGAAAAAATACAAACCACAAACAGAGGAAAACAAAACAAAACTTCGTACAGACAAACAGACCACTCCCTGACAAAAAACAATTAAAAAAAAAACAACCGTCAGTAATCAAAATATCCTCAATGTCAGCGAAAGAGAGTGATTTTTTTTTTGTTATGCAAGTCTAGAGTATGTCGGTCTAGTCTATCATCGGGAAATGAGATTGTTTTCTAGGATCAATAGTGGGTAACAACCAAATTATAGCCTAGAAGCGAAAAAGATGAGATTCTTTTATGATTTTTTTTTCGGGCGCAATTGAAATTGATTTTCTTCGATTGAGATGACTGTGATTGATAGCATTAAAAAATAAAAACGTTGATTGCTTTGCGGTGAGTCCACACATATTTCATCGAATCGTGACTGAGATAAGAATAAAATATTTAACCAAAGATATAAAAAGGGGCTCACGACTTTGAAATCAAGTTTCATTGCCAATAGGCTTACTCAAGGTTTGTATCCATAAATATATGTATGTTTATGGGTGTGTGTAACGAATGTCCTTGATTGATTTCTAGAGCAAATAAAATTCTCTATCGTATCTGGGTGAAAATAAAGAAGAAGAACAAGACACAAAAAAAAATAAGATTTCTCTCACCCTGTCCCGCGATCGCAGTACAAAGAATGTTCATCTTGAGTTTTCTGCGTCTCGTCATGGAACAAGATCACGATCAAGAAGAAATACAAAAAAAAAGCCAAACCAACAATTGTAAATCTGTGTGAGTGCTGCAAACGCGCGCATAGCAGCAGATACATGTATCTGCAATCATCTTGAAATGTTGAGTGTTTTGTTGTTTTCTTTTTTATTTCTTTTGCAGCAATCTTCTCACTTTCCATATGTTTATCGTTCTTAGCATTCCTTTTAATTTTCTTCTTTTTTTTCTACACTTCTCAACGAAACCTCTACGACAACGACAACGACTTCGACGACGACGGCAGTTTCATTTTTCAATGAGTTTGTCCTTGGTAAAGTGCATTGCCGGCATACGATACTCTCATAATTGCATTCCACCGACGACCAACTATAGCAATAGTGTGCAGTAGTAGTAGTTGTACAATTGCAAGCCAGTATGGAAGGCATAATGAGGCACAGAGTTAGCAACGGTTGGAATTAGAGTTCAAGGATAGGTGAGTTGAAAAAAAATGCACCACCAATGTGGTTGTGTGTAGGTAATAGAAAGACGTCGTGATTATTTGCCCCGTTGCGTGCCTTTAGTAGATGCTCTACTATTAGTGTGCGGTTTACTCCGCGGGGCCTAGAGTTTAAGTCATTTGTAACATATCCTAATGGGGGTCAATAGTTGGAGTCACTACAATCAATTGGTATACCGACGGAAGGATGATAAATGGCTGAGGATACTAACTGCAAAGAAGGGCGGACTAGATGAAGCCATGTTTGTAGAGATAATTTCTGCAAAACTCTACAGAAGAAAACCAAGTTTAAGCGTTAGTTGCCAGTCTTTTAGAAAAAATGGGCATTATCAGGCAAAACCGGATGACATACCTACTTCCATTATAAAGGGGAAGTATTTTTTCCCAGCTTTAATTTAATAGAAAGTGTCTTCAACTTTCGTCTTCAATTTTGGAGTTTTTAATTTTCCACTCAAAATTAAGTGTTTTTTAGCCACAAACGTCACATGAGGCCTATTTTGAGTGAATACATTTTCAAATTTCCACTGGAAATTAAATGATTTTTTAGCTACAAACGTCACATGAGGACTACTTTGAGTGACATCCGAATACATTTTCAATTTTCCACTCAAATTTAAATGGTTTTTTAGCCACAAACGTCACATGAGGACTATTTTGAGTGACAGCAGAATAACTTTTTCGATTTTCCACTCAAAATTAAATGATTTTTAAGCCACAAACGTCACATGAGGACTATTTTGAGTGACAACAGAATACATTTTCAATTCTCCACTCGTTAAAATCGATCATCAACAAAAAAGATTGACTCCAAACTTGTTCAAATCAAGCTCAACGATCTTAATTTTACAACCATGGAGAATAGATTGGTTTCAATTAATGAGAACATTTTAGAGAAAAGTCACAAGCGCAGGTTTAAAGAGAGTAAAAAAGGAAAACTGCCATGCTTCGTGGGAAATGTTAAAAGACAGTTTAAACAACCAGGTTGGTACCTACTTTCTTTTGAAGTTCTTTAAAAAGTATTGTCGCCTATTCTGAATAAATTTTGCAATGCCCCTAACCTTTAGATATCCTCTTAAAACTTGTTCTCTCTCACATACCTCTTATCAGACTAACTCAACAAAATTGAATAAATATAGTTTTCTTAGCTCCCCATTTAAGGTTCATAAAATCATGTGAATGACAGTCTCATCATGGCCATCCTAAAATGTGTTAAAATCAACAATTTATGCTTAAAATAATTATAAACATCGTTCCAGAGCCAGAGTTTCACAACTTGTATGTATTACAAATCAAAGCAAATCCAAAAACGACTTATCCCAAACGCATTAAATGTTATCCCCTCGAAGAATTATTTGCTCACATAAATTATAAAATACATTTATATCAGCTTTAAAATACCAAAAAAAAACAAGAAAAAAACCAAAACGAGGCCATTTTGTGGAAACAATTTTTCTTTAAAAATAAATTAAGTATTCCATATAAAAGTCGACCAACAAGTGCGCCAGCGGATTAAGAATAGACAATTTTGATAGGAGTAAATTTACGTACGTAACATATGTTTGATTTTCTTTTAAGATTTCAATTGAATTTGATTCCGTTTTTTATCAAAGGTCGAATGGGTAAAACAAAACAAAAAAAACACATCCCAAGCAAATTATAATTAAATTCCTATATGAACTGTTTTATGATTGTGTCAATATTGAAAAATGTTGGTTAATGGATAAATTGGTCATAAATAAAATCCGAAATCTGAAAAAATCAAAAGAATTCCTTCATGGAGAAACAGCTTTTCGAGTGCTGACGATCACATGGAGATACCATTCTTGGTGCTATGTATTTTCCTTTCAACGCCAGTACGTTGCGCTGCCGGCGATGAAATGGAAAGTGATTTTCATTTCATTTTTATTTTATCATACGATGTGTTGTCTTTGTAGTGGTGTATAGTTTTTATACTCAGAGTCGTGTTTGTTTACGTTTTGCTTTTTTGCATTGCGTTGCGTTGCGTTGCGCTGTAGTTTCTCGTGTTTCTATTTTTGGACACGACAACGTCTGACTATGAATATGACTATGACGACTATGTGTGTTTGTGTGGAGTGCAATAAGCGAGTAATGGTAGCACTTGCAGTGCAACGTGATTAGTTATGAAAAACCGAAAGGGGGTGTTGGCCGGGTGGGAGAATTGATCGAATGCATGCAGTTAATTTTGCAGTGTAACAAGAGAGGGAGTGTTGCTGCTGATGATGTTGGATTTGCTTGGGTTAATACGTTGGCCTGTGGGGTAGGTTTGGAATATAAATATATATTTTTGTTCCTTTTTGCATTTGCAATTAAATGAATAAAATTTGTCTGCCTCTTCTGTATTTTGTTTTTTCGTTTCTTTTCTTTCGATGTAATGACACAAGCATACGGCGGCGGTGTACCTAGGCAGCATTTACAAAGTTTTTCCAAGAAGAGCAAAGTAATTAAATTTCTAAATTTAATTTTATTATACTTGTGGTAATTAGTTTGTATTTATTTGTTTATATAGCGAGAAAAAACTTACGCAAACATTTCTAAGGATTTATTATTACATAAATATGTATATGTAGGTTTAGGTGGGTTGTATATGTAGATACATGTCAATTTCGTAAGTATCTAAATGACGGCGACTATTTTTTGTCACATGACATTTGCACGATGATCGGGGGTGTTATTGCGCTGCTGCAAATTAAAATACGGGCGATTAGGTCAATTAATATATTTACTCGTTTTAATTACTTCCGTCAGGATTATAGTTTTTGTTTTACAATTTTTACTTCCAAATAAAACACGTGTAGTTGAGAATAAACCAGATTTTATATCGTTCTGTTGTGGGTATAATTCATTAGTTCGGTAATGATATTTATCCCTAGGTTGCCTCTTCAATCAATTTCTACACGGAACAATCGCAGATTAAGCAAGAATGGAAAAGATATGAATAATTCTGGTAAAGAAAGTGTGGAACATCACACCATGTGCATCTAAACATGACTTTAGACGGAGACTGACTCAATTTTTGTTTGTAAAATTCAAACTTTGTTATCCATTGTTACAAATCCATCTCTTGGCAAAGTTTTCGAAACAACATTCTTTTAATCTTGTTTACAGCTTCTATTACGAATTGAGGGATTGAAGGTCGTTGCTGTCCAAGGAGTAAAACAATGTACTCGAACACTCCTCCCCTGTCCCCAACGTGTTCCCGAAACGTTGCTACCTTTCCGCTTTTATTATTCGGCAAAGAAAAATGTGTATTTCTTACCACAAATGAACAAAACTTCGGCACAAAAAATTCTGCAACAAAAATGCAACAAAATTGGTTCTCAAAACTCCGTTGTTGCGTTGCCATACGAAGATCGAAAAAAACACAACATCACAGGGCCTACAAGAAATCTATTATGCAGTACTATGTTAATAGGTACTAATAACTTCGCTTAAACGTACTACATAAACAAGAGAATTATATTGTGCACTTCCTCTCTACAAAAGCTTTCCAACGATATAGCATGCATGTACATAAATTACATTTGAGACAGGTAAAAAGGGGTCTACTGATTGTTGCTTCACGTTATTATTTGAACTGCATACACATGAAAATTATATTGTGCACTTCCTCTCCACCAAACCTTTGCTGCACTATAAAACTCATTTATTTACACTATGTTTAAGGCAGTTAAAAAGGGGTCTAATGACTATTGATTCAGGTATACAATGACTATTGAGACTTCGAGCAAATACATCTTAAATTGGGTACAAACCATTACCCCAGGAACCAAAAATGCTCACGAATTTCGCAATAATTTTCATTCAACTGTTAAAACAAAAAAAATACAGCCCTTCATTTGCATGGTTTTAAAAATCGCATGAATAGCGGTACTTTAGAAAAAAAAACTTCACTTTCTTCAATTAAACGAACTAATGCAAACTCCCAGAGATACCATTTTTCGTAATCAAAACTTTCAGTCTTTAAAGAAAAAAAAAAACTGCATTACCCATTTATATTTCTCGTCTCGACTAATTTCACTTGCAGCTAGCTGCACTACCAATTAAAATACATCCATATTAATTACAGCTACATTTAATGAACATTAACATTTCTCATCGTTGTCATTGTTGCAAGACTGATACGAAAAAATAGCTTGTAATTATTACTACAATCGTTATTATGTTTTGTATCAGATTATGGATAGTTTTTTTTTCTTCTCTACAATATAGGGTTTCTCGTTTAAATGCTTCGCTTTCAAAAGAAAAAAATCCACAGATTAATTACAAACGTAAGACAGAAACAATGTATCGCAATCGCAACCGATTAAAGAAAAACAAAGCTAAAGAAAGACGAGCACTACATTGTAATAATCCCCGTTCAAGCCTCTTATGAAGAATCTCAACCATTTGTAGGATGATGAGTGCGATTCGATTTCAGGCTACTAAAATGAAATTAATTGGAAAAGATAAATAAACACATTTTTTATATATTTTTTGTTTGTTTGTTTTGTCGCTGATTTGATAGGATTAAATTATGCAAGAAATTATTAAGAATGTCTTAACGTTTAGTTAAAAATGCTTATCGAATTTAAATCATCAAATCAACCTAGTTTAATGCCAAATGTATGGCATATATATTTTCTCGTTGACATTTAAGAAGAGAACAATTTTGTTTTTCCTATACAAACTGAACATAAACTAAAATCACATGAATTGACTCATTTTCTATCGTGTGTTGAGATCACATGCGTTCGGTCGTTAAATAAAAATTACATACATATGTGTATGCGTATATTGATCATTTTATACAGCTTGAATTTCTAAAAGATATAAACGTCAATTGAAAGGAATTGCTCGCAGTAAAGAGAAATAAACTGTGGATAAGAATGACTCAAACGTTTATATGACTAATTCATTATTATTTATAGAACGGTTTGTAGTTTTTTACTATCAGCAATGTTAGAATCCATTTAACAATTAAGCTATATCGTAATATCGACCTAATTAACTTTTTCTAAGCGCACTTGAATAAGTTTGCAAGAAAAATTAATTTTTAAATAACAGAGAACCCGCCAACAATAGAGGTGTCAGTCTTCTTAAGATCTTATATACTGTTTAGTGTACACGTCTGAAGCCGTTCGTCAACAACCTGATAAAATATTCACACTACTTGGAAAGGACCCACGAGCTTCAAATCGATACCTACCACCTATTTATCGCCAACATTATCACAACGGACCTCTTTTTGGTCTAAGTGAGTCGCCCTCACCGCTAGACAACGCCACCTATTCCTTGAATTTAAGGCAGCGAATGACAGCATTTGAAGGGATGAGCTATATGAGTCAAACCAGTCCGTTTGTCTACGATTACGACGGAGAATGTCCGCTGCTCCATCAACATTAGTAAAGGATCCACCGAGCTCTTTGATGTCTTAAAAGAATTCAGGCATATAATTCTTAAAGGAATAGTGAAAAGCTCAAGCGTCAACACCAGATTTCTAGCGGCATCGACATAGTCAGAAGACTAAAAGTCCAAAAGCGAAACTGGAGGCAGTTAGCTTAAGATCGAGCTGGCTGGAGACGCTTGTTGATAATTGTTGATAATGGAAAGCAGAGTATAATGACAGGCTTAGCGCAATAGCATGTGAAACATGAATTTTCGCATAGACTTTTCTACTCAAGTACAGAAGGAGAGTCCAAGTGTCCAACTTACTTAACCAACTGTGGCCTATACTTTATTCAACTCGAAAAAAAATTGTAGCCTTGTACACTAAAGCACGTCATGTTTGTGTTGACAAAAAACGCCTTTGCTCGGGTAATTAAAACTCATTTTAGTGAAGTTGTACACCGAGTTAATGGGAGCGTTGATGCACTAGAGACTAGAACAAACGTTGAGCATCGATTTTCTACCAACTCAGCAACTGACACTGACAACTCTTTGGCAACTCTTGTCATAGTTTATTTTAGTTAGTTTTGAAGTAATTTTAAGCCTGACAAAAAAACAACAAATGGTTTTGCGTCGAAGATAGCAACAGCTGAAGGCATGAGTTGATCAATGGCAACTCGTCAACGAAGAATTTGAAATAGCTGAGCAACATTGTTTGGAATTGCGTTGAGCAAAGATATGCAACCGTTTGCAAAGAGTAGGTTGAAAAAACTTGAAATCCTCGTACATAGGAATTGAAATGGATAGGCAGTGGATGAACAGCGTAATTTTTTTGGAAACTTCGAGAGTTCTTTGCCAGAATTCCTAAAAGTACTTTCAATATTCAAATATATTGTAAAATACAAAATTTTTTTTAAATTGAAAATGTGTGTCGTTTGCTCTAAATATACAGTCATCGAGTATGCCAGAGCGCTTCGTCTGCAAAACTGGGGCAGCGTGTCAGGCACTTTAGGATATATACAACTGCAGTGTTTAAAGCAGACTTTCTACGGTTATTGAGCCCGTTTAGGTTTAAGAAAAAGGGGTACTATCTGGTTCTTCACCAATGTCCCAAGTTTCACTTTATTCACTCTCGAGATTTTATCTAGTAATACGCAAAGTATCGGAGAGTTACTTTCGCAGAGTGATCAGCGTTTGGGTCCAATGGAGAGCTACTTAGGAATTTTAGAATCACCACAAACAAAAGTAAAATCTAAGCGATGTGTTCTCAGCACAGTCTTTCATTTACTCTCGCGAACAACTTCAGAGCTCAAACAGACCCGACCCTTTTTTTCTTACGTTGATTATGCATAAAATTCATTTTGTTTATCAGTAAAAATAAATTTACTAAAAAATCAATCATTTTAAAACTATCGCTCGGTCGGACATTAAATTAAAATTATCCCAATTTAATTACAACAAAGAAAAATCTACATTTGTATTCACATCCACATCACATCATCACAACAAAAAAAAAGGGTCAAAAGCGTGAACAATTTCTGACGGCACCATCAAATTTGAGGTGGTCGAGACGTAAAATTCAAAAGACGTCAACGAAATCCAAACCAATACTCATGTACATACCTAAATCTACCACATTTGTGCCACTCCAGAATACCCGATGGTCTCTCGACTGTCATTTTATATACGAAGAAGTGTTTCGCCTCCCGTACTGCCTTAACAATCATACAATCAACATGATCACGACAACCGACGAAACAGCTAGCGTTGTGTTTATGTCGTCGCGCCTCATGCCATTAGCATGTGACATTTTGACATAAGTTTTCATTGGATTTTTTTATCTGTGTCTCCTTTTTACTGATTTTTTCTCTTTTGCCCGTCTTTTTTATGATTTTGTTTTTTTGGTATCCTCGATATTATTTTGCAACATGCGGCAGTGTCACTACTGAATGCAGTAACTGCAGCAAATATGTAACCATGACGTATGAACGAACATACACGTCCTGTCGAGTACCATGTCATCCTTTCGGTTTAAATTTTGTGCTTTTTTTTTCTTTCATGTGGTAAGGTGTAGGTTACAACGAAAAATAAATTTACAAAAATAAGTAAATGGATATACAGCGCAAGTTTTACATGTTCATATCATGGGAAAGAGTGAAAACCAAGTATGTTGTGTATAGCTGATGTAAATGTTTTTTTAATTTTGAATGGAGCAGCTGATTCTCTCTTTTCTTTAAAATGGAATTTATTTAAAAGTGTTATTAGTTGAAAGTGCCAACAAAATATTCTCCAATCTCAACTAATTTATTTAAAAATTGAAACATTGTCGAGTGAGATTAACCAATTAAGTTGCCAAAACACTCGAAAGTCATTCAAACAAAATAGCATTTTAAGGCATAATTATTTTGTTTCTGTATAACCGACGTTTGTATGCCAGAGCTGTATTTGGTTTGAAAACCAATCAGTTGATTAGGTTTTATTACTTTTTTTTTTATAGTTGCTAGTCTGGTGCCCTTTTTTTGGAACCGAGACATCGACCGACTAAAACTCACTACTACAAAGTCGCCCTTAATTAAAAAGATAACTAAGTGTGACCAAGTGTGTGAACAAATTGGAATGTATTTCCAGGCTCCACTTGCAACTTAGTTAACAACAGAGGTAGTTATTGCCATCGCAACGAACTATGAAGAATGTATGATTTTACGGTCTCACAATTAAGTATACGTCGAGCCGTAGGTCTGTTCATGGGGCTCCTGCGAGTAGACGAGTTTTACGATTTACAAAACCTACGACAGGAATGTCAGAAACGCTTAAAACGATTTTGAATTGGAAAAAAGAACACCAAATCATTGTTACTGATTTTTGGAAAAACAAATCCGTTTTAAGTTTGATGTAGCTCAGCTCCTGAATCGAATAGAAAGGTGAGTGTTCACCAGAATCGTCGTTCCTTGAGAAGTCGGATGCCCGAATAAAACGCCCTTTCAGTTATGAAGGTTCAATGTTTATTTTCTGAAAATGTAAGAGTCGGTAACAATACATGTTATATGTTAAAAAACTTGTGGACTTGGACAAATCTGGTAACAACATGGCGACATAAAAAAAAAGCCGCGAAATGCATACGTTCAAAATGATGGTTTAAACGTCATTCAATGTCAATTCGTAAGTCTGTTCGCCAAAGTTCTTGAGCAGTTGAGTTTATGCAGCCGTCATATTTGGTACTTTATTAATTATTTTTAACAGTGAGTGATAGCTCAAAATACTGACACGAGACTTATTTTAAATTAATTGGAGTCACTTTTGTATTGCCTAAAATATATACCTATCGTATATGAATCCAACTAAGAACTGTCCACACTCTGAATTTAATCAAAAGCCGTCGAATGGTTTGCGAGTCTATAAAAGACATACGACTTGAATTTTATTTTTATATAGTACAATCTCGGAAAGATGAACGACTACAAAAAAGGTTTAGTTTGGGTTTAGAAAAAAAAGGAACTATTTTACATCTAACTATCCGAAACACTGGGGTTTTCAAAATTTTAAAGCAAATAACCAAATATATGTACGTAAATCCACAAAAAGTGACGGTGTGACCGATATGTATGGAAGAGTGGTGAAAAATTAGTACAACACCATCGCATCCCAACTAAGCAATTTAAAGCTTTTTTGTCTTATCGCACCAACTAAAAACTGATTGCAGGGGTAACATCTAGTACTGAAATTCGAGTGTGGTTTGGGGTTGATCTGTTAACAAAAAAAAAACCAAAACCAGCTGGTATACTCCAGCTGCAACTACTTCATCTGTTTTGGAACCGTAGTGAAGTGTAACAACTAACATTCCATGCAAAAAATAGAAAATATGCATAGGGATACAAGTAGCCAATTTTTGGAGCTGCGAAATGACACAGAACAAAAAAACTGATTTTTTTACTTAACATCTGCATTCAAGCATCAAAGATTTGCGATACACATACACGCATAATGTAAAAAAAAAACGTTTGCAAATGTTGCACAGTAAAAAATAAAATCGAATTAAAAAAATTATTTATGGATCGAGTAAACCGAAATTAAAATTTGGACTTCTTCGACTTTCGTGCCCCAACAAGTCGTGGCCTGGAAGTAGACAATTTTGAGACACTCAAAGTGGTAAAAATAATTTACAGACAATTTATTCAAATCCATCAGAGGAGGAAGCTCCCCTATATATAGAAAACTATGGTTAAAAAAATGCATAAAGCTTCGTGCACTTTACTTAATTTTATATTCGTATTTGAACTAAATCAAAATTAGTCGATGCAAATAAAACGATATTTATTTTACTATTCACTCCGTAAAACCATTTCAAGATATAAATATTATCTTCGACCGATTTCCTGCAACAAAAAAAATCATTAAAATTCATAAAGCTCTCTCTCTACAAATCGACTGCCGATGCCGAATTCAGTCCCAATTTGTACTCCTCTCCGTTGCGTTGTCGGTCGTCTGTCACACTTTGTCAAAAGCATAAAAATAAAACAATATCTACACACACAATTCACTACACGACTTTTTTATTTAAAATACGTTTATTACTCGTAATATGGGTTACTTTGAAATTTCGCTAATTGAAATTCATCGCGAATGGTCAATCTTTGACATATTTCTGGGTGTGGGGCAGCGAGTAAATTTATCATTTTTAATTGTTGTTGTATATGCACATTGCGGATTCAATTGCGCGCTGTCAGAGCCGATAAGCCAGAGTGTGGCCTTTTTTTCGTTTTTTTTTTGTATTTGTATTTTAAACGCCGAACATGCTTGTCCGAAACGAAAAAAAAAACAAAAATAAAGACAATGTTTTAAGATCACCAAACAGATAAATTAATATTAAGGTCACACAGATTGATTGAAATAAGCATTTGAATGCACGAGGGCATTCAAATATTGCAAAATGTCAATAAAAATAAAGACACACAAAACAGAGCTAAGATTAGTATCTGAGGAAAATTTTAAATAAAAAAGTTAAGGGGAACATAAACCCGATTTAATACCGTGGGAATCTTTGTCAAACTTTTTAAACTTTTTTGGAGATAAAAACAAAAAGGTTTTTTTTCTTGAAAAATACAAATTAACGAGAAATCATAACAAAATCATTTTAAGGCGGAAGGAGGCGTAGGTAGGTACTCGGGTATCGTTTCTGCTTATATTTTATGAAAATAATTTATGGAGGTTCATGCGATTAAATGCGAAGAACACGGGCAAATTGATGTTATTTATGGATTTTCTTTGGTTGGTTAGGTTATTAGGGACTTTTTGATATTTTTTTTCTTCTTTCTTTTCTTCTTTATTAAGCTAATAAAATTGCTAAAATAAGTTGTCGACTTTTGGTAGTTTAAATGGCGTTACTTTGTCGACTACCGACTCTCGCAGCTGAAATAAGTATATTCATATTCAATATTCAAATAAGGTAACGTAAGTAACGCCATTTTATGACCCTCTTGAAGGCCCGATCGAACCGAAATAATAAACACTAGCCACTTTGTGACTTCGATTGGAATGGTTTTTGGTTTCGTTTGGAAAAAAAAATGGCACAAAGGTTTGCTGTTTATGCGATTTTCACAGATGGTTCGAAAACAGAGGAAGACATATCTTCTAGTATCTTCTCAAAAGGTCCTGAGCTATGAGTGTCTTTAAGACACAAGCCTTATCTTCAACCAGAGCTTCTGACTGTTCTCAAGGCGGCTGTGGTAGTGCAGATGAGATCGGTATCCTGAAAAATGTCGACATTTATATTGATAGCCAGACCGCTCTTAAGGCAATGGAATCAACCGAGATCAATTCTGATAATCGAGGCTGTCGCATTATGCTTTAAGTATAAACAGTGTTAGACTGTGCTGGATGCCAGGACACTGAGGTATTGCGGAAAATTAACAGTCGGATGTGCTTCAAAGCAGATGTGGGCTACTCGATAATAGTGAGGTTGCTGTCATCAAAATCTCATTCCATATTAAGCGGCACCATCAAGGAAAAAACCATAAGAACTGCCACAGGGTATATAAGACTCTCTGGCCACTTTTCGGCGATAAAAGATCATGGAGTTTATAAAATTAAGCAGACATAAACTCAGGATAATATTAGGAATCCTGTCAGGAAACTGTCTTTTCCGGTGATCACATCACGCCTGTACTGTGTGAGTGCGAGGTTATATAGAGTATTCGAAGATACTTCTTCGAAACCCTAGAAGGAATACACGGCCGGAACTTCAAATGGATTCTGGGTTTTTGCGAAGGAAATACCCTTTGAATGTATATTAAACTGGTTCGATTGACCCGTTTTCGTCCGTAGTGTATGCGTGGTAGCATTTCGACAACACCCTTGTCTTAACTTCAGTGTCTTCCAATCGAAAGTTCTGGCTGCACTTAAGGACGCATAATTACTGATAATAACAATGATCTACAGTAGAGTTATCCCCGCATACAGGACGCCTTCAAGGAATAATTTATCATCAGATTAGAGCTGTACCTCAACGATTAGGTCATTATGCGAAAGACTGTGTTGGGTACCAGGGTACTGTAAATTGCTTGAAATGTCAGAACACAACATGGTAATAGACCTTAAGTCACCCCAATGCATGGCAAGAGGCACAACAAATTCTGGAAAGCGTCCTCATGCCGACCGAACAGTGATGGAAAACTTGGTTGGTCACAGGAAATCGAAGGCCTTCTGACGCACCAACGAGGCAAGAAGATAAAGAGTTTTCATAAAAGGAATAATGTGTCATTATTTAAATTAAATTTTGAATTGCAACCTCAGGGATTTTACAAAGTATTTACAAAGAAAAACTGAAACTTCAATCATACGAATAAGCAACCAACAAATTTACGACACAGAACACAGTAACTAAATCACCCTCCTAGTTCAAGTATCAACAAATACACTAATCACACATACAACTTTAATCATCATAACAATAAATTCGATTGTTTCAAAGAAAAATAAATAAAAAAAATCCATTTAAATTGCATAAACACAACATTATCGGATAAATCGACAAAAATACACATACATATACCATGAGGACAGCACATTTTCAAATACGGACGAAACATATGCCATGTAAGCAAATAGAAGCACACGCCGCTACAATTAGTCTTATTCCTATAAAAGCCACACATCCATGCGTCTCGAAGAATGAATGAATTTCTCTGTCTTACACGATTCGTTTAACATATCCGAGACGCACTTCGATATGTTTGTGTTATTTATTTATTTATTTGTAATTTCTAGATACCGTCAATCAATAACAATAATCCATGGCCTAAGAAATAAAAAGATAACACTCACATTAAGTGCAAATATATGTATTTACTCGTAATCATAATTAAAAGAGCTCACAAATAATGATTGACTGACTGTCATGAAAAATAAAAATGTATACATATGACGACCATCTTCCGAGAGAAGAATGTGCACCGCAGCAAGACTTTTGGATTGGATTCGCTTACACCAATATAAGGGGAAAGCGGCGGGATTGATGCGTTCGATTCGAATGAAAGGGGAACAATAAAGATGTCGTCCACACCTTGAGCAAGGGACAACAGATGGTTCCATTGAAGTGAAGTAAATTGGGTCAAATTTAATTGAATAAGACCATAACAGAAGAGATAAAGTGTGGAAGGGTATCGTAAAGGAAGCTTACCAGCTTCTATAATCTGTTAATTGAAGGCGAGAAAGAAAGCTTTAGATTGGATTTTTATTATACTATCTATGATATGGGAGTGCACCGTGACGTTCTTCAGATGTGATAAATCAAGATTTTACTATGAATGTGGAGAGAACATTTTAATTTGAATATGATTTGTTTAACAACAAGTATTGATCACACGATATGCATTTGGTGAAACAAAGCAAAAGTAGACAGCTATTGAGTGTAATAAATAGGGTTGCTGGTGTTAAGAAAAGTTTCGCAACATGTAGATAGGTAAACTTGTAAGATATTTAAAACTTATTGCCTCGACTGGAGACGGGGTAACCAACCTCTGTGAAAGGTGGTAGCTGACGAAAGGGGTGGGAAATAGTGCTCTCTTACTAAGGTAATTTCTCCTGTTTCTGTGCTACAGTGGACGAATTCTAATGATGGAATCAATGGGTGCGTTCACAGGTTCAGTTAGATGGAACTACTGTTTTGTCTATATGAGCTCCTTCGACGTATTTCAATATTAGGTCAATAGGGATCTCTAACACTAAGTCAACATGTGTCATGGTGCGGATAAGTACTTAATAAAGGCCAAACGGCAATACCCACATCCCCAAAGCGGGTAACTGGAGCCGGCATTTTTCCCTCTCTATTTGTTCAAGGTGTTTCAAATACCAATAGCCTCGGCTAAAAACGTATTCACTTTTGACGAACCTGCAAAACGAAATTTATGATTTGCTCGTGGATGGATCGGACCTTGAAAAGGCAGCCTAAACTGCTATAAAGTAGATATTACCGTCATCCAGGATGGGCCGTGCAAAATAAGGATAAAAAACTATGATGTTTACTACTGTGATTGCAATAGGGAAGCAGCGTCTGCTTGGATGCGGATTTCTTCTAAGCGGCAGACTTAGGCAAGAAGTCTTCAGCTTTCGATACGTGAGTGAACGAGTTTAAACAATTTGCTTTGTATCAAAGGTAAATTCGCCAACATCCGCTATATATGCGGCTGAAAAGACAAATATTTAGTAAAGCTCTGTCTCGAAGAACTAAGGGAACTCTATACAAAACCGTTATATTTCCAGTCCTGCCCTATGATTCCGATGCATGGACTCTTTCTCAAGCAGAAGAAGATATATATATTGAATTCGTTGACGGGTAAGGGAAAAGACGATTTAACGATGAACTCTAAGAGGTGAACAACGACCTGGTAATAAAAACAACGCATTGGGTGTTTGAAATGGCTAAGACATGTAGAGCGAATGAACACTAACGCTCCAGCCCGTAGAATCTTCGACTCCGATCCGGAGGGACAACACACAAGTGTAAGGTGACCTCGATCAATTTTGAGTGCTCAAATGGAAAGAGTTAGCCAAAGACTGCACTAATTGGAGAGGCTTAATGGTAACTCAAAAACTTATAGACAAGCAAAGTTCATCTGTTAAAATAATGCTTTGGTGATAAAATTGCCCTCATCTCTCTATGTAGTTTATCGTTAAGAACGAAATTCTTCGGGTTATACAATTAACTAAGGTAAAATATCAATTCTTTGATGTTGCAAAACTTAGCAGAAAATCATATAAAATAAAAAAATGCTTAACAAATTCTCGAATGAAACAACACCTTGTGATTGCTACCACTGACAAACAGCTGTTTGACGGCAACTTATAGATTCTAAATATAATAATTAAAAAACAACTTGTAGACAAAGCCATTACTAGCGAACGTTACAGAATGAAAATTGTTTAGTCCTAAATCACTTCAATCAATATGAAATGAACTCCACTCCGTAAAATGCGTTCTTAAACATTGTTACTGAACATGTTGCTCTACATTACCCACCCATTTGCAGTTAGTTTAAACTCCAATCCAAAAAAAAAAACAAAAAAAAATTGTTATTATTCTGAGAGTAATTCTTATTCACCTGTCAGCGGCAATCGTTTATCTCTTTGAAAAGTTTAAAATCGTGACCGAGTGGTATTAATTTCTAGCCATTCTCCGTATCTCGTATCGCAATAAGCCGCGCGCCACCGCGTACGTCTTAGGTATCAATGGGCATACATAGGTCAAAAAGCAAATCGTTTTTGATTGTGCGCTCTAAATTTCCAAGTATCGCAGCGGCTTAATTGCCATTAATCATGCACAAAGTATCTTTCTACAAATGAAAAATAAACCGAAAACTGTGTGAAAAAGATGCTCTCATTGGATTGACATTCACGATCGTTTCTATTTAAATATTTGTATTTTTTTTATTCTAAATTGGTATGGTTAACCTGGTAATGTCATACGCCGCCCTGCTACTGAACTTTTTTACAATTACAACTCGATTTCGAACTTATGTTGTCGTGCTAGCGCGAAATTACAACAAGTTTCCAGTTAAATAAAATAATAGGAATGGAATGTTATAAACAGGTAAGAAATATATATATGTATAACGGTTCATTCATTTGTATACATAGACGTAAGGCAGACAATGGTAATTATTCGCATTGATCTGCGTTTGATTTCAAGTGACTGGTGGGTTTAATTTATGAAGTTTATTGACTAAATCACGAAGTCGTAATTTGTAATGCGCGGGTGGTTGTTATTTATGTTGATTTCTTGTTTAAAAAAAAAAAAACAGTCGGTTGGTGGTTGTGTTCTAAACTTAAATTATCTTCAATATTCCAGTCAATTCCCCTGAAACTAAACTTCCTTCCCGAAAAATAAACTTACCATAAAATAATTGCATCGTTCACAGTAACGCACACATTCCTCCATCTACGGTTTTTCGTTACCCTATCTCTCTTTTCTATTTATTACTTTTATGTTTATATTTCCCAATTGCGGTGTAATAAAATTAGACAAAAAATATACTCACTGACCCGACCCTATAGACATAAAGATGGGTGATTGAGTTTAGTTTAATGTCACCCAATATTGAACCACATAGAAGATTTGTTTTGGATTACTTGTGGTGGGTGATGTTGTTTCTTTTTCTTTTGCTTTACTCATATAAAACTTCTATGGGGACTGATGTCAAAATAAAAATTTGTTGTGCGTAAGGTTTTTATCTGTTGAATGTCGTTTGGAAAATCAGATAATAAGATCGAAGTGATGAGTATGACAAAAGAAAGAAATACAAGAAAAAAGTTGTTTGCTGTTGCAGAGGACGATTTATGGGGGATGACGCGACGAACGCGATAAAAGTTTAGCTTGGTGAAGAATTAATCTTATAAAAGTTATGAAATGAACTTGCCAGATTCAATTGTAGTAATGAGAAAGAGAATTGGGGCCAAATGGCTACCTTGCGGAACAACAGAAGTGATAAATGAAATGAACTTGCCAGATTAAATTGTAGTAATGAGAAAGAGAATTGGGGCCAAATGGCTACCTTGCGGAACACCAGAAGTGATAAAAGTGGACTAGGGGTTTTCGAAGTTCGGAAAACACAGGTAATTTTCACTGGTGCGTTTACTAGTTTGAAAACAGCAGCGGCAAAAATGGGTCTAGAGCACAAAACAAGAACAGACACCCAACATCGAAGAATCGACCAGAAGGTCACAATCGACAGCTATAACTTTAGGGTAGTAAGGGACTTCCTCTACCTCGGCTTTCTTATAACATCTAAAAATGACATCTCTTCAGAAACCAAACGAATAATCACTGTTTCTTTTGGCAGAAAAGGCAACTTAGGCCCCCTTCCCGAAAAAATAAGGAAGCGCTATACTTGACTATGATAGTCCAAGAACTGCTCTATAGATCTGAAGTATGGATTCTTTATGCGGATGAAAAGTCCTTGGTGGTTTCGAGAAAAATTTATATTTGGTCCCATTTGCGTTGGCGGGTTTGGAGTAAACGATTTAACGACAAACAAATTTAATGTTCAAACATTTTTTTTTTCGACATGCAGACCGAACACCGATGTTCCACCTTAGTACGAAGGGATAATGCAGTAGAGGAAGGTCTCGGCTTCAAATGCGCGCACAAGTGATAGGGGACCTCAAGCAACTTGAACTGAGCGCTATAGTTTCAGTAGCTCATTGGTTGAGACCTACCAAAGAGACCTTTCTTAAATCATCAATTTCATTCTCCGCGGTTGTGAAAGCGAAAAAAAAAACATGAACTTAACGAAAATGTTAGTAGCTGATCTGCTTTTATGAAAGCCAATGCTAGGAGAAATGACAAACTAATAAGGTATAAGGTGAGGATTTACAAGGGCGTCAAGTTGAGGCGCACTAATTTATCTACACGGATTCCATGTACACGTACATGCCCCGAACAGGTTTAAAATCGTAAATATTTCATGTGCTCTGCATCCTTGCAAGTCCGACTTTTCATTACTAATAAGATTAAACAAGTGTATCTGTAGACGATCTGTACAAGAACAAAATTGTATATATCCACCCACCAAGCAACTCAGCGTTCTTCTTGCCTGCGCTTGCTTCCCTGTATCGCATCAGTAAACTTCTGATACAAACTATCTGCATATCCATGACTAAGACTGATATAAATTATTTTCATCATTTGAAATAAATCAACACCATATCGCGCGATCACATTTATTTCTAGCGCCTAGTTCTCATTTTTTTTTTTTTGGGTTTTTTATCAAACATTGCTTAAAAAACATTTCGTAGAAGATAGAGTGTTTGGAATAAATATTTGTTTTGTGGTTGAGGAAATTCAATGGAATTTCGCTGAAGCCACGACCGCCTGAAGGGAGACAATTCTGTGTTGTTGATTTTTTTCTGCTGTGTAGTTACTGCTGTTTCTGTTGCGTAGAAAGTGAGTAATGTCAAGTCTAAGTGAACTCATCGCCCACAGACAGATGTTAATATTAAAATAAAATTATTGCCACGAGACTAACGAGTGTAAATAACTTCTAAATTGTAATAAATTATGCTATTGGGAGCTAGAAACGTAGGTATTTGTAATATTTGTCAACATGACAGCACTGACACATTTGACAGAACTATAAAAATATTAAAAAAGAAAAACACACACAATATGCAAAAGAGTTTGCGAAATGCCAATCTGAAAATATACGTAGGTAAATTAAATTTAATGAGGGTTTAATTTGTTTTTATTTTTATTTATTTTCTTTACCATTTCACAGCGTGGGCGTTGTCGTAGTAGCACCTTCTCGGAAATAGTAATAAAAATGAAAATAAACAACCGGTTTTATGCATATGGACTATATAATTATAGAAAGAAAGACTTTGATGAAAAGGAAAACAAAACAAAAAAATGGGATAAAATTACAAATAAATATACAAATCAGGTTTGATGAGAGGTTTGATTTAATTTGCATTTTATTAGTTGGCTTTGTTCGAAAATATAGAAAGAGTGAGCCCGGAAATTAAATATTCAACAGTTTGTTGTAGTCAAGTTTTGGCGAAACGAATTGCGGTTCGATATGACCGTCACAATTTTATAGAAATTTTATCTCTAAACTCCGTGCATGTCAATAATTCGGCGCCCATTTTTTACACAGCCTTGTGGGAAGAGATTAAATAAATGTATTTTATGAATTGAAGTGAATCAAAATATTGCTACCTTCAAAACTCGCAAAAAAAATTAGAGTTTTGTTTTAGAAATTATTTTATCTACATTTTCCGTGTACCGGACTAAGAAAAAAAAAAAGAACTTCTGTGAGTATCCAACGACGTCGTGGCAAGAATTGCAGTACAACTTACCCAGAGTTAACCAATTTTATAACAAACTGCAACACAATATGACGAGTTGACTTGGGATGGGTTAATTCATCCTGATGTGACTGACTACATCACTGAGACGAGGGCAATAACAGAGCTAGTGTGCTGTGTCCTCATGGGACGCGTCGCCAGCCTTCAAATTCAAATTCATAGAGTGGTGGATTTTTGTTAGAAAACTGTGACCAAAATCTTATATATGTAGACAGAGAAGCTTTAACGTATCGTCATAGCTTATTGGTTCCACTTGTAATCTAGTATTCCATTCGTTCTCTGAGATTGCAGAGTAGTGGTGTGATCGATTTAAGTGCCCGGTCATAATCAATTTCGAATCCATTTTTAACTAGGTCGGAAAGGAGAGCAGGAGCATGGTGTATCCAAGTAAGTTCTGAGAAGTAGTCAGAGCTAGCGTTATTGTCTACATATATTTTCAGAACCGTTTCTGTACGTGTCTTTAGAGATTTGGGTTCCCGTCAGTTGTTTAGCTGATTATCAAGGCGATCGCTGCAAATGATTCCTGAATATGGCCAGAGGTAGCAAGCGGTTTCTGTTGTTCTCTATATAACAATTACCAACTTCAGCGGCTTCAAGGACTTAAGAGAATGCAATAGATTTTCAAATAATGTAAAAGATTTAATGAAATGACATTAAATGTTAAAATCTTCTTAAAAATAAATGAAATAAATGAAAAGACTCATCAGTTGAACTTATAAAAGAGCCCCTTATTATCGGGTGATCTCAATCAAAACACAACACAGAGTCTAATGCAGGAGCTTATTACTTTTTCATACAATAATTCAGATTGACTTAACGAATCAATTAATAAAGACACACTTGCACCGATGATCTCATAAAAAAATTATCCAAAGTCTTCTTTAGATTCTTTTCAAAGCAAATCGTTTTATCAACAAAACATAAACACTTAAGATGTGAAATCATTGTGCAAAGCGCTGTGATAATTTCAAGTGCTAATAATTTGAAACTATTATCGCGTACGTAGATACATATTTATTTTTTAATGTTGACAAAGCTGTTAGTCAAATTCTTCTGTGAAGCAGAAAAACAATCTTTCCATATCCGGGCAGAGCTAAGAAGCCCAAAAATAAGACTCAAATTACAGAACATTAAACAATGTGAGAAAATGCCAATCACGTTTATTGTTTAGAGTGCCAAACAGCCAGGTGCAGCACCCTCATCTTTTGAAATTAAATTTTATTCATTCAATTTCAACACAGTTGTGTGCGATTTTTTTTTGTAAGATTTCTACAACTTACAAATAAATTGGGAATACAAAATTATTCGAAGTCAAGTCACATCGCGCGCTACTGCTCCTCCATCGCATTTAGAAGCAAATTTTCAACAATCGTATCTAAATTAAGTCGAAAAAAAATAAAAAAAAATCACACAAAAACGAACAACTGTAGCAATATTTTTGCGGTTTCTGCGGTTGGATATCGAAATGATTGTGGAAAAACAATGATTCACTCAACCAATTCGAAAGCCAAAGTCATTACCAGCGCTAAGTAACTTACATTATGGCATGGCGCATCGAATAAATGGCGGTGGGTGGTGGTTGAGGCCTCTAATCGGAAATGGAAATAAGCTAGCGAAATTAAAACAAAACAAAAAATGAGGGCGAATCAAGAATAGGAAATTGTTGTGTTGTGTCTTTAATTAATTCAAGGACATGCAACTTAATCAATTGTGAAATACTACATAGGTAGTAGCTATACACCTATACCTAGGTAGTGTTCTCCTTCACCTCACTTTTAAACTCTGTTGAATTATACGAATGTGTGTTTGCTTGTTCTGTTCTCACCTCGTTGCACAGAGGTTTTCACAAGGCACAAGTGACTACCGAACATTATTTACCTACCTGGCGTAAAAGTTATTCACTTTTAGCCGTTACACTTGGTGGCACATAAAAAGATACACCATCATCATGATGCCATGATCACCGTCATCAATTTGAAAAGTCAAAAACTCAGCACCCATTCGACCCAGTAGTGCTTGGCTTGGCTTTATAGTTCCTGTGAACTGACCTAGAGATGTCTGATTTTTTGTCTAGGGGAGATAAGCCCTAGCCAGTATACCTATGTAGTACATACGTACCGCCACCGCCGCAACTCATGTCACATCGAAGACTGTGTTCCGCAATTAAGGTGTGGCAGGTGACTAATTATATCTGTCTATCAAACAAACAACCGAAACACTCTGGAATAGTGTCAAAATGTGTTTATGTTAATGAAATGTGAAATGTGTCCGTTGACTTGTCATTTTGTCGAAATTTCCGCATTTGTCAAAGTCTCTAAATTGCTGCAGTGGAAGTCAAGCCAGAACAAAGAAGGTTTCACCCCAATAAAATAAAAAAAACAATAGACACTAAGCGGAGATAGTTTTAACAATTAACTTTAATTTGTTATCTCAGCAGGCAGCTGATGATAGATAGTATACGAGATACTGGCCAAATAAGAAAGTAAAGTGTTGAATTAAATTGTTCACGGTTGACAGAACACATACACACACGGTGATGATATAAATCACTTTTACACGTGCGAGGTAATTAACATTAAATCAAGGTTTGTTAAACATGTTTATACCTCTGCAATCCTTTATCGGTTAAAGATCCTCTCTTGTCTTAAAGCATTTCCCATAAATCTTTAGAGATCACCCACCCACTATCTATCCACTCAATAGGACAATGGTTAATTAAACTTATTAACAACAGACGTGGTGGAGCGAATCAATGGAATAATAGAGAATCAATTAGATGGCTTCCAAGAAAGGATTTGCGGTTACGAGTGTCGGATTATGTGTAGCGCTAGAGAGGGTGGAGCTTTTCGGCGAATGTGGATACGTTTTTTTTTTTCTTTATTCTTTGCTTTTCGTTAGCCAAAAAATACCATGCATACATGTAAGCAGACTGATGATGATAATGAGGTGGGAAGTAGACGGTTTTTTTTTGTTCTTCTGTTTTGATAGACGACGACGGAAGGTAAACAAACGTGTGCGCGCCATGGAAGGAAGTAATTAAATTATGCACTTCGAGAGGTACTTTTTTTTTGCACGGTACATGCATGTCGAGGATTTGTGGTCTAGACGGGGGTTTGTGGGATTCCTTTTTAAGTACATTTTTTACATATTTTGCTTGGAGTGGGATTCAGATTGGTATTGTGGGATTTACGAGAATTTAATTTGAATTGAATGCACTTATTTCGAATGTACCTAGATCTTTTGGAACTGCAAGTTTATAGTAGTAGCATGGTCAAAGTCCTACAAATAGCTGCATAATTGCTGTGCTTTGAATTTGTTTAGGAACTCGTACTGAGTACTAGCTGACCATTCGTCTTTTGTCGCGTAACTTCGGTTTGTATATTTTTGCAGCAAACACGATCAGCACTTGTCTCCTTGTTATTAAGGGGAAAGTAGTGCCCAGCCGAATTCTTTAGCAACTTTGGCACTACACCCTTATTTACACGAACCAACTCAGGCAATTTTTACCCCCCTTGTAACTTCGCTTTCAATAAAGCTAGATACATACAATTTTAAGGATTTATTGGGATGAAAGATTTTAAAATCGTCCAAATCGGGTCTCTATACACATGTGTTATATATATATATCTCTTAAATACTTCAAATTGGACAACTTGCCAAGTATAAAAATGTACCTAAATACTATTTGTGAAAATTTTTATAATTACAATGAAAACTTGGCGTTCTTCTTTTAGATCTCAGGACTCTTGTGGCTGACTTGTACGGCAAAAGCCATTTTTTTATAAAAGAACTTTGGTATTCTTTAACATTTATGTTTTTGGTGTGATTGCGTCACACGCAATCGCAAGAAACACACTTCATGTGAGAGTGTAGCGTTTATTGAACATGGTCGATGAATTGCAAAAAATGCTGAACTATTTCTAATAACGCTCAGCTCTCAGAGTACGTTCAGGGCTTGGAGGATCCGTAATTTAGATATGTATCTTACCTTCACTTTATAAAAATTATTATACCTTTTCTTTGTACAAATTATAGGTATGACATTTCCATTCCCATGCATATGTAAGCAGACTGAAATGGATTTGACAGTGCGAAGTGGATATATGGAACTGGGAAGAGGTCGAATAATACCAAATCAGTACCAACTCGCAGACTGTATGGAATGTTGAAGAAGTGTCTGCCATCGAACAGTGATGATGTCAACATTCTAAGCCTGTTTATTAAAGGAATTGAGAGAGAAGTGAAAAGAAGATGTTGAAGAAGACCTTCAATTTTCAGTTAAAAACATCGCTGCCTTTAAAGAAACCTTTTGACCACTTTTGTAACCCATAATACCAGAGTCTGGTTAAGTTTCTTCCCCATCAATTCGTGAGAAACGAATATTAAGAGCACTTGAAGCATTTTCCATCAAGTTGTCTCCACTCTCAAGATCTGTAAGGAATCCTCTAGTGAGCAATTCGACTTAAATTACAATGCCGATTGTAGATTGAATAAAGGTTGAGAGTTATTTTTAAGTTTTATTTGAAACCATTCTAAATCTGTGTAAGTTTCCAACCCTTCACTGTCCTATCAGATGTATCTTCATCTTTTTCATTTTGTCCTCAACTGATCAAACACTTACCCAACCTACAAACAAGCTTTTCTCACACATCTTTCACTGTAAAAATTTACAAAAAATAAACCACAAAAACCAGTAAAATAACAACTTCATTCCTTAGGTAAACGTACTTGGTATTGGAAATTGGCAATTGCCCAATTTGTCGACCACCATCCAACCACAACTCTCTGGATTCCACAACCAACAACCCAGGAGTGTCAAATCAAAAAAATCACTTGATTGAATAAAACAACACGTTCGTCAATTCGTGCGAACAACGAACCAAGTCAGACGTTCTGTACGACGACGAGTTTTAGGTGAACTCGCAGCAAAAGGAAAAATCGCGTATCAATGAAATTAAAAATAAAAAGCAAGGAAAACTCCCTACTCCCTACATAAGAACATGCCTCAGCCTCTTCAGTGTCAAATGATGTGTACTTACGAGTGAACGTAATTGAATTTTTCGCTGATACATGTGATACGAAATGCATCACATTTTGCGAGATTGATTGCATGATATGTCTAGGATTTTTTTTGTTTTTTTTTATCAAACCGTAGATAGTATTAAGTGAATTTGAATGAATTTAATAATGCTACATTACAAAGGAATCGATGGAAAACACTTTCACTTGTTCTCCTACACATACTTGAGAGACGTCGCAATATGTCATTGAACAGACAGGCATTGATTCATTTTAAGAATTTCATGTGGCAGTTTTGTTCTTATGTAGATGTGAATATTGTATTGTGGTGGTTTTGATTCGGGGAATTTTTTACAGTGAGTTTTTTTTGTTATCTTAGATCTGCTGCCTATACTGAATGTCGCAATACTGTCCTGGACTGTTATGACAAATCCACTCAAATTGTTTGATCTTTGAACGCAGGAAATACATATTTTAATATGTTTGTTCGAAAGCAATGAATTAAAAACCAATTGTGACAATTTTAGCACACCCAATTGGCCAGATGACAAACTAGCGTGCACGTGGTAAAACCTTTATTACGTCTGCCCTGTCAACTTAAACAAGAAATCCTCTTTCTCTGTTCACTTCTTTTGTTTAAATTTATTGGATGAGACAATCGCAAAAGGTGTCTATATTATAAAATTAGACTACAGTCGATCCAGCTAAGTCAAATCAGTTTGTAGTAAGAAGAAATTCGGCTTAGAGGACGACTTTCGGAAATGAAAGGGAATTTAAAATTGGTTTAAATAATTCAAGTTGGCTATAATATTTCAAATATTATAATACATCCATCTTGAGAAATTATATTCTGTCACCCACCTTTCGTTTGTCAATTATCATTATGACATCTGACATCTGACATCTGTCACCTATCAGCTATCATCAGTTACCTATTATCCGACATCTTCAACTTGTCATATCATTTGCTGGTGATGTGCTGTGTTAGGCTTACAGAATGAGCCTAACTGCGTTATAAAAGAAGACAACCAGCTAGGTCTAGTAACAGTTCCCAAATTGATACTATCATCCGCCGAGTTTCAAACCTTCAAAACTTAGATCAGTTATAATAATTCACTTGCGCTCCCAATCCCCCTTGATCCCTAAGCATATATCTTACCACAAATCGCCCTTAGTTATGTATATACCAACCATACGACAAGTGCCCACCAATTAAGTTCACTCACCTGAAACGAAAATAAAAGAATTTTATTAATAAATTAGCATTACATGAGTCGCAAAAGAAAAAAACAATAAACAACATAACAAGCAATATTGCTAAACAAACCACAAGGATTAACTTCAATGACCCATAACCTCGCAGAAAGAAGAACATTTTCCCAGTAATCCTCACCACCCACAAACTCTGGCGGCACAACTCAACCCATTGAGTTAAGCAGTCGGTCTTACGCGGTGGTCCCCCCACCATCACCAGCCAAAGAAAAAGGAAAAAAAAAACAGAACAAAATTCATTGTAATTGAATCGAAAGTACACCATTCTGAGTGTACTCAACTGGCACCTCCGACAGCACAGCCCCAAGGATACGACTTCAAGAACGTACCACCCACTCTCCTTCCCCTTGATTCGAGCGAAATTCGTAATAACAATCAAAAAATCCTTCAGAGAAAAAAAATATGTTAGCAAAATTGTTATTATCATCTCCGAGAAGACGATGACGACTACGAACCATGCCCACAACATTTTCCAGCTAAACCATCTCATAATCATAAAAGCTAATGACACCAGACCTGTAAGACGGAGGAGGATCCTTGAACATTATCTATCGCGTTTGGGATGTACATTTTTTTGCGTTCTCAATCGAGACGATTAAAATGCGGGCTTGGTTGCATTTAGCGTGCAATTCAACAATGAATTGGGGTAGAGTCCTCCAAAAGTAGAGAATAACATTGATGATGTTCCACTCCACGAGCAAAATAGTGTTGACATGAAATTGACAGGGAAAATTCGGTTTTTTTTGGTAATTCTGTGTAATTGCATGCGGGCTGCGTGTCCAACTCTGATTTTTTATTTGCACAATGAGATGGGGTAAACAACATTTGGAAATGGACAATTTTCGGTGTTAATTTTTAGATGAAATGATCCCGCTAAAGAGGTGTTTTAATTATGGTGGCGGTGTAAATGAGACCAACAACTAATTAAGGAACAGTTAGTTGTTATAGGGAAAACGTGCAGTTGAAGTGTACTGATGTAATTTTCTTTACTGGGGGAAATTTGTTGGTTTTCTTTGTTTCTTAAAAGTATAGGATTCTGAAACCAAGGATATCAATATAAAACTGCTTAAAAATAGATTGGAAATGTAAAAAAACCTTGTCCAATTGGGGTCTTTTCTGAGCGATGACAATTTATAGTTTAAATTCCTTCTCTTTCGATTACTTTTTTCTTCACATTTCAATACAGAAAATTTTTCAATAATTAGCTTTCGGATGGAATAAAAAATAATAAAGAGTGATAGCTCAAAATACTAGGGAGAGGTTAGCGACTGGAGGTGCGACTGGAGCGATGAGAGTTTCTAAATTATATCCATGTAAAAGAATTGCTTAGAAGGACCTAAGCCTAATTTAACTTATATAGGGTGATTCATCGTGAGGATTGATTTTCAATAGGCTTTTTTGACAGATGACGGGTGACTCCTATCAAACATCTTTGTCATTTTTGTTCAGTATCGTTTGGCAAGTCATCATGGAAAGACTCACACCACGCTGTATTACGGTCTGTGAGAAATGGTTTTCGAGGAGCTCACGGTGTGCAAAATCGACCTACTGAAACCACTATTGGCAATACCATTCGCAAATTTGAGTCCGTTTAGACCACATGCAGGTGGTGGAATCATTGGTCAATATTTCTTCAAAAATGAGGTAAATCAGAATGTTACCGTCAATGGTAATCGGTTATCGCGCCATGTAAACGGACTACGTGCTTCTTGAAATTTAAGTCCATGGTCTCGGTGAGCTCCGGTTTCAACAAGACGGCGCTACAAGCCATACAGCGCGCGAAACAATGGACTTGTTGAGAAAACATTTTGGTGAGCACTTAATTTAAAGTTTTGCTACGGTACGTTTTGCCGTATAGATCGTGCGATATCACACCTTTGGACCATTTGCGCTTTACGATTGACGCCTTGAAAGCCAACATTACTCGTGTTATTCGCGAGATACCAGTCGTTATGCTTCAAACGAGTTGCCCAAAATTGGACCTTTCGAATGGACCATCTCAGAAGTAGTCGTGGCCAGCATTTACATGATATCATTTGCAAAAAGTAAATGCCATGAATTGTTCTTTTAAAAAACTATTGCGAACTAATATGGGTTTAGTGAACAGTTCATTGATTCCAGAATCTTGCCCCTGCACAAAAGAATATATCGAAATTTAGATGACAAGTTTTATACTTCGATAATTTGTATACAGTAAGAAGACCAACTTCTTTTATTAGAACATTATATTTCTAAATATAAGCCAATCAGATCTTTCTAGTTACAAAACAATACTTAAATGGATAGATTTTCCTAAAGATCAGATGAGTAAAAAGAGGTACAGTACTGGGGTCTACTACCATCACCCCAACTCAAGTTATATCATTTATTATTTCATTTAAAATTTATTTTTCTCAAAACCAATCATCAGCTACAAATGATTTTCTTACTTCAAATATTATCTGCGATAAATTGAGCTATTTAATAAAATAAAATTTGAGAGAATTTAAAATTGGAGGACCATCAAAAGTTTACTTAACCCACCTCAACTTTCCTGTAGATGCAAGCACAATTTAGAATGAATCAACTTAGGAAAAAAATCAAAACTCCTTAATGTGTGAAAATACAAGACAAACTTTTTGCGTAAAAAACACAAATCCATTGTTTAAGCATCGTAGCGTTAGGTTTTAACAGATAACTAACTTTGGAACATACCGTACCTACATACAACACATGACTGTACCTATACTACGTGTATGCTCTTCTATGCTTCTTTATACAAGCAGATTAGAGAATTTCCAAAGGACTAAAAAGTGAGATAAGGCGAATGAAGCCAGCAACGTTGACAAACAATATAAGAGTAAATTCCAGAGAAGCAGAGGCTGTATTTTGTGTGTCGTGGTAATGGTAGACGACAAAAATAAACCATTAAGTACAAGTTTCCGTGTGACTGGATGGAAGAGCATCAGGATGGCATCGAGCAGCATACATATCCCATTTATCCGTTATCCGATAAGAACAACTTTGGTCATGTGTTTGGATGGGTACTATGCTTCACACATATTGTTTAAAAAAAAAAAAACACCCAGACTGATGTTCTCTTCGGCTAAGCCCGAATCACAACAGTATACGTCGTCTACCTACCGTCTATGGTTTTGTCTATTAAAACCCTGGCAGGGATTCGGATGAAAAGCAAAATAGATAGGATTGTTTTCACACATACACAGATGCATAAAAGTTTTATTTCCAACAGAGAACGATAGCATGATTAGTATCATCATTATCATTCTCCCCCGACACAGCATCACCGTCATTTTGTGGCCACATCTAGTCTTCAATTTGTATGAGGGATGATGGACAATTGTTTTTTTTTCTTAAATCGATTCATATATTCTATGATATGTCGCCAAAATGTATTTTACATGAGACTATCATGTAAAATACAAAATATGCAATAAGTATCTTAAACCAGACAAAAGACTACTAAATCCCAAACAAACTCACACAGAAAAAAAAATTACCACCAAGTAAGTTCCCCTGCGGCATACCATCACTCTAATACATCTTCCACGACAACTTAAGCTGTCATGTTAAAACTTTAAAAATCCTCTACTCAAGTTCAGATACTCATACATTATGATCTTTGTAAAAGCAAAAAAAAACATTTAGGTAACCACTTTTCACTTTAACTAACCAACTTGCTACCACCATCATCGGTCGTTTGGAAGGGGAAATTTTGTTCCTCTTTTCAGCTGCGAAGCGATTTCGTCGGGAAAACTTTTCACAAGGCAATTTTTGTATATACAATCCTAGCCTGTATCTTTTCAGCGTGAACTTCAAAATGTAGGTATCTTATTTACAAAATTTAACCATTTTCTTATTTTCCTAACATCGCACATGTACTTCTTTTCTTTTCAAGTTTTAATTTTTTTTGTTTTGTTTTGTTTGGTGGTTTTTGCTTTTAGAGCTCTCCAGCTCCAACTCCAGCTCCAGTTCCCGAGGAACTTTCTTACTTTCATTAAGAAACTTTAGTTATGTGCATAATTTGCGTTGATAATGTGTATAGTAGTAACCCATCTCTGTGCAACGAACGAAATCCCAAGGAAACCTCAAACGAAACTTTGCAAAAAAAACACCCAACATCTAAATAGAACCAAACTAAAGTGCATTAAGCAAACATGATGTTCTCTTTCTTTTTATAAAACGAAGGCGTGTATCACAAGCAGACACACAACTTCAAGAGTCGACCGAGAGCTGCTTAACTAGAATACTTGCCGAGTGCATAAAAAGTTTTTTAATTGAAAAATTTAAACTTTGTTTTATTGATCAATTTAACAAGATTTAAAATATTATTCTTTCGACCCCTAACGAGGGAAAGAATCGTACCTATACTGTTTGAGACTTACTTTATGGTGGATGATATAGGGGTGCAAGTGGTGCTACTAGAGAAAGTGTGTACACAAGAGAAAACTCCATCTGTTTATTGACGACACGGCGGCGGCGGCGAACAACGAAACTAATACGGTTTCTGTCCTGACAGGTTATTATAATCATGGAATTGCATAGGTTCCACCCGTTGCCATGCCACCACAGATGTGCGAGAAAGGGTTTTGCACGGCTGCAATTCCTATTTGCAAAGGATCTACCCTTAACCTATGTGAAGGTCTTCTTTTTCGTCTTCATCGTTGTCTTGGTTTTGTTTTTCTTTGCGCTGCTGCTTTTGTTGTGGTTTCCTTTTTTACGGTTTTTCGAGTAAAACTCCTTCAAGAAGAAGCCACAATCTTCACGGTGTTTGTAATCACTATGCTGTGCTTTTAGTTTCTCAGTTTTCAGCGCGGGTTTATTGCCTTCTGAGAGCATAGCGCATCATCTATAAATTATGGTAAATTTAAATGCCAGTTAAGCGCTGTTTTGGGACCAAAAAGTATATTTTACGCGAAACTTTTCAAATCTACACTCGCACACACATATACGCGTATAATAGAAAATTCCTTTGAACATAGTCACCTCGTTATGATTATATGAAGTTTGATGAATCTGTTGAGGTGTATGAGTGTGTGGGTGGTTTACGGTGGTGGTTAACACTACAAGCATTTTGGGAGGTTTTCATACTCAGAGAGATGAACGAATGGGCGAATGAATTATTCCGCGGTCTAAAGGGAGCATTTTAGCGAAATTTTAGTGCCCGCAGATTACTTTACTCTCTTTTGGGGGACGGTGTTGTTAAATATTTGCTTTATGACTTTTTTACTCGATTGCGGGGTTAAAAATGCACAAAGGTACTTGTGAGGAGCAAGTTTTACAACGATTCCCATTGTGTGAATAATGGAGTGAAAGTTGCATTCAAATTATAGATACAAAGTTCACGACTGTTTATGCAGTTGAGGTCAAACTGAAGTTGAAAGATACAATGCAGATTGATTGGAATAAGTGCGTTATGCTTTCATTCAGGAATTACTTACTGATTAGCGTGAGGTGGCTATGATCTTTTGGTAGGCAGTCTTTCCATATAAGTTTGTCTGGTAATCCGCGTTCGATGTTTGTTAATTTTTTTTTTCACACAGTTTATAGTAGGAACAAAACTTTTATAGAGAAAGTATTTAGAAAAAGATCATCATCATCATCGTTTTCGGTTCAAGCCTGTACAACTTTTTGTGGGTTGTATGAAAACAAGCTATGTGTCCGACATTTATTTGCGCTATTAAAAATGATCGTGGTAAGACCATTATAGTTATACCTCTTAATAGAAAATTTGGGGTAAAAATAGACAATCCTTACTTCGTTTATGAGAACCGTATCCAGTTCCATATGCTGGAGTGGTTCTCAACCAAAATAAATTTTTTATCAAAATCTTCGTTTCCCTACAAAGGATGTTCCTACTTCAAATAAATATGTCAAGTAAAGGATTTAAGAAAAATTAATTTTAAATGAGAAGCTAAAAAAACATAATATTGTTTTATTAGTTTGGAGCCATGTAACTTTCTTTCTCTAACATAATACAATTCGGTCTACAAAATGTGTTCAGAGATTTTTATAGCTTTTTCTAATAGTTCTTATGTATAGCTTTTAAAGTATTTTAACCTCAAGATCGAAAATATTCACTTTAACTTGATATAAATTGAGTTGGGGTGATGGTAGACCCCATTACGGTACCACTTTTCTCCAGTCTTATGCTTTATGGATATTTTACTACTTAAGTATTTATTTTAACTGAAGAAGCAGGCAGCATTGCGGGTACGGTAAGGCCTGTGCATTAAGTTTGCGCAGCTTTTAGATTTGTCTTTTGAAAAAATTTTCCTCGTTTCGATCCGGGATTCTGTGTTCACAAGAACTGAAGCTCCTATATTTTGAGGAGCAAAATGGAACTTATGAAGATCATCAACTGAATATTGGAAAACGTTCGATCAGGGTGAAAAATTTAGCTTACAAGCTTCTAAATACCAGCTTACGCCGAGCATAGACATGCGCAACCATTTAAAGGCCAAGGTTGGAAAAGTTAACCTCCTATAGTAGTCCTTGATTTTAAATACGCAAACTTTATGTAGGTTATGTTGTCAGTGTCAATGAGAAGAGACAAGCAATAATTTCAAAAAGGTAGTTCTAATACAAAGTCAGATGTGTCAAAAATTGCGAGTGACGAGGATAATAATGCGGCTACAGCATAACCTTTGCAACAAGCGAGCCACAAGCTTCAATAAGATAACAGCCAACACCAACAGACCTTTCAGTTCATCAAAATCTTCGCAAACGACATTTGTTGTAAGCCCAACGATCTGGAGATGAATTGCGCCGTCAGCATTGCAAATTATACTTGAAATAAAATATATTGCACCTTTATTTCATAACCACTTTGTTTAAAAGGTAAAACACTTTGATCCGCTAGCCTTTGGTCTATTTAAACATGGTTATGTGCCCTATACAACTACTTCGAGTACTCCCACTTTCGTTTAGCCTTCAGGCGGCTGCTAAACTCTTTTTCAATGAAAAGTTCATATCGACGAAGAAAAATGTCACCTCCTCAAACTACCGCCCACTCCATTAAGTGGTGCCAATTAAAAGTAACTGTCATTTTGCACACATCTTTTCCCCGAGATTCACATCGAGATAATCTGTTTGTCGCCCAGCTTAATGGCACTCGAAGATAAATCGTAATTAATCCTTTCACATTTTTTTCGAATTACATAATGAGTGGTTTGTCGTATGTGTGTATTGTGTGCCTTTCTCCATGCCCTCTATTGTCTGACCACACGTAGTATTTTGCGCGTCCCCATCCCCGCTTCAGTGAGAGAGACCACATTCAAGGAGTATGCTGACCTAATTTTTTTTCTCTGATTAACAAATAAAGAGATTCAACGCTAAAGAGGGGTGTAGATCTAAAAATAGATCTTCCTCGTCGGTCATCTTTTGCAAGAAAACAAAACGGAGGTCTAATAAATGAACAACAACAACAACAAAGAAGACGACGAAAACAAATATGGAAATCTTCAATTTTGTTAATGAAATTTATTGCATTTAATTGAATTAAATCAGAGTTTTGTTTTGCTCATAGAGGCAAATCAATAATTCAACTTTCTGAGAAAAGGAAACTATAAGGATGAATTTGTTCGTTTGAGTAAACATTTAAAACAAAAAAACAAAACAGATTTCGTTAAACATTCACATCTGCACAAGTCAGCGTGTTAATTAATACAGTTGGCAGTGTTGCTCCGGGTATCGCCAAATCATCAAAGAGACAACAATATGTTTTTGAAGTGCGAAAAAGGACTCAAGTTGATGATGATGATGCGACACTGATGGATCTCTGACTTTTCACACACTGTGTTTGCACACACATGCAATTCATAATGATGACAGATTAAATATTTGCCATTCATCATTTAGTCGAATAAATAAACAGACACAGCGACAGATGCTTCATCAAATACACAAAGTGCAGGCTAGTTTTTTATCGGTCGGTTCTTTGGGGTCATCACATCACAGAATAACGCAAATGTTTAAACAGAATGACATGCGAAAAGGGTTTGTTTTTATTCTCCTTTTTGGCAAATAATTGAGAGACAAATTGCTGTAGGAGGATGCAATAATAACAGCGAAATGTTGCAGTTTAAAATTGTATGCATGGGTTGAGTTATAAAATGGTTTCCTGTTCATTTAAAGATTCTAACAAAAAAACGGGCACGCAATTATTTAGGGTTACATTGCCACATCGATAAATGCTGTTCCCTATTTTGAATTTGAGTGTACAAGGCAGTTTTTGTCAAACTGTCAAGCATTAAATCGTAAGTGGTAAGAAATGTATATTCAGAAGCTGGAAGGTTTACGCTTTATTTTGTTCATAGTGACATACGGTTTAATTTTTAAGTAAGGGACTACAGTGAAGAAGATCTATAACTTTGTGCTCTTATAACATTTAACCATAGCTTTGCTTGAGTCAACCTCTACTTGCGGACGTCCATATGTTCGTTCCGTTCTGAGAAGGTACTTCCTCAAAGCATTGGTGTTCATCTTCTCCACATTATACAGCCAACTTAAGCGCTGAATACGTGCCTTTTCTGTATAGCTCGTAATGTTTGCGGATGGATCTTCTTTTCATGTATCCTCAACGCATAAAGGGCACATCTCTCGAATATTTCAAGGGCATTTTCAGCGGATTTTGTTAAGGTCCATGCTTTCACACTATAAAGTATACGGGCTTAGTTACTTTTGATAGTGCCTTGATTCACAACTGTCTACTAAGGCCAACGTAGCAGCTCTCACATCGGTAGTATCCGAAGGAAACTATGGTTTCTATTGGAATTTACAGTGTTTCAATTTGTTTAGGCAGAACTGAACAGACCAGCAATATTAGTAGATACCCAACATTTCAAATTTTATTTAAAAGAAATCTGTTAACACTTTTGATACGCTCAAGGGAGATAATCATTTTTTGTATTGCCAAAATCAAATACGAATCCCAGCTTCCGATATTTAGCATGAAAGACTCATTGAAAAAAAAAATTATCTGTCTTGACAATGCTTGACAATTTAATATAATTATACCTATACAACAACCACTTAACTCCTCCCATTCGAACATTTGATCTTCAATTTGCATGGATACTTTATCCAGGTAGTAAATTGCTTGCAACATTAAATACAAAAATATAGTTTTAAAATGTCACATTCTTGGAAACCTGCCCTGACGCAGTGCCCAGTTTTAAACTATTTCCCCAAGCTTAATATTCTCACCAACAGAATTTGTCATCCGACATCTTTGCCTTTTGCAGTACTAAAATATAATATTCTCGCTCAACTTCCTGTTGCAATCATCAATATTATCAAAAGGCTTTTCTCTACGAAATTTGTTCTCATTTTTTTTTTTACTTTTTTGCCTCCTCTTTGCTTTTGCCAAATTCAGTTTCTTTCATCCTTTCGGTTCTCGTGAATAATCCATTTTAATCATCATTCACCACTGCATGGTTCTTTATTCATCTAAGTCTATCTTTAGCCTAGAAAACCAAAAAAAAAAAAAAAAAAAGAAGCATCCAACAAGCATTTTATAACTTCAAAAACCAGTCTGGGACTCTCTCGTCGCTGTTGATTATAAAACAGGCTTCACAAACAGACACACACAAAAACAACAACAAAAGCAGCAGCAGCAGCAGTAAAAAACACAGTCGACTACTCCATCCTCAACATCACAGACGTTCCACAAACATTAACACAATAACATTGAATCCTATAATTCCCTGGATTTGGTGTGCTGTTGCTGTTGCTATTCGCCTCCTATGCAATAAGCCGCCTACAGTTTCCACTCCTTTTTGTGCATTTCATTTTATCATTCCCCACCTACCCAGCCCAGCCTCATCCCTTGGGGTTTTATGTAATCAGTGTCACGTAGAGAGAAAAAAAAGGAACGCAGTCATTTCCTTTTCCTCTTTCCACTACTCTGCTGCTATGTGAAACCATGGAGGAGCCAATATGGTTATTCTCTTCCATTCTCCGCTTTCCACTCGGCAATCCATTAAAATTGAACCAAGCAACAGGGAGGGAGGGTAGGGCAGGATATTCCTGCTTGCTTCACACTGCACCACTTCCCTTTGCTGAACTTGACTATTGAAATTGCAGACATTCAACTACATAGTCGTATATACTCGACTATAACTGTGCGTTTTTCTACTGCTCGCCCTATGTGTCTGGATGTTTTAGGTAGAGAATGTAGGTACGCCGGCCGCCACACACATAGCCCATCATACCACACAGCCACCCTCACTGCGACGACTCAATAACAAAAGGCCTCGAATACGGTCACTGCAGAAAATTGCATATTTTATTGCTGCACATTGTGAGATTGCAAAGATTATGGCTTTGCACACATTTGCCATTGGTACACACAAAGCATATAAATATGTATGCTTTCACTTCACCCTTTCCGACCAGCCGCAAGCCTATCCTTGCTTTTTGATTCTTCCTTTAGAAATTGTATGCACATGTACATGGCCAGAGTTGGTATATAAACCAACATAGGCTCGGGGAGGGAGAGCTATTTGGGAGTCTGCTGGGCTGTGATGCACTCTAATGTGCATATTGCTCTGCTTGCACTCAATACACAGCTTTGGGTTTCACTATTCAGATTCATCTGTGCTGCTGTTTGGCAGAGAACTTCACGAGATTAAATAATCGAGCATTGAATTGTGAATTTTATGTCTGTTTTTTTTTTTTAAATTCTCCTGAATAATATTCTGAGCTTGTGTGAAACGATAGTTCAACGGAGAGATAAAAGTCAAGGGCTGTACCTAGTCTAGTATCTTCCCATTCAAAGTATTCATTGTATAAAATTAAATGGGACTATTCGGAGTTTTCGGATCATGGGCTGACAGCTGCAAGTGTGGACTTAGATGATAACATGAGGCTCACAGGCTCACATACAAACTGCACTGTGGTTGCTATTGTTTTCGATGAAGAGAATGGACAATTGGAATTGGAAAATTTAAATTATACGATTTTATGTGTGGAGGAAATTGCAAAATGTTGATACACAAATGCAATGAATGTGAGCCGATATTTAGATGGCATAAACCACAACGCAATGAGAGTGTGGCTTTGAAATAAAGGTTCGAGTCTAGACTGGTTGCAATATAAAAACACTTAAATTTAACTTTCGAAAATAGTATAAGGTATTTATGTTTCATGTATTTTCAGGTAGTGAAGACGATAATTCGTAAGTTTATAGGGCCATTAAAGTGATACCGTCTAGGGTTAAGGCTTGTTTGAATTTAAAAGACTTTCTTCTTCAGTATTTGTAGAAATCCGTGAATCCAAAAGAAAAGGTAAACTACTTTTATGTTACTTAATTTTTACAATGTAAGCTGTAAGGCAAACACTCTTAACCTTGCAAATGGTGGCAAACTTAAATTTTGAAGTTAACAGGTATAAAATACGTCTTGTTGAAGACATGAATAGCTCCACTTCTACAGAACTACAGAACGTATCACGAATGATCAGTCGGCGGTCTTTAAAGAGAATTTTGGTAAACGACGATAGTTTACAAAGTGCAGACAGTGCGTCAGCTTGCAGCTGTTGACCGCAAACGCGTTTAACCTCAGCTCAAGCCATCCGCGTGTAACCCACACGTTCAAAGTAACTGCTACGACCACTATGGACGGCGAGCACTATAGAGCTGTGCTCGACAATTTAAATTGTATAAATAGGGACTAAAGAACATGAGTTTCCAACAGCACACACTGCCAAAAACAACCAAAATTCTAAGGGCTGCTTTGCCGGTACGCCTAATCCCTCGTTTTGGCGATTTGCACTGGCCGGAAGGTGGGGTTTTCCGATATCACGAGTCTATGTCAATAAGCCTCAGACTCCTAAAGCCTTGAAAAAGAATATCCGTCAAAAATGGGAGGACCTATCGCCGGAAGTTTTAATCAGTGATTAAAAATTCCATAAATCGAGCCCGAATGGTCATCAATTCTGGCGGCGGCCAAGGTGTCAATTCATTAACCTTTTTTAAGTGGTTACAAAAATAAAAATATTGGTCATAAACAGCCAATGGCCAATTTAAGAAGATTCTCATGACAAGTTATACTATGGATGTTTGTCAAACAATTATAAACTCAACTTCGACTGCGCTCACATTCAACAAACGGTTTCAACTCTACTCACTCTAGGAACAAAATACTTGATCAAGAGACCCTTATCATTCTAGTTGTGCTCTACGGCGTCGAATGCTTAACTCTATGCGAGAAGGACGAACAGAGGAGATGTACAATATGAGAATGTAGTATTGATTTACGCTAGAGGAGCCAAAAAGATTCGCGAAGACAAGAGACCGTACCTCCGTTTCAAAAGACGAAGTGCAAAAGCGCTTGGTCTGTGTAATTGGAAGCAAATGATCTATGAGTCGCGAGCTCAGTAAGTAAAAGTAAAAGTTTTTGACCTTTTCGTTTTTCCAATCAGTCTTAAATATTAAAGTCCGGACAATCGTTCTTTGAGACCATTAAAAGGAGTTAGCTGGATTTTATTTTCTTCAACCAATAAGTTTTTCTCCAATTAGCACGTTAATTGGCTAACTGCTAACTGCTAACTGCCAGTTCTAAAAATATCAGCCTTTCATCAGGTTCACGAAGAATATTTTCGTCCGTTGTAGAAAGTGTCAGTGCTCCAGATCTTTAGAGCAGAACTGAGAAAATCAAAGAATACAAACTATTGGTATGTTGTTTTGGAGGGGTCCTCTGCATATTAATGGCCTCTCCACCGAGAGCAAGAGCAATTGGCATCCAATTTTTTCTAAAATTATTGATATATATCACCTTATAATACGGGTAAATGGTTTTCAAAAATTTGGAGCTCTAATGCTTTAATACGCATAAACCTTTCCCGAGGAATGCAAATCATAACAGTGAAAACAGAGCCCAAATCCGTTCATTGCTTCTCGAATCTAGCTGCAACACACAGAAAGACTAAAAATGGAAAAGCAGCAGGTCGCTTTCAGTATAAAATTTCCCTAATTATATGTCCCCCTACACCTACATCTAGGTGTTTAAGTAAAGATAAAAGAAAGATAAATGGTTCTAAACAAATAGAAAAAAAAATGGTTTTTAGCTTTAAAATTTAAATCAATTTATTATTGATTTTCTTAAAAACTTTTAGTCCCTACAAATGATTTTCTTACTGAAATTTTTTGCATAACCAATGTACCGCTAATAAAAACTCGACACAATATTTGTAATTAGGTCTAGTGTTGCTAAGTCTCACGGTATTTATTGCACAAATAAAATGTGAATACTCTCACTACTTCGTATATGAAAGCTAGGAGCTAATAAAGACTGGATGTAACATAGCTGCGTTTAGCATCTGCAATTTGAAATAACTCTCAAGACGCCGCATAAAGGATTACGAATGTGTCCCACATTTCCACTTTGCCCATCCTTAAAATGGGGAACAAAAAAATACCCATCTAAAGCTGGCAATTTTGTAAATCACCCAGACTTCTCCTCCTCTGGCCATCAGTATACCATTCTGCTTTTCGATTAATATGACAAAAACACCATGCAAACATATGGCCAACGTCAGAATGCTTCCCAAACACACCACAATGGGTGAAAATGCAATTTTTAACACTGCTGCAAGTCTCCATGCATAAGCACAAAACATTCATTGCTATGTCTACATGAAAATGAAAGACACAGGCTGTGTGGCGGTACATTGCCTTAAATATATATTTTTTTTTATCTTTATTTTTATGTGTACAAAGAGTAGGTACATATTGTACACATAAATAAATAAGTACACTCTTTCTCTCGTTCTTTTTTGGATTCATAATTGGTTTGGTTTCCTTCGCTTTCTTCTGCATCTGCAATTCGTTTCACGTTCACCCCACATATAGGGCTTTGTATTTCACACACAGAAATAAAAAACACAGAAAAGACAACAGAAGAGTGGGAGTTTTTGGTAATGAAATTGCAACGGGAGGGATTTTTTTTCTGTTTAAAAAAAAAATAAAATAAAAAAAATTAAAGCGCAGTACCTACATATAAAACAAAAAAGGAGAGCACAAAACGATCGTGATCGTGATGATGATGATCTTCATCTGCGCTTGCTGATCCGAGACAAATAATAATAACCGCACGATAATATGGCCGCCTTCGCATTTCCTTTTTATATTTGCCATCTTTTAATGTATTTATTTTTTGATACGTAAATTACTTCGATAAATTTTGTGGGATTTGGATTTCTTCTTTCTTGGCGAGGCACATCTATATAGAGACTAAAGATGGAAGGGAAAACCCACCCAATAAGTCTTGGTGACTTTTCCTCATTCTTCACTTTTGGCTTAATCTCTTTTTGTTGGCGTCCACGTGAGGATGTTGGGGTGAAGTGTACTAGAATAATTTTCTTTTTTTAAGAAAGACATGACTGCGAGTTGCACTTCCGTGAAGTTCCTACGTATCTCTATCAAAGGCTGTTGTTTTAAGGAAAAGGTTTAAATTATTATTCTTTATTATAAATCCAAATGTTACACCTACACTTTGTTGCTGTTTTACCAAGAGGAAGAAGAAAAGAAGACAAAAAAAAATTGCGTAGGCATTTGGTGTAGTTTTGTGTTGGTGGTGCAGTGATGAACCTACTTTCAGGAGTACTTTTTTAAACTCCTTTTATGGACTTGGACGTATTTGGCATAGAAATTGGATTAGGAACAATGAGCGTGGGTTCAAACATAGGCAAATGCGCGAGACGCATTGCAAATTACTATGGAAGGGATTATGTGGTTGTTGCTATCCTTTGGCCGAAAGAGAGGGATTTGTGGACGCAGATGTGAATGCTTTAGCAGATATAGAAAACTATACGCTGATTCATTTACATTTCTAAGCCATTTAGGTAGCGAACACTTCATTCGAAAGTCACACCTACATGATGTCGAAATACGAATGTACTGTTCACAATTACCAACCAGCGCTGACGGAATGGCTTTTTTGTGAGCTTTTGGCGCCTTTTCTAAGCACTGGCCTCCCCAAACATTTTTAATATGTTAGATATGGAAAGAACAAAAATAATAAGCATTAAAATCTCATAATGCTAACGAATATTCAATGCATACATAATTTGCACATCTCTATTTCGAGTATAAAATGCACTTCCCTAATCCACCGGAAATGTCAAACATTGTTCATAACGTTTGAATTTCGAATTTCATGACTTTTTCGGTGGCTCCTCTTTCACTGAAACCAAAACAAAAAAAATCCTTACTTAAAGCAAAAGGAATGAAATATTAGCAAACTTCTTGCAGGAAGGCCAAATATTTTGCAGCATTTTTTGGTGACATTGCGACAAGACAAGGAGTCTTGTTGTTTGCAAAAATTTGCTTTTACGCAGGCTTGGACCATTAATCCGTATGATTTAAGGACAATTTGTTAGCTACTCCGCGTGGTGAAATTTTGGTATGTACCTTAAAATTCGAATCTCGAGCGATTTAGATCTTGAGCCTCCTTAATTACAAGAAAAGGCTCGACATCTTTTTATTGACTTTAAAGACGCTTTATGATGGCGTTCTTCGTCAGTTTATGTCGATTGTTGATTACGGAATTGCGGCAAAAATAATTCAAATCTCATTTAAACTCTTTCAAACATGTGCCGAATTTCAGCACGAATTGAAGTGTGCAGCTTCAGCTGCAACACAGGCCGCCCATTGAAACTCTGTGATAAAAGATTGCGGTGCGATCGAAAATCTGATTTATCATAAAACAAACAAGAACTAGACTAGCAATAAGTGTATGATGTTAACCAACAGTCACCTGTCTACAGCCTAGCGCAAAACCAAACTTTTGGTAGCAGAAACTTACTGGGGTATACAATAACTAAATGAACATAAACTAGGAATCCCCTAGGAAGCTTGCTAAGTTTCAAGACCCCACATGGGTAGTTAACGTCTCCAACTCCGAGTTTGAAAAACAAAAGCTAAATGTAAGCCAGGGAGAGTTGATAGATTTTATGCCCTGAGCGCAAAGGTTAAATGAAGAAGCTCTTACTTCATAAACTGTACCAAGACGAAGACATTGTTTGAAAGGCTAGCCGAGGATTTTTTGGCACCAAGATTCGGTCGAAAAGTAAGACTGAACTTTCATTTTAAAGAGCAAGATATCAATGTTGCAGCGTGCCCGGAACCGAAGAGGATTGAAGTCTGTCGTGTCTCAGACATGATATAGAACCCCTTCTCGGCTCTCAAGCCCTCAGAGTAAATTCCTTTTATTTCCAAAAAAAAGGCAATTAAATTCCATTAAAAGACGAATCGTTTTAATATCCACCATATATGCAGCAAAGGCAAACAAAATTTGCACAACTTTAATGCATTGAAATTGCATTTTCCCAGCCATGAGTCATCCTCGTCATCCATCTCTGCAATATCGATTATTTCACCATAACCCACCCTACTTAAGCAACCCTTAACATCAACTACTACGCTGTAACTTTATTTTACTCAATCTCTCGCTCTCTATCTCCTTCGCTCTTTGTCATTACATACACATTTCGCTCTGCCAGTTTCATTCATTTTCAACTTCCTGGTTGTATTTATTTCCTTACCCTGCTACCACCATTCCATGTCCCGGGCCAACTTCCTTGCAATTGTGAAAGAAAAAGGTTCTTTTGCAGACGGAAAAATATTTGCACGCACAATTTTAAGTATTTTTTTCGTTCATATCCGGAGGGGAATGAAGATAAAAAGATACAACATAAACCTTCAGGTGTTTGTGATACCGATACGTGCGTCGTAGTAAGAACAAAAAACAATCTAAAAATATCTTTTAATCGCACCGAGAAATTTACAACAAATCACTCAATCTAACCTTGACATTGGCATATTTGCAAAAAAAAAAAAAAAACAAAATAACAAAATATTAAATTGCTTCAAGCGTATTAGAAGCTTAGAAACAAAAAAAAAACTTTGAAAGAATTTTGTTTTCCAATTTAATCACCAACATTGGTGGTCTGGCGGGAGCCTTTAGGAATATTATTTTCTTTCCTTGTGGGGTGTGTACCGTCTGATGTGCGTGCGTCATTTATTGATAAATTCTGTAATCAGTTGTTTTGTGAAAGCTTTTTTTCCTCTCTTGAACTGTCTAGCTGCGGCCTATAGATAGATTTATATTTTTTGTTGCTCTCTTTCGTTCGTTCGGTTCGGGTAAGTACCGAAACACCACAACAACAGGAACATTTATAAATGGGACTGGGATACGTCACTAAAATGTGTACACAAATTTGACCTTGAATGTTGGGGATTGCAATAACAAAAAAGCTCGTGAGTCTGACAATTAGGCTCGCATTTCTCCTAAAAAAAATAGATACCTACACAAGCAAAAGAGGAAGTTAAAACCTCACTTGCTAATAAAATTTGGTGATTTTAGACACCAGTACAAGCAAAGACAGACGCACACACACATAGGCAATAGAAATCTTGACCTTTTTCAACATTTAAATTGTATTTTCGCAGAACCCATGCTCTATACTTGTCCAGACACATTTTAAGTGGATAAATGTAGGTCTGCGCTGGAGATGACTTGATTTAATTCATGACTTTCTTAAGAAAAGATAAATAGAGATCAACAACAACAACAACAGCAACAACGACAAGAACAGCAGCAGCAGTAGCGAAACAAAAAAGATTAATGATAGATATTAAAAAATATAATAAATTATAATTTCGCTTAAGTTAGCAAGAGCGTTGATAGTGAAAAGAAAAATATTTTAAATTGTTTTTCGTGTAACCTATTTTTGGAAATAAATTACTCGATTGTGATAAGCATTAGGTATCGCGCTGACAGACCGTCTGCTATTATACACTGTTTTAACAATTGTTTTAAGTTTGATATTAAAAACAAAACTGTTTAATCCCGCGAATGTGGATTTAAAAATTAAAAATTTGACATTGAACAAATGAATTGTTAATTTTTGCCTATGAGAACTTTTCTCGTGATGCTGACTAAGAAGAACATCTGGATGTTTTTTTTTCGAAAACAGATTTATTTAATCTTAATTGCGAATATATACAATAAATAAATATATATATGTATATAAGAGATAAGACGTCTGTATTTCATTCACTTTTGGGCAAGAATGATGCAATTTTATTCGAGAAAAGAAAATGTGTTCGTTCGCTTGAGTAAGGGGTTGAGTATTTTTTAATGATAGGAATTTAAACAAGTATTTTAGGGGTTCGTCATTGAACTGAGAGACTTGTCAGGCGTAGGTACCAGTCGGAAGGCACCACATTACCAAACTTTGCCAGAAAACATGGCCACAGTTTAAAGAGTTATACATAAAAGTTGCTGTGCTCACATCTGGCTGCACAAAATTAAGCTTAAAATTGCATATCTTATCTTCCACTATTTGTAAGAAATTGGGAGCCTTGAGACTTAGTAGGGAGTTCATCGAGATCAAAAGTAAAATAAAGTTTTTCCCACAATCCTAATCTGGAGAAATTTGGATACCACGCATTTCAAGGGACAACGCGGGAGTGGAAGTCCGTGTTCACAGTGACATCCCCTACATCAGGACTTAGCTTTAAGGTGTCTGTCAGGTCCAAGGCTTCTTCTATTTTTTCTTTAGCTATTTTTACATCAATCCAATTTAAAGTAGAGTTAGGGAGGCATATATGGATCACAAATCTTAATTTTGCAAATAAAAAAAAACCATACTAGTTTGTACAGCGCTATTTATTTCAAATAAAAAAAATTACTAATTTATAACAAAATCATGATAAGTAAAAAAGAAAAAATAACAAAAGGAAGTACTAAATTCGCAAGCGTGTATAATTTCTGAATTTTGGTTCATTTTCTAAACCATTTGATGAATCCACAGCCTTGCATGAGAAAACACATACAACAAGTGAGGACCCCAAAGGTAAATTGAATCAATCTCCAAACAAAGTAACGGCGTATAATATGGACCATTACCCCATATCAACCTTCCCTATGAGGGTCAGATTTTAAAGAAAGATCTTACAAAAAGAAATGTATACCAAATCAAACTTCGTTAAATGCAAAAACAAAATTTGAAATTAGTTTTTTGTAAATGAGAGAACATTGACCAATTAGGTTGCCATTAATAAATTTTACTATCTTCGATTTGCGATTTAATAGAAATATTTATCAATTGTTTGTTATGTTTGATACTAAATTTCAAATGCGCGTCATATATTACTACTTTCATGTTGTGATTAAGAATTCCTGCCCCATAAAACTGAACTGCTTTAGATGTATGTAAATTTGCAACATATTTGTTTTGATTCGCAAAGTCACATGTTTAGTTTTACTATTGATTTCATTGCAATTTAAAAATCTGTGATCGTAAATTGAGACGTGCGTGTTATTATATTCACAACATCTTTTCGTGATTTACAATTCTGAAGTAGCTATTTCCAAGCTATTTTAAAATACCAAAAATGATGGTAATATTCGTCATCAAATCCATACGCACTTTTCTTCTCAATTTCTTGCCGAGTACATTCATGTATCAAAATTCATACTTGAAGCAAGTTCTTTCTCAATAAACACTGTAAATAGATGTAACAATTTGCGAACAAAAAAATCTTTAACTGCAAAAAGGTATTTGGCAGATTCTTTAACCTGAAGCACGTTTTCAAGAAATGTTAAAAATTAATAACAACATTTACTTCATTTGAACAGTATCACTAGTAGTACATGTAAAATAAATACAAATTTTGATCGATTTATAACCACTCAGCGGTAGTAAATTACCAAATATTTTTCGCAAATTGAGGTTTAGTAAAATTCATATTTACACACATTCCATCGCAAATCATTCCAAGCCAAATGTAACAGATGGGGAATGTTTTGTGCGTTAAATTAGCTTATTTTTAACCAATTTTAAAGAAGAACGTCCTGATATATGAAAAATATCTGATTTGTAAATTGCTATTGGTGTTTTTAATTCACGTTTTCGCCGGCGGCTAAAGTTTAACTGAAATAAGTTGAAGGAGCATAAGCATACATAAAGTGAGTGCTTTCTTCTGGATTGCAATGATGTGTTACGAGAAAAGGCGGTGGTCCATATTTACCTACTCTACTTTACATAACTAGTTTTAAGAGAAGACTATCGCCAGATAGGTGATTCCGATCGAGTAAAACAGCCCACAAATAAAGCAGACTAAGCAGTGCCTGGCTGTGGGTACCAATCTGTTGTAAATTGGCCAATTGTGTTTTATACTATTGCAGGCCGAAGCTTGAACAAGTAGAGTCGATAGTTGAAAGACAAGACAATTAAAAGAGTAATTATTTCTGAAAAACTTAAAATTTCATAGAATTTATTGCACTTGGCTTACTGTGTATTTATTACCTCAAATTTGCAACCTTGCACTTTAATTCACTCTTAAAGAAATTAAGGGCATGAAGTGTTGGTTTCTCGATTGGTCATTGCTTTAGACACGTACCTAAAAATTTTATATCAAGCCTTTATGTCAGGCATTTTGTGATGGTAATGGTAGACTAATTTTTAAAAAAGGATCAGTTTCAGGAGTTTTTTTCTATGTAAGTCTGAGACATCAAAAGAACCTTTTTACCAATTTATTTCAGCAAAGTGAGATACATATAACACGTTGAACAAAAATATAAAATCAATAAATTTACCTTTTTTCTTCAGTCAAGTCTTAACCTGAAGTTAACATTTTTCAATTTCGTTCACGAGTCCAAAACCGTTGGAATTCAACACTGTATTGCAAATTACGTTTATTTATATTGCGGAATGTCATTGCAGGAATATATTCTTAATAATATTAAAACGAATAAATAAGAGAGAGCATTAATGAAAATTTAGAATATTAATTTTTAAGTATCAATTTTTGACATTATTATTTTTCGTGTAAATTGATTCGTCAGTATTTCTCAGTGTGCCGTGATTTAAACAACGCCGGTAGAAAATACATAATTTAATTATGAAATAAACAAAATATTAGTTAAAAAAAATATCTACGTTGAATTTTGTCGAAGAATTTGAAACCAAAATATCCTTCGCATCTAACAAAACAGCATTGCAACTATCATCTCGAGGTATGAAACAAAGTGCCATTACTTCAACTACAAAAAGTTGTGGACTCTAAATGATCCAAGTTAAAACCAGTGCAAATAACGTATTAAATTGTCGTGACTAGTATGAAAAATTACAAAATTTATCGATAAAGTCATCTTAACTCCGCCCTCGTAGCCGAAAACCTTTGTGTCCGCTCACAAATTGTCCAAAGTTGGAAACGTTTTTTTCGTGTAAGTATTAAACCTTATCATATATGGTTTGTCTATTCGATGGTTTTGTAGTTTATATGGCTCATTTGAGAATTATTTCTCTAAAAAGCAAACTTTTGCATTCAGTTCATTGTTCAAATTAATTAGTAATGACTGTGTACGATTCGATGTAGTAATGAGATTTCTGATAAGATACCTGAGAGGAATTTCACTTCATTATCATTGACCGTGTAGGCTCCGCATATTGAATGTGTATATAATATGTTAAGAAATTCTTTTGTGCTGGGCGTAATTTTCAATAAAAAAAAGCTTATTATTCGCAACAAAACCAGAGTTTGATAAATGCAGTTTGATTTGATGATTTGTCGAAACGTAGCTTAGCATTGTACCTATGTTTAAGTTGAACTTAAATCGTTATAAAACAGAAATTACCAAAACAAAATCTATCTAATGAATTTTACCTTTGAACTTTCGACTTAAAATCGAACATATAGACTTAAGTTTTATAGGTAGGTGATAGTTATGGAGTTTTTGAAAATTGCAAGAAGCGCTAGAGAGTTTCTATTTCTAATCAGTGCTAAAGGTTCTTTTTTTCGAAACTTCCTTAAAAGAAAAGATAATAACCCTTAAAACCAATAAAATCAGATTCATGGTTTTAGTTTTTCAAACGTCATTTGAGTTTAACATCTCTTTTTTTTAAATATAGTAAAAGCTCGGTAACGACGGTAAGCTTATGTCAAGAATACTTCTAAAATTTCAACGACCGGAATATGGTATTGTTCAACGTTCAACATTCGCCCATCTTCAATCTAATATTGGAGAAGTTGAAACTCGATTTAAAGATACCTAAATACTTCAAATACTAAAACTTCTGATGGCTCTTTAAACAGAGAAGAAAAGATAATGTTTTTTAAAAAATTTTGTAAAATCTTTAACCAGATAGTATTGGCCGACGTAGAATTTTATAGGCGCTCGCTGAGGTATACTTAAACGAGCACCTGCTCTTCGTATTATTATTTCATTTTAAAATCAATTCTAAATCACTACAGTGTTTTTATCACACGACAAATTTTTATCCCATTGTCCAAAATTGGGTGCAGGTTTTAAACTAAGTAGATCTAGTACGTTTAATTTTTTTTTTTTGCTACTGTCACTCATTCTGTGAATACATTTTGGTAAGTACCTAACTATATTACCCTAAATTAATGGAAAACTGGCGTATTGGAGCACAGGACAGCTGATTGCGAAAATTGTCAGAAAAGGACATGCTCATAATTTCAAGTTGCCTACCCTAAGAGTGAATAATATAAAATAATTAAACTTAAGTCCGTATGACACTACATTTTTCTCGTATTTTTTCATCATTTTTGTCACATTAAATCATGTTGAAAAGTCAAAGAGAGACAAAATGCGTAGTTAATAGGAATTAATAGGAAACACCTTGCAATTGTTTGAAAACCAACACAAATTTTCAAATAAAATTTTTATAAAAAAAAAGATGAAAAAAGTATTTTAAATACATTTTTTAATGTATTTTTTTTTATATGAGTACATTAAGCACTCACACTTATCGGAAATTTGCATTTTAATTTTTTTTCGAACTTTAAAACTTTTCGTGGTCTGACCCACGTAAATCAGGGCTTTTCTATATATTTTTTTCAGGTTTATATTTAATTGACGAAGAGAGATAATTGCACAAATTCAATTGTAAAAAAAAGATAACCAAACGCCATTAAATTTGAATATAGTTATTCTCTATAGATTTGGCAAACAAAGTTGAATTATAAATTCACAAACACTGTCGTTCGACGTCATCGACTATATACAGTTAAGAAGTGACAGCCAACATTAGTACTTTTTTTATGCCCCTCTCTGGATTTTTAAAATAAGTTTAAAATTTAATTGGTACATCTAATTTTTAAATAAAACAGAATTTTGTTCTGATTCTGAATAAATTCATCGAACAATTTGTCACTCTTCAGCTATTAAGCTGTCAAATTGGAAAGGCTATAAAATTGCCAAAGGTACAGTAAATTTTAATATAAATTTTAGTATAATTTTTTTTTCAGCTACCTACAACATCTTTTTCATTCTTCAGCTGAACATTCGTTCAAGACTCCCCCGATAAGAATCTAATCACTCAAAATTCAATTTACTGCAATTTCCAATAAGAAAATAATAATAATTAATAACTTATTAGACTTACCGAACACGCTCCGAATAAATTTCCACCTCTTTGTTCTTTTGCTGCTGCACTAGCTGCTGCTGTTCCAACGGCGTTAATTGCTTCAATTTGCTTCCCGGTGCTAAATTTCCGTTCGTTATCAATATATTATTGATGCTGCTACTAATGTTGTTGTTGTTATTGTTATTATTGTTATTATTATTGTTGTTGTTGCTGTTGTTGTTGTTGTTGGTGTTGCAGTTTTTATTAACGACACTAGAATTTCCATTACTATGATGTACTGGCGACATGCTCAACTCACTGGAAGCCGATACTGGGGGCGATGTGGTGCCACTGCTCGACGATAAACTACCTGCACGAGCACGCAAATCCATTGTACCATTTGAAGTACCATTCGAATTAGTGTTGGCACTTCCAATTGGATTACCAATCACTCCCACATTGCCATTGGCCGACTGGTGTACATTATTGATCTGCTGACTATTGGGATGATAAGCTCCCGGATTGATGGTTGTCAAAGCCAAAGTCGGTTTCTGATTGTTGCGATTGCGTTTCTTCTTCTTCTTGGTGGCTTCTTCGTCCGAATTGCGACCGTTGATAAGCACCCCATTGTGGGTGGCTTTTGCCGGTGGCGGTGGGGACCAATCGAGATCCTTGCGAATATGTCCACGACTGCACTTGCATCCGCATGCCTTGTACACCAGATCGTAGCCCTTCTTCGTCCATAGATTCTGCAAACGTTGACGGTCCGACCACGACCGTGCTCGACCAACTGTCTTCAATGTGATGAGCACTGTTTGCTCCCACGATTCAAAGCACTCGCGATGCATGTACTGCCCCATTGAACAGTTCTCGTTGTTGCAAATGACACGAACGCAATCGCTTAGATTTTCCATCGAGATGAGACCATAGTCCGGACTGGAGGAGGTCATCTTGAAGCAATCGCCAGTCGGGACGCAGCACCGAATGTAGGTGGTCTCTCGGCTCGGAGACATCATCAACGATGGTGATGACGACGATGAGAAAGATTCCGACGACGACAACGGTGACGAAATATTGTTCTTGTTAGTGGTCGTCGTCTCTACTAGATGATTTACGGCGTTTTCCTGGAACTGCTGCTGTTGGTGATGATTATGATGATGGTGATTAGGTTGTTCGCCAACTGCTCCTCCTCCAACTACTGTCAAAGCGAGTATATTGTGCACATCAACCGTTGTAGATGGTGTCACCGTCGTGTAATGATTGCTTATGTTGTTCCTTCGCGGCGCCATAAGGAGCAGCGGATGATATGCCGTTAAGGTAGCTATTTTCGTAGTTTCTCCTTTCCACAGAAAAAAAAATTTTAAAATTTACCGCGTTTTTTTTTTTTTGTTTCTTTAAATACGCACGTCACAACAGAACTGTCACTCGCTAAACTCACTTAGGAAATCTTTCCCAAAAGACATATCCACCGAAGCTGTCAATTATTTATTTTTTTACTTTTTATGTATAAAAAAAAACACAAAATTTTGTATAAAATATTTCCTGAGATATATATATATATGTATATTTAGTGGTTCACTAATTTATTATAAAAAAAACATTTCACTGCGCGATTACTGTGTGTATGTACATTTTGTGTTTTACAACTTTTTGTGGTTTACATTTACTTAATAGTATTTGTTTTTATTCGATACAAAAATTGTTGAGGGGGAGTAGGTTGGTAGGTACGTATAAAAAATTGTTTTTTGTTTTTTTTATCAAGTAATTTAAGTTTTACAATTATGTATGTATTTTTTTTTAAAGATTTTATTTTAAAGGAAGAAATACCGTTAAACTGTCATATTAGTTACAAAAATGTGATTAGACATTTTCTCTCGGTTTTACACTTGTTTTTTTTTTTATTTGTCACTCCGAACGAGGATGGACGAAATGTAAAGCAATTTTCAAGAGAAGAGAGAGAAGTAGAAATTACAAAATTTTGAAAAACCAAACGAAAAAAAAATATTTAAATATTGTTTCTTCTCGAGGGTGTTGGTATTTGTTTTTTTTTTTCGCCGATGAAAAAAATTGTTTTTTTGTTGGAATATTTATTTTTGTTGTGTTTAGTGTGTTTCTGGAACGAACTGATCTATCGGAAAGCGAAAATGAAACTGAAATTTCACTCGAGCAGCGGCACACAGAACAACGAGACAACACCGAACCGAGCAACATACAAAAATCTTGCTTATACTCTACGAAAGAAACGTGGATATGGATACACACAGCAGCACACACACAGCCACAGAAAATACGGATAGTGTTGGTTTTGATGATTGGGTTATACGTTGCCTGTCGCTTGTTTTTTGTGCGCCCGCCACCCGCCGGAGAGTTTACGTAGTAGTAAGTGTAGTGTGTCAGAAAATCCCACCTAAGGGTGAAAGAGATGGGACGAGGGAGAGCTAAGTTTTCGACTAGCAAGCTTTCTCATGTTAGACAGAGATACAATATTCGCAGTGCAACACCAAACGCAAACCAACTTCATCATCATCGCAGCGACCGGGTTGACTGCAGTACATTGTGTCCTTGAAAATTTTCCGTTGCAGAAGGAAAACTTTTGTACACGCACACCACTGGCATGACGCGGTTGCTTTTCGATGATGGGTTTAAGTGAAAATCGCCCGGATGTGTGTGTGTGCGGTGTGCGGTTGGGTTACGGGAATACGGGATAAACTTGAAATTGAAAATGAAATTTTCTATAGATTTTTCTCTTTCGCTCTTGCCTTTACGCACGGATGAAATTGTTGCGTTGAACATGAACACTCTGGTGTGCAATTGTGTTGGTGTTCGGTTTTGTTTTGAATTGCTCTCTTGTTGGATATGGTTTGTTTTTGTTTTCTTTTTCGTTTCCTCTCGTTGTGCAAATTCTGCAAAGTAGGAGAAATGATAGTGGTTTTTTGTTTGCCTTTTGATTCAAACACCCACAACTACAATCGAAGTATGTACGCAAGTAAACGGTAGAAAGATTGACATTGTAACAGAAACTGTTAAGCAGATGTTTGATGGAAAGGTGGTCTGTTAACTAGTGGATAGAGGTGCTGCCAGGATTAAGGAATTTTGTAGCCATATTTTTTTTTATATATTTGTCAATTGTATTTACAAACTGATTTTATTATCGGATTTTTATTTTGCTTTAATTTTACATGGTCAAATTTCCGGAAGATGTGATCTGCAATAGACTTCAATTTTTGTTGATAAATAAGATGATTTAGGTATGTACAGTGAGTTAAAAAAGTATTGGTACTCTTCTATTTTCAAAGCTAATTTCGACATAACTTTTCATCGGATCAAGTAATCGGAAAAATAATGATACCATTTGGTGCAAGGAACATTTTATAATATACTTTAACCAAAAATAAAACTAATTTAATATTGGGTTAAGTTGTAATATTAATTTAACCAAAAAAAGCACGAATTCATATCAAAAAAATATTGGCACACTTTTAAAAGAAGTATCCAAGTTTTTTAAAAAAATAATTAATTATGAGCCCCTTAGAGTTGGTCGGGCCTCCTCTGGCTTTTATGACTGCTTCTAAGCGTCGACGCAAATTTGAGGCTGGATTCGAAAACATCAAAAAAAAATTGTTAATTACTTTATTGCGATGGCTTTACGATGCTATTCTAATAGTCACTTATGATTCAACAACAAAATTAATATGTAAACATTATTGGTATTCTTCGTTACAAAATGCAAAGCGTTAACGTTCTTTTAAGTACTCTATTCGAACACATTTGAAATATTAAAATGAAAAGTCAATCACAAAAATAAACCGAAAAAAGTCCCACACTGCAATAATTTTCTTAAAGCCTCAGATCTGTTCACGATGCGTTGTTGCAGTACTGCAGCAGTATTGAATTTTAGAACTCAGCCAGAGTCAAATATTGAATATGATTCTGAAGGTACCTACGAGGATATATAGTCTAACAATTAGGGCTTGAACCCTATGATTCACTCTGCCATCTAAGTAAAGTGTCACAAATGTTGTAAATTGATCCACTCATTTTCAAGTTAAACTTTAGCAGATCGAGAATGGTAGTATTTTTTAGTTGTTGTCAGCCTAAATAGGGTTTAATATATGACACATTAATTAATTTAATGCTGTGAAACATCGAGTAGTCCCAACGAAGAACACCTACATATGTAGTGATGGCCTTTTAATAAAAGATTTCTATTAAAATTTTAAAAGCTCAGTTCAAAGTTTTATAGATGCTTCCACCAACCAAACAATAGTATAGAGGCTCTTCTTTGAAGGCTTAAGCTTTGTTATAAACACATTTAAAACCCTTTATGATGCACCATTCTTCTTCCGACAAAATAAACTTAGTTTTCAAAACAGTAGGTATTACATGGTTAAGCTAGTGCAGTCTAATTTAGCCCAAGCCTAAAAGCAAGTCTTCTATAAAGTTTCAATTAATAACTCAAGGGAATGTTATCGAGGGAACTTGCAGAGCAAAAAATAAATTGGAAACTGCAACTTCTTCATTTTTATAACTAAACTTAACGAAGCTATAAATTTGTTTACTTATTAGCGCCTTAACTTATTTCTGAATAGCTTTTTTTTGTATCAATTCAAACGTTTCTTAGATCTTACTATGCTGGCATCTGGTTTCAACCAGTTTTTAAGAAATTGCTCCCGCATTTTAACAAAATTTAATTATTTTTATAAATCACTCAATATGATCTGTGAAAAGACTAAGCTGGGGATTATATGTACCTTTAGTAGTTCAAAAGATCTCAAGATCTGTTTTTCTACTGGGTGTTTGTTGTACTGAATGGAAATAATGTCTAGGTATGCGAACGTAGGTCCTACTGAAGTAGCATTACCCAAATTTAAGACCGGTTCCCTGACGAAACTGACGCTTGGCTGCCACATAGACAACCTTCCTTCAAACGAAAGGAACTCTAACTTTGAATTGAAATGCTAAATTAAACAATTACAAAACATTAAAGGGCTTAAACATTTAAAGCAATAAAACTCTAAAAGAGAAGTATAACGAAACCGCAGTTATACTCCTATATACGTCGCATATCGAAAGAATACCGGTACTTAGGTACTTTGAGATAACAAAACAAAACGGAACAACACAAAGCATTTATCTTTTTGAAATTCTAAATTTAACCAGTTCATATTTTGAAACCGCTAAGGATTTTAATCGGTAGGTTGGTACCTACGTCGGTTGAACTTTTTCAGCTTTCATCTTTTCAGAAACATATGTAACGGGTGATCCAAGTAGAGATACTTTTTTCAATAGCCTTTTTTGACAGATCACGTGTGAGTCGTGTCATGCTGTCATGTTATTTTTGTTAAGTATTGTTTGGCATTTCATAATGGAAAGACTTACGCGTGAACAACGTTTACAAATTGTTCAACTTTATTATGAAAATTCACGTTCTGTGAGGAATGTGTTTCGTGCACTTCGCTCAACTTATGGTCAACATAATCGGCCTACTGAGCGTACTATTCGCAACACTATCACCCATTTTGAGACCCAGCATTCATTATTGGATAATATTCGACCGAATAGACCACGTCCAGCACGCTGTGAAGAAAATATAGCGGCCATAGCTGAGAGTGTACACGAAGACCGTAGAGAGTCGATTCGGCGCCGTTCGCAGCAACTCGGACTGACGTATGGAACGTCTTGGCGCATTTAACGTCAATATCTTAAATTGAAAGCGTACAAAATACAGCTTGTGCAACAACTGAAGCCGCTCGACCTTTCCAAGCGACATCGCTTCGCTCTATGGGCTCTTGAAAAGTTCCAAGAAGATCCGACGTTTTCGAGGCAAATTTTGTTTAGCGATGAGGCCCATTTCTGGCTCAATGGGTATGTAAACAAACAAAATTGCCGCATTTGGGACGAAGAGCAACCTGAAGAGATTGAAGAACTGCCACTTCATCCAGAAAAAACAACGGTTTGGTGTGGTTTGTGGGCCGGGGGAATCATCGGTCCATATTTCTTTAAAAATTATGCCGGTGCGAAAGTAACCGTCAATGGCGACCGTTATCGTGCCATGATAACCGACTATTTGATGCCTGAAATTGAAGCTCGTGATCTCGGCAACATTTGGTTTCAGCAAGACGGCGCCACTTCCCACACATCGCATCCATTATGTAACGGTGACTTATTGAGAGAACATTTCGGTGAGCACATAATTTCACGTTTTGGGCCGGTCGATTGGCCACCAAGATCGTGTGATATCTCACCGTTAGACTTTTTCCTGTGGGGATATGTAAAGTCAAAAGCTTATGCCGACAAACCCGCTTCGATTCAGGCCTTGGAGGAAAACATCATGCGTGTCATTCGCCAGTTACCAGTCGAAATGCTCGAACGAGTGATCGAAAATTGGACTCAACGGATGGACCATCTGCGACGTAGCAACGGCCAACATTTGATAGACATAATCTTCAAAAAATAAATGCCAAAGAATGTTCTTTCAAATGATAATGAACATTCTCCATTAAATTTGAATTTTCTGTGTTTTTTTCTTTAAAAAAGTAGGGAACCTCGAAATGGATCACCCTTTAGATACCTAGTTCATCTTAGTTTTAAGAAATAAAGCTAAAGCCTAAAGCGCGCATTTCTGTAGTTCGGCCGTTGGGGTATTTTTCATTTTCAAACTTAAGTCGATATAGGTACCTGGGTAGTAGGTACCCCTATCCCTACTGTAAATAGGTACTATATAATTATTTATTAAATATTTTTCGAGTAATCGATTGCGTATAGTTTAGTTAGAGTCACAAGTGCTTTCGACGCAATAGATATTTTTTTTTTTTCAATTCCTATACCTATACCTATGTTCTAAATGCTATCACAAATAATGTGCAAGTGCAGTACTACAGTACAGTCACAACAGTGCATCTCCTTGTCCCTGAAATTTGTAGCGCTAACAAACCTGCCGTCAATAGAAAACGAAAGCTACCGGCTCGTCACTGGCTGGCTAGCATTACCCGCGTGTTACGCTATACGGCTACCCAAATCTCATTGCTTGTGTGTGTGTGCTGCAATAAATATATGAGGAGATTGAGAGAAAAATTGCGTTTCCACGGAACCACTGCATCTACACAGTACAGTACCCACACACGTACTACAGCCGTACCAATGCGATGCTGATGCGTAAATCCAGCATCAGACAAGGACAGACATAAAAAGTCACAGAGAACACCAACAGCACACACTGAATCGCTACGGCTGCCGTCACCAATACTACTACGTGTATGAATTCGCCGCAAACACAGTTTATTTTTACACTCTCTTTCTCGCTGTAAGGTTCTTTTTTTCTTTTTCTATTTCATTGCCTTTGCATTTTGCATTGCTTATTCTGTTGTTACCGGAAAAATGACAACAAAAAGTGCCGGTCGCTATTTATTTTGTTTTCTTTAGTATTTCTCCTCTTTCTTTTCATGTTCGCTGGTTGCTGTGCTGTGTCGCTTCTGCTACGGGTCGCTGACGGTTACCCTTTCCCCTTTATTGAGATACATATCTGTAAGTTTTGTTCATGCGGTGTTTTCTGCACAAGTGGTATATCTTTGCATTTATGTAGCATTTTCACTTTCAGTTTTTCGTTTGGCATTGACTAATAGATGGGAATGGCAAGAATGAGTAAGAAAAAGATAATAACTAGCTACATACATATTTATATGGACGTGTTAGTTATCTTTTGATTCATAAGATTGCAGGGGCTAGTTTGAAGAGGGCCAGCAAGCGCAAGCTCTCTGATGCAGTAAAATATCGTAAAGAACGAAATATATATGTATTTTTTTTAATATTTTGCAGTTATGAACAAATTAAAAAAAAGCTTTATTATATTTTGTTGCTCCTGTATTAATTAGGATGTAGGGAGTAATTTAAAGTAAAACTTCTAGGTAAATTTGCTGACTCAGCATTGCAGTTTAAAGAATGTTTGAGTGCTTGATTAAATAGATACATATCTATGTATATATTTATGTATCTTACATTTTCTTAACGGGCTTCCGACGGAGGTAGCGATCCCGGGCAGGCTGCTTCCAATATTCCGGACCAAGCACTCTGATATCAGCCAGGGATTGCTCTTGGAAACGGAGGTTCGGTCTCTCTTGCCGTCTCGAACCTTTGCGCTGGAATTCGACGATCCTGGAACTGTTTTGTCCATTCGCACGATGTGGCCGAGTTTATGTAGTCGACGTGTTTTCGCTTTCTGGACTAGGTACTTAGGTACATCCGTTTCCGGAATATATTATACCTACGTACTTTGATATGTATCTCCTCCATTCGCCCTTTTCGCACAGAGGACCAAATAACTATCTGTCGAGCAATTTATATTTCTTTATATATTTAACTCAATATTAACTCTCCTTTCTTGATGATCGTCTAGCGCCGTATATCAGCACTGGCAGGATAGGTTAGGGGCTCTGTACAGCAAACATTTCATCTTTCAAGACAGAAGTTTAGAACCTCTTTGTTTTGCCAAACCGAAGATTCTTCGACGGATCTCCACTAAGATGTCATTTGTAGAGTACCCTCATGTTTTACTCTGTCTTATACCTACGTCGTACTTATGCGACATTAATACCATCAATCTGTTAAAAGTCAATAATGCCTGGTGAGTCTGAGAGCAATCCCTTTGGAATATGTTAGCTCTTCAGCTAATGTTACATTTTAAAGTGTTTTGTGTATAGACTACATATTTCTCTTTCTGATTTAACTAAATTTTCGAAGGAGTACTTTCATCCAGCAGCTACGTTACTGTGGGTTAATGAGCATAGTAAAGGTATTCATTTAAAAGTTCTGCACATAATCACCTAGTGCTGTTCGATTGAGCCAAATCCCGACTAAAATATTGTTACACCAACCTCTCCTTGCTAAGAAGAAACCCTTCTGTACTTCTTCGCATGAAAACAGTCACCTATCCAAAATTTAACAAATTGACAGCAAAGTGTTATCCATGATTTGGATCACGTCTAAATATGTTCCTACAGGAATTCAAAGTATTTATTGTTGAAGTCGAACAGTTTTGTTATCTGTTTTTATAGCTCCTTAAAGAGTCGGAATTAATACGTTTGTCGTAAATCTAGATAGGATAGATGTACCAGTACCCGGCCACTTTGCGTTAAATGGTTAATAATAAGTAAATTAATTATTATTTTCACGAGAACAAAATTGTGGCTTTAATTGCTAGCTCATTTAACGTGCTGGTTAAATAGCTCTTAACATCAAAAAAAAAGATGGGAAATTTGTGTACCTTGGCCGAGAATGTAAAAGGTTCTTCATTGAGTTTTCTTATTCTTATTGATTGTAAAACAGGAGAAAATAGAAAATTTTAATTTTTATATTTGTATTAGATGGTGGCCGGTGGCTGGAACCTTCTTTTTCTGAAGTGGCCTAGTGTGGTTAAAATGAAATTTCAATGTAACGTTTACCAAATTCAAATGGCCAAAGAAGAAGACGCTATCGCAGTGTTAGCTATGACTGCTAGCGGGGAACTTTTTCCGCTTTTGGAAATATTTCTCTATTTTATGTTCGTCCACCGGCCGATATCCCTACTGCTAATAAGTGCATATAATGGCATGTAAATAATGTAAGAAAGACTTTGACTTGTAAGGACTTCTATCGAATTTTCGAAATCATGCTTACAAAAAAAAATGTTGATTTAATTCAAATGGTATCGACTTAAAACATAAAGAAAGGCTAAAGTCCACTATCCATATCCCTATATACCGCTAAGAAAAGGGCTTTAAGAACATGATGTATAGAATTTTATTTCATTCAATTAAATTAAAAAAAAAAATGTTTTTTTGAAAAAACGCCCCCAAAATGTGGGCGTGGCCCAAAACTTTATGTGACAAACTTATAAAGGTGGGCAGTGCCTACAAATCTTGTGAAGGTTGTAAGACTCTATCGCTTTAACTTAAGCTTAAAAACGTTTTTTTTCTAAATTGTGGGCGTGGCGGTAGCGTATTCAAAAATAATTACACTTAACCATTTCGGAGCCCCAGGAAATATGTGGTCCAAATTTTAGCTTCCTAGCATGATTTTAAAGGCCTACAAATTGCGTACGGACGGACGGACGGACATTGCTAAATAGTCTTAGGATTTGGTCCTGATCATAAATATATATGCTTTTATGGGTCTACGACGATTATTAAGGGGTGTTATAAACTATATGTCAAAATTAATATACCCTTAGGATACGGTATAAAAAAGATCGGTATCTAAAAACTGCATTGGTAATTATTTAAAATAAACAAAAACTAGAAAGAAATGGGGTCAGTGAAGAACCAATATTGGAAACCTTAGAGTGCAAAATTGGAAAGCTCTTAATATCATAGTTGCTAAGGTAATTAAGCTATAGTTAAATACCTATTTCTAAGTCCAAATAGAGGGTTTAGTATTCATGTTTTCTCTTCTATGATTGGCTGGAGGCGCAGAAACTACGCAGCAAGAGTATCAGATGATAGCAGGTTACTACTTGCCAAGTTACTTCCTGATATACATACACATACCTGAGTCTAAAAGATGCATTTATCATTTTCGCCAACACTTTTTTGCGAACTTTTTCAGAATTACTCCTTTAATATTATCGAACTCTGCGGCTTTTTTGGGTTTATGTTTTCTAGAATTTCTTTGAAAATTTCCTTAGATGTTATCGGTGGAATTACTGTCTCGCTTTCAGAGAACTCCTCTGAATGTTGTACATTTTCATAGTTTTGTGTGGCTGAAAGACGTGTTCAAGATATTCCACAAATAACTCCGCTTTTTATTTATCTGTTTTTGTCTCCGTTGCTGTTAAGTTATCTTTCCACTGACGCATTTTCTAAACTGATTCGTTAGTCTCTTAAGCCTAGTTTTGTCACTTGGAGCTCTTGATTAACCTTTAAAGGGATATACAACCATTTTAAGTAGAAAAATTTGCATTGTCATAAATGGAAGCCACAAGAGGTTTCAAGACCTCAGAGTGAATAAGTTTTCAAATAAATCAGATTGGAAAATTTATTTTTATTTCACAAGCTATTGTCGGGCATAAAAACATTTTCTTTCATAAAAAAATTACACAATTTTTAACTCTTCTTTAAAGTATCAAGATTTGTACTTTTCCATGAAACTTGTTGCGGCATTTTGAATCAAAGTTTCCTCCATAGTTGAAAAAAAAGTTGCCTTCAGTTTACAGCAATAAACGTATTTCTTAAAAATAAAAATGATTTCTTAGTCTGATTCCGTATCACTCATAAATGCCGGCCCCCGGGGGAATGCCCCCTTTTCCACTCCCACTATCGACGGACCTGACAAAAGCCAAATTAGATTGCACGTAAAGAAATGTGGGATCGGCGTTAGAAATTGGCAGCCGCAAAAACTTATCAACCGATCGGTTCAATTATAAATTCTAGACACTTATGTGCAGACTCTGCAGTTTTCCAGCTAAAGGAGAGCGAAGAAGCTCGAATTTGTAAGAAAGCAAAGTAACTGGTTGCACCAAATTTTCACGCTAAGACCATTACTGGGATGACCAACAAATTTGAAGTCAAGACACACCACCTTTGCAACGATTTTAAGACACATATGAACAGTACACGCAATGGAATGTACAGGGTCCCGATCTGCCACCCGACGCGTGCACACACACTTTAAAATCGCTCCGCGGTCAGTTTGCACACACAAAAAAAAAAAAAAAAACAACAACAAACAAGTGGCCAATGTTCCAATCCGGAATTTAATTATATTTGGCTAAAATTCCATGTCCGTAGGCAATTAATTCACTACTGTTTTATTTACAGAAGCCCTAACCAGGACAGGCATTCAACTTATAATGAGTTTGATGCACTGTCTGATTCCATCACCAGAATTGTAACCCATTATCCTCGTACTGAAATCGTCATTGCGGGCGATTTCAATATACACAATTCAAGTTGGCTTCGACATTCTGGACAGACAACACCCGAAGGAAGGTATGTTGAGATCTTTGCTGAGGTTAATAGTTTAACCCAGATTGTAAATGAGCCGACACGGATACCGGACATTAGCGGTCAAAACGCCAACACTCTGGACTTGTTTCTTACCTCTCACCCTGATAAGTACAGTTTAAATGTATTATCGCCTCTAGGTTCGTCAGACCATTGTATCATATCGACGAATGTCTCGTACTCCAGCCACACATTTAAAGAACAAGCTCCTAAAAGAACCGTATGGCAATACGAGAAAGCCAATTGGGAAGCTTTAAACGGTTTCTTTAGGAGTTTTAACTGGTCGTTGTGCTTCCTCAATAACGACGTGGATGCCGCTGCCGATATGATTACAAATTTAATTCACCTGGGTATGAAACGCTTTATCCCTAACAGGATAAAGTGTATCAGATCTAAGGAAAACGCGTGGTGTGACTTGAGCTGTAAAGAAGCTATCAGGGCTAAAGAGGCAACTTTTCGGTCATTTAAGGCCCAACTGAGGAAAACCGAAAAAAGTTCAAACGAGCCAGAAATGACTGCAATGCCCATATTAATCGTGTCAAATTCTCCTACGACCAAAAGTTGAGGCAAAAAATACTACAAAGTCCCTCCGGTAGTAAAAACTTTTGGTCGTTTGTTAAGAATATTAAATTCGGCCTCGTCATCTATCCCGACACTCATTTACAATGGCACTCCAGCTGTCAGCTCTTCGGATAAAGCCAATCTGCTCGCTGCTCATTTTGCAGCTAGCTAAACGCTCCCAGATTGTGCTTTATCTCCCCCAGTACTCGAGCGCATAGAACACTCCATGGGACAAATCCACTTTCGCACCCGTACTGTGGCAAGAGTACTTCAAGATCTCAACATTCACAAATCCGCTGGCCCAGATGGTATTTCCCCTATAGTTCTAAAGAGGTGTTCTTCCACGCAGTCAAAACCACTGCGTAAGCTTTTCTATCTGTCCTATTCTTCAGGGCTCTTTCCGATAAGATGGAAAACAGCATTTGTCCAGCCCGTCCCAAAAAAAGGCGAATCTTCCTCTCCCTCCTCTTACCGACCAATTACACTTACGTCCCTTCTTTCCAAGGTCATGGAAACGCTGATAAATCGTCAGCTTATGAAATATCTTGAATCCCGAAAACTTCTTAATGACCGGCAGTACGGTTTTCGCAGCAACAGATCCACTGGTGATTTGATGACATATCTAACCGAAAAGTGGAACCAATCTATTCACCATGGTCTTGAAAGCAAGGTCGTTGCGCTTGATATTTCAAAGGCATTTGACAGAGTTTGGCATCAAGCTCTCTTGTCGAAAATGCGTGCATTTGGGATCGATGTTACCCTTCTTCAATGGATTAGAAATTACCTTTCGGACCGTTCAATACAAGTTGTTTTGGACGGTTTCAAGTCTGCAACTCACCAAATAAATGCTGGTGTCCCTCAAGGCTCTGTTTTGTCTCCGACTCTCTTTCTCATTTTTATCAATGACCTCCTGTCTGTCACTTCTAATCCAATCCATTCCTTTGCTGATGACAGTACCCTCAGCTTTACATATTCGTTTCCTGGGCAACGCCCCTCATCTTCGGGCGTTGAACTGGAACGGCAACGAATGTTAAGCTCATTGAATTCCGATCTTGACAGCATTCTTAAATGGGGTAAAACCAACAGAGTGGAATTTAATGCTTCCAAAACGCAATGCTGTCTGCTGTCATTGAAGCGAACCCCTAATTCTCTGCCATTATCCATGAATGGCACTTGCATCGCTGAAACCGAAAGACTTTCCATTCTCGGTATGTGTGTTAATGACAACCTTCGTTGGAATGACCACATATTTGATGTCGCCAAGAACGCTGCGAAATGTCTAGGCTTCCTAAAGCGATGCAAGAAATATTTCACCCCTTCTAATCTGGCCAGAATCTACAAGGCGTTTATTCGCTCAAAACTTGAGTACAACGCTCATATCTGGTCTGGTGCACCAATAACATATTTGGAGCTACTTGACAGGATCCAAAAACGTGCGGTAAAACTTATTGGCGATCGAGACATCGCGAAATCACTTGACTCTCTTAGTCATCTTCGTAATGTCTCCTGCCTGTCATTGTTTTATCGGTATTTCCACTACAAGTGCTCAAATGAAATAGCCAGTTGCATTCCACCCCTACAGCAATTCAACCGCAATACTCGCCTTGCGAGGAATGCATATCAGTTTACCCTTAAACCTGTTTTCGGACGTACTGTGAAATATAAAGATTCCTTTCTCAACCGTACAATACGAATGTGGAATGCTCTACCACGCTCTGTTTTTCCTTTGCATTATAATTTACAAACATTTAAAACCAACGTGCATCGGTTTATCCCTTTCTCTAATCCTTCATTTCCCTAATGCCCGCACTGTGTCACTTCTTTATAAGGGTATCCAAAGTCCCTTTAGTGCGCGTACATTATAAAAAAAAAAAAAAAAGTAAGGCAACAGCTAATTTGAACTATAGGCTATATCTTCTATATATCTTCAACAGACCCTTCCAGCTACAGCTACAGACCCTTATGCTATCAGGAAATAAACATATATCCATCGCTTAGGATAATATGTCACAATTAATAGGGGCAACTAAGATCCAGTTAGGGCGTTCATCTTCCGATTAGGAGAAAGCACGAAAGGAGAGTTAAGTACACCGACTACATTGGCTGATTTTTTTTTTGTAATACTCACTATTTTGTATTTATTTCATCGAGATTTATTAAATGGCATTTTCCAACTTGGGCGGAAATAGTAGAGCTCTCTATGGATTCATTATCCTACATTTGCGGTGGCTGTTTAAGGGCTTTTATTAAGATAAAACATCTGACTCTCTAATGGCGAAGCATGGCTTGTCGATTTAAAATATTTTCTGTGCCGTTGGAAATCACTAACCTTAGAAGTATCTAGGTACTAATTCTAATAACCTAACCTTACTTTAACCTTCTCGTTTAATTTCAGATAAGCCTATGCATTTAAAAGTTAATTTAAAGCTTCTGTACATAGGTGTAAGAAGAGCTAATATCCATTTTGCTTGTTTTGAGTAAACGCTTATTGGTGGTTTCCATATTTTTCAGATCATAACAAGCTTAGTAAATTTATGTTCTGTGTTTATTTTAAGTTAATTTACTAATCTGAGGAGATTCGCCTTTATTTCATTTATTACCCTCGCCTTTACGAATTTACGGCTTAAGCAAAAAAAAATGTCCTTTTGGACATTGGCCATTCCTTTAACAAGGTACAACATTTTTGCATGCGTTTAGTTACGTAAGTAAAGGAGTAAAAAATACGAACAAGTACCAGAGAATGGGTACTTGCTCCGCTATCGAACATATTTCTGTATGAAAAATGCATCTTCTAAACCAATGTAGTGTCGGACATTCACATATAATATATTTGGATGATTAGTCCTCTTCCATGCAGAACATACATTCTGAATCGTTATAGGGGAAAGGCTTGATTGGTTTTCTAATTGTTTAAGGCCTGGACATCTTGCTCCTATACTTCTATCTGCCTTAAAGCAGCAGACTCTACAATATGGTGATGGTCCAAAGAACGCGGACACCGAACCAGCTCTTGGCTTGGGAATCAAGATTAATTTCGTTGTGCCTGGCCAGAGATTGAAGCGCATCGTAGCAGCTTTTCACTGTCATCAATTCCATTGTGTAGGACTACCATACTTGAAGAGGTGCTTGACTATCCGAGAAGATATATATTTTGTTGGCGCTTTCGATGCCTCGTCCGAGGTTAATTCTAGCCTTAATGACATGGATTTTAGCTTGGAACACTGTGGAACATATACTCATTGGTATTGCAAGTTTGTTTTGGGCCTTCAGACAACAGCTCCAAACCCAGAATCAATTTTTGATTCGGTGTACTAAACCAGACCAGACCAGTTTTTATGGTTCATTATTTCAACCCTGCAAAGTTTCCCAAAATAGTGCATACCTGTTCCCTAACCAAAGTGTCAGGGATTGTACCGAACATGTCTCTGTTTTTGGAAGAGAATTGAGAATCTTATCTGGTATCTGGCTCAAACGTGAACCTATCAAGTTGCAGTTTTAGTGCACATCTAGCAGCTGTCTTTCTTATAAAGATATAAAGCTTCCATTGCTCAGGTTGGATAGGTTGGACAGGTACGAATTGCCCCTTTAATACCTTTACCTACTGTGGGGACAGCAGCTGTCAAAAAAACCTTCTGAAGTTATGTACCTTTGTAATTTTATGACGTCACAATTATTAAAAACCTAATACTAATGAGAGGCAACCATATTATCTACTCTACGTAGATACATATCCATACATAGGTACATATATCTGGGTCAATTAATGAACACTACGAAGCAGATCCAGTTTATTTTTACATACATATCTCTAAATTGCGCACCAAAAGAAAGACCTCGCGAAGAAACGAAAATACAGCTGCTATTTTGCTTCTTAAAAATAAAATAAAAGAACAACAGATATTATATAAAATTTATATTATCTTCGCTCATACTTACGTAACATTTGAAAATGAAATAAAAGCGGGAGAACATGCCATACCCTCGTATTATGTAGGTATAATCGTCTTACAAGAAAAAAAAAACATTCAAGAAGCCCTAGTTTCCAAACAAAGTTTTCAACTCTTTTATTTTTTACATTGATGTTCTTCTTCCTTTGGCGTTCGATCTGTTGTAGATATTTTTTCTTTTCTTAAATTATATACATATACTTATACTTCTCTTGGGACAATGAAATGTCCTCTTTTCTAATATACCTACATATTTACACATATATACCAACCAACTTACACATATACTAAGGGAATATACCTACCTACCTATCCCTATTAGGCAATACAAAAATCTTTAAAAAAAAATGAATCGATAAACACGCGCTAAAAAGTATAATATATTTACTATATGTATGCATGTGTATTTATGTCGCTCAACGTTAAGTTACGTAATGTCCTATCAACTTACATTATACTCATATGCATATACAAGTCACCTACTATACCCAACCTACACCGCATAATTACATAGGCCGAGAGGTTTAAACTTCCTTTCGCAAGGGTTTCCCGTTCCCTGGATTATATACATACATACATATGTATATACTTTTTTATTTTTTTTTCAGATTCACCTTCTCTACATCGGGGACTTAATAATACTAAGCACTAAGGCCAAAAAATACTGTATACACATAGCAAAAACCATATGTCAATTTTGCATGTATAGGATAGGGTAAATAACTAGCAGCATTCCGTATCGCATTCCTTCCCGAAGACCTAGAGTGCTGCATTCAATACTGTGCTGCTGTTTCTCTATACACTACACACCGACTCAAAACAACAGCAACTCCAACTTAGCTTTTCTCGGTTATAAAACATCAAAAAACGTATAATGAAATGAACGAACACAGAAAAAGGAAAAAAAAAACTCTTCACAATACAAGCAAGGATTAATAAAAATGAGGAAAAAAAATTGCCACCAACGAAACAAGATATAAAAGTCCAGAATTGGACGAAGCGAAGGCCTTGGTTGGGATTGTAATAAAACGGCATGAAGAGTACCGGGGTTTGGTTTGCTCTTGAACCATAAACACAGTCAGGGACTCACTCATAGGATCCAGGATGTTTTTTTCTCAACTTTTACCAAGTTTTATACGTTTTTAATCGAAGGTTAAGCGACACTTGTTTACTCTGTGACAATTAAGGCGCTTATTCGTCGGTTTTTTTGCCATCGAGACACAAATGTTCGTATTTCGTTAAGAAAGTTACCTAGCTAACTAACTTCCATTCCATTCCATTTCATGGTAATTTCATTTCATTCCATTTTAGAAGTAAGGCTTGATTAGTCTCTTGTGTTTTCTAAGCACCGGAACATTTCACAGTGGGCTAGATGAGCCCAATCGACTCCGATATGGATATGGCTCAAAGAAAACGAATTCTGATGAAGATATTGCAAATTCATTGCCTGCAATTCTTTGGTGATCGGGACGGGACCCATCCAAGTTTATTTATTTTTTTTTATTTCATAATCCTTATATTATAATCATCTACAAAGACTTCAAAATAGTAAATAATGTAGCTATGTAGCATACTCCTGGCTAGTAAGTCTGGAAAACATAAGTTTTGTTTTACCACTTATGTTCAGCAAACCATATTCTTAATAATTCAACATCATTATTTAAACCAGCCACTAGATTTAAGGGATTAACGCAATTGCGTGCTATAGCAAGATCGTCAGCAAATGCTCTGACTTTTCCTGAAAATGGCTGAGTGAGTTGATATAAATGAGAAACAAGACAGGTCCAAGGACTGAGCCTTGAGGTACACCAAGATTAGTAATCATGGAATTACTTAGCTTATTTCCGATCTTCACGATTTGGTTTCTGTCGATCAGGGAGTAGGTACATAAACCAGCTATATATTGAGCTACGAGAACCTACGTTATACAGCATGTTTAAAAGAATGAAGGGATCAACCATAACAAACGTTTTTGTTATATCAACCAAAAGCCCAGCACATGATTTTTTTTCATTTAAACCCTTTTGAATAGTGCAACAAAAATCTAGTAGGTGTCAGTAGATAGCCCAGCTCTAAACCCGTACAATGCAGTACTAATGCAGACTAATTATTTTATTGAGATAATCCCAAACTCTTTTTTTTAATGCATTTTTCAAAGACCTTTGAAATCATAGGCAGCAATGTCAATGTTAAATGTCAAATGTTTTGTCATTTCTGCTTCCCTTTTTAAGAAGAGAAATTACAACCCCGTGACAAAACAATCAAGTTAAAAAGACATTCCAACATATCTACAATATTGAATGCAATTTTTTTAGCATGGCATTTGAAATATAATCACTACCACAGGAGTCAGAAGTATTTAAAGAAAGGGTCTAACCCTGTTGTGCATTTCACTGTCAAAGAGTCCACTGTGGTAGAGGCGAGCTTGAAAAACTGCTGGAACACCTGAAAAAGTATATTTTGCTTATTTTTTATCAAGTGTTTAATTAAGCGCAGATTTCGAATCAGAAACTGTCAGATCAGGTCCTGTAAACCCTGTCAAAAGGGCATTGTCAATCAACAGTTATATACAAGCGAAAGAGAGGGTAGGCATCCCTTAAAAAACTTAATGGATTACACAAATGACCTCAGTGACGAAGTAATACGACCACGCGGCGAACCGCACAGGCGAACAAGTAGGTATGCAGTAAAATCGTAGTGCTATGATCCCTATAATCTTGATCAAATCCGAAATGTGTCCATTGGAACACACCAACTCCACCTCAACTCCAGATTACATTTATGATCCGTCAAGGCCCTAATGTCGGGACACCAATGGCCAAATATGCATGGTTCAATAATCTTTCAAAACAGTATTCCCAACCTAATTGTGTCCGGGATGGTACCAAAAATGCATGATTTTGTGTAAAAGGGCCGGCTTAGAATGGTATTGTTTAAGGAACGTCCAACCACGACTGTCCTTTGTGACTGCAGACTTCTAAGTGCTGAGCGTCTAAGGTCCTCATCACTGAAGTTAGTGCATTTTTGTTTTTCTCGTAAGAGTTAGAGTAAATGTTAACAGTAATAGGAAATCGACTCTCTTTTCGACCTGAAAAGGGAACTGATAGCACTAAACAATCTTGACAGTACAATCAAGCACTCCTTCCTTATTCTGACTATACGAAGATTTCCAAAGTTATTTCTCTCTAGGCTTCCAACTATACAAAAAAACGTTATTTTGTCGTTGACCGGTATACTAAAACAAATGTGTAATAATATTTAAAAGATATTCGTAGCATTTTCGTAGCAATGGCTGACACTCGGTAGGTACCTAAAATCTAGCAAACACTGATATCTGCAGTCTCCAGCTAGCTTATATAAATATTAGAGAAGAAATGGTTTTTTATATCCGAATGGTAACACAAAGGACTAATGCCGGCGAGAAAAAGAAGCGAAGTAAGGTGCATCAATCAAAACAAGGTAAACTTAGAAATGGTGAGAGAGAGAAAAAAATTACAAATTTACCACATTTTGTAAAAGAAAATTATAAAAAAGTTGGACCTATTTTTCTCGCCTCGCAGTGTACTTCGGTCGATTCTTCAATACGAACTCACACTTAACAACATAATGTATTAAATAAATCCAGCATGCTGATACTATCTACAGCTATACCCGCGGTCTATGTGGCATTGACAATGGATGAAGTAGGACCGTGCTTGTTGAACCCAGAACTCAGAGGAGACCGCGAAGTGCGGGCCTAGGCTTATTTCATTGCCAGAGCCAGCCAGAGCCCTGTACAACTACATGAATCGCACCCTTTTCAATGCTGCGCCTGCAAAGCATAAAGAAACAAAGAACAAAAAATAAGTCCGTAAACTACACGAAGAAATAAAAGCGAAAAAAAAACAAAAACGAAAAACACAACATAAAAACGCATACAACAAAGTCTGATCGATTGCGAAATATTTATGTACAATGGCAAAAGGGGGAAAGTGAGAAGGAGCAGCCAGCAACAGAGTAGCAAGCCAAAAGTTTTGATGGCAGCAAAGATCCAGTACGCATACTCATGTACACGTGTAGCGATTAAAACCTCGCTTTGCCTCTTCGTCGTCCACCCCATTGGTGAGCCACTTTGACAGTGACATAAATCATAAGCTGAGCTGTGGCAAAAGTTAGAAAAAAACATGAAAATGCCTTCTCTATCCAGGGTTTGGGATATACATGCATACATTACTTACGTACCTACGTACATAATATAATTTCTGGAGGAGGTAAAATGGGAGGACAAGCCAGAGGCTTTACGACCTGGTTTATGGGATACACATAGAAGATTTCGATCGAGAAATGTGAACGGGGTGGACAGGGGGACTACGCTATAATGGAATACACTATGGCCATGAATTAATACGGCCTACGCGATTAATTGTTTGCATAAGTATACGGTCCCTTTTTTTTACTCTTATAGATACATACATATATGAAAGTACATTATGCATTTTGTTTGCAATGGAAAATGAAAATAAGAAGGACAAGATGTGATGAGGCGAAGACATGATTTGATTTCGTCACTTACAATTTTAGCAGCTAAATACAGGGTGGTAGTTTACACACAAATAATCGTTCATTAGCTTAACTAAACGTACCTAGGTTTCATTAAAAATATTCGTGTATTACAAGGAAAAAAGAAAAAAAAGAATGTGACAGCGGTGGGATTCGAACCCACGCCCTTTCGGACTGGTGCCTAAAACCAGCGCCTTAGACCGCTCGGCCACGCTGCCTGTTGAAGTTCTGAGTTCTAGATTCTGTGACTGCTCACAAAGTTGTTCTATCAGGAAATATTCTTTCATCGTTTAAATTTATAGGTCTAAAGATTAGCAAATACAGTTCCTGATTTTTTCCTTACACTGATTCAGCAATGCATAGCCGAAGCTCGTTAGCATGAAATTATAAGGTCAAGACCTTGGAGGGTGTGTTTCAATAAATCTATAGGTCAGCACTTACATTTTTAAAAGCGGTTTTGGACTTTGAAAAGTGCCGTAACGAAACGTTACTTAAAATTTATTTTATATTTTACGCGTTAATGCAAAGTACGAGGTATTTGATTTTTTTAAAAAAGGCCTGTTCGGTTATACAGGTTTTTCTGACTTCATTTTTAAGAATTTTTGTCCATTTTGTTGCGGACCAGAGTCGAGCCACAGGGGACACTTGCTATAGATGGGAGGAACGAAGCATGCTTGTGGTTGCTCAGCTCAGCTCGTCGGACGGCGGTATTTCTTGTCCCCTCACCACATACCACCTGCTCAGCAAAGTTCTGTTTATACCAAGAGGTAAAAATAATCAAAAGTGGTGGAAGTTACTTTATGTAGACCTCGAACGGACTACAAAGATAGGAAAGTGAATGAGAGAAAAACAAGTAAGAGAGTTAGTAACGAGATTGTCCACGAACCTAACACAATACCCATGAAAGAGATGGGAAAGACATCGATATACTAGGTTAGTTAGCCTTACCTCATACTAAACTAATCTAAATTGTAAAGCTAACCCCTAGCTATACCTGTAATAATTTAATTCAATCCTAGAACTATCTTACCCTTAACGAAATGTACTTTTCCTACGTCCATCCTTAATAATGGTTGACCAATGTTGCTCACAAGTCTAGACTTTCTGGTAAAATATTGAACAAACTAGGTCAGGTGACCTCTTAAAAGAGTGCAAATTTAGCTTTCTCCATTGTGAATATACTAAGAGCCATACAATCCTGAAGCAGAATATTCGGAATTTTCAAAAAATGTTTTTAAAACTTTACAAATAAAAATAAAAACACCAAGGTTTCTGAATTAGAAACTTTATGCAGGGCTTTATTTTTATAACGAATAATTTTTCTTGTAACTGCGTTTAAATTTGGTTAGTATCCCATTTGGGTTTTGCGATATTCAACTTTTAAATCAATTTTTCCACCTATTCAAATTTTTGACTGCAGGTCAGTTGTGACCTTAATTTAGACATATAGTTGAAAAAAAACTGGCTTTATTTCACCAACCACTTTGACACTTTGCGCCTTGCAATTTAACAAAAATAATTTCCTGCAAAGTAAAAGTGGGAAACGTAAAACGGAACACAAAGTTTCCACGACTTTACACTTTGCAATGTAACAGGTTTTCGTGCAAAGTTAAATGTGTAAGTGGCTCGCCAATTTAAAAGAGAATTTTACCTATTCAAGGGCGTTTTGCAAAGTTGCAGAGCGAATCATATGTTTGTGTACGTATAGTGCATGTCTGGAGTGGGCTAAAAAAGGGTACTTGATTCGGTCATCAAAACAAATTAGCACGCAATAACCTTCTGATATTTTGTAAATCAAATGTTGTAATGAAAACGTACATATTTTTCATAAAAGGGGAAGAATTGGCGTAAGCGTTGTGGAAAATGATACACTTACCAAATTTTCTATTCGTTAGACTTAAAGGAACAAAAAAAAATAATCCAACTCGTCTGCAATGCGCACACTGCCTTTCTGGCCAGTTTATATTTACATCATAGAAACATCGGTCTGGCCCACAAACCATGCTTTACTTGGATGCATGCGCTGATGTGGACTTCCAAGTATTGCCTATTTTTCTCGGAGAATTTGCAGTTTTTGCCCAAATGGTGTTGGGTCAGAATATCGGTGTACAACTTTATAGACTAAAGCCTTACATATTCCGAGCCTAGTTTCAACTTTATGGTATTAACCTCAATTTTCAATACAAAATTTGTTACAAAGCAGTTCTTTCTTAATGTGTTAAAATTCATCAAATTTTCATCAAAGCAAATTGTATGTCTATGTCATTTTCAGCTTTACAGAGTAGAAGAATTATTTTTAAATTAAAAATTTCTTCTCAATTTGGCAAGTTTTTGTACACGATTAGTAAACGCGTCAAAACGTGCTAATTACTTTCAATATAAATGGCTTAACTGCAAATTATGTCATCTTTGTACAATTACAAATGTTAAATGCAAAGTTTATTTGATTGGTGAATGGTGAATGAAAAGGGAGAATTCTTTGCTAACTTATGCTTGTCGCCTTGCAAATTTGTATTTGGTGAAACGAATTTTGCAAAGTGGGAATATTTTCAAGTTTTCAATGATTAATTTCTCTCTACAAATTGGAAAGTTGCAAAGCACAGAGTTAAAAGTTGTTAAAATAGTAGTGCAATATTATGAAAATATAGCATATTTATCACTCTGTTTGTAACTTACCATTAAGCAGTCTGCAAAAATATTTTTTCCATGTTATAAGCAACGACCGTGACTTCACTAAAAGTTTCCTTATTCATGTTTAAAGGTATATGTCCCGGTCCTGTTTCCCTGACAATTTTTTTATACCCTATCCTAAGGGTATATTAATTTTGACACATAGTTTGTAACACCCCTTAATATTCGTCGCAGACCCCTAAAAGTATATATATTTATGATCAGGACCAAAATCTAAGACTATTTAGCAATGTCCGTCCGTCCGTCCGTTCGTCCGTCCGTATCAACTTTTGAGGCCTTTAAAATTATGCTAGGAAGCTGAAATTTGAAACATATACTCCGTAGGGTTCCGAAATGGTAAAGTGTTAAAATTTTCAAAATACGCTCACTGCCACGCCCACAATTTAGAAAAAACCATTTTAAGGCTTAAGTAAGAGAGATAAAGTTGTACAACCTTCACAAGATATGTAGGTACTGCCCACCTTTATTAATTTGTCATATAAAGTTTTTTGCCACGCCTTCTTTTTGTGGGCGTTTTTCACTAAAATGCTGTTTTCTTCGAAAATTTTCATAGAAATCGAAAAAAAATGTTTAACAATATATTATGCCAATATTTTTCTCAATATATCGCCCATACAAAGTTTTTGGCCACGCCCACTTTTTGGGGGGGTTTTTTGAAAAAAATAATTTTTTTTCTATAAATTTCATAGAATGAAATAAAATGCTATCCATCATCTTCCTAATGCTTTTTTTCTTTGGGGTACATAGGGATAAGAATAGGGTATCATACTGTTACTGTCGATACCATCTGCCGTTCCCAGCGCGCCGCGCCTTGAAGTAAACATGGACAAAACAACAACCACTCATTACGAGCATTCCTAATAAGGACTAAGCCATCGCTGATGCTTTTTATATTTAAAAAATCCTACTAAAAATAATTAAAATTTAGTTATGTAATTGTTTTGGAAGTTTCAATTTAAAATGGTAAAATCCTGAACAGCAGCGCAAATTTCGCTTGTTGCCGTTTCTGGAAAAATTCTCTACCCGATCTCATTAAAATTTGCCCCTTAGTTTAAAAAGGCATCACCCTGTAGCACATGTTTTATCTGCTTTACATAACACTTGTTTCATGGGGGATTTTGCTGTTATTCATATTTATATGCGTTTAAGTACACACATCTGTATGGGGTTCTACAGAATAAAAACAAAAGCGCAAACGTTCTGGTGTTTGTTCTAAGCATTCGCTTGCTAAAATGAATTGCTACGCTCTGCTGTCGTCTGGAATGGAGGCAACGCAAATTTTCCCAGTTTCATGCCAATTCCAGAAAAAAAAATTAACAAAAAAAAAAAGGGCAAAATAACGTAAATAAACGCACAAACCACAATCGGACTGAAATAGATAACAGTACAGAGATATAGAATATGAAATTCGAAGGCCATCCATATTGGTGCGACTTAAACCTCAAAATCATACCAAGAGCGAAATATAAAAACAATCAAAGAACAAGAAGAAAGAACATCGCCATTTTGCTTCAGTTCGGTTTTGGATTTTGTATTTTTAATCATTTGTTTTTTTTTTTGCTTGGTTATGTAGTAACATGTGCCTCAAGGCCAATTAAATGAGGGATCGGGATGTGCGAGTTCTTCTGCTATTTTTTCCCCGCATAGCGATTGTGCCCTTTTGTCATTTATATGATTAGGAACACTAGTGACGATTTTTGTTCCTGCTACCCTATGCATGGTAGCAATTATGTAATTTCGGACGAGTGTGTGTGTGTGGGTTTCCTTTATTTTGTAAAGTATGTATTTGAATTTGTTATATAATATGTAGGTATTTATATGCATCTATAGAACATTCATTTTATATTGAAATGGCAAGACAATTTCATTGTCGGAAGGTATAAATGTATTTAAATGGGTTACATTGTTTGAGATACTTAGAAAGATGTCGACATTTGGGTTTTGAAGTAAAGTTCTAAATTACATAAGAAGTTGTACCGCCGAAAGTACTCCTTTCGACACCTCCGTACTCCTTCTTTCACGTCCGTACTACACATCCGTTGCATACACATAAAGCAAGGTGTAACGTCATCTTAAATAAATTTTATTCTTTTCCATGAGATTCATGAAATTTCCATCTGTTAGTTCACTATTAATTTCTTTATTGTCTGAAATTGTGGTGTGGTAGTCCTGTGTTTCATTTGAGCTCAGTGAATGCTTTACCTACATATGCATGTGCCTATATCTAGTAAGAAAATGAAAGATCTGCACGAGGTAGTGCGTACATTTGAGATGTCTATCAATCATCATCAATACACCTTTTCAGGCATAGAAAGTCTTTCAAGAATATCCACATCTCTTATCGAGCTTGATGTGGAAGATTGTGTTGGTACTAGTCGGATTGTAACCATGCTTAGTACTAGGATTATTAGGGTCTGTAAGTTGAGGTACATCCCAAGGTGGCGATATATACCACCATCCTTGTGGATTATGGTCATAAAAAAATCGTGTGAGTTGCCTGGTTTGCTGATGACGTGGTTATGCTGGTATCAGGGATCTTTTCGAAAGTGATAAGTAGATACAATTATGGAAGGAGCTGTGGGCAAACTTAGATTAAGGTCTGGCCCCAGAGTTAACCCAAGCAAAACTGAACTGATGCTCTTCACCATTAACTTCAGAATTTCTCACTAAAATTGGTGACTTAAACGAAAAATGGTTATCTGGATGTTAACAACTGTGGTAAGGCACATTCTTACTTTAGAGTGTACTAGTTAACTACTAGCAACGATAAGCTCATTAAATGCAGTCCTTGATAGCATTACTAAGTGAGGTAGAACCAGTAGAGTAGAATTTAATGGTTCCAAAACGCAATGCTGTCTACTGTCACTAAGCCGAAACCCCAATACGCTGCCATTATCCATGGATGGCACTTGCAACCGAAAGGCTTTCCATTCTAGGTATGTGCGTTAATGACAAACTTCGTTGGAACGACCACATATTCGATGTCGCAAATGTCCCAGCTATTGGGCTGTTAAGCGATTCAAGAAATATTTTACCTCTTCTGCTCTGGCTAGAATTTATAAGGCGTTTATTCGCCCCAAGCTTGAGTACCTATAACGCTCAAATCTGGTCTAGTGCACCAATTACAGATTTGGAGCTACTGTTCAAATCCCGGCCCATACCACCTAAAAGTTTTTATTCACTGCCCCACGTCTGACAAACATCCAAGAGTAAAAAATGTCATGAGAAGCTTCTCAAAAATAAAATTGCCTTCGGAATAGGTCCCTCCATTCGTTTAAAAAAATATATCTTCACACATACAATGGTTGAAAGAAGCTAGGCTTTAGATACTGTATGGGCTGTTTACACCTGATATTTAGTTTGATTTTTTTTATTTATAGTTTACAGACATTTAAAACCAAGTAGCATCGGTATCTCTGTCTTGTCTTCCCTAAAGCCCGCACTGTGCTGCTTCATTATAAGGGTAGCCAAAATCCCTTTAGAGCGAAAAAGCTAGCATGGTGGCTTGCCCTTAACAAAATTCACAACATCACCAAATTAAGCCAAGTCTAAAGAACGGCTGGAATAGGAACCACGGCAGCTCTTTATCAAGTACAGTGTAGTGAGATTGAAAGAATCTGGTTCTTGGTTCGATAGATATCGCAAACATATTGGAGACTTATAAACTTACTACCTAGTAGTATAGTCGACTCCGCTTAACTGAAACATCATAATTTCAGACAATTTGTTTCATTACAGCGGAGTTAAGCGAAATTAGGATTACTGAAATTTGGTTCATATAAGACGAGTTATGATGTCAAACTTAAAAGGTGCATTCGATTAAGAATTAAGTTGAAAGCAATGGAAGCGTTCCATTCAAAAATGTTTCAGTTAAGCGGAGTTTTCACTTAAGCTGATTTCAACTAAGCGATGTAGTTTGTGTGAAAAATGCTCAAAAATTCACTGTAATAAATGTATGGTTTCAGACAACCGTTTTTTTTTAGTCAAACGAAGTTCAATTAAGCGGATCTATAAAAGCTAACCCCACTGGCTAGATAATACCCAAACTCAACTTCAAAAAATACGTGTTTGCCGGACTCCCAACCTGAACAGAATGCAATCTAGACACCTTTGCAACAGACTTCGAAGTATCCACCTTTGCGGACGGTTCACAAATGGATTGGGGAGTGGGTTGGGTGCAGGCCTCCGCCTCCCCACCGCGTCTTCAATGCGGCGGTACTGGCAATAAGCTTACTTATAACCAAATCTAATTCCAAAAAAATAAAAATCTAAATCATATTCGTAGAAAGCTAGGCCGCGATTAACGCTCTTCATTCAACTACCACTACGTCAAGTTGGCTCGGGATAGTCGTCGATTCAACAACACTCTTCTCTGGGTTCCCGGCCCTACGAATATAAAGGAGGAATGAAAGGGTAGACGAACTGGCTTTGCGAATCATCCGCGGAGGAAGTTTATCCACCGCTAGGCTTTGTAAAGAGGAATATCTTCCATCACTTTACCTGGATGGCGGAGACTAGTTAGTGAAATTGCTATATTTTCAGAAAGATCTGGCCCACTTAAAACAAATAAAAACCACAGAATCTCATTAGTGGATCGGTATTTAATATACCGCGTTCGATAGCAACAAAATAACAAACGCCTGAGTTTGATATCTCTTTTCTTGAAGAAAAAGCCATACTCAAAAATGAAGAGTAAAATACATTCGATAAGTATTTTTTAAAAGGCTCAGGCTTACTAAGTCGGCGCTATAGTTCAGGATGGACATGGGCGTCAACCAATAAGCCTTAGCGCGGTCTTTGGATTTCAGTCGCGTACTTCAAGTTGGTTGATCTAAGGCGCGATCTTTTTCTATTGGGCTGTCCCCAGAGTCGAAACGCCTAATGCACAGGGGTTTAAACACGTCGAATCGTCTCCTCCAGATCCCGCAGGAGCGTTTGGATTAAAATTCTGATTCGCTGGTTTTAACCATGTGTTTAAGGTTTGTTTGTTTGTGGGTGTTGTGGGTGTGGTTGTGGGTTTGTTTGTGTGGGTGCAGTGGCTTAGTGGTTAAGTGCGTTGGTTCACTAAGCGAAAGGTCCCCATTTCAAATCCCGACCTATTCCAACTGAAAGTTTTTATTCGCTGTCCCACCTCTTGCGAACGTCTGACAAACATCCAAGAGTAAGAAATGTCATGAGAAACTTCTGAAAAATAAATTGCCGTTTGGAATCGGCATTAAACAGTAGGTCCCGCCATTCGTGTCAAAAATATAACTTCGCACACACAATGGTTGGCGAAGCTAGGCTTAAGGTTCAGTATGGACCCTTTACGCCTAATATATATTTATTTATTTTTTGTTTAAGGTTTGTGCTCTTGTTGACGTGGTACAGGAACAGGACCCCTCCTTAGAACATGTGAACACCAAGTGATTCTGTTTTGATCTTTAACATGAAAACTTTCTTGGATTTTTTAACTTTTAATTCGATCATGCTTCGTCACTCTTATGGAATGTATGCGAGCGCCTATTTACTTTATCTCAGGGGTCATTTTTCGGTTATAGAAGATAGGACATTTGCCTATTTTTGCGAAGATCCTTTTCCAAAGCGATTGGCAGCGATTGGCAATTGTTTGATTTCCAATCCGATGTCGGTAAGAAAGCTAACTTAAAAGCAGGAGTAGAATAAATCATGATTTCTTACTTATTCCAAGTCCATCTATCTATGTACCTACCTCCTGAGTTTTACACCTGAACCAAAGAAACGTTTTTTCAAGTCCACTTACTTTGGTGGCAACTTTTCTCAAAATTAAAACTCTTTTAAAATATTCTTCTTAATTGAAAACATGGATGGCAAAACTTTTTCCCTTATTCAATGAAATGCCTCTCTGCATGAGGTCCCTTTTAAATTAATTGCAAAAACCGAAATGCTTCCAATTCGTTTGTCCATCACTCATACCTACTGCCTACTTTCGTCCTGTTTCACAGATTTACTTTCCAAACATAACCTACAACCATGAAAAGTGCCCACTCTATCGACTTTATAACACGCGCAAACCTCAAACCAAAATTATGTAAACAAATGTAAAGACGTCGACCAAGAAGAAGACATAGCTAAATAAAAGCACACACACAATAAAACAACCCCTAAGGAGCTTATCTTTCTGGTTTCAAAGTCAAAATTCGGGTTCCTTGTGAGGAATACAAGCGCCCACAAGCTTTAAGAAGACAATTCCATTAGAACGCCCCAAACCTCAGCGATGAGGCCGACTTTGCACCGAAACCAAGTCAGTCGGGTGTTAACTCAAATAAAATAACTCAATATTGGGCTATGTGGCATACTACGCCCAAAAGAGGATTTTTTTCGTTGCTTTTGCTGCTTGGTATATGCTTTTTGTACATTTTTGGATCACTAGGGGGATACGTTTTTATGTAGGTATATCGTCCAACAAGGACACCGGCAGCGGTATGAGATGCTTCTGTCTGAAGCGCAAAGGCTTTCATCCGGTGGTTTGAGTTGGGCTTACTATGCAACATTCTCCCAACTCACTGCTGTCCTGTACTAGACAGATCCTGCTAGTGAAATGTGTTCCTAAACTTGCGAATACTCGTGAATATAAAAACATACACAATGAAAACGAGGCAGGCGAATCAAAATGGCCTACATTCGAAGGATATGCGAATCGCGAAAGTGGAATACCTATCTCATTGGCGGGCTCTACAAAGGATGAACATAATTTTCGGTCTCTTATGCGGTAGCGAGCTGTGTGTTTTTATTTGGCGCACGCACAAAAAAAATGTTTTTTTCTTCGAAAAAGTGTGGGTGGAAAGAAAAATCTCTTCCTCAAGAAAAGGGACTAAAGCAATCCGCTTTTGTTAGCGCGACAAGGATAGAAATACAATACGCGCACATTCTTCAATACTCTGTTATGTTCCTTCTTTTTCTTTCTATCTGCTCTATCCGCTGAGCAGCTGTCTCACTTTTCAATGAGATATGGTGTATCCTTTACAAGGATTGCGGCATCTACGCACAATTTCCAACTCTCATCCCCGAATTTTCCTTTTCATAGCTCCGCCTACAGCGTTGTGTAGTAGAACTCATGAACTACCCTTAGATTTTCCTTCAGGACCTTCTATATATGTGTACATGTATAGGAGTTTTATAATCTGATTCCCCTTTTATCCCTTTCTCCACTAACAGGATTTCTATTGTAAAATAAAAGGGAAAATTATAGGTTACGTCATTGCCGGCTTTACTTTCATTTGCTCAGGAGACGGACATTTAGGGGAAAGGAGATGGTTTACATAAATCGAAAAGTGATATAAAAAAAAATAAAATGAAGATAGTCACTATGGTGAAACTAACACAAGGACATAAGAATAGGAAGTGCCTGACGGTGACTGCAAGAAGGGGCGGTAGAGGAATCTTTTTTACAAAACAGGACTACCTAGGTATCTATCTATAGATAGGTCCATTTTGATATTTAAATGAATATGTACATATTTACTTATAGAAAATATAAATACTTTTATCCCTTCAGGATATTTGAACAAATTTCACTGATCCATATATTAGTCACTGGTGTAGGGTGTTTCAAGGATAAAGATGAGGCCCGTGGCAGAAGTGTCACTTTTATGTATGTTGCCCTTCATAAGGACTCTTTAGTTGACCATCATCACGCGAGCTAGGTTGGTAAATAGGAATGGATGTAGGTAAATAAGTCTCACTTTACGTATAGATACATAATGTTTGTATATCTACTATATATTATATACCATAAAAAATAAAACACACCAAAACTAGTTAAAATGGTCCAGGACATTAGGACAGTTGGGCGATTTTGGTTTTTGCGCGATGTTAGCGTATTTTTCAAGTCGTCATATGTAACAGTAGTAGATATACGTATAACAACGTAGATACGCTTTATGCTTTTTGATATTTAGGGTTGCTTTGGATGGTTTTTGACGTGGAAGGGCTCATGTTTTAATTTAGCATAATTTCGCATTATTCATGACTCTAACTCTATAGGTATATCTATCATACATATTAGGAGACACGTGCATCCACTCTTAATTTTTAAATTAGAAAGTGACGCATGTTAGATAGAAATACATATCTGTCAATTTGCACAATGCAATAAATAAAGGCAATATTTATAGTAATTTTTGCATTTGCAAAATTCGGAATGGAACTATTTAGTTATGGCTTAGCACGAGGTAACTACTCTACTGATGGAATATTAGGACAGAATGAGTTGAGACGATGATTTGAAAAGCTAAAGGGTCGCCAGAAAAGAACGATTGGAAAATAAATATTAACTCTCTGGCTTTACTTTCAAGCTAACAACATTCATGAAATTATGTGTGAAAAAATAATGGCCGCCCTGGCTTCGCTGGCGGTTGGTCAAAGTTCCAATGAATCGGCTCCGTGAAATAAGGCTACTTAAATTTAGACCGCTATCGAAAAACAAGCCCCAGATGCACGGGCTAAATTCATAAGACATGACTCTAAGCCGCTTTCCAAATATTAAATAAGGCTTAGACTACAGCGCCTTATATCATTTTTAAAATCAATTTTGAATGTCCATACAAAATCATCCATGGTCTAATGTCAGCCCTAATGCCTGAAGACTCGTTCCAATACGTGCGGCTTTATTTCGGCAATAGCATCTCGAGTGTTGGCCTCGAACTCGTTCAAAGTGGTTGCCATGTTAGTGTAGACTAAGGACTTGACGTGACCTCAGTGAAAATAATCAAGTGGTGTCAAGGCGCATTATCGCAGCGGACAGTTGATGAACGCGTTAGTCGCTAAGTTTCTCCCTCACCATAACTTCGACCGTTGCCTTGCGCTTGTTGTATGGAATGTAGCAGCGCCGTCTTGTATCACAATCACAATCTCGGATATATGAAAGTTGTCCAGCTCTGGCCATAGAAAGTTGATGAACATTGCTCTTTGTCAGAGACCAAACAGTCAACATTTGGGGATGCATTGATGCTTGGTCGAACACTTTTGAATTGTGTTCGCTACAAAAAATGACAATTTTGCTTGTTAACGTTGCCGCCTCAGCTGAGCCAAAAAATGGACCTCGTCCGTGAATATCATGTTTTTTTTGCGGCTTTGGTTTCCCCATTTCGCACCAATATCTGCCTGATTGATGGCCTAACCGTAGAAAGATAACCATTTTCGAATATTGCTGAGTTCGTAGTTTATCTATCTAGGGTTAAGATCCAAAAGAGTGTACCTACTTACGCTTAAACTTTTCCACGGTGCGATGTATTGCCTGCGCATTGAATGACTGCATGATAAAGATTGATCTCACAATTAAATTCGCTTTGCGGATATTATATACAACTAAGCTGGAATTTATAATAATATTTTAAAAAATTGTTTGCACATTTACTATAAATAGTATTATCAAATTAGCTATGGAAAAATTAAATGACACAAAAGGCTTTACAACCACTTTAAAACTCTCTCAATAACGAACATCAAGGTACGAAAACGAATTCTTTTTAGAACATAATAGACAAGTAGGATGGAAAAGATTCGAGTGTTTGAGACGGCCTGCCTTCGGGCTAGCCTTCACTTCTATTCCAATGAGGTCCTATACAACAGGGCTAATCTGATAAGTGGGAACAATTTCCTGATCAAGATGACTCGAAGGCACATTGCGAGGGCAATGACGTCGATAAATAACTTGATCTTCGGGGCTTATTACCCCAAAATATAAGTACCATGACTATGACCATGTCCCATGACTTAGCGGCTTTGTCCCCGAGAAGCATTACTCTACTATAATCTGGCAAGTCGGATCCAGGATAGTTCGGCGGTACCGTTAATCTTCCACATTGCACAACTGCGGACAGGCGACTCAACTACAACCGAGACAGCACACAAAGCGCTGAGGAGCGTCTCCGGTTCAGTCGGTCTGTATCGGAGCGCGATAAAAAAATGTTGAAAAACACCACCAGCAATTCAAAAAAATTTCTTAGTTTAAATTCGTAATAATTTAGAAAATGTTCTTAGCTTTGTTGTTATTGTTATTACTATTTAATTTTAAAAACGAAAATGTTAGTCAGGTTAAGTCGAAAGACAGTTCTTATTAAATTTTGTTTAGCTTAGGGCGCCTGCATAGGGCCAGTAAGTTAAAATTTAAACAACATAGTTAAGTTAGTTAAGCTTGTTTAAGCATTTTTGTCTAGCACGTAAGAATAAATGAATTATATCAACAAAAAGCATTAAAAACTTTAAAAAAACGAGTTCTATTAGTATTGTGTCAACGTTAACTGTACTTCGCGACCTGGATATTTATAAGAGAAGCAAGCCGACTCAGACGATAATCGTTCTCTTTAAAGATGTTTAAAGGCGACGCATGGGAAAAAATTCCATTTCATTTGCTGCTGTAGTGACGGACAAAACAGTCACAATTTGCAGTATTTGATAGATGTTGGGGAAAAGCATCCTTGGTACAAAAATTAAGAGCTTTTACCAAAATCTTGACATGATGAAATGCGTCTTCTTCAAAGAGAGATGTTTGGAAGCGTATTTCTCGAACAGTTCAGTGCTTCTTTAAATTTTTCCATTTTGTTTCAAACTCACGTTTGGATGATTTTGAAAACGATCATCCAGAAGCGCAGCGAACAGATCTAAATATGGGATATAAATGCTGATTACGGAAAAATCTTCAACATCGGCGTCTGTTACTTCCCATCTACATCGTTTTCTTCACATATGGATGTCACCGCTTCAAAAATATTGCCGAGTTCGCCGTTTCCCTTCTCTGTCAGTCCTGATTCTCAGTTTGTCATTCTCGTCTCAATAAGCCAGGAAGCTTACTGAATGACAAGATTTATTTAAAAAAAATTACACAAAAAAAAAGGACTTTGTCTCTCTGAAGGCTATGTTTATATGAAGAAGAGTATTTGCGTCGTATGACGCCATGCGATTTGCTATTAGCGATGAATTACCAAAAAAAACGGGAAGCCACTGGGAGCGACGAAAAAAGCAATCAACATATTTTAAATAAGTTTGGAACCTTTGAAATCGCGCTTTTGATCTAGACACATTTATTGGAATTTTGAGTAAAAACAATAATATTTGTAACCTTTGAAATTCTGATTATAACAAAATTAAAATTTTATATTTTTTGCAATATTGTTGGAGAAAAATATTCAATTAGCGGGAAATTTTTAAAGTCAATTGTCATGTCAAAAATGTGTTTTTTTTACTGGATGCACTTGAAATCTCTCCGGTTTTTTGCATTTATTTAATTTTTTAAGCTGATTTTCAATTGCAATGAATGTATATATTGTCTACCTTACCACTGCTTGCGCAAGAATGGAACCAGACGAAATCGCTCTGTCAATAAAACTTCATTGCTTCTGAATTCGCTGGTAGCGATTTTGCATGCGAGACGAGCGACCACTTTCTTTCAGATCGCCCAGTAAAATAAATCTAGCATTAGGTCGATTCGCATAGCCAGTCGCAAAATTATGACAGAAAGTGTACATTCTTAAGCGCTGCAGAGTAAAACTAAAGCGGCGAGGGAAGACTATCAAGACAGGAGAAAAAAAAACAAGGAAGAGTCTCACGATCGAACCAACATTCAGATGTTCCATAAAAAAGTTAAGCAACAGGTCTATGTCCTGCAGGATCTGTCAAGTCGCCGCATATAAGATCCTATCCCACTTTGTGTGAATTAAACTTGCCGTTTTGGAACATACTAATCGGCTTGCCGTTTGGCTTCCGTTCGGGAAAATTGACAGTAGTCAGGAGCTCGACAGGAGCGCTAAGCGTTAACACAGAAGTAAGCGGAAGACATTGACATCATCGGCCGCTTTCAAAATGCCGTGATAGAGACTTTTACGACAATTTAAAAGCGTTAGAGAGGACAAAGGCAAATAGATGTAACTGTTGAGTGCTGATAGTAGAGGTCTTTAAGGAGTTCATCAACTTCACAAACGAAACCTTAGTGGGTATTTTATTGCAACCGGGATCTCTATAAGCAGTGCTCTCGACGAGATCCCGACGCTCAACGCTAGAAATAAAGATCTTTGATCTTGCGCCAACCAAACAATATTGAATTCAATTCACTATTGAAATATGTATTATGAAAAATATTGTCAAAACATCTTTAGTATAATTTTTAACTTGGTCGTATAAAAGGTGGGACATCTAGTGGTTCCTTTTTAAATCATAGGCTATTTCGGTATCATACCTCCGCGGAACGAAATGAGTAGCTTTACGCTTGACCAACGTTGTTAAATAATGATAACAAACAATGGGTTTTTCGAAAAGAAGTTTTGGCCAAAATTAAGCACCTACCGCGCCTGCTGTACGCAAGTTTGTGCAAAAAGTTCGTGAGAATGTAATGCTAGTGGACAACAAACATGCTGCTGCTGTAGCCGAGAGTTTGCGGATTGTGGAGTAGACTATTTTTCTTTAAAAATGAGGCTGGGAACAACGTTACGTTCAACGGCGGGCGTTACAGATTAGCCATTTTTTGTTAAGTCATTTTATCAAAAACGCATTTAACGATTTCGATCTATTTTGTTATTTTGGAAAATTAGGTTAAAAGTGTCAAATGTGCAAAATTACATTAAAGAAAATATCTTTGAGAAAATCTAATTTTTCAAAAGTAATTTAAATAAATTTGATACGTTAACTGTTAACATTCCTTTTGAGGCATGCACTTTATTTTTCTCCGTTTTCTAAGGAAATTTTCGAGGAAAAAAACATTTTGCAGAATTTCCTAGCTCAACATTTAGGGCCTATAAACCAGTGACAGACGGACAGGCTCGCGCGACATTATATATTATTATGTTGGAATTCACTTAGTTACGAAAAGGAAGGTAGGAACTTTAGCTTCTTTGGTATCTTATTTAAGATCTATAGAATTCAGGTCGGGCAAGTAAGTTATGAGAAGAATGGCTTTATACCTTAAATACAGTATCGGAAGCATGACAGGGAAGTAAAGCGCAGGCTTGTGAAATTGGGACTAAAAATATCGTCAGCAAAATGATCGCAAGTGAAGACCGCTGGATCATATACGCAAATTACTGGACGAGTTTCGTTCCAAGGGCAGAGCATGGTGGTGTATTTTTGATGTAAATGTTCCCTTAGGATCTGTTAGATTCTAATTAAAAAAGCCTTCACGTCAAAAAATCCAACTCGAAAAAATTGCAGCAAGACCGGTTTAGTTGGTATTGATCGTATTTAAAAAAGAGAACCTAGGAACACTGTTAAAGGGCATTTCTTGTATACGTTCCTATACAAGAGCGCAAAAGAAAGGCCTAAAAACTCTTGTATCACACAAATGCAAAAAAATTACTTTTTGATGTCGAACTAGGCGAACTAGTAGGGTTGCAGGGAATTGGAAGGGTTTGATCCTTACCACTTTGGCAAAAGAATACAAGAATAAGGATTAGACCCTACCTAGGTAGATATCTTATTTACACTCGAGCGAAGTCATGTTGATATTTCCAGATATGTATGCACATTGAAGGTACTAACAGATTTATTTTCTTAATTTTTTTAGACTATGAGTCAAAAAAACTCTAGTTCCATTGAAAACCACTTAATCACAATCCAATAAGCAGATACTCCTTCTGTTTGCTACAAAAAAAAACAACAAACCATGTTATATTTACAAGCACACTTGCCTTTATTCAAATTTAATTGCATTAAATATAAATTGACTTTCCCTATATCTGTAGGTATACTACTGAAAATACAGTTAAAATTAATTAAATTGAATATTGAGTCTTGGGCGTGGCACCATTCGCATACAACACGGCAATGTATTCGAACAATAACAAAAAAAAAATATCAAATTAAATCTACCTACTGCCAGATGAAAATGGAAAGTTGTCCAAATACAAAAAACCTACATAAGTGCACGAGTAGATAGCTCCCTCCGTAGCTTCATGTCCCCTGAAATAAAGAAAAAATAAACGATACAAAACGAAGCGAAGCTCCATTATAAAAATGTATCTATAACAAAATCCAGAGACACACTACACGTACTTAAGCCTCAACATCATCCCACTAGCTAGCACTAGCACTTTACTCAACCCACCACCAGTAGTCCCAGTCCTGACTTATTCGCCTACAGATATGCATGCCTATCTATAGGCCAACTGCCAACATAATGCGCAATATAAAACTACCCCCTCTAACCATTCCAGGAAAACTGCAAAACAAAAATGAAACGAACCTCATCTCATCGACAAAGCGACCTTAAACTTCTCTCCAAGCGCTCTCGGCCTCATACCACGCAAATTCACGGTCACATAAACATCTATCTATGTATCTATTTGTCTGCATCTTTTGGTATATAAGCAACCAACTCCCTTTGCATAGATATGGCGCAACATAAAATGTTTTAATGCCATTCTATAGTGCCTCGTTGGTGGCTCCTCTCCTGCCCTGTCCTTTCCTGCTACCTATGCTCTGAGTTAAAACGCGCAGCACATGACGTTCTCGGTTTCTACGCCACTGTATATCCATGAGGGCCAAGTGCAAGGGCAAGGTGGTGTTTCAGCTAAGAGCAGGGAAAAAGATAAAAACTCCATCAACTCTGTGGCTGCTGCCATGTGCAGGAAATGTTTTCGAACTCAATGGGCCGAAGGGGAGGTGCGCAGAGTCAGAGGAGATCACCGTCCTGGGGTTGCAGCGTGAAATTTATTGGGTGTGGGTGGTGAACTTCAATTTTGTACATTGCTGTAGCTATAGCTACCTAGATCCCATAAGCCATAAACTTTGATATCCAGGCGTGGGGGAAACATATCACAGCACTCCACTTGCGTCGTCCAGGTTCTGCGCACAAATGTTTTCCACTCGTCGTCGGTGCAGCGAGGGAGGCGCACGGAAGAAGTTCTGCAAGAGAGCATAAATGACCCAGCATAAAGATCTCTATGTATGTGTTTGCAATTTGTTCTATACAAAATTGCATGGGGAGAAACGAAGTTGTACGCATTGCGAAATTGGGAGGAAACGTATTTCTCACTTCTATCGCGTTTACACACCCTCAATCTCCGCTCCCCGTTTTCCAACAACGTATATGTGTACCTATAGGACTCTCTGTGTAGGAATATGTTCTCTGTTTCGCCTAGTAGCATAGTAAAAAACACACCCTCTCACTACCACCCCCACCGGCCACTTCCTTTTCCCAAATACTATGCATATATGTGTGATCATGACCATGGAATGGTGAGCTTGTCCATGGCATTGGCATTGCCATGGGGAGAAATGCTGGATGGAGCTTGGGGTTGTTGGCGGTATTCGCTTTTGGTTTCATTCGTTGAGCCACGTTATGTTGTGCGATTGCAGATACTTAAAACGATATTGTGAGAGGGGTAGTTTTAATATCGTATGTAAGGGACGATGGAGAATTATGTTAAAAGAGGGTGAGTTTGGATTCGTGGCGTGTTTTTTGCGTCTTTTTTTTCTCCCGTTACAGTAAATAAGTACACGCTGTACAATAAATGGGCTATGAAACTTTTACTTTTATTTTGAAATTTTTGAAATATTGGTGTAAAGTACAGGAGCAGGGTAGCGGGTTTTTCAAACTCAAACCAAGGTCCGAGGAGTTATTAGGTTTTACTCTGATTTAATGTACATTGGAATGTTTTCAGTGAATTAAAGTTGAATTGTTGAAATTCTCTAATGTAAAATAAAATGTTATCAAAAGTGAAACATGGATTTTCTCTATTTTGTTATATTTACATAACTTTATAACGATTTGACAGTGAAGTCTTGGCAAGGTTAGGATGCACATGCACGCGAGGAGAATCTGGTTTCTTTGAATAGCGACACACTATACAAATTCTGGTTTCATCGTCCCAATACTGTGGATCCTAGCTAAGATAATATTTAGATTTTATTGACTTAACTAGATATGTGCGCGGCTGAATATGAATGAATTAATAACCTTAAATAACTTAAATTAATTCAGAGGGTGTCACCAATACAATGCTGAAGGAATGTTAAAAATTGGCTGAGTAGTTCCAGAGATAAATTCCTTTACTTCCTCCAAAGGACAGAACTTCCACCTATTTTACTTCCCTCTTTCCCAATTAAAACCAAAATAGATTCCAAATTTACCGGTGGAAAAAAAATCACGAAAATCGGATGAATGGTGTCCGAGTTATGGAAGGACAAATAAACATCAGAAAATTTTAGATAAAAAAGACAATACTTTAACACTCTAGATGCGTTTGGCATTTTTCTGTCATTCAAATTTTTATTTAGATGAATACAACCTAGCGTTGTGAAAGGTATTTTGGAAATAAAAAAAAATGCATTTGCAGCGTATTAGTACAGGACACCAACCTTTGGCTCCATTCAATGCGTACTTCCTAACATGTGAAAATGTTTTTCCGCAGGAATTTTTAAGGTGTCAGGAGCTCGTTAAATATTTAAGTTACATCGCAATAGCGATGGGAAAAAGCCCCCTTGTATTTCAGGCAGAACTTCACGTACGAACAAGACCGAAATATGGTGGGTTCCTGGCCATGAGTCATTAGGGTATTGACGGTAACTAAAGGGTGATTTTTTAAAAGTTAAGTTTTTTAGGTTGGTAGCACTTGTTAGTAATGGCGTCCAAACGTCATCTGTCAAAGTGAAAAGTTTTCAGTATACTCTGCCATTTAATCATGGAAATACTTACAAACGAGTAACGATTGCAAATTATTGAAATTTATTATCAGAATTCGTGCTCTGTAAAAAATGTGAAAATTCTCCGTTTTATCGACAAATTGTGTTCACCCATGAAGCTCATTTCTGGCTCAACGGATACGTAAATAAGCAAAACTGTCGCATCTGGAGTGATGAACAGCCACATGCCATACAAGAATCACCGATGCATCCCGAAAAAGAACGACAGTTTGGTGTGGTTTATGAGCTGGAGGCATCATCGGTCCATTTTTCTTTAAAGACGACCATGGAAGAAACGTTACCGCCAACGGCGAACGATATCGAGCCATGATACGCGACTTTTTTTGCCCCAGTTGGCTGAGTTGAACTTGGTTGACATGTGGTTTCATCAAGACGGTGCCACACAGCTCGTGAAACAATGGAACTGTTGAAGGATGAATTTGGTGAGCAGCTTGACTGCCAAGATCATGCGATTTAACGCCTCATAATTATTTTTTGTGGGGTTATGTAAAGTCGTTAGTCTATGTAGACTAGCCGAACACGATTGAAGCCTTACAGGATCACATAACACGCGTAAATTGTGGAATACAGGCCGAAATGCTCGAAAAAGGGACGCAAAATTTGACCTTCCGAATGGACCATTTGAAACGGAGCCGCGGACAACATTTACATGAAGTTGTTCGTAAAACGTAAATGGCAAAGGCCTATTTATCGATTACAATACAAATTTTGAATATTTAATGCAAATTTGAGTGTTTTATTCGATTTTGAAAAAAACTACGCTTAAAAATTCACCCTTTAAATGGACGACAAAATGGCCAGAATGAGTCTGAAAATCCATTAAATGAACTTCTACTGCAACCCAAAATCAGCAGTATTTGGCTATTGAAAACTGGGACCACTCGATTTGTTTCTAATATTGGAAAAGCAGTTCATTCCAAGTGAATATCCTTGTTGTCTGTTATATTTTTTAGTCTTTTAAGTTAGTTTACTATGCATATATGTTCAGTTTGCACCACATAAATGTTTGCATAAGTAAGGCGAGCGAAGAATCATCCTAAATCAAATGAATGAATGATTCTTTATTAGTATTTTAAATACTTTATAAAAATTTATGTACATTACAGGTACATATATTAAAGTATTTCCTTTAACAAATTCAATAGATTTTCTTTTAAGTGATCTAAAATGTCTATCACACTTAATTTCATTCGGTAAGTTGTTACATAAATTGAATCCTTTGTAGATGATCAATTCTGCGCGCTCACTGAGTTTTGCCTTCTCAACCTAAAATCATTTGCATGTCGAAGTTGAACATGTCTCACCTCATTTAGTATATTTTTTGACGCAATACCATTTTTTATTTTAAAAACATTCAAAAGCGTATTCAGCTCCAACCTCTGTTTATTGTTGAGCCATATATGATCGTCTAGAATATACCTTACTGAAGTAAATCTGTTGTACCGCAGGATGCTCCTCATAGCTTTATTTTGTAGTTTTTGCAGCATTACGATCTGACTCTGGTTGCAGCAGGAAAACAAAGTTGTTGAACATAAAGTGTAGGTAACAGCTGTCAAAAAAATTATTATCGTTCGAATCCTTTTAATAAATCCAATTTGCTTTTTTTATATATATATCTAATCTATATGGTCATGTATTTTTAGATCCTTATCAATTATCATGCCCTTATATTTTATTTTCTTAACGCTTTCGCTCGTTTTTCCGTTAATTTCGATATATGTTGTTCCATTTGTATTTATCTCCATAAATTTTGTTTTCTTTTTGTTCAATTTTAGTTTATTTATTTTAAGCCATGTAATCAACATATTTATAATATTGACCAGTTTATGTTTGCACTCCCCTTCACCTGTTCATTCGGAGTAAACCAAAGTTTCACCAGCGTAAATCACTATTTTGCAAAATGTCATAATTTCTGGCATATCATTTATGTAATTTATAATTAGTATCGCACATAGAATTGAACCTTGCGGCACTCATTGTTCCACTTCAATGAAATCTGAATCACTTTTATTGGCTTTCTTTCGTTGTTGTCTAGCTCCTCATCTTGTACCCCATTCACATACAATTTTTTTAACAGAATTTCCCTATCAATAGTTTCGAATGCTCGCTTAAAATCTAAAAACAGCGCCGTTGTTTTTTTCTTTTTCCCATCATCTTTTCATTCATTTACTATGTGGCTTACTGCTGCTTCACAGAAGTAATTCTTTCTAAACCCAGATTGGTATATTGATAAAATCACCCCTATCACGAGCTAACGTCATAATAGAAAAATGTCTACGAATCCCGAAAAATCTATTACAAGTTCCCTTCGTAGTGGAAAATTTGCTACGAAATTCGTAATTCGTAGAATTTAGTATCACCACACCCGAAAAACCTGAATTACTTTGTCCTTTTCTACAAGTTTTTTCTGTCGTAGACTTACAATAATTGTTACTTCAACAAAATCCACGTTCTTTTAAAATTAGTTTTATTCATTTATATTAAATAATACATGTTTTAAATTCTTAAAATTCATGAAGGAAGTTGATTGGGCTATACTTATCGACAGTTTGGGGTAATAGAAGATGCTAACACGCCTGGCTCCAGATCCGCTTTAAGTTCTCGAAGCACGTATTTGTTTAGTTTGAAATTTCTTCTAAATCTGCGAAAGATACCAATGATATGAACAAATTTAAATAAATGCAAGAATAAGTTACAGAGTATCATCCAAATGTTACATGCGTCCCTTAGTCACTTTCTTTCAATTTTAATTTTTGTTGTTGCCTGTTTATGAATTGCAACAATAGCAATTGCAATTGATTCCATTAATTGTTATTTTTTTACTTAAAAAGCGAAAATATGCGCGACAAAGTAGGTTTTGAATTTGAATTTGACAGATGGGGCAGTATTCAGGGACCAGGTAATAAAAATCCTTTTGTGGGAATTTTTAACTTGAATGCACATATATTTTATTATATTCGAAAGTTAAATTGTTCATTACATATATATTTTAAATTTAGTCAATGTTACAAATTTAGGAGAACTCATTTTAGTCGCAAACATTAAATTTTACTAGAAAATAAAAATAGGTAAAAAAATTGTTTTGGGAAAATTAAGGGAATTTTTTTTTGTAAGTTCAGGGATTTTTCTTTCTATTGTTTGAGTATTATTGTGATATAAATCAGCTGACTTCAAAAATGGAAACTAATGTTTTCAATCAGGCAATGCTTTTTTCGAATCCCTTCATATCTTTTGATTGCTTTTTTAACTTTCTCGTGTACATTAGTATACTAAAGAGAAAGTATGAGGGATGATATTACGACTATAGAGAAGTCCAAAAAAGTGGGTCCCCCAATGCCGTCCGTCAGTCTGTCTGTCTGTCCGGGCGCCGTATGGTGAAACGTTTCGACGGATTTGCTTCAAAGTTCGTATATAGGTAAGGTTCTTGGGGTTACATCTCGGGGCATCTTTTTATTTTTTGCTTTATGATTTGAAATAACGGTACCTGCCATACAATTTTTTTTGTGAAAATCACTTATCACTATTTTTCTCGAAAGTCGTTCCAAGGATTTCGGTCTTTTTCTGTACTAAGGATGTTTAGGATGGGGTCAATAATTCTGCACACTCAGTTTTTGAAAAAAAAATCAATTAACGGTAGTTTATAAAACGGGCAATGTCTCGAAAACTAATAAAGGGAGCTCAGAAAAAATTTACAGTTTTTTTTATACTATAAACTTAAACAAATCTGCATACTTAGATTTTTTAAATAATTTTTTTATTAACATTTTTTTTTCTTATAACGATTTTCTTAAATTTAAATTAAATTCGTTTTCTCGATTTCGAACAATTATGTTAAAAGTGTCCAATGTGCGAAATTATATCAAAATGGTAGGTGCCATTTTTGAGAAAATCAAATTTTTTAAAAACCTAAGAAGTGATTAAAATAAATTTCTCACCATTAATTTTAGATTCATTTTGCGACTCAAAAACGCATCTCATGTATCGAGAAAGTTTCGTATGACGCAGTCGTGAACTTTATTTCGGGATTCGTAGCGGAATTTTTCACTCGGGGATTTCTCCGAAGGGAACTTGTGATAAGCCTGAATATTGTTCCTTTCAACGTACTCACTCCATCAGTTGCTGTTTTACCATCGTCTCGATTACTTTTCAAATGTTCTCAGCGTGTTTATCGCTCGAAACTCGTCACTTTTATTGGTTTTTGCCACTTTTTCTACTGATGTAACAATAGAATCTTTCCAAGGGCTTGGAAACTCTTCTGTTAGAAGCGATTCGTTAACTAGCTGCAGAAATGTTTGTCCTAAATTACTCCAGGTATCAATGAGTATTCGTTGACTTATTTTTGCAATAAGTAAGAAGTTGCCTAATTCTTGTGAAAAATTGACACTCTAATTTAACGTCGCCAATTACGTCTAAATCCAAATTACGTAGCCAAGCTTAAAGAATGTTTGCGAGTTTTATTAAATATGGTTCATGCTGTTGGAATCTTACAGCATTAATTGGTTGCAAACTTAATTGATACTTTTCTATATTTTAGACACACATGCCCACTACCCATAGGTCCTTCTATTTGACCTCGTCACATGCAAGTTTTGCAATTGCGGATGGTGCACCTTAAATCGTACTTCTGACAGATTGGATTTCATTAAACAACCCATAGATCATGTATATATTAAGGTTCAAAGAAGTCAAATGTGCAGCCAATCTCTGGTTACAATGCAATTTCGCAAACTCATTGGCAAGCAGTGTGATCCTGGAGTCAAAATCCAACCCGCATAATTTTCGCATCCACACCTAGTAAAATATATTTACCCACTTAGAAAAGTATCTTACTAACTTCTACCTCCCCATTCATGTCATAGTCTGAGCAGCAGTTTGCCCATTTGACCAGTTGCAACATCAATGATTTAACAAAATAACGTACATGCACACCTATATGATGGTGCAACATTGTTGCTAGAGATACATGGCTGTCATGGCAGACGAATGGCTCCGAGTGCGATACACAACGGGCGACAAGCTATCAAAATGCTCCAAAAGGTAATCCGGTGGCCGGTGTGCGGTGCGCCCATGCTAAAGAACGCAAAACGCACGAATGAGCGGATACAAAACGCGTTGATGAATTTGTATGCAAATGTGAGTTGAAATGTTCAACATGCCGTGGAAAATGTTCTCTACCCTGTCGCCCGCTAATGCGCATTTCACATTCACATTAACACACACGCATACATGTGCCTTAATTTAGCATAGTTCTAAGTAACGCCATCTCTGGGGCATAATATACGGGTGCCATTGGAAGTGTCTAGAAAGTGTGTGCGGGGTTCTTAAACTCCTTCATGGTCACATTGTACTTGGCTAGAGACTAGAGTGCCTCCGCCAGATCATAAAGAATGAAGAATTGCACGCGAATCAGTGACGACTACAACGACTACGACGACGAGACGCTGATGATGATGATGAATTCGTGATGAAAAAAAAGGCAATGGATATTTTTAGAGGTGGGTAAACACATCCACCATTAGAGATATCGTAAAAGGTATACCTACCTACCAACAGCCTGCTCGAGCTCTTAGACATTGGAAAAGTTCAAAGAAAAATCGAAAGCGAACGCAAGAAGCAGTATACAGTAGTTAAGATGTCTTTCATTTTCGGGCGACCGGAAGCTAATTGCATTACGTTCACCGAATGGCGGGCGGATATTTTTGCGTGAAAGACTGACTAGTGGCAGAGCGAAGACATCATCTAAAATTGGATTTAGGCAGGATTTCGAGAAATGACAATCCTTTGGGATCGCTGCCAAAATGACATTTTAAGTGAGTGCAGTGCGCTTGGTCGTTGACATCCTTTGATATGTGAGTTATGCTAATTAGCAGCCACAAAAATCTATAAAGATGCAAAAACTTGCTCTGGAGGTGCTCCATATGGACCACGAAAAATATGAGAACTGAGTAGTGAGGTCTTTATTGGCCATAATGATGAAAAAATGGTTTCGCGCTATATTTAGAGGATTCTAAATCAGCATTGAATTGGGACTTGTTTGTTGCGAGAGAATTTTACAGTGCTTTGTAAAAGGCTTCAAAAAGTCTGATCTGAGCACACACAAGTATTCAGTTCTGTTTTTGGTACAGGAATACCGAGAGATTTCAAGTACAAAGTTGAGGGGTTTTCGATTGCACATATATGCGGCTCGCGGCTCATCCAGCCGTAAATTGTCCTTCGTCTTCAATGAGGCATTTAGGGTGTTGAAGAAAATTCAAATTTATCGTTTCTATGTCGATGGCTTTTCAAGTGCTTATTCAAGTGCTCCGCGGAAGGTTCAGAAAAGAGTAACAACATTTTATTCATTGCCTCCTCCAACTACCTTTGGAAGAGGCAATGAATAAGGACTAAGGACAGGTTTATAATGGGCGTTGCAAATTTTATCAGATAAAGCGAAAATAATTCTCCAGACACTTGTAACAACTTACGCGCTTAATCTCAGTCAATGTTGCCACCAAAACACAATATAAATTTCGCTTTGTCCCAAAAAGATTCGAAATAGACTCATACGTCTCTTGTTCTCAAGTTTAATAAGCAAGTTAATGATCAGGATCATAATCCTCTCCCTTTACTGCATCCATACTGGTCTAGACAAGTGCAGGTTTTGTTTGTGTGACAGTTGTTGTTTGGCATATCTGTCAGAACTCTTCCTTAGCTCAAGTCGATATAAAAGGTAGTGAAGGCCATTCATGGCCGGGAGCCATTACTAGCTTTTTAAAGTAAGTAACGAACAAATACAGGTTTTATTGTCGACCAACGGCCTGTGTAGAATGCGAAAGGATGACAGTAGGCTTCTGAAGCACATAAGTGTGGTAGGCTTAGGTTAGGATAAGTTGGGTTAGGGGGGGCTGTTGCAAACTTGTTGCAAGCGCAAATTTAACACAGAAGCCATGAAGGCCCTAGTTGTACATGTAAGGTCATGTGATGTTAATAAATCGTGCTCCCATGCCGGATAAACTGCTATCTTGTATAGCTCAGCTCATATGAGATGTTCAACAGACTCTATTAGCTCTTCAGCATTTCAGCAGCTTCTGCAGAATTTATTCTAGCCTTTTTGCCGTGTTCCCAATGATACAGTGTCCGGTTAATACCCCCGGCGAGCACCCGGATTTGGCTTCTTTGAGAAGCGACTAGGGACTTTGATCTTAAGGTGTCAATATTGGGCCACAGACTAGCAACCGCTAGTGCTTAGTGATTATTCCTTAGCTAAATATGTAGTGACACCGGCAATGAAACTCGTAGCAGTGTTGCAAGGCGGTTAATACCTGTCCATCCGCTAGTAGTGGGTTCAGATCAGAACGGTATCTGGCCAGTTTAGTAAGTGGCATGAGTCTCTTGCAATAAAGGATTTTAAGTATGTCTGAAATAACCACGCTAACATATTTTGTTCTCTCTCAGTATGAGAGCCAACGTTCTTTGTGAAAAGAATCAATGTGTTGTACGTTCAATAGCGTTTCCATACTTCGTTAAAGTGTGGATTTAATTGAAGCTATTATACCCAGACAAGCAATTCTTAGGTAAACTAGGCTTAATCGATGCAACTAGGCTGACGCTCGTGCAGAAGGCGAAATAATCGCGAACATTTTGTAAATTGGCTGCCTTTGCTCGAACCAGGCTCCAGGGTATAGATTAGCACCCTGAGTTAAACCTCTAAGCATCACTGAAGTTCCTTTTTTGCTTCATTTTACTGCAATAAAAATAGGTTTCTGTGTGAAAGTAAGACAAATCTATTATTACCCAGCAAACAAAGAAATCCTTATTTAACCCTTATTTAAATATAGCTTATTGTTTAGACGGTAAGGCTTGTTATTAATGAGGAATGCAGAAAGATTCCTTTTTTTGTGCCTTACACAATTTCTTCCTTATCACGGCTATGTCCCACGAAATAAGGTATACGTTTCCATACATTATATTTATTTCGCTTAAAAAAGTATTATATAAGACCTCATGTAAGACTTATACCAATTTAACAGAAGTATTATATAAGATCTTATTTAAGTGGGTGCAGTGGCTTAGTGGTTAAGTGCGTTGGACCACTAAGCGACAGGTTGCTGGTTCAAATCCCGGCCTGTACCACCTGAAAGTTTTTATTCGCTGCCCACCTCTTGCGAACGTCTGACAAACGTCCAAGATTAAGAAATGTCATGAAAAGCTTCTCAAATTAAATTGCCGTTCCGAATCGGCATTAAACTGTAGGTCCCTCCATTCGTGCCAAAAATATAACTTCGCACGCACAATGGGTGGAGAAGCTAGGCTTATTATAAGTTTAACAAAAGAAGTGTTTTCTTTTTTCGTTGTAACAATTTTTTATATTTATAAATATTTTTTTTATTATGTTTTTTGTTGTTCTGCTACTGCAGACACTTACTACCCAAAAAATGGAGAAAAGAAAAAAACCAAAAAGTTTATTATAAAATTAAGAGAAAGATTCGTCGAAAACGCATTTCCGTCTTGCCTCCTAAACTCCTCTTTTCAAGACGCGTCTTTTGTTTCCATTCATCACATTTCATAATGCGAAATTGTAGCTGGGTTTTTGAGTCCTAAACATGTTTTTACAGAGAGAATAGTGCAATCTAAACATTCGGCTCTTGCTTTCAACATTGAAAAGAGCGAGCAATTGATCTATTGTTAATAATTAGACACGCATACATATTTTGTCTATATTCTTTGGCTTTGGTTTAGCTTGCGCCCGGTTGCATGAGGCTTGTATCCCTGAATGCAAATTAATTTAGCAATATTCATGATGCTAGCCAATTTCATGTATCTTATAAATTAAGCTAGATTTAATTCTCTTACTTATATTTTATGTATACGGATTTTTCAGGAGATTTTAATTTTTTCAACTTCTTCTTCCATAATTTCCTTTCCACTTTTAACTTTTTAAATCATATCTCAAGATCCGCCTGTGCGGTAGGTACTCTTATTCGACTTAAACAAATTTCGTCAGGCCTCCCGTTTTGGCTTGGGCCAATCCATTATTTTTATGTGATCTAGGGGTTTTTAAGACTGCCTTGATGCTTCAGAATTTTAATTAGTTAAACTCGTGTGAGGTTTTTCTTCCTAATAATTGCCCAGAATTATTGCACAATTAAGGTTTATAGGGCACGGCTGATCAAGTAACCTAAGAGTGAGAGGAACAGGAAAATCACCCACCCTAGAAAAGTTGGTGCCGCACCTCACTGTTAGTAAGTGTAGAAAGCTACCGTCATAAGTGTTTATTTTCACCGTAGCCAGAGTAGGTGTTCATGCTAAGAATAGGGCATGCAAAACCAAGCATAACTTCCAAAATACATCCATATGAATAGCTTTGTTGCATTGTCGGTAAACAGGAATTCAGAAATTATTGAAAACATAATCAGACCACTGCCGTAATAACAAGAGCCGTCAATCAAATTTCGAACGCATGGCATCAACATATTAAAGCAACCATAAATCCTGACTTCAAATGGTCACCACAAGTAGTCTCAATTGCCATACTGTCAATTAAAAATTTAAAAACAGAAACAAATAAACAAATTCGAATACGAACGTGAATTCCTACACGATCCGCACGATCATATATTTTAACGAAGTGTTCGCCTATTAAGAAAAGCAAAGCAATCGGCTAGAGACGAATTACGACGCACGCTACAATCAATGCACAATGTTAATAAGTCCCACTCCCGCAACATATCACAACAATAACAACAAAGCATACTGTGGCTGATAATATTGGATGTTATTGTGTTTTCTTTTGAAAAACATTAATGTTTGTGCCCTCGTTTCGATAAATACGACGATAATAACCCAAAGTCCTTTAACAAATTTTTAGTGAAACGCAATTTCCTGAATTTATTTTTACGATCATCGCCGAAGTGCTTCAGTTATAATGCTAATTAGTTTTGTTGTTGTTTTTTTTAGTTTTGTTTTATGTTCGTTGTTTCTATTGCGTATGAGAAATAAGATATGTAAATAAAAATACTCTGGCTGCAGTCAAACTCGATAAAACATAATTTATTTATTTTTTTGTTTATTTTAAAGAAAGAATTGTTACCATTGTTTGACCAGCATAAGTTGGAGCGAATTTTTGGTTAAAATAACTTTTTAAGTGTCATCTGCATTTGAATATGGAGCCCCTATGTTGAGAACCACAAAATAGTTGGAGTTCTCTGATGTGGTTACAGATTCATAAAAAGGAAACAAACAAAAAAATTACAACACGCAACATAAAATTTTGAGGTGCAGGTAATTAGTGGTGCATCAACTTGACACTAATTTGAGAGGTACATTCTTTTATTTAAATAACTTGGAGTGTAGGAAATATTTGCGACTCTTAAACTTTTGATGAATTAATATTTCAGTACATATGAAGTAAGATATGTGACAGATAACAGCTGACAGAAAACATATCTCTAGTGACAGGTGGCAGATGACAATTGACAGGTGACAAAATACAATTTACGAAGAAACTTTTTTATTTTGTATATCACAGTAATAAATGATCTTTGTCATCGCCGGGGATCTAAAAATTGTAAAAAAAAGGACTCCCCAGGGTCTGCCTAAGCCCAAGATCCTTCTATCCTCTGCACGTTGCTTTTGGTAATCTAGACGTCCACGAAGACTCTGGCCTTAAAGGGGATGTATGTATGATGTATGTACATGGAAATGGACCAGTAATAATTCTCATTTCTGCTTTTTAACAATGTAACACTTTGCTCTGTAAGACACAACAGACTAAGGAGTCTGTAGAGAATGTATTTTATTTATCCAGTCCGAAGTTTTACACCAAAGTAGCAGCACCCGAAGAAGATGAACTGTTACCTCAAAGTTTGTACTGATATTTTGTCCTAGACGGTGGACAAAGATGACATCCGAAACACTGAAATTCGTTATTTTTTTCTAGTATATGCCTTGGTATGCACACTTTTGAATGTCGATTAGTATGTTAAAAAAAGGTTATCATTAGCTAGCTCAATAACTTTCAGAAACTCAAGGAATTTGGAGCAATCGCGTTTTAGTTTCATTGATACCTTCGCATCCTTTCACAGGCTCACATTTCACATTGAGCGCCATTTCTTAATTCTTATTATTAACCTGCTCAACATAGTTCTATCGAGACAGAAGTGTAAAAGAAAGGGCAGAATAGGAATAGAAGACATTGGGTCCCATTGGCTCATATTCCTTAGCTATGTGAGCCTATAAACTGAGCTTAGACGACCCCATGCAGTTTAAAGAAAAAGTGATGTAGGAATTTATGCTTGATCTGGAAAATTTAAAGCAGCGTACCCGGGACTAATGCCAATGTTGCCAGTTTTGCTTCTCTTGGCATTACTATAGTACATATTGCCCAAGTAAGTACACAAATGTACATCTACACTGAACACATTCCATTTATTCAAAAGTTCTATGAGCTCAATTTATTTATGTGTAATGTATACTTCGGTACAAATGAGGTCTGTAGATAGAAAGGCCAAGTAGAGCATTTGTACAAAGCTATAATTGATGTCTCACTCGTACTAACAGGTATTGAGCGAATTGCTTTTTCTACAGATTCAAGATGCACTACTAGCACGCTTACTAATTTTGAGTGTTTGTTGATTTTATTTCAAACCAACACCTTAACACTCTTGCATTGTGGGCACTTCCTAGCCAGCTTATGTTTACAGCATAGACTGATCGGTCCGGGCTACAAATCATCGTTGCATTAATTGCTTGGGTGCATCAATGTTGATTACATTCCTTAAACTAAAAATTTACTATTTTATTGCCGAAGATGGAAGCAATTGACATTTGCAAGAAGTTTTTAAAAAACTGCGATGTATGTACTACCTGCAGACAGAAGCTTTATTTATTCCGTTCATAGTTGGGACTTCAAGGTATTGATCACCCATACAATTCCAACGTAGTTTATATAAAAGTTGCAGCAAGGGATTTATGTCCAATGTTTCCTTAAACCAAATTCCATATAAATTCTATTCCCTTCATCTTCCAAACGTGCCTCGAAATAGTTCATTTTAGTTATTTCATTTCTTAACTTTCTCGTATACATTAGTATACAAAAGAGAAAGTTATTGCGATCGTGCGGAAATTTCGAACTCAAACTGAGTATGAGGGATGATATTACGACTATAGAGAATTCCAAAAAAGTGAGTCCGCCAATGCCGTCCGTCGGTCTGTCTGTCTATCTGCCTGTTCGGGCACCGTATGGCGAAACGGTTCGACAGATTAGCTTTAAATTTTGTATATAAGGTTTTTGGGGCAACTTTTTATGTTTTGCTTTATCGTTTGAAATAACGGTACATGCCATACAATTTTTTTTGCGAAATTTACTTATCCATATTTTTCTAGAAAATGGTTCGAAGGATTTTGATCTTTTTTTGTACTATACTATATTGTACTGTACTTACTGTACTTTACTTGGAATGGGGCCAAAAATACCGCATACTCAGATTTTGGAAAAGCGAACTCCAAAAAATTTTACTGCTTTTTTTATACTAATAAGTTGAACAAATTTGCATACTTCGATTTATGAAATAATTTTTTTTTCATATAACGATTTTCTTAATTTTAAATTAAATTTCTTGTATTTTGAACAGTTATATTAAATGTGTCCAATGTACGAAATTACATCAAAATCGTATTTCCCGTTTTTGAGAAAATCTAACTTTTCAAAACCAAAAAATTGATTTAAATCATTCATGATTTATCACCATTCATTTTCGATTCATTTTGCGATTCAGAAACGCATCTCATGTATCGAGAAAGTTTCGTATGCCGCAGTCGTGCACTTTAATTTACCCTTACTTATAGGAACCAACTCGGGCTATTTTTACTCCCTCTTATCTTATGTGGTGGAGTCATCATGGAAAGACTTAGCAGCCTAGATCGTTCGTTATCACACTTATGGACTATTTTCTCTGGGGATAAGTAAAGTCTCAGGTCTTCAGGAGTAAGCTAGCTAGTCGTTATGCTCGAACGATTCGCCCAAAATTGGACAGAAGTAGTCGTGGCCAACATTTACATGATATTATTTTTCAAAAAGTAAATGCCATGAAGTACTTTTAACTGATAATAAACATTTTAAGTTCACTTTCAAATTTATTTGTTTTATTTTGCATTATAAATAAATCAAACCTCCCAATGAATTACGCTTAACAAACGTTGAAACGAATTATGTATACACTGAACGCCAAGTCTGTATTGCAGTCAGTGCTACCACCCTTTGAATTATTGAGCGCAACGTATTTATAAAAAAAGGAATATATTGTAATATAGCGCACTAGATCCAAGAATGGTTATAAAAAACTATCATGAATCCTTTTAAAACAATTAAATGAATGACATTAGAATTGCACTTTTAATATTAGTACTTTTCTTAATGGTAATAAAATAATAAATTAAGGAGATCAGACGGTCATCCGAACGTGTCACCCAGATAACATGATGACGTCAGAGAACTTTTGAAATTCGGTTGTCATTTGCATATCATCTGCTAGATGACCCCCTATCATGCAGTGTCATCCGTTAGGTCATTCGAGTGTAAGTGTTTTTACATGAACTTTCAACGATGCAGACGTGTCATCCGATGTTTCCATGACTCTCTAGAGAATCGAGAGATGTGATCCGTGTGACATCATTCGGATGACACGTTCAATGACATGTCATATGACAGGCGATCACACTGGATGATAACTATAGACAATTCTACGTCATTGTGATGTCAGAATGTCACCTAGTTATAGTTAGTTCTAGTTAAAAATTCGTTCTCAATTTTGCAAACCTTTTAAACACGATTTGTACAATATTCAATATTCAATAAGTTATTTTAACTGACTTTTCTTTAAAAATGCTGAACTACAAATACAATTTTTCTTTTTGAATTAAAACTGTTGAAAATTGTGAAACGAATAATGCAAAGTGGGACGATTTTCAAGTTTAGAACCCAGATAAGCATAGCAAAACAATTCACAACGTATTCTCGATCAGCATCGAATCAGCCTTTTTAGATTTAAAATTAAAAACAGCAGTAAGAGAACCTGCAAAATAACAAACAAATTAAACGAAATCTCTATATTTTATCTAAAATATTCGACTAAAAGTTGCCATAATAAAAATACGCAAAACTTAACAAACACAACTGCAAGCTCGACTAAATGCCAAGACTCATTTGGCAAACATTTAAGTGTGCAATAAATTCCGTTTGTTTGAACCTTATTTTGCAGAAAATTTAATTTAAAAAGTAATTAAAACATTTTAAAGTTTCATTTGTTTATGACTTCATTTCCGAAACTCAACATATCCTATCGTTATGTACCGTCACATTTAAAAATTGTGCGCAATAAAAGTCAAAGTTTATGTTTCAACAAAAAAAACCAAAAACACTAATGCCACTCATGAGAGAATTATTAGCAATTTGTAACTTTAATGACACAGCCACTGCAATGGCGACTGGGAAACATTGCAATCATTAGTTGAACGCCCTTTTTGAACCGCCAAATCCAGAATTAATTTTTTTTTAAATGAATCGAAAACCGCACACATTGGCTGCTGAATGGTGTCATGTTTAATTGCGAAATAAAAAAAAAACTCTTTCAATAAAACTCAAAAATCATTGAAGAAAATGCAACAGACTGTTGCATGCTTTTATATTTGCTTGGCGTCGACGATGGACGGACTACGGACACATCGTCGTGGATAAGAAAAGAAACTGGCGGTTTTTATTTTTTAGCAATCATCTTTGAGCAGCGACGACAGAGCGTGCAACCGAAAAAAGGAGTTCCGCTTGGTGGAGCGACTTTTTGGCAAAATTATGTCGTTGATGGTGGTTTTTGAGGTCTTTTTTATGATAGCTGGCTATGGCAACAATGTCGTTTCTTTGAGAGTGGATCAGATTGTCTTTATATTCTCCAATCGGACCATGACTGGAGATAAATTCGAGGGTGACACATTCTCTGGTAGAAGGTCAAACCATGAGAATCAGAATCGTTTAGGGAAGGGAAATGTTTTTTTTTTAATTGCAAGCCACAAACAGTTGTAAACTGTTTTTTCTTTCTGCTTTTGACTTTTTGGCGATGTAATGATCAGGTTTGTAAAAATCGTAATTAATCCGAGTTACTGCATTCCTACTAATCCTTCTTTGGGTTCGTTCTCAAAATATGTACATATTTGCAAGGCACCTAGTTTTAGACAACTTTGACATTCAAATTTTTAAATTTGTGTGCTTTAGAAGCGTCTAGCCTTATTGTATTTGCGTATAATCGACTGTCTCAAAACTTAATTTTTTGAACAGAAACCTTTGATTGTCCTCTCGAATCCCAAGAGAAATTCATAGCATCTCTACTTTTGAAAGTGGGCACTAGCTGAATCTGAAGATAGGCTTCCCCTATTCTTTGATTTTTTAAATGGAGTAAAGCAGTACATCATCAGAATCTTTATCATCACGTTAATTCACGCACTCTCGCTACAGTCCCGGGCCTCCAGTTGTGCGCTCCAACTTAGTTGAGACCACCTTCACTAGAACAGATCACTTAAGGCGAGGTCTTCCTCTACTGCGTTGGCGCTTAGGGTTAGAGTCGAAGATTTAGCGGAATGGAGCGCTTACGTTCATTCGCTTTATATCTTAAGGTATCTCAAGCGCCTAACTCGATTTTTTTCAGATCAATGTCGCTGTACAACTTGTATAATTTGTTGTTGAACCATCTGCTTCAAAACTTTTTATAGTTCGTTTTATGCTTCCATGCTATTATCTTAGAAGGCACTCAATCCTTCGGTCTAAAATTCGAAAAGTCTCAAAAATCTAGTGAATCATCGTTCGGCTGACTAATGACACTTTATTCCCTATCGATTAACTCGGTTCATATGGCTGCAATTCGGGTTGTTTCTGCAGCTTGTACTTCCTGTTATTTTAAGTCAGCAGTCCAGTGGCGGTACTTACAGTTGCCTTCCAATAGTTTGAGTGTTTTCAAATTTTCAAAAGCAGTTAAAGCGAACTATAACGCAAACACCGTAAAATATCTTAGGAACCATTTCTCTCTCATGAGAACCATGCTTTAGATCCATAGAGCAGGACTCTTATATATGTATGGCGAGAGTCTTCTTAGTTCTCCGGGAGAGGTTCTTTCTCAGTTGCCTTCTAGGCCAAAATAGTTCACAATTGGCAAGAGTTATTTTTTGCTCTCATTAACAGGCTAGCTTTTTAAAGATTGTACATCGTGGGTTGGCTAGTGGGACTTGTTCTTGACCAAAAGTATTAATGAAGTAAAAGATCTTGAGTACCACGTTACCAACCTTAATGCATCAGCGAGCTCTGTCATATCCGGTCTAACATTCGTGTCGAATATCGACTTAAGCTTCTTGGTTTTCGCTCAGGATCTGTGAAAAGAAATTTGGTGGATTGTGGTCTTATTTAATTGGGCCTTCACGGGCTCCCGATCCCTGAAGAGTCCCTGCCTGATACACGGCAGCCCACCATCCTCTGTCATCCCGGCAATGCTGCTTCCAGTTCGGTCTTCCTGGGGGCTATATCTGGGACTGGGATTATCCTCTTGACTGGAGCTATATTGTCCACTTGCTCGATGTGACTTTTAGGACTATATCCACATCCTGGTACAGCTCATAGAGTTTGCGTGTATCGCAATAGCTGGAAAACCTATAACACGGCACACTGGAGAGCGCCCGGTGATGTCATCACTATCCGCATATTCCAGTTGCTGGACTATCTGCTTAGGCACAAGATTAAATAAGTTATAAGATAGCGCAACGGGCGATGCCGGGCCGAAAGTCACACTGGTACTCGCCGATTAGTGTGTTGCAGAACACAACAACACTGGCTTACAACAAATGGTTTTTCGATACCGATCCACAATTCAATGTCAGTTGTTTACCATAAAGTAAAGATTAGAGATACATTTTAAGGCAGTCTTGGCAATAAGTAATCAACAGCTCCCGACTGCTTTAAGTACTTCAAACCAAATTTTCCATTTAAATCATTTGCTTCACAGCTCCCTAGAACATGGCTGTGATCCGTTATAGAGCAAAAGGTGATGTTCAACTATCTGGATATCTCGTTAAGAGATACGCGGCCCTCTTTCACTGTCTTCGATATTATTGTGCTTGATGTGAGAGATTTGGTAGCTGTCAAGTTGTCAGTACACAACATTAAAGCAGTCAACGGCTTTTTTAATGACAGTGACTTCAGCTTGAAAGATTCTGCAATAATTTTGAAGGTTTAAAAAGAGTCTGGGAAGGCACCGGCATCTACTTCTTCTCTGTAATAACACTGTTAGTAATTATAAGACACTGGGATTCTTTGGTGGTCTGGTGGACTGGTGGATCACCTTGTCTATGCATGATCCAGTTTCATTTAAAACCATTCGACATCTTAAGCAGACAATTAGCAGCTAACTCGGCCATTCGCAAAGCAACATCCCAGTGGACTGAGAAAGAATTTGGCCACTTTGCTGCTTTTAATCTATTTAAGACGCTTCCTAGAAAAACAGATTACACCACACCTCAGCCTCAGTTTGATTAAAAAATTCTAGTCACTACACCGATTGATCAAAAACTAAAGAAGGCGTTGGTGGTAGCGTTCGGCCTTACAATTACTAGACTAAGTTTCTCCAAACTCTATAGTGGTTCTAGAATCCCGATCCTCTCTTAAGGAGGATCCTCTCCTTAAGGGGATCCTCTCTACAATAGGTGACATCACTGGACACTGTCTTATAGGCAGGCATGTAACTATTCTTGGCATGTACTCATGGACGAGAAAGAACTTTGCACTTGTCCTTCGTCCATGACTATCTTGAAGATCTGTCAAGTACTGACGTTGAAGATCTATACTCTTAACGAATAGAGTAGTAAAAGTTTAGATCCACAACAGACCTCTTTTTTGTCTAAGTGAGTCGGCCTCACTGACTGTCACTTCAATCTAACCTCAACCTAACCTAGTGTTTGAAGCCCAGTTTGGACTCAAGCTCCGTTCATTCTCATTCGGTGCATTCTCCCTTTTTGCATAAAGAGTATGAACAATATTTTGTTCTCTCCATTGTTGAGAGTCTCTCAATCTTAGTGCTGAACTGGTAGCCATCTGCTTACTCATGACGTCTTTGTAGAGAAGGTTTGAGACGGAGAGCTTCTCAAATCAAAGACACTGCACGCGTTTAACTTTGTCCTTCTGTTCCTCTCAGTTGAGTTCCTCTCAAAAGCGGTCACCCAAATCATCACTCGGCTTTTTTTTTTTTAAAGAGTGGGGCTGATTATCACTGCGACCGGTATAGATATTTTGTGCAGCATATCAAGTTTGTAATTTATTTAGTCTGGCGTCAATCCTATGTCTTTGATGAACCTTACGATTGTTGAGGCTGATGATTTGGTCATTTCCTGAGTTTCTTTGATGCCTTTGTTGAATAATTTGATCCTCTTTTTGATTATTTCACAGAATTCTCATAAGATGACTTCTTCCTTTTTTGCTTTTTCTAGACAGATTCGACACACATCTGTAGAGCTTTGTTCCCATTTTCATGAGACGTTGGTTCAGAGCGTAGTGACGAATTAGGTAGTCAGTTACGATCTTTTAGCATTAAGTTTGTTCATAGAGAGCATCTGAAGAGCTCGTTTTTTTTGGCGAGGCCAATAAATATTACTTGGGAACACCAAATGCGTACATTCCATTGGTAATCCATCCAATCGCCATGCTAAAAAATCACTCGGCTTACTACCGATGTGTACGAACAGTGGATTACTGACCTTTTGCAGTCGGTTTAAAGAGCAGCCATGTAAAGCCTTCGGTCTAACTTAAAGTACTAAGCTAAAGCGTGTCGATTTATTACCGATTGTTGAACAACCTACTCACGAGCAAGTCTCTATTTCCTAAAACAATTTCAATGTTTATTTCCAGGAAAATAGTTGGCCTAATTTACGATGAGAACAACACTTAACCCCAAAGCGATGATGCTCCCTAAATAATAACAAAAAAAAAAAAAAATACACACTCTATGCCAATGTAAAACATGCCTCCTCTGAATTTCCTTAGCACAATATTAATACAACAAAGAATGACATAAATTAATTGCGACATAAATCTCCCAATGAACATTAAATGAACAAACTAAAAAAAAAAAACACAAAAAAATGAATCCCCCAATAACCGACCCCACGCCGATCTTATACATTTGAATATAAATCACTCAAGCTACACAACGTATACGAAATAGATTCGCACAAATTAACAAATTGTAAGCACCCATATAGACCCGGCAAGGCAGATCTTTTCTAATATCGTTCTATCTATCTATCTATCACAAAGAATTAACAATAAAAGAACAAAGACTACCGCCTTCCAACGCTGACCCTTGTATAAATACTCCAATACTCCGATTCATTCATTTCCATGGGAACCTACGTATCTCGCATCATGGCTGGAGGAAATCTGTAAGCGCCTGACATTTTGGTAGCACTAATAATAGTCATATGCGCATATCAGTAATCTGACTGTTCAAGGTTAAAGTGTTCCACATGTGCTCGAGCTCGAGCTCATTTATGCTTTCTGCATAAGCAAATCGAGATAATGTACATGCTCAGAATATTGAAGAGAAACAAAATTTCCCCACCTTCCCTCCCCACGAGACGACTAACTTTTTGGAAATCTGTCAATCAGGCCGCACTGATGAGCTCTCAATTGACTTTTATTATTATTTCCATATTCCCCCGAACAAAGTTCAGCAAAATTCAGATGCCCAAACAAATGGTCCGTGTCCGAGTGCCATCTAATAAATGAGAAAAGACTTTCTATTTCTAGGAATGTACCAGACGGTTCTTTTTCGGTTCGATTTAATTGGACGCAATAAATTTTACATCGGTCCAAGTATAATATTTACACTCCATTTAGATTACAACATCACGAACGGATGAGAGAAAAATTCTTGTTAACATGCCCTGCCAGTGGTATACAATTCCATTTGGCTGGTACTAGGCGGGCGCTAATTATGTGGATTCGGGTATACGCAACAAGGAAGTTGTGCAAAGCAAAGACAAAGCGGCTGTGTCGGCAAAATCATTGGAATTCTCCAAGGAATTTTGATTTATGAATATGATTCTAGAAATAGTACCGACGACGGCGACGTTTCTGCTGAGCCAGCATAGGCGTTGATTCCATATGAGTACTCATAAATGTATTTTTTGTGCTTATGCTGTTGCGGGTGCCGGAAGAGTTAAGTGTATTGAGTGCGGTTTTTATTGTTACATTAATTATTTGTTCCGAGCTGTGCGTATTGCTTTTTATTATTTTGTTTCTTGTTTTCTACTTTGATTCGGGTTAGCATTACTTGGGTCCAAATCTTAATAGATGTTTGTATTGTTATCCGAAGACAACAAGCACTACAACCTACCAGTCCATTGTACTTCAGCAAATTTACCACAGAACTGTTAGTTCACATCGGAAATTAGATTACTAAACCTGCCAATGCATTTGGCAAAGCGAAGGATGTTGGCTAGTTCAATCTGATTGAGAACATCTTCATGAAGGAGGTCTTTGTCAAGAATAGTCAGTTCGGTTTTTGCAGATGCCGGACATTCACAGATGACGTATGCTTCCGTTTCTACATTTTGCACAGACAGCACTCCCAAAGGCCATATTTTCTAAATCTGATAGTTTTGAGATGCTCGCTGAGAGGACTAGGGATCACAAGTCATCACTTCTTTCCAGTCCTAGAAGGTATTTATTGGGTTTGGACCGTCAAACAATAGCTTTGAATGTTATTTGCGTGATACGAGCTCATGCCAGTATTCGGTATGTTGGTTGGTCAAGGATACCCCGAATATCCTGCTGATTCCACATGACAACATAAAGTTGGTAAGCCTCCAAAGGGTCACAACAGAGACTTCATCCACCCCAAAATGAAGTTGACTTGTTGAAGTGATCCACTTATACCACTTATCACTAGAGTGACCCCTTTTTTGACCCTTGAGATTCTTCAGTAAATCTTTTCAGCTCAGACGTCGGAAAATCGGAGAAAAATCGGCTTTCCCCACGCATTCTTGAAGTCGTTAGAACAACAGATCCATTTCATTGGATTTGATGACACGTTTAAATACAGAACATTTCGTTACTCATCTGATGATGGCTTCAGACAAGGGATTTGTCCAGAACGCAGATGTCATCAGCACTAAATTTCTGTAGATGTTCATCTGAGAAAACAACAACAACATTTCTTCTTTGGCTGTGGAGCACCAACACCCTCCTTGCTAGAGCAACTATTTTTTTTGCCTTAAGCCACTTTACCAGCAGCCTCAGGTGCAACTTTCAGCCTTTCCAGTAGCTAACTAACGTTTTCTCAGTTGACTCTGTATATCGGAACTCCGCTTGACATCTGTAAGAGGTGGCCCAGTGGAAAACTGTGTACAGGGGCGAATTTGTTTATGAGATCCCTCGTTGAATGGTCCAATATTCTACAATAAAAACTTCGTACCTACCTTGTAATGTTATTTGACATAAATTGAGACAAAGGCGAGAATTTAAGTTTTCTCCTTGAGACTCATTTCCCGGGAAAACAGGTCATTACATGTTCTTCAGCTATACCTCTAAACCGGCTAAGACCTCGTAGCATAGCTGGTACATTGCACCTGTAGTGGTGACTGATGACTCTATTAAATATACTATTGCATCTTTTGAGGGTTTCAAGTCACCTGGTCCATTGCAGTCCCAAAAAATTGCTAAGTCTGACTATACTCTATTCAAAAGCTTTAGACCCATAAGTCCTTCTTGCTGAAACGTTTGGAGAGACTGCGCTTCAAAACCTTGTTGGCAGTGCTTGATTCCTCTTAAAACCACGCTTGTTCTTTTTACGTGAAAGAGAAACGTTACTGGTCTGTCCCAAATCGTGCTTAAAGGTGTCACCATCCCTAGCTCCGATGAAGTCATTGTAGAGGCGCTTTTGGCAAGACATGGTGGTTTCAGGGCCATAGGTCCTCAAATGACCACCTATTCATAAAACGTCAGATCCTAAAGAAAACCATAGAAGTTCAGATACATATTAACCATCAATTTTAAAGCAGCATATGATAGCATCTATAGAGCTGTACAGAGCCATGACTTGTTTTGGCATCCCTGCCAAACTCGTTCATTTGTGAGGAAAAAGACGGAAAAAGCTCGTTGCCTTATTAAGGTCTGTAACGACCTAACCGTCTGTTACGAAAAAGGATTTGCGCAAGTACCATGTGACTTCTTTGACATCAAACCTGAACGAATTGCTTAAAAATTTCGGATACCTTCACATGATTTGCAAAGAGTCCATGTCCTAGGAACATAGAGTAGGACTAGGACTATCATGGTATTACATAGTGAGAGTGATATGACAGTGACAGCTCGCTGTGTTCGCCAACAATATCAATATCATCGATATATTTCACGTTCCAATGTCAATAGTTATTCGTTTGTAAAAATGTAATCCACAAGAACCATAAAGCATGGGTTCCTCTTCACTCAAGCCGCCTATGCGGAGTAAAACAATTTGTATCAAACACGCATTTAAGTCATTAACAAGATATCACTCTGGATATACAACTCCTGCAACAGTACCTACCACTTAGCGGTACAACAATTGCATTGCGTGTGCAAATAAACCATCGTCAGTATCGGAGCGAACAGATGTCTATATAGATAGATACAGATACAAACCAAACAGAACATTTGGTAGCACTCCTCGATGTCTCCCAAAGTCAAGTCATGCATCAAGAGTGTGCTGTTCATTGCGGAGTCATCCATTGTTGTTGTTGACACCCGACTGCTGGCTGGGCAACACCCATCCGCGCTTCTCCGACCGAACAAGTCAAGACAACGAAAGGGCGACACACAAAGGCCAAGGAGCACAATGTAGCTCCAGTGCACGCAATACTGACAGAAAAAAACCTAACCAACTTAAACCAGACTCGCTCATGAAACACAATTTACCTACTTTTGTTAATGTCCGCCATTCTAAAACATTGTCAGTCGGGCATCCGTTTCACTCTCCGTCACCAGCTAAAAAGTGCGCTCCACAGCAGCAAAAAAAAAAAAAAAATTGTTCCAAGTCTATATGTATGCTAGGAGGATAAAGGCTAAGGGCATAACCATCATGCAATAACTATTAAAATGCGGTTACATGACTATCCATAGCCACATTGCTTTGGAACAGCAACAACTGCATCCATCTCCCTATAAATCGAGTGGGCTGCGTGAGGATTTTTTTTGTTGCTTTTGTTTCGTATCCCCCTGTTGGCTGCACATGGAAGCCATTCGACCAGAGAGGCATTGAAAATTGCATCGCACACTAATACCAGAGTGCTCGCGGTGGAGCAAAGTCCAAGTACTGGTCTTGCTGGTTGGCAAAGACTATATTTATGGTTGGGTATTGTGTTGTCTATCTATATTCATACATACCTATAAGTTAGTATGTATATGCTTCGCCGCGTTAGGAGTCGGGAATGTTTCTGGATAGATGTGACTTGCAATGGGTTAGAGGGCAGGAAGGTGGGTTAGTTTGACTGACGACTGCAATAAGGCTGAATGGGGCAAACATGCAGCAAAAACCAAAAAGAAAGGAAACAAAATGAATTGGCAAAGACCAAGTTTATCATTCGTTTCTATACGATGGCAGAGGATGTTCATGTCGATCGGTTGTTCGAGAACAGTCTAGTCGAAAAGTTTTCTTCGGATGGAGAAATGCATTTAATAAATTCATGATGGCGATGTGATTTCAAAGTCCTAAGAATTGTCGGAATTGTCCGACTTTTGCCTTTGTCCGCTGATGAAATCCGGAATGCAGAAAATCACTGTTTTCGGCATCTCAAATGGAAAATTTGCAATTTTAGGTGTCAATGCTAGCATTAAGTCTTAACTACATTCGGCGAAAAGTGAAGTACACACACGAAAATGTTTTTTTTCTTTCCACACCGTTTGCAATTCGTATTTTTCTCTCAACTTTTCACAAAGTGACTTTCTTGAAAGTTAAACATACAGGCTTAACTAAATTCGGCAAACAGTGAAGTACACACACGAAAATGTTTTTTCTCTCTCCACACCGTTTGCAATTTGTATTTTTCTCTCAACTTTTCACAAAGTGACTTTCTTGAAAGTTAGACATACCTCTAACTTACAAGTGGCACACTTTGGGCAAGTTAAAAAAAAACTAATACATTTACAACAAAAAGCATGCACTAGTTACTGATCTTACCCTTAGAGGACTCTGATGCAAGGCCGTACTAAACAAACAAACCTTTTTTTGATATTTTGTCACTTGTCATTTGATTGTTTTCATTATTGATTTAAAAATGGACCGTGATATGTACAAATTTTCTTGGCAAGGTTTGTTTTTCACAAATATATGTACATTATATATTCTAATGGCTATTTTCTATATTCTATACAGAAACTGATGATGAAAATTTGATCATCATTATCCACCAAAATCCCACACTTTGGGATACAAAAAGGAGTGACTTCTTCCAGTAGATTCTGGTAGTCACCCTAGATGTACCCACCATCTGCGATTAATTTTTGTTCGCGAATTCTTCGACAATTTCAGTGATGTTCATAATGTCGTTTATTAACTTTTGCATGTGTCTGAATTGTTCAAGCTAAAGAAAACTAAATTAATTTAATACATACTTCACTTTTCAATTACTTACTTGATTATAATTCATTTTTAATATTGCACTTAAAATATTTCTTTCTTTGGTTGGGAAATACTTTTTGTCTTTGTTAATGTTTTCTTACAGCTTTTAAATGCCAAAATAGGTTCTAAGGCCAGAGTCTGACCACGAGGGGTCGGCTGCGTATGTATGTATGTGAGCTTTAAAAAGTCTTTTTTTGCACTTTTTGCCAAATGTAGTTAAGACTTACCTCTAACTTCAAAGTGAGCTTTGAAAAAGTCACTTTTTCCACTTTTTGCCGAATGTAGATAAGTCTTCATTGTTGAGGTTGAGACATTCAATTGTATTCCCAGTAAAGTCACTTATTGCTAATGGTGCTTAGATAATTAACTAAAGATGGGTACTACAATATCCTGATACAATGTTGGATTGTCGAGTTGCAGGTGTTGATCAAAATATGTGTGCTGCGCTAATACTTTACTTGCTTCCCAAATCTGTAAATCAAATCTGTAGGTCGTTTTAACTTACTACCATTGTTCTTGCGAATTTTAAACCTTAATTGTAAAATAAGTTTAGCCCCGAAATGAAACACATTCCTAGTTTTCGATGAGTTAACTCTTTCGCTGGGGCACTACTAGAAAACACCAAATATTGCACGATATTTTTGCATACCCAAATTACATTTTTATTTTTTATTTAATGGAAAACAAACAATTATGAAATTCGTTGAAGCAGGATTTTGTCTTGCTAATACAAAGTGAAAAATTGCAAGTATAACATATCCATTACCTTCTACTTTGGTGTCCTGTCTTGTCTTGGTGTGTGCATCATCGCAATGATGTTCTTACGTGTTGATGTGATGAACAGATTCGAAGGCTTTTGTCAGATTGTAGATTGTGAAGTAGTATGTGGTATATTCCTGATCACTGCGTCCAAAAGTGGGCCTTTTGTCATATCCCCCATTTAGAGGTCATCGATGAAGCCGCAGTTGATTATAAAAGCGGCTTAGCTCTTTAGGTAATCTGGCAGCTATATCCGCTGCCTCAAGGTATCTTGATAGTGTTGACGAGTTCGAATTCAGCAGTTGCATTCGCAAAGTATGAGTTCTTTTTCGGCTTTTGTCAACGAAAGGCTTGTTTTTTTTCACACAAATTTCACAAATTTAATTTATGGTCTTGAATTTATTTATTTTGGTAGTAAATCTGAACGTTGGCATAAATGTGATATTAGATCTAACTTGATTCTTTCAGTGGTAAGGTATTCCCTGTATATTTAGCCAAGACATTAGCATTCACGACTCTACACTAAGAAAATGAAAGAAAATTTGATGCCACAATTTCCAATTTTATCAGTAATCGTTTGTGAGTTGGTCAAGTTTATCGACATTATTCATATGCATATTGTAGCCTGAGATTTTCATCTCTCTTCGGGAAGTGTTGTCTTTGATGCAAGCTTTAGGATAATGGTTGGATGAAAATTGGAAGCGACTGTAACTACTATCACTGATTTGTCAGTCATTTTCTTCCCCTTTATCTCTTTTGATATACCTACTTTGGCAGGACATTTTTTTTTTAAAACTGCATTTTTTACTTGCTTACTTATGTCCTATATTCTCTCGCGGGTCCTTGGCCTCTACAACGTCTACGCACCATCGCGTGCGGTTTCTGGAAATGTGCCTAAATTATCCGCAACTCTTTCCCAGTTGCCGTGCTTACTTCTCGACAGGTTTTCGCCATGACTGCCGCGTATTCTGCCATGCTGAGTTAGAGGGTTCCATTGCATAGCATGGTTAGCTATGAACCTGTCACCTTTTCGGATTGTGTGATTAATCCACTGTCACTTTCGTCGCTGTATAGTTGTGCCTATAGGTTAATGGCCCTTTATCGGGCTAAGATGTTCTTTTGAGATACAGTTTGGCAGGAAAACCCTTAAGATGTTGCGTATGTACCTATTAACGAAAATTTGCAGCTTTCTCGTGATAGTAGTGTTCACTCTCTGAGTGCCACATCCATACAGTAGCATATATTCAACGTTGGAACGGAATGTACCTTGCCAAATCGTGGATAGCATCCCAAATGCAGATTTTGCTTTGCATATTTGGCTATCTATATCCAGTTTGGTTCCGCCATCTGTTGAGACAAAACTTCCAAGGTATTGGAAACACTCTACCCTCTAATCCGGTTGTCCAGTAATGTTTATTGTATGAGTTAATGAGTTCGGTCTTAGGTGGATAATTTTTGTTTTCGCCGAATTAACTTTCAGCCCAACGACGTTTTTCCCCTGATTTATTGTCATTTGGTGAATGTCCATTATTTTATGAGATAACAAACATACACCGTCAGCGTAGTCTAGATGCTTGAGTTCGGATCTAAGAGTCCATCGAATTCCTCCGCTTTCCGTCGATAGAGCCGCATTAAGCACATCGCTAATCAGCAATACAAAAAAAAACCCCACGTTTTTCTTCGAATTCTTCACACAGCTTTCCTCTATTCAAAACGTGACATGTTGACCCATCGTACGTAGCCTTGATAATTGCTATCAACTTATCGAGAATGCCTCTTCTATACAAAGCACTCCAAATAAATGATAATGAAATGAATGGCACTGTGATTGGCCTTTTCGAAATCGATGAACAGCAGGTTAATTAGTGATCAATATTCAACGCGCTGCTCAATGATGATCCGCAAGGTGGTCGACACAAGAGGATCCAGAGCGGAAACCTGTCTGTTCGTCGTCGGGTGTTTTCTTTGATTCGCTCCAGGATAATTTAAGCTATTATTTTGGCCACAGCAGGCAGAACGCCTTACTAGTTTTCGGACTGAAATATTGAATGAAAAGATTGTTGAGTGTTTTTATCTGCGAAATGGGCCGTCAAGTCTAAAACAACACGTTCACCAATTCCTTTTTTTAACGAGGTTTACTTTTTTTCCGGTCTAATAAGAACATTCAAACTTTGAATCTTGATTGGTTTTTTCGTCAAAATAAGAGTAGAACGACGATTTTCGAAAAAACCCAAAAGGAAGTACGCCAGAATGTAAGGAAAAATAACCAAAATGTAAAATGGAAATTACGCCAGAAAAAGCTCATATTTTTGCGTAATTTCCAAAATTAGTATAGGAAAATTTATTCAAGGGTTGCTTATTTTTGAACTGTTACTTAAGCAAATTTATAACTTTGGATAAATTTTAGCGTAAATTTAAATGTTTTTTTTTTCTAAAATCCGCGAAATTTGCTATAATTTGTGCCATAGAACGAAACAGGTATTCACACAATTAATGTTTTGGGATAAATACATTTTAAGATTTCTTTTTTTGACAAATGCAAACTTGAACTTCGTCAACATTTTCTACCCCACAAGTGTATTTTCCTCGGGCGTTCTTTGCCTCTTCGCGCAACAAATGCTCAGTACAATTGCATTAAATGCACATTTATTCGGTTGTTAAAGTATTTTTGTTTTTTATTTTATTTTAGAGTTCCCAAGTCCCTATAATGGGACAATATTTGCACTCCTAGCACGACTTGAAGCTATAAATAAATATCAAGAAGTTTGGCCTTGAAATTCTCTTTTCATCGCAAGGAATGATTACGTGCATTCGTATACATTATGTTTACAGATAAACATATTCGACGTAAATATATATGAGCGTGTGTGAGTGCTGGATAGCATGCAACATTGCATGCCTCCTGTTATGCTGCGACTATACATCGCGTCGTCTTTCGGATGGGGATGGATGATGATAATGGGTAAAGCAATTTATTTACGTCGTTATGGGATTGTGGACTTGTTTGGCAATATCATGCGGTGATATAATAATTTTCGAGCGAAAAAGACAGCGAATCGAATTTATTTTGGAAACTTCTAAGGAATATACTACATGCATTTTTTTACTTTTAATTAATTTATGAGATCGAATTTAGATTGAAAACAAATATGACATCATACCAATCGTCAATAAATTGGTGTTGGGAATTTGGATGAGTGTGAGAATTCGTTAACTAACACCTTCGCGGAAGTTTGTTATGATTCTTGTTGTTTTCGCATGACGCTTAAATCATCGAATGCCTCTGTTAAAGCTGACGCCTCTGTCAGACATTTTGATATTCGTGGTGTTCTTTGCACACATTCATGAATGGAAAATATTTGAACCGCAACAGGAACAACACTATAACCAAAAATGTACATAGGTTAGCGGGATTAAATAACGGGTGATCCAAGTAGAGATACTTTTTTTAATAGCCTTTTTTGACAGATCACGTGTGAGTCGTGTCATGCTGTCATGTTATTTTTGTTTAGTATTGTTTGGCATTTCATAATGGAAAGACTTACGCGTGAACAACGTTTACAAATTGTTCAACTTTATTATGAAAATTCACGTTCCGTGAGGAATGTGTTTCGTGGACTTCGCTCAACTTATGGTCAACATAATCGGCCTACTGAGCGTACTATTCGCAACACCATCACACATTTTGAGACCCAACATTCATTATTGGATAATATTCGACCGAATAGACCACGTCCAGCACGCTGTGAAGAAAATATAGCGGCCGTAGCTGAGAGTGTACACGAAGACCGTAGAGAGTCGATTCGCCGCCGTTCGCAGCAACTCGGACTGACGTATGGAACGACTTGGCGCATTTTACGTCAAGATCTTAAATTGAAAGCGTACAAAATACAGCTTGCGCAACAACTGAAGCCGCTCGACCTTCCCAAGCGACATCGTTTCGCTCTATGGGCTCTTGAAAAGTTCCAAGAAGATCCGACGTTTTCGAGGCAAATTTTGTTTAGCGATGAGGCCCATTTCTGGCTCAATGGGTATGTAAACAAACAAAATTGCCGCATTTGGGACGAAGAGCAAGCTGAAGATATTGAAGAACTGCCACTTCATCCAGAAAAAACAACGGTTTGGTGTGGTTTGTGGGCCGGTGGAATCATCGGTCCATATTTCTTTAAATATTATGCCGGTGCGAACGTAACCGTCAATGACGACCGTTATCGTGCCATGATAACCGACTATTTGATGCCTGAAATTGAAGCTTGTGATCTCGGCGACATTTGGTTTCACTTCCCACAAATCGCATCAATCAATGGACTTATTGAGAGAACATTTCGGTGAGCACATAATTTCACGTTTTGGGCCGGTCGATTGGCCACCAAGATCGTGTGATATCACACCATTAGACTTTTTCCTGTGGGGATATATAAAGTCAAAAGCTTATGCCGACAAACTCGCTTCGATTCAGGCCTTGGAGGAAAACATCACGCGTGTCATTCGCCAGTTACCAGTCGAAATGCTCGAACGAGTGATCGAAAATTGGACTCAACGGATGGACCATCTGCGTCGTAGCAACGGCCAACATTTGATAGACATAATCTTCAAAAAATAAATGCCAAGGAATGTTCTTTCAAATGATAATAAACATTCTCCATTAAATTTGAATTTTCTGTGTTTTTTTCTTTAAAAAAGTAGGGAACCTGGAAATGGATCACCCTGTACTTAGGCTTTCGACTATGCAGGCTTGTGATACAAAAAACATCACACAACACTAGGCACCGAAGTGGACCCATCGCGATCCCTGGGGAACCGGTTAAATTTTTGAACAACAACGGTAGACAAAGATCCTAACCACTTTCCCTTTTGGAGCAACCCAATTACCGTCTACTTCCTCGAAAGCTTTAAAGAAGTATCTCCCTAAGAATTTCTACGACTACATGAGATTGCCTCACATTCACACAATATGTGCGGTATCTGCATATGTCTGTATCTGACATTCCGAGTCTCCTTGCATGTTTTCGCAAGAGGCAATGCCCTGTCAGGATTCCTACTAGTATTCTTAGCTTATCCCTGCTAAGTTTTATAAATTTCCCGGAACTCTTACAGTCGAGAAGTGACCATAATGTTTTTGACACTGTGTGTCCCCCAAGACTTGACCACCTTGGTTGGTAGTCCTTAGGGTTATTTCCACTCCTTTACTATGCAGAGGGGAGGGTTAATGTCAGCAACCTCACCATTATTGAGAAGCCCCCCCTTTCTTGCAAGCTCATCCGCATGCTCTTGCCTTCAATACCGCAGTGTCCTGGCACCCAGCACAGTCTCACTCGGTTTTGATTGCATAATGCTTAGAGCATTGCGAACGTGCCGTTAGTCTTATAGACTCCCTTAGTTCTGCATCTTTTGAAAAGATCCCAGACCCTGTTCCCTCTGTCGTTTTCGAGCCATCTGTAAAAAAAGGGCTTTAGTAGTTCAGACACAATAAGTCGTATGCTACCCAGCATAATGTTTTAGGTTGATACAATAACCGTTCGCTAGGGGTTGTAGAATTAACTTCGAAACAACCATGAAGCATTTTCATATTTTTTTAGTAGTTAAGTCTATTAGGGCGCATTATTCGCACACCAACAAGTTAACTGCTTAGCGAGATGACCAAATTGTCTGAGATCATATGATTGTCTTTCAAAGTTCAACTGATACGAAAGCCCGATAACATTGATATTATTGTGTCATTATAGTCGGCGTGTCTGCGCACTCGTTGTTACAAGAAAGGTCTTTTCCGTTCATGTCAGTCTTATGCCTTTGGAAATGCTAGGTTTCAAGGCATGTTGAATCAGAGCTGCTTATCGGTACTTATACTTTGTATAAGCCCGCGGCTCCGCTAGCTTTTAATAATATCTCTAAGAAACCTCTACTAATCCGGAGGGTGTCACCATTTCAATGTTAAAACCGGCCGAGATGGTTCAGTAAAAGCGCCTTCTCCCCTTCTAAACTCCACCCACTGCACATTTGCATTACTTCATGGTGGACCTGGTACTTCTTCTCCATTAGGACACCATATAATTAGTCTTCGGTGGCCTAAAGCGGCCCCTAGACACCTAGACGCACAATATTATTGCGCAAAATTATTGCATACAATAATATTGAATATCAAAGGACTGCATAATCTTGCTTTAAATGAACGCCAATTCGATAAAAAAATCATATCATCCTCCAGCAGTTTTCACTTTGCAGCATTTTACCGACAATGGTCTGCATTTTCAATGTCTGCCTTTCTTTTGAAGATCCAATGGTCTGTTGTGGACATTAAGTGACACTTGCCATCATCAATCAATCAATCTTCAGTCGAGTCTCCATCGCTTCTCATCGGTGACCTCCTTGGCTAATCCGTTGCTTCTCGTTTTCTCAGTTCAACGTTCTTTTCGTATTGATTCAGCTGCCAAAAGATCGATGAGGAACGTAACTACAAAAGCTCCTGGCTCCTGGACCGTACATTAAAAGCTTCCTAAGACACCTCTTCTCTGCTTTCTGTATTTCTCTTGTTTCAAGGCGTCAGCCCAAATCTTTGTATGCTGTTGGTCCTTCGACGTTAGCCATAAGCTTGCTTAAGAATTTTTTTTAGTCTTATCAGCTCTTTCGGACGCTGCCTTAATTGTGAGTTTTGTATTTAGTCTTAAAAGCCTGTTTTGCTTGCATTGTTTTGGATCCTACCTGGAACTGCATATTCCTATGAATCCTCCTTAATGACAAGAAGAAGATTATATCCTATGTTTTTTGTGCCGCTTCTGCGGTTTTTTTGTTGTTGTACGTCGCCCTTCTAACGACTTCACGTTTAGTAGCTATCTATTCTTGAGGCAATCTTCCATTATTCAGAGACGAAACTGTGGCACCCTGAAAGTTTTTCCAGGGCGGGAAGTATATAATTCTTTTTGGCAGAGTTGCAAGCGTTTCTAAAGTCCAGAATTGTCAGTAAAATGATTTTCTTAAGACTTGGGTTTTCGTTGTTGGGCTTTTTGGGATGTTGGACCATCTCTATAACAACAATGAAAACGTCAACAACAACTTCTATATCAATAGTAATGGACTCTAGTGAACGCTATAGTGACCATAATTTTTAAAAGACAATGCGAAACATTTTTAAGACAACAGTTTTTTTAAATTTTTTTTTTGTTTTTTTTTTTAATTTTTTGTAAAAACATTTTTTTTATTATTTTATTAAAAATTAACTAAAAATACTTCATATTTTGTTATGATTAGTATATGTAGTTTTAAAACATAGGAACATTTTAATCAGTCTATAAATAAATAGTAAAAGTAAATAAATAGATATAATTCAATAAATAAAACAAGCAATCACAAAAACAAAAACTAAAAGTTCATTCTATGAACACATTTCATAAAAAAAAAATAAACTCTAAATTTACTGCGCGGGTCGATTAATTATATTTTACAGACGTGTGTATTTTCTGCAAAACTTTATCATTGTTTTTTATGTATTCATAAAAAAAGTTGCAAGAACAATAGACTTCACCGTTTGTACTTGCATCTGAGTTTTTTCTTGAGTCCATAAATGATTTATCATTGAAAATATTCGTTCTGTTGATGCATTTGTTCCTGGAAGACTCAGTATATATTCCACAATCAGCAAAAGATTTTTGTGGAGTATTTCATTTGAAGAAAAGTATTTAAAAATTTCAACCCACCTTACATCAATTGGAATATCATCGTCATTCCATTGCTCAATTTTCTGAGGGCTTACAAACTTTTTTAAATAAGAAATTTCATCAAAAAAATCACTTTCAGCTATATCAACTTTTGTATTTTCCAATACCATGGCAAAACTGCCTTGCACTTCTTGCCACTCAATGCTTTTTCTTAGACATGCCCTCTGAAAATCCTCAGCGTACATAAATTGTGAAGTCCACTTCTTAAGGTACTGCAAGAAGTTTTTAAAAAAGCATTGAGTATGAGAAATAAACCATGTCTTATTTATGGTACCGCATTCTTCTAAATTATTTAAGGTTTGTCTCATAGGAATGGAAATGAATTGAGCTTCTATTCGTTCTTTTAATTTAAACTTTAGACTAGAAATTTGGTTGTGAATTTCCATTATAGTTTTCTTATCCCCCTCGACATGCAAAATAGAATTATGAAACAAAGATGACTGGTTATGTAAAAACATTAACCACAACTCAGATTTCGGATCTTCAAAAAATATTTGTAACGCATATGGACATTTTTCAAAAGATAAGCAATAAGACTTTAATGGCTCAAATAATTTTAACACACGTTCGATGGCGGGCAGCAGGGCTAGCCATCTTGTCTTGCAGAAGCCAAGCAATCTATTATATTCGACGTGCGCATCACAGCAAAATTCTTTTAATTTTTCTACTCTAACAGTGTATATATAAAAATGAGAGTATATTTTCACAATAATGTTTTCTATATCCACCGGAAGCAAATCAGTTGCGGTTTGAACCGCATTGTGAATAATATGTGCCGAGCAACCTACACCAATTATGGTTTGTTTAAGTTCTCCATTTAGACGACTAAAAACATTGTTGCTTCCCCTTCGTGATAAACCGCCAAAGTTAGTGTTTGCATTATCTGCACAAAATCCTACCACCTTATGCAACAAATCAGCTTTTCTTAAAATTAGTAAAATGGACTCACTTATAATTTCGGACGTTTTACCAGGTAATGACACCAATTCTAATAGCCGCAGTTTAAGGCCCTCTTTGCAATCAAAATATCTCACCAATGTGGGAAAAAGCTTTATGTCTTTTTTGTTTGATGCATCCGAAAAAATTGACACAAAACTGATGTTCATTAACTCTTCTTGTTGCTCGTTTATGGCAAAGGGGGCCAACACATTTGTGACGATGGACTCGCATTTGGTTCGAGCACAAGCAAACTTGAAATCGAAGAGTTTTTGTAGAAGCTTAGAAGTGCAATCCATCGACCGGAAGCTCTGATTGTGACAAATTGTATGAAAAGCCATTACGGCTTCAGATGTTTGCCAATTTTTTTCCACCTTCACCAAAATCAGCCTTCCGAAAAAATGTCTCGAGCTTTGCCGTACCTATCGTTCCTTCGACTTTTACTTTATGTTTATCGGATTTAATATGTCGGGTTATATCATTTTTTCCTCCAGAAGCAATTGAAAATTCGCTGCCACAAATATTACATCTAACAAACGAATCTCTGTTGGTCGGCTTAATGAAAGGGTATTCTTTTTGCATCTCAGCAGTGAGTTTACACTCTCTTTTCGGCTTTTTGTTTGCCCTTGATGTTGACGCCATTCTAATAAAATAAGCAAATAGGAATAATAGTTCAACTTCTTATTGGACCAATAATATTGGTACTTCATCTTCTCATTCTGAAAGAAAATACTTACTGGAGCATAGAAAACAAGAACTTATACACTGTAAAAGGAAAAACAGATATTTAATTTTGCTTTGACAGCTACGTCAAAACAAATGACAATAATATTTCGTAAAGCACTGTTCACATGCGCATTATTTAAAAGCACTTTGTAATTGAGAGTTTTCATGTGATACATTTTAGTACTATATTTGAAATGAATTTGAAATTAATTTTGCGGGACTTTGCGGGACAAATCTGTAAATGAGGGACATTTTTCAGGCAGTTTATGATGCGGGACAGCCATGTGAAATGCGGGACTGTCCTGCAAAATGCGGGACGTCTGGTCACTATACTGAACGCCCAACTCTTCCGTCACTCTTCATAAGTTTTCGTTAACTCAGAACAAAAAGTGTAAGTGCAACCATAGTTGGAACACTTGCGAAATAGTAAAATCCTATCCAGGGTCGCACTGGTGTTCTTGAACCTCCTAAGCAATGACATTCAAGTAAACGCTCAAAAGTTATAAAAGGTTTTAAAGACTTCTTTAAAATGCCTGCATAATTGCATGTTTCTATGCAGAAACACATAATGAGTAACAACTTGTTCAAACCTTTTGCCGCGGTTAAGACCATGGTTCTAGCAGTAACTATATTTATAGGAAAAGCGTGTCAGAACGGCGTACTACGGTCTTTAAAATATTAAAATTTTGCCTTAACAAATTGGTTTCAGTTTCAGGTTGCAGCTCTTTCTTAAAAGACAGACTTAAGTTGAGTCACATAAAATTTCGGACTTAGAACGTTCAAGTTTCCTTTTGCCTTCAAATAGATGAATAATTACCTATTCGATTTCTCTGCACGTACTGCATCTCTTCCAAAATGTCAATTATTTTATTAATGACAGCAAAGAAACCAAACTCAAAGAAGAAAGATTGCATTCTAAAGCCCGCAACTTCCTTTTTTGTCTTTGCTATACTTCGTTTGCTAAATTTGCAATTGCAAAAAGAACCTCAAAGTCAAATACAAAAACAAAAACCGAATGAAAAAGATACAAATCAACATAAAAAAAGATACTGAAAAAACTCTCTATATATATAAATCCGTGACCGTGACTAAAAAGAAGCCAAGGTCTACCCATACACATGCAGAGTCGACAGCACAGCTCTCAAGGGTCTTCAAAGCATTGCCTGTGGCAAAATTTATGCCAAGCATGCATGACCATTAAGATCCTCACCAAAGCCTTTGCTGGGCTTCTTCTTCACAGGTTAAGGCCAGAGATCGAAGTCGAAGTCTAGTGAGAAGAGCCGGGCCGGCACAGTGTCTCACACATGCAATAGCACCATCATGACTGTCTCTAAAGCGACGCAACGATGACGGCGGCGACGAAGCGAAAATAAGGCAGGAGGTTTGTCGGGAATGACTTCTCATCCGCATCCGAGAGATTCTAGTTGGTTTGGTTTTTTGTTTGCTGATGGTTCTGGTGCTGGTGCTGGTGTTGCTCCGCATCTGGGATGGAAAGGAACTCTCTCGTTTTAACCATTTAATTAATCTATTTTATTAGTTTTGCTTTCGCTCAGTTTTCTTTAATGGAAATTAAAAGTGCTCCGCACACACATATTGTTGGAATGGAATCACGTAGCTAACCTTTGGTTCAGCAGCCACATGATGATGATGGAGATTCAGCGGCGAAGAATATAACTGGAGGAATGATGCTATTTACCACTGCTGATGCGTCTAACTTTGTGCCTTTCGGTCTGGTGGTTTCATTAAGTGGAACAATGGATTCCCATTGTTGCCTTGAAAATAGGGAGTGGTTAGCTAGCATGCCATGCACTATAGACTATCACTATAGTTGAACTGAAGAGTTATTATGTGAAGGATGTTCCAGTAAACTGATCCTGGTAATTTGTGTTTCTTTTATTTTTTATCTTTAATACAACATTTTGTAGCGTGTAAACGGTACTTGAGGGAGGTTTTGTAAACTAAATGGCATTTTGTTTTGTAAATGAAAAGGGGGAGATAGTTTAACCTATTTTTTTGTATTTTTTTTTCTTTGCATTTTTTTTCAGGTTTATCTTATTTTTTTTAGGGACTGGGTTAGTCTTTGCAAAATTTTACACTTTTAGCTAGATACCCACATGGAGGCCAGTCAAATGTCTTGTCCGTGCAAAGAAAATAATCTTTTATCTATTTTTGCTTCCATTTAGAGCATCGTTTGCTAAAATAAAAGTACTGTCAACCGGATACTCGTAATCGGAACGTTCATGCATAAATAAACATTTGAGAAACAAACAACATCCATATGTCCCCTTATTCGAGTTCCCATTAAAATGTGTACCCGATGTTCTTATTTTTTTTTTTTGTTCTCTAAATTTAATCACCATTTCGCAGAACTAATCTTAAACACAATTCAGCGGTACCGCATCATTAGGCCAAATGTGAATCGTATTCTAAAAAATTAGCGGAAACATCTGGACTGGAGCACTCTGGGAGACAAATTTTTATTACGTATTTATTAGTTCTTACAATTTTTTTTTTACTTTCCATACACAATAGTAACTGCCATTGAACATTTAATGGTACAAATTTATATAATATGGACTGAGGAAAGATAAATAATTTGCTGTTGAAAAACTACTTGAAATATGTTATTCAATTACATATTTGATAATTGATAACTACAAGTAAATCCAGTGCAAAGTAAAATTTATGACTTGTTTTTTTATAAATTCAAAACATTTTTAATAGCTACCTTAAGCTTAGTTGATAGAATTCTAAATACGAGAAACATAGAAATATTCCAATAACACAAAACTAGGAAACTGTGATAATTGCCGTTCAATCCATTTGATGTCACACACCATGAAGATCGTTGAACGGGTATTAGATGGTCGCCTAAGTCAACTGGTCTGATGACCAGTGCGTGTTTGTCGCGGGTAAATCAACCACAGATCCAAAGTATAAGGATCATAATGGAAAAGCATCGTGATTCCTTAAATGATCTGCATATGATTCTGGTTGATTTTGAAAAAGCATTCGATAGACAACCAAGAGATCTGATATGGGTAGCGCTAAGACAACGAGGAGTGTCTGAAACCTACGTACAGATGATCATGGACATGTACGCGGTAGCGAAGACAAAAGGCAGATGTCCCGCAGGGGTCACCGATGAATTCACAATTAAAGTTGGTGTTCACTAGGGAAGTGTCTTAAGTCCTTTGCTCTTTAGTCCTAGATTATCTGCTAGAGGGAAAAGTGACGGACCCTAAAGTGCATCAGTTATTCTTTGCTGACGATGGAGCCATCATAAGTGATAATCAGTCTTCCTTGCAACGAGCACTTGATGTTTGGGTAGATGTTTTAGAAGGGAATGTGTATCGCATTAGTTAAAAAAAACATAGGGTCTGTAATGCCCATTCTCTGACGACCCAACTCTGCCATCTTCTGTGACCGAAAAATGTCCCCCAAGCTGAAGGGAAGGCTTTACGTCCGGCGCACATTATCAATGCTGGACAATGCGCAAAAAGTATGAGGGCAAGTTGACAGCAGCTGAGATAAAGATGCTTCGCATGACAGCAGGAGTAACAAAGCTTGATCGAATTAGAAGTTCCAGAATCCGAGGAACCCAAAACTCATCTCGAAAAAAATTCGAGCACGATCGACTCAGTTGGTATTGCCATGTTCAAAGGAGGGATCCTACGAATCCCGTCAAAAAGGCAATGGCAATCAATGTTCCCTTACAATCGCGTAAGAGAGGCAGGCCTAAGAACTCCTGCATCACACAAATGCAGAAACACCAGCATTTGATTGGCCTCAATGATGAAGTGATCCAAAATCGGGATGCCTGTAGATATCTTTTGAGGTCGAACCGGCGAAGAAGAAGACAAAATAATTGCTAAGCAAATTTCAAGCTGGTTTTAGCGCTGAATTCTCAACAGCCGATCATATCTTTGTTCTATATAACACTGCGAGACATTTCATAGAAAATAAAAAGAAATCGTACTGCTATTATATTGATTTCAAGGCTGCCTTCGACAAAATTAATAGAAATATCCTCTTTTATACGCTATCCACCAGAATCGGATTGTTTCTAAGTTCATTATGGTGTACGCAGAACTCTTGGCTGGATCCACTGCTGTTGTGTATGGAAACCCTCCTTCCTCAACCTTTCCTACAGGAGTACCCCAGGGTTTCATTCTGAGTCCAAATATGTTTGCACTTTTTGTTAATTATATTGTTGAGTACCTACCGGGTGGTGTGCGTGCTGGAGGATTACTTCTAAAAGCATTTTTATATGCGGACGACATACAGTAATTTTATCAGATTCACTAAAAACGCTCCAACTCATGATCAAATCATGTCAAATCAAAGGTAATGGTCTTTAAAAAAAATGGTCGTAGACAAGCTGAAAGTGAACGCTGGACTATTAACAACGAGAGATTAGAGTTAGTGGGGGAGTTAGTGCGTTTACCTGAGAGTGACTTTTTCTTCGAACTTGGAATAAACTTATCCAGGGGAAATCTCATCTGCGAAAATGGTTATCAACGCGTTATTAAAAAATCCAACAATAAAACGGTTGTATTTGAAGATTGGCTCATGATCACAACTTCTCCCTGAATCTTACTAAAAACTTCAAACAGTTGCAAGGAGTACTCTACGATCGAATAGCAGTAGTCGATGAGAAGATCTATCTAGACAATATCACCAAAGCAGCTTCATCCCTAACGCGGTTTACTTACAAATCCCTCATCATCTAGGGAATGTCAATTATTTTACTGATGGCATTAGTATCTCTAAAATTAGTGTTATATTTAGATCAGGGTTAGAAAGTCTCAGACTAAATTTTATAACTTACAGGCAAGATATCCCATGAATATGTGGGCTCTGCAATCACAATGAACTTAAGAATATCATCAATTTTCTAGAAATATGTCCAATATCAGACGACTTTACTTTGGAATGAGCAGACTAACAAGAGACGATTGCTTGGAAATTCTGAATGAACAAAGGTCTTGGTCGGCTCTATCAGTTAAGTTACAGAGATACGTATATGTAAATGTTTATGACTACATTTGGAGCATTAACAACGGGCGATAAGTGGCGCTCGGAGTGAATATATCCCCCAACTCTGAATGGATCAAAACCCCTGTATGCTCTCAATGCATTCAAACTACCTAACATACTGTTTTATTAATCTGAATTACATTTTTTAATGTTCACTCTGAGAGACCGAAAACATCTATCCCATATTTTATTTTCAATTTTATTTAGCTTTTTGTATTTGAATTAAAAAAAAAATAATAATAATAAGACAACATAATTAATTAATTGAAGACTTAAACAGGTGAATAGTCACATACTTAAAGGACCTGCTTGGTATTTAAAACCGAGGTTCGGTTTTCCTTGTCGTGTCGAACCTGGAAGCTGGGATTAACCTCTTGGGTGAAGATGTATTGCCTAGTTGCTCAAATTAGCCGAGTCAAATAAGTCGACGTGTTTTGGATTTTTGGATTACATCTACATCTTGGTACAGCTTATAGAGCTTGCGTTTATATCAATATACCTATACAGATATTAAAGCTAGGTAAGTTCTGCCGGGATTCCGAACTGGGCCATTTGGAATGGAAATGCTACTTAATCACATCTACTATTCCTGCGCGTTGGTGACGAGGTTTCCATCATTACTTCAAAGAGCCTGCATTCCGGGGTTGATGCCAGCCGCCAGATGCTTGACTTTCTTGTAGAACATCCGGATATTGTTGCGATTGCGCGACTTTTTGATTTACTTGAGCTTAGAGACTGCGTTTGCCCTCTTCTTTTAACGTAGGAGTTTCTGCTCCTTCTTTCTCCTGGCTCGATACTCTTACCTAGCTGCTCTTGTTTTGCGCTGCACCGCTTGTAAATGTGCACTTCTGTCACCATTTGCCGCACTTATAGTTATACCACGGACTCTTTTTCTTTGGTAGTCGATTACCTACTGTGCTCTCGATGTTCGCATTCGTGGAGGGTTTATCGCTTAGGCCAATCTATTGGAAAAAAAATAATTTTCTGTGCGGTTCGCAGCTTCTTTTCGTTAGGCAGTTGAGCTTTGAATTTAACCTAGTCTTGGAAACCGAGTGCTCACCGTATTACGGCTCTGTTACCGTATAATGGAGGCTGTGCTTACCGATCAAATCAATGAATTTTGATCTCAGCTGATTCCCCACAACGAAAATAAACGCCCCCTTCAAATAATTTGAAGCACTCTTTCGATAGAAGTTGCTTTTTTAAGGATCTTACCCAAGTGGGATTTCCATTCGTTCCATTGATCATTACAAATATTGTGTGTGCTATGTTATATTCTTACACAAATAGAAGGGCCGCTGTTTCCGAGCGACAATATTAAGAAGCTCCTCATGGCAGTTCATACTCTTGGTTGTTTTTTAGACTCCCCCTAACGGGCATCCATTAACTGCTTTGATTGTGGAAGATGTTTGACCTAGTTTGGAAGGTACAGTTCTGCCGCTTTCCGCTTTAACATTGACCGAAAAGTTGTGTATTTGATAATAATATTGTTGAAATGAGCCAGCCGTAGAGGGGATCACTGAAGTTGTTCTGACTGATCGTAATATTTGTTTGCAAGCAGCTTTAGCTGTTATATCAAAAGGAAATACAAATTAAAAATGTCAAATTGTTAAAGCTGGTGTAATGTTCTTAAACATCGCCAGGTAACCGAGTCACGATTTCTTAGGGAACTGCAAAGCTGATGAATTGGCTAGACGGAAATATTTTCAGTACAAAAAGCACAACCACGCAGGACATCAATGTGCAGTGGCTTAGTACATGGGGCATTGTCAGAGAATTGTGCCGCAGTTGGATCACCAAAGACGAACCAACAGTTTAAGAAAGGAACATTTGCGTGACAGGCAGGCATGCTTAAAAACTGGGCATCTCCTGCTTTTAAGAGCGACCAAGGTGACCTACCTTACCCACACCCCTCCTCAAAAAATGGCATCACAATGTTCCGATCTTATTCGAAGTGTACCTTACTGAGACACTTTCAAACCAACCAGATTATTAAAAATATAAAAAAATGAAAATTTTAATTTAAAAGACCTGACAAAAAAAATATATAAGTATTGAAAAAAGCTCACTAAATCAAAACAACTTCTCCATACTCCATCGGTGACCGCCCACCGACTGGCAACAGAACTAAATTACCTTCTCTTACCTTCGTAAAAATGTATTCCACCCCTTTGATTTCAATAAATTGTAAAACTAATTTCCGAAATTCCATTTAACCCCAAAATGTTTAAATGTAAAAGAAAATAAAAATTGAATTCCATTTAAAAAAATTCAATCAACATCCCTTTCGGTTCTGCGTTGCGCTGCATCTAACTTGCTGACTCAGTTTCCTTGGTTTCAAATTGAATTCTTTTTTTCCGCGGGAATTATTCTTGATTTTTTTCTTTTCTTTTCAGAGCGACAATAAAAAGGATACAAGTGCCTAAGGTAATTAAAAAAACATTTTTTTTTTCCTTAAACTTATTTTCTATTCATGCTGTGGAGAGTCTAACGCCAAATTGCTTTCTAATAAATATCGTTTGCAGGACACTGGGTTATTTTTTTTTCTGGAAGGCGGACTCGTGTCAGTTTTGTTTCGCCTTTGTGCATTGTTTGGGTATTTTTTTTTTTAATCTGAATTTGTAATTTTTTTCCAATTTTTGCTTCTGCACCCGTTTAAATTTTTTTTTTTAAATTTGTCCCCTGTGGGCACTTGATCAAAAATACGCAAACACACGCATATACAAATTAAGCGGCATAAGGATGAAAGGAGCAAATTTGCATGTGGAATGGAAAAAAGTTTACAACAGAAAATTGGGTGAAGGCAATTAAACAATGAAAACAGCTGACGTCATTATAAGGTTGAGGCGATTGAGCAGAAAAAAAAAATAAACACGAAAAGGGTTAAGAAATGGTCGGTTTTGGAGGGTTTTTTTTTGTCCAGAAAATTTATTTGTAAACGCATACGGCTTTCTTGGGGTTTCTCAGAGATATATCATTTTTAATAGTTTATTTTCGGTGAATTTTAATTGCTAATTTAATTTTCTGCCGTTTTTTTTGTTTTGGTTGGGGTGTGGGAGAAATTAAATGAATAAGCAGTTTCTTGCATGGTGCGGGGTTTTTCCCTTTTGTTGTTTGAATTATGTTAAATTGGGGGAGCAGTTATCCAGGAAAAGTTGAATAGTTTTTCAAATTTGCTAAGCATATTTATTATAGCAAAATCACCTGTCATCAAATGCTGCTTACTCACGCTGTGATGTTCTTGTTCTAGTTACAGAATATTTCTTGAGCGGCACCCCCTAAAAAAAAATTTCGATGTGGAACGTGTATAGACTCAAGGAAGAGTCTCTCATTTCTGTAATAAAAGATGAAAAAGGTGCCTCACTTCACGGAAGCAAAAACTGAAGCCACGAAGGAACTATATAAGTAACGCCTTCAATACGTCAAAGAACTGAGCCAATCGAAGCAAGGACACGATGAATTGATGGACGGAGGATATAGTGGCGTTCCGTAGGAAATGCTTGCGTCTTAGACGCAAAGTCCCCGGCGGAAAAAGAGGACACGCTGGGTCTAAACACGGAAAAGAGTTGCTTTAAGCACTAAAAATCGTCCGATATCGTTTTAGTTATCGCTATCTTTATATCATTAAAGTGCAGAAAGGTAGATAGGGCCAGATTATCGACCTACGTAATCTGGGCCCATGACTCGAAGGGATACCGTCAAAAGTGATTACGGAGATCGGCCACTTATGCCACCACCTGAATTTGTACAACATATGTCTAGAAGTTTTAGCCTTCCTCAGATGCTGATCAGAAAAGGTAAGGGAAACCCAGATTCGGTATCAGCGTTTATACCTTTTTGTATGCTGGACACTCCCGGGAAACTCTTGGAGGAAATGCTGAGACCCCGACTCTACCATTGCGTAGAGGAGGATACCTGTCAGAAAAGACCGCTCTACGATCGTAGCGATTGAGGAAGCAGTAAACGCTACCCAAATCACCCAACTGGGAAAGCTACTACTTAAGGCAGATAGTATTGTTGACAACTATGGACGTCAGAAAACCTTTAAATAAAGCCAGGTGGAGCAACATATCTATTACTATATCTTGTATATGGTGAAGGACTACCTCAAATGTATGAGACCACAGAAGGCCATTGAAGAATTAAAGTCACCACATGTCTGACCTCTAAAACTCTCTATGATCTCATTCCTTTTGTGGAGATGCCGCATGACACAATTCTACTGTCTTTATGACGAAGAAATCGACATCCAAATCGGCCATGAGGTAAAAAGAAGCAATGCCACGAAGTATTTGGGTGTGACCATCAACATCAAATATATTTTAGGCACCAAATAAAGAACGCGGTGGAACAAGTGCCAAAATTGACTGCGTTGCTGTGTAGGTTGATGGCAAATGTAGGTGGTCCAGCGGCAAAAAAGCGAAGGCCCCTGATATCGACGGCCTTTGGACAAAACTAGAACAAAATCTGCACCAACTTATCTCAGAAAAAATGTCCTAGACCAACCAAGGCGTGAACCAAGGAAATATTAACTAACGCCGGTAAATCTTTGAATTATTTTAAAATGACAGCTAGCCGTCTCTCCACAATTCTCGACTAGCTTGGTTGAAACTGTTGATCGCATCCTAATTGCAGCTCTTACGTGTAACTACAAACATTTGTTCTATTACCAATCGCATATAATATTCATGGGCACGTTTTAAAGCATAGAAGCCTTCAAAATCTCAACTTGAGTTGGACTGCAAGCAGGTACATAATATGTACCTACAACGTCTCTAAGAAATACCTGCATATTTATTGTATTTCTTCTTTAAGCATAATTCTATTAAAAGAAAAACCACTTACGAAGATCCACTTGCATTTTCGAACAAAACTGCATTTTTAAGTAAGTGGTTTCTGCACTGCCAAGGGACTTCATTTCAAGCAACTTGTGTAAATAGGTAGTTGTACATATAATTCCTGTTTTGCAGTCTTCCGCCTCATTCTTGTCTTCACACCCCTGTAATAACCAAGGCCCAAGATGCTGGTGCGGCTGAAACCAGTACAGTATGCTATGCTGATGTACATACATATGTATACGTAACGTACGTAATTGCAAATCCAATTCGTTTTCATTCGCGTCGCGTCTTCAAATTATTTCTTTCCGTCCCGGTGCTGGGCCGCAGCACAACATCGGTGCATCGTCATCAACGAAAGGGGTGCGAAAAAGGAGCGATGACGACCGGTTGTTGTGAAGCATGTTTATGCAATCTCCTTTTTTCTATGTTAATGGTCAAGGTCTAAGGAGCAAAAAATTGCGCATGCAAACAACTGAAGAACCAACCACGCATTTGAAAAAAAATAAACACGTAAAACCTGTCTTAATGCAAAAAGACTAAAAAAAAGATTAAGAGAGAAAGGGAATACATAATTTGAAAAAATAAAAAAAAAAAATTGAAGTTATGTATGTTTCAAAGGATGGAGTTTGGTATCGTGGCGGAGGAATAAAATGGTAAACAAAAGAAATAGGTACACATTAGGTGCGAACCTACACATGACAGGTCAACTTCAAGAACTCTATTTGAGGGTAGATAGGATAGGATAGTGGTTTTTTATTTTCCATATTACCTAGCCCAATTCAGACAGCTTATTTGACAGTTGATAGAATCATTTTAATCAGTAAGCAATCGATCCCACTTCTAAAACACCACATTTTGTTCAGTGCAGCGTTCACTTCTGCCTTAATGGCTTTATTAATGCGCCAAATAATTCAATTTGTAGTGAGGAAAATCTACGAGTATCAGCTTTCGTTGCATTTCGAAAAATGCAGTATTTGGTGCATCGTCTGGGTATACTTCTTCAAAAATGGAAAATGTCCTTATTGCATCTTCAGTGGCATGTTTGTAATATATAATCAAGGAGGCTTCTGGAATACTGAGGAATATGGTCGTTTCAACGAACACCATAGATTTACCGCACGGCGTCGTTAAGAGCTTCTTATGTAACTTCGGCTGAAATAAGAAAACAAGGGTGCATCAAACTACTTCAGAGTAGGTTATAATTGGCAACACCATAGTAAGTATTAGCCTCCGCCGAGTCTCAGTGTGGGGGTTAAGCTAGCGCTTAGACAAAGCTAAATAAACTTTGACTAAGGCGGGTTGGGGGAGGGGCGGGGGACCATTCAGCTGAGACCAAATGTGGATTTGCTCTGAGAAACAAGATCAGTAACGACATTATTTGGCTGAACATCATCAGCATAGAGGTGTAGAACTCCATGATTACAAACAGACGGCAGGTCATTAATAAAGGGAAGAACGAATTCGAACCTAAAATCGAGGTACACCCTGAGGTACGCCTTGATTGATAGGTTTAAAAGCACAGAGATTTTCACCAGCAAGAACTCCTTGCAATCCCCCCGAGAGGAAGCTATAAAAAAGTCGAAGGGCTCTACACAGTCAAAGGCCTTCGAGAAGTAAAGCAGACACAAAATAGAGACGTATCCCGTATCAAAATCTTGCCTTATTTCATCAAAGATGTTTTCCATTGACGTTGAGCAACTGTAGTTAGCTCGAAAGCCGGATTGGTGTGGGTTAAGCAACTGATGAAGAGAAATGTGATTATGTATTTGCTCTGCCACGAGTTTCTCGACAACCTTAGATAAGCATGGTAAGACACTGATAGATAGATTAGTTCTTTTTGCGATTGGTAAATTTCTTTCGCTATTTTCCATGATTGGGGAAAAGTCGTTGTCATTTTATAATGGTTGGAACTTCATATCGTTCCTCTAACCGAATACACCAATTTCAAGTTAGTGAAGGGTTCAACTCTGTGGCGATAGGACAAAACAGCTTAAGTCGAAATTGAGTTGACGATACCATAAGATTATGTATTTCATATTCCATATTATTTTCATTCCACTTAAGCTGTTATGTCTTATCGCTAGAGAACTTAACACAGCTTTGATTAACTCCCATCTCTGACTTAAACGAGTTTGATAGATATTTCCTACTCTATACATAAGCCATATGATCAGTGTAAGGACTTTAAAAGGTAAGTTGTACTAATAATCGGTCTATTAGTTCTCGAGATAGCCCCACTTCCGCCTTGACGTCAGTTTTCCAGTTATAATAAAGGGTGTTTTTTTCTAGTTTGGTTTGGCATTTCAACATGAATAGACGAACAACGCTTCCAAATTGTGCAAATTTGTTTTGAAATTCATGGTTCTGTTCGAAATACGTATCAGCGAATTTTGTAGCGATGAAGCTCACTTTTGGTTGAATGGATACGTCAATAAACAAACCTGCCGTAGTTGGAGTGAGATGATAATCCTCAAGTATATTTTGAGTCACCATTACACCCACAAAAACGAACTGTTTGGTGTGCTTTATGGGTTGGTGGAATATTTGGTCCGTACTCCTTTAAAAACGATACAGTCAATGGTGAACGCTATAGAGCCATGATTACTGACTTTGTCGTTCATCAATTAAACAACCATGATGTGCAGGAACTGTATCTTCAACAAGACGGTCACACAGCAAGAATCACACAGCTCGTGCTACAATTGATTTATTGATGGAAACGTTTGGTAACCGCATGGTTTCACATTGCGGACCAAAACGATTGACCTCCTGGAGGACAACATTCGCCGCGTTACTAGTCATGCTAGGTATGTTCATTAGTTCACCCTTAATCCGGCCCCTATACGGACGGACGGTCAAATATCCGCGTTCTGATTTTCTGTCAAATTGCAGTTTACAGACATTTAAAATCGATGTGTATCGGTATCTCCCTTTCTTTAATCCTCCACTTTCACTTCATTACAAGTGTATCCAAAATTCCTTTCGTGCGCGTACATTTACCGCATAAACAGTTCGGTGAACCTTTGACATCACCCCGGATGGGGAGGACGGGGGCCCCAATAAACTCGACTAAAACTGCTGGCTGGATAGGCTGGTTGATTAAGACCAAAGATAGTCCTGTATTGTGTGCAGTGCAAGAGTAATTTTAAATAAAGTAAAGCAATGCCATCCAATTTTTAATTTTTTTTTTATTTTTGCAAAAGACTTCCATAACTTAGGTCAGAATTTCGCGAAGATTCTGTTTTTTTTACTTGGTAGACCTGTGAAGTGAAGGTCTCATCACTTTGATTAGACAGCACATCCATATGTATAAATAAAACTATGCGTATAAGCTTCAATAAAAAAAAAACATATCTACCTCCCCTACCAATGTATTTGTTTGATATTATATATGTGTGTACTTGTGACCTATAAAAGAGCCTTTTGCGTAATACTAGAATTGTTGCACACTTCTACTTTTAGATCTTCAGTTCGAGCGAAGTCGCTCAGAAAAAAAAAGCGAAAAAAAGGATCCCAAGAACAAAAACCTGAATTGTGTTTAAGTAAAAAGGAAAAAGAAAATTTAATCAAGCAAGAATAAGGAGCAAAGTAGAATCCATCCATTGAGTGTCCAGGTTTTATTTTAGAAACCAGTTCTACTTGTACTCCACAAAAAAAAAAAATGATTTGCTATCGAATTATTCCTTGTTGTTTTGTTATTTATAGAAGGAATCTCCACGACATATGTACATATAAAGGAGTGTGCTTCTGATTTAATCTGATTATCATAGAAACAGCAAAGTTATTTATGACGTTTCTCTATTCAGGGATTTTAACAATCTTTTTCGTGTCGTTCCAACTCTGAGTGTCTTTTAGTGCGTTATCATGTCTAACAATTGGGCCTGTAAATTCTGCCAAATTGTGCTCTATCTTACTTAGATCGAAATAGATTTTTACTTGTCGTTTGTATCTTTTATGATTCAATAAAGCAGCAATTGTGTCGAACCTGACGATGAATAAATTAAAAATGTAAAAATTAAGGCATTTTCTCCATTCGATTCGTAGCACAAATGTACCTTCATTGTGACTACATACATTTTGGGCACGAGAACTATTTACAAAAAAAAAAGCGCGCCACAAAGAAACCACTCCTTGGATTTGAATAAATGACCCATCATCACGAAATGGCTTCAAACCATTTAAGAAGAACAAACTTTAATTGTTGGCGTCTTCCTATACAAGAACACAAAACAAATGCAAATGATTTATTTCAGGGCAATTTGTTACTAATTTATGTTTCAGGCATTATAAGCGAGAGTTTTAATTGGTCTTAATTACGGTTTAATCAAGAAATAATTTCATATTTCCATTGAAAAAAAAAATTAAAATTAAAATAATCATGCAAACATCACACACAACCGCACCTATGTATATACAGACTATGATAAAAGGGATGAAAAGGTGTTCAGAATTCGAATATGTATTGAAATTACACAACTATTGCTTCTTTCCTTCCGGAATAAAATAAAAAGGGTTGACCTACTTCCGTCTTGGTTTTTTTTTCCTTTTTTTCTTTTCTGAAGATATGTATATCTACTTATAATACTAACGGGAACGGTAACATGATTCCTTAAGGATAAATCATAATCATGTGTAGTACATTATTTAGTGGCATAGTTGTTATTAGCGATGAAGAACGACAAATACAAAAGAATTTAAGGATCAAATTACGTTGTTGACCTTGTTAGGGTAACTCAAATTACGATTGAAGACATGTATTTTGGCAGTGATGTACCTCTACCTCTATCTTATACCTTTGTATAAGGAATTTATTTTTTTTCATTAGATTTACCTTGCATTTCCACTTTAAGCAGCTCTGAGTACTTAAATCTTCTACATAATAGGCAGATATACAATTCGAGTGTTCTAATTGCTTAAGACTCTTAATTCGTTGGTAGAGAGAAAAAGATGCTGAGATCGCAGGATAGCAGTATCCGGCCACTTTGCATAAAATGCTTAATAATAACTCTACTATAATACTCTTTTCATCTACAAAACAACTGTTGGAAAAACTTAAAACCTGATACGGTGCACTGGCTAAATTTATACAGTGAAAGTAAGGACCGTACTTACATACAGCTCACTATACTCTGTCCAACATAAATTGGCAGTAGGTACACGTCTATGGGGAAGCTTTTTAAAAATCAGTAGCGTGCCATATTTTTCTACCATACTAAATTGAAAGAAACCCTTCATAAAGTGTTTACCGTCCAGTGAATTTCCAATTGCATCTGACGTATATCCGCCGAGTCTTATTCATCGCACATGGGAGTGTGCACTAGCCTGTGGCTGCTGCTATTCAACGCCCATTTAATTGATGTGCATTCAGAGTTACCAATGTCGGTTTGGTAACTCGTCCAGTTTTTTTTTTTGGGTTTCTTTTGAGGAGCTTTAGGTTTTTAGAGTTCTTAATGATAAGTGTTATCGTGGAGGTCTCGTTTTGATCTTTGACATTTCTTTTAATGTGTGGAGAATATGTTAAAATGCAGTTACAAAATTGTAATCTTTTATCTTTAAGGAAATATATGAAATGGGTTTGTTTGTTTTTTTAAACGCAAATAGGACACAGCTTGCCACCAAAGAAGAAAAACCAAACTGGTCTAATAAACATAATTTCGATAAGTGCATTGGCGACGCTGGATAAAATACTGCAGAGGTAGGACGCAAGGCAAACTTCACCAAAATATGGTCTTCTCTGCATTAAACTGAGTTTTTAATTTGTGCCCATCCTCAGCGAAAGAGTGTTCTTTTGGAAAGAACTGATATCATAACATAAAGATAAATTTATTTTATTTTTTATGAATAAAAAAATTAAAATGAAAATTTCAATCTAAAAAAAAGCATGGTAACCCAACATAATATTCTTTCAGGCTTTTGCTGATTTAAAATCCTTAGTACGGAAACCCTGTAAGAGCTTTTGTTAGAATAGCACCTTACTGAAAACAAAAGAGTGCGAATGAGAGGCAAACATCCCTAGCTTCCCTGTACTGCCAATTTATGTTGGACAGAGTAAAGTATGATGGAAAGCAACCAAAACGAAAACGATTTACGGAAAATTAGCGGCGGTTCAGAGAGTATAACCACAACGGGTGTGCTTCGAACCACCCAAACAGTAGCTCTGCAGATCCTTCTGCATCTTAGATGGCTACAGTTCCAAAAACTGCTATACGACTCACTAATTTGGGACTCGTCAGAAGTAATAGTTTTGGACATGGTATGATCCAATTATAACGGATGAAATTCCTTCCTTTGTCGACTGTATGACGCAACATATCCGGAGAGGAAGAACTTGCAAAGAAACGCAATAATCAGATCGAACGAAATTTCGATTTCCTTCCGCTGATGGTTCGATAACAGCGGAAGGAACAAGTTCTGGTATCTTCTCAGAGGAACCAGAGCTGAGAGTCTCTACGACTACCGGACGCAAGCAGTGTCATCCAATCAGAGATTTTGGCTATTCTCAGGTCGGCTGAGCTAATGCAGATGAGATTTCCATTCATTTTCCATTTTTCTCTCAAAGTTTGGGGTAATTTTTCATAATGAAATTTGACCTCAAACTAAAATATGAAAAATGGCCCCAAATCACAGAAATTTTCGTGTTGAAATTTTCTGAATGTTTCCGCAGGAGACAAAGAGGCTCGGATTATTAGATACAGATATCTGCAGATACTGCGGTGATCTGATTGCTGCTGCGGACATGACACATATACTGTGGTGAATGTGAGGCAATAGCGTGCAGTCGAAGAATTTTTTTTGGGGAGTACTTCTTTGAAGACTTAGAGGAAATCGATGGCATGGACTTCAAGGGCATTTTAGGTCTTTGTAGGGAAATTGGTTACTTTACCAGGGAAATTGTTTAGGTTTTTCTGCCTTTTGAATTGTGAATTCAGCTAGTTCCCCCAGGCATCGCGATGGGCACGTTTTGGTGCCTAGTGTTGTGTGGTGGATTTCGTTTTCACCACACCCCTGTTTAACCTAACCTAACCTAACTCTTCACTGGGTCCCCGGACACGAAGGAATTCGTAGAAATGAAGCGGCAGACGAGCTAGCCCTAAAAGCTCTGCATCCGCTTTCATTGGCCCAGAGCCCTTCTGGGGAACACCAAATGTGTATATCCCAGTGGAACTCTACCCAAGAATTACGCCATGTTTCGCTTTGCCAACAAAAAAAAATTCTCTTCAGTTCCTTTCCTTAAGCAAAATTGACGCAAAGATCGTAACTGACTTCCTCACATGTCTCTGCGCCCTGAACCATCATCTCATTAAAATGGTGAAAAGTCCTACAGACCTATGTATATGGACTCAGCCTTGAACAGCCAAAAATAGCCGAACACATCCTATGCAATAATCCCGAAGTGGCTTAAATGTTTCAACCAAGGACTCACCGGTCGCCACACCAAAACACTAACTAATCACTCATAGGGAGCACAAAACATTTTTTTTCGGTTGCAGTGCCAATCAGCCTAAATATAAAAAAAAAATACTTTAAAGTAATTATATCTTTGAGCATACGAGTAAGGAGAAAGCTAACTCTTCCTATTCGTCTTATTTCTCAACCCTCCCACTTTCTTACATCCCGTCGTCAAACGCAAACATCACTATAAATACTACATCGCAATTAGAGAATTACCACTCCTAATTTTTCTGCGTAGAAACCTCTATTATAATCCACCAGATGTAACAAAAGCCTGTCACATTTTAATTTTATCATCATTTCCATCCTCAACATACCGGAAGAATGAAATATTTAGATTCCATATAAAACGCAGAAACTTCGCAGTACAAAGACCTTGCCATGATCCTGTTAAGAAATTACAAATAAAAACAAGAACGAAGTAAACCCGAGTCTTTTTCTCTCCTTTCTTGCAATCCTGTTTTTTTTAAGGTATTTCTAATGCGAAGAAAATAAAGTCATAGGTGAATAAAGCATCGATCTGGGGTGATGAACTTCAGGTACGTACAAAAATCACATAATAATTCGAGTTTTATTCCTTTACCCAATCCCCTCCTTAGCACGCATGGTACGCATTTTATTCTACTTGCTTTGTGTTTACGAGTTTCCTAGCGAATTTCCGAACAACGTAAAATCCTGAAACTTTTTATGGCGTAGCTATTATAAAGAAAAACATTCAGATTCCTTAAATGTTTTTGTCCGGTTAGAAGAAAGCGGATCTCCAGGGAGAACAGAAACATTGATGGCTTTATGACATCTTATTGTGTCAGGCGATAGAAGGTCCTTTTTTAGTGAAGTTTATTACTCCACGAATGTGTGAGGATGTGTACCGAACATTGGGGTGATGGAATTTTTTTTACGAGCTTTGGCACTTTTAGAAATTAGAAAAGGAAACAGGACATACTGGCGGCGTTCCGGACTGATTGAAACAAAATGATTGCGCATTAGAGAATAGTAAAACTATTAAATGACAGATGCTTTCCTTGCTTGAGCAATTGATGAAACTGAATACCTAACTACACACCTGGTGACGTGATATGTTCATCCGGTTAACATGGATGTTCCTTTGTTTTCAAATCGATTAACGAGAGTGTAACTTACTACATTCCCACAAACGGAATACATCCGAAAGGACCTCCGTACATAAGCAGAAGTTGGAAAACCTGCAACTAAGGACGGTTTGGAGATGTCTATGAAGATCATCGCTGGTTCTTAAAGCGATTTTATTACATCTAGGACTAAGAGCATCGGCTTGAACCCCCAATTCCACAATATATCGCTGTCAGTATAGTGTAACATTTCAATTTTTAGTTCGAAATGTTCACAGCCGCAATAATAGATAAAGAAACTTTAATTACTTACAAAATCGTAGACACGGGAAGAACATTAAAAAATTCCAGAACTAAATCTGCTTCGCTACCGCGCGTCGTCATAGCTCAGGCTCCAAAGCATACCCAAAAGTGGAATCTTGGCACCAGCAGCATGCGGAATTTTCATAAATCACAACCAGGAATTTTATGCTTTTCTTTGCAACTTAACCAGGGAATGGTTTCGTTTCTCTGGTACATTCAAGAGTACACCTCGATACAGACGCAGACAATCTTCTTACAAATGACTCTTTGGCCAGGTTAAAGGAACACTAGCAACCAGGCTACGTTTGAGTTGTGCTGTTGCAAAATCCATACAGTGTGGGCGGTAAGTGAGCTACACGGATAGTGTTAGGTTTACGATGTTTCGCTTTGGGAAATTTTAATTGTGTTCCTTTGGTTTGTTTTGTTTCGCGCCCTCTGCCCTCGCAGTTAATGAATTCAACCCTAATTGCTCCTTTGGTGTTGAGCAAGACGATTTTATTGCAACAACCAAATCAGTTGGTGGTGCGGGTCGAAGGCCAAGTTCACTGGTAAATATTTAACGGTGCTAGTGCGAGCTGGGAACCAACTATTCCATTCCAAGTGTAGGGATGTTCAATGGTATGTATTTCGAAAACAAAGCGCGCGACTATGGACGTACTTTTATGTCCTTTGCTATTTGCAGTTAATTGCTAATTTTTTCCGATTTCTTGTTGCTCGCGTTTGTGAACTAATTTACGAGTGAAGTGGTGAAGAGTTGTGGAACGGTTTTTAATTAGTTGCCAGGATCGAGCTATTTATGGGATATAATTCGATTCGACGGGCCATTCATAATGTTCCTTGGCTAGGTACGCGGGCGAGATTAATTGTGTGCGATTTTGTTGAGCATGTAATTCGATTTTGGGTAATTTTCAAGCATGACGTGGATTTTGGTCGAAGTGAATGACTTGTCTTGTGGAATTTTACTTGCGTTTTTTTTTTTAGATTACAAAATATATGCATAAATTAAATTTTCCATCGCGAGACTTCGACGATACTAAAGGCAGGTGCGTGGGGACTTAAGTTTCCCACTTTCAGCGCATAGCTAGGATCGACTTCAGAAAAGTTTTGATATCCTAGTTTCGGATAAATCAATGAGGCATATGTGCTTTTGTTGCTACATACATATGTGGTTTATAGACCTCTCACATAGGTATTGAATGCATGCTTCTGTTGTTTTTTTAAATATATAATACAAGATATTCAAATTACTCCAATGAAGTCAAGTATCTTGGAATTACTTACTTAGGCGGGGCTACAGTCCGGGGTGGACCTTGGCCTCAACCAATAAGCCTCTCCAATTAGAGCGGTCTTAAACCCCATCTCAAACGCCCAATGAGCAGTTTTTTGACCAGGTCGATGTCGCTGTACAACTCGTAGAGTTCATCGTTGAATCGTCTGCTCCACAACTCGTCAACGCATACGGGACCAAATATCTTACGAAGAAATTTTCTCTCGAAACGACCAAGAATATCTTCATCCGCTTTAGAAAGAGTCCATGCTTCGGAATGATAGAGCAGGACTGAGAAACCGCACTGATATGGTCGAATAAGAACGTTGAACGCTCACACAATACGGCAGACAAGAACTTATATGCGATGGAGACTGATACCTCTATAGTTGGCGCAGTTTAGGGGGTCTCCTTTCTTGTGAACCAGACAAACGATGCTGAGACATACATACATCGGACCAAATTTTAGAAATAAGTTGGTATATGCCCAGTCATCTTAATCCTTAAATAGTTCGCCGGGTCCGGCAGCGTTGTTCGTCTTCAACTTAGATATTGCTATCCTCACTTCAGTTTCGTCATTAGGACTAGCTGTGTTATTGGCAAAAGGGAGATAAAAAGAATCGTTCTTAGAGACAATGTGTGTGCTAAGGAAGTTATCGAGCAAATAAACTTGGGAGTGGGAGTACGACAAGTACAAAACGCTTTGATTTGCAGAAAAACATAGGTCTTGGGGTGAACTACTGGATGAAGTTTTGGTCACCTTTGGAGAGTTAATAGTCACACCAATTCATCGCTTATACAAAACTATAGAGAGTTATTGAAATCTAAAAGATTCTCAACTCTCGTTTGGGAACGGCTAGTCCTTGATTTGATGCACAGGAGTTCCCCTGATATCCTCTAAAGTTTTCAGTGAGAAATAACTTATACTGCCAATGCAAAAGGTATAGACGAAAGTAGATCCTGCATATGTTAAAACTCTTATATACTGCTTACCAAGTATTGAAGAGGTAATAAACACAAATTGAGGCCATCCTTCTAGAGGTCTAAACCCAAAAATGTCACTGTAGGTCTTTACATCAATACCAATTGTTGCATATGCAGCACCTTGCTGATGGCAAAATTCCGCACAGGACAGACTTAACAAACTGCAAGGATTAGATTGCGTAGAAGTCATACTGAATTTACCTTCCCTTCATCTCTACATTCAGAAAGAAGCAGTGGTAAATGCTGGAGCTCAGACGAAATGATTAATTAGGTTTCACACTGAGAGAAAGATGTCTAAAACGATATCACTCAGCCACAAGAACGACAGAACTGAGAACAGAACTAACCCACATTTTTTTAAAATTCACTAGTTTGATATATGTACGAAAGGTTCTAAAACAAATAAAGTAATTGAAGCTGGAGTATACGGAGAGACCACAAAATCTATTCTCTAGGTAAGCATGGAAAGGAGGAACTCCTTATTTTAGCTCGAAATATACATGCAATAGAGCTCTGCATCAACAGAGAATCTAAACGTTACAGATTACTATATCTAGCGAGAAAAACAAAGCGTCGCACGGTTAGAGAAATAATCTTTGTGTTCAGCTGTACGTCCGAATATAATGTTGGGGTTGAATGAATGTGTATTCCAACCAAGACGAGATTGCTTTAAACCTAAATTTAAATTAGATACATATCCCTATATGCCGCTAAGAAAAAAGCGTTTAGAACATGATGGATACCATTCTATTTCATTCTATGAAATTTATCAAAATATAAATTTTTTTTCAACAAAATGCGCGATATATTGGAAAAAATATTGGCTAAATATCTTGTTAAATATTTTTATTCGGTTTCTATAAAATTTTTTGAGGAAAAGAGCATTTTAGTAAAAAACGCCCACATAATGTAGGCGTGGACAAACTTATGAAAGATGGCAGTGCATACAAATTGCGTACTGACGGACGGACGGACGGGCGGACATTGCTTAATAGCCTTATGTCTTGTTCCAGATCATAAATATTTATACTTTAAGGGGTCTACGATGAATAATAAGGGGTGTTAAAAACTATGTGTCAAAAGTAATTTGCCCTTAGGATGGGATAAAAAAACGAGAGAAGCAGGTATGTTAATAAATAATTAGACTGTGGGTTAGGATAGATTTCGTCATACCAAAAGCCATACTGATTGCGTCAATTGACAATTACCTTAGGAGAAAGAAGGAAAACATCAAAACGAGCGACACAACCAGTTTCATGATACTATCTGCTCATACTATACTTTTTGTAAAATAAATATTAACGCCTTCTGACACATGTTGTTTTTTTTTGGCACAATAATAAATAACATTTCTACGTAATATTTATTCTATCTCTGATGCAGCATAATCAACACACCTATAATTTACAGAAAAATACACTTTGAAAAAAATACTGTTTAAAATGATGATATCCGAGTTGGGTAAATATATTTTTGTATCGAAATTAAGTCGCAGCCTGGAAATAAGCTAATTTATGCTCGTCATAGATATTTGGAAATATGTCAAGTTGACTTCAAATGCTTAGGAGCATTCACGAAGAAAATATTTTATTATAAGGCCAGAAAGAAACATTATGTAGCCTTAGAGCTAAGCTCATATTGTGAACCTTAGATTCTTGGAAATCTCTGCCTCGTTTATTAGGCAATCTTTCCAAAGTGTAATCCTGCCATAGGAATTGGTTGAATTTTTATATAACCTGGCGTAATTTTCCAATGTGTAAAATTGCCGAAATTAATTCTAAAATAATTCTTCATAAATAAATTTAGCTTAAGCAAACATTTTTAATATTTTAGGATTCGTATTAAATTCCATTCACGTGTGTCAATGATATAGTGTAAATTTTGAACAATTGATAGGAAAAAGATGGTAGATTTTGTGTTCAAGTTGGTAGAATTTTCAAAATGAAAAAAAGTGGTTAAACATAGGCCCTCGCTTCTAACTTTTATCATTTTTAGATGCTCGTTGAGAGGACTGAAAACAGTGAGAAGGCCAATTAGGGCTTTGAAGTCACATCTTCTCAGTTCAAGCAGATATTTCGATCTGCTCCTATCGGGACCGTCAATGTGGGCCGAAAAAGGGCCGTGCCTAGCCAGAGCATCAGCTCTTTCATTGTGTGTGTCCGGTGCCCAGGTCAGGGTTACAGAGTTACATCTGCCCAGCCTGTTCAGATTTCAAAAGCCTCCTCTACAATGTTGGTGGTAACCGTAGCAGCAGCGCAGGCTTGAATAGCGGCTTGACTATATGAGAAAATATATAAGGCTCTTCCCCTGAGAATGATATTTGTATTAGCTGTGATCGCAGACATCTCAGTCAGAAAGACAGTGGATTGTCTACCTAAGGACTCATTTAAATTGATTCGATAATCATTGGAGTAGACTTCGGCACCGAAGAGCGCAGAGTGAACCATCTGTGTACACGACGGTATCGCCTGGCCTTAAACCGATCCACCCATAACCGCTCCATTCCTTAGGAGGGAGCACCTAAAAGCAACGCTCAAAAACATGTTTTTAGCACATGGAGTCGAGTGCTTCCGCCCAGCTGTGGCCAGGTAAATGATCCAAATGATGCTCATCTGCCGTCCAAAGAGCAAATAGATGTGGTACATGGCTTTTCTGGCTTCACTTACAGCTAAGAACTGCAAGGGAGGTGAGCAGTGCAAAACTTCCATAGCAGCGGTTAAACTTTTTCTCATTGCACCCTTAATGCATACACATGCAAGGTGTTGTAGCTTACTTATATGTCTTCTGAGAGTGTTAGCTCTTGCCCACCAAACAACAGCACCACTCATGAGGTAAGGTCTAACAATGCTCGTGTTTATCCAGTGAACAAGCCTGGGGTTAAGACCCCTTAATCATTTTTCGCCTACTTGGCGCAACTCGATTCTCAAAGCGAAGAAGCAAAACAAATTAACGTGATAATAAAGATCATAATTATATTTTGCTGCTAATGCATTTATATATACATACATAAGTAGATACTGATATAAGAAAGACAAAATAACATTTTTCGCATCTTTATAATATTTAAATATTCAATTAGTCCTTAACAAAATAAAAAATCGTAGGAACACAAAAAACATTTCGCAATTTGTTTTTAAAATGCCGGCAAAATTCTTTCTTAAATTTTGTGTCTGTGACAAAGTATGAACCACGGATATACGTTATAGTGGCAATACCGTCTGGAATGTTGGCCTAAAGCTCGTTCTTTGCTTGGGTTGTAAGCGTAGGCCCGCTGTAAGATAACCAAGTCGCCAAATTTCTCGTTCACAACTTCGTAGCTTCAATTCTTGTTCTCTACTATACTCCTCCACCCTTGACTCCTCCCCCTTTCCACTTCCCTTGCTTCAAATGGCTTAAAGGGATAAATTGTTTTCGATTATTCGTATGACAGACTAACAGGCGTTGCAGTTAATGTAGAAGTATAAAGCATTACCTACTTGTGAACGCTTTGTTTTCTCCTCCTTTTTTATAGGTACAACAAATAAATTTAAAGGAATTTTCCTAAAAATTTAGTACTCAAAAATAATATCTCGATTCACTCAGGAGTGAACATTTTTTGCCACCAAAAAACTCAAAATGTGCTACAGTGCTGTGTTGAACATGTAATGCTTCCAAGTTATTTCTCCAACAAACACACATAACTTTTTTTCCCAACACTGTGTATTTCTTAACAAATTAACTCACCCCTTCAGAGTGTCAGTCATTGCTCCAATAAAATATATGGTTCAAAAAAATAAGTGAGCCTATAGATATAGAACACGACCCATTAACCTCATCTGCTCCTGCATGACTCAGCAGTTGGTGTGCTGGGTGCATTGTTTAGATAAATGCATGTTAAAGTCATTAACATGTTTGCGTCAGTCTTTGAAACAAGTTAATGCCAAATAAATTAAATACAAAAAAATTAAATAAAAATCGATTCAGTATTCGGTTCAGAACCAGCTTCACTGCATTTTTTTCTTTTAGATAAAAACCTCGTTTCAACCATCAAATTTCATCAGTATCTCTTTAATATTTGACAGAAGTATCTCTTCAGTTTCATCTCTCGACAAAAAATACAAAACAATGTTTCTCAAAACAAAATTCGTTCTACTCGAAGTTATTCTAGTACTTGTTATTGCAATCAATTGCTTTACTAGTGTTGAAAGCCAGCGAGTAATTATTATAGCAGGTCCTGGTCGTCTTCCAAACCAAGCAAAACCGATCGTTGAAACAACTACAGAAGCACCAAGAGCCCCTGAAAGGGAACTTCAACCACCAACACTTGAAGCTATACCAGACGCAGAAGCAGTGACACCGGAAACAAGCGAAGTAACCGATCCAGGATATGCTGCAGAATCAACAGGATCAACGCTATCCATAAATGCGGCCGAACAGGATCCATTGAATTAATTAAATTAAATAAACCAGCGCTTCAGAAACCATGACGATTTTATATTATTATATTATTTTTCATCACCCAAAATCTACATAAAAGCTTCACACCCATACACCCTCGTTTCATCATCGACCAACTAGAAGGCATTTACTACAGCAAAATGAAATATATAATTTTATTACTATGGCGACGTAAAATAGTTTCTAAGCTGGGAATATCGTCCTGCACTATCGACATACCGAAAAACTCCACCATTATCTAAATTACCTACAAGAAGATGCCGATGGAGTACATAAAAAATTAGTAAATAACAGACAAACAATGCTGTACAGTTCAGATACTAAACCCAAGACCCAGCAAAGGAAGACACAAGAATCCTGAAAACTACAATCCATAAAAATCTTCCTGAAAACAAATAAATTAAAAAAACAAAAACAATTTACAGAAACTCCAAATTTTTTCTTTTTGAATAATTTTCCGCGATCTTGTTTTCGTAGTTTGAGATATTGTTAAAAAAAATTTGTTTTCTTTAAAGAGCCTTAGCACTCTACCAACCGCTCTTCCAGAGGGCCCTAACACCTTAATTCACCAGGAATTATGTTGGAGTGTTTATGCTCTGGCATTAGCCTTGGCAACATCTTTTGGGTCAGTGCCCCGCAGGATTCCAGTATGTGTTCTGAAGTTTCTGTAGACTTATTGCACAATCTGAAGAGACCTCCTGTAATTCTTTTCGAGATTGATTCGTACACATCTTTATATGGCGTATATTTCTGTTTGAAAGATGCTGGTACTTTAGCCCATGGATTCAGAGCGCAACACTCCTGTATCAGTTCTTTCATCAGTTCTCGATCCGTCTGTTTACCACTTTATCGTGTGGTCTTTCAGTGCATAGATTGTGGATTCATCGCTCCATTCCTTTTGTTGCTGAGTTTGTTAAGAAATTCTTTCCAAAGTTGTATTTCCTAATGCTGTCATCTCTTGGAATAGCCAAGAGTGGAAGTTTTCCGAGTAGTGCATCATATTCTTTCGAGCTGATGCATTTCCCCTTTCCAGTCCCTTCTTTTGGTACTCTTAGAATAGTTTTGTTTGCCGCCACTGAGACAATGAGGTGTAGGGGAGTTAATTCCAATAGCACCTCTATTGCAGCAGTTTGATACAGCCCCGCGACTTCCCCGTTAGGCTCTTACATATCATAAGAGCACGGGTTGGTTTTTTAGCAGTTTCCTCAGTGTGATTTTTCCAGAGTACTTCGTGCCTGACAATCGGATTTTTTCGAGTCTTTAAACTTTTTTTTTCTTTGTGAATGGCGTTATCGTGGTCTTAGCCGGATTTATGTCTAGCCCGGCCATGAAGCACCATTCCTGAGTTACTCTCAGACCTATGATAGCTGGTTAAGGCAGTCTTTGTTTTTGAAATTAAGTTCAAAGCATAACATAGACCTCTGCTATGTTCCTAAGCACTGGAATGAAAAGGATCTGTAATCAAAAAAAGAACAGGCCCTTTAGCCGATTAAAATAAATAAGGAAACGAGTAATGCCAGAAGGTGAAAATCTGCCCTGTCTGAGACTCTTTATGGTTCGGGAGCCTTTCAATTTAAATAAGTACGAACGCAATACAATGCTTCAGTGACTATGTTTCCATCATTTTTGCGAACTGCCTACGTTTCAGTCCAAAAGTCAGAAACCATTTCTAAGGCTTAAAAAGGCATCGAGATGAATTATATCGCAAGAGTATTCGATTTCGATTAACTTTAGTTGAGAGACTGCTGAGTTTTCATGCTTCGTGCTTCTGTAGGACTGTTGATTGATGGCAATAAGAACTGAGACGGTCCTCCTTCAGCGCTCCGCTTACATAGTCATTGTAAAGTGTGAATGATAGTGTTTTAAGATCATACAAAAAAAAGTTAAATACTGTTCAAAATCAGATTGACAAATATCTTTTATGAAGGGTGTTTTTTTTTTTTGGAGGTATAGAATTGAACGTTGGCAACACTATTTTAACCGGCGGCCATTTTGTCAGCTGTCAAGTGATTTATTTCAAGTTTGGTTTAGCATTTCAAAATGAATAGAGTGACGCCTGAACAACGCTTCCAAATTGTGCAAATTTATTTTGAAAGCTCTCTTTTGGTTGTCAATAAGCAAAACTGCAGTATTTGGAGTGATGATAATCTTCAAGTGTATGTGGAGACACCATTGCATCCACATAACTGACTGTTTGGTGTGTTTTATGGGTTAGTGGGATAATTAGTAAGTATGTACTTCTTTAAAAACGATGCTGGCCAGAAAGTTATAGTCAATGGTGACCGCTATAGAGCCATGATTACTGACTTTTTCGTTCATCAATTGAACAACCATGATGTGCAGGAGCTGTGGTTTTAACAAGACGACGCAACATGTCACAATTGATTTGTTGAAGGAAACGTTTGGTAACCGCATAGTTTCACATAACTGACCCGTGAATTGGTATATAAGATCGTACGATTTAATGCCGCTTGACTATTTTCTGTGAGAATATGCGAAGTCGCTAGTCTACGCCGATAAGCCCGAAACGATTGACCACTTGGAGGACAGCATTCGAAGCGTACATATCGGCGTACAAATATTGGAAAAAGTCATCGAAAATTCGAATTTCAGATTAGACTACGTCCGGTTGAAAGTTCTGTACCTCTAAAAAAACAACCAAAATATGTATATATCTCCCAAGCCTTGTTACGTTGATTTCTTATGGATTTTAACTACCGGGTGATTTTTTAAGAGGTTTAGAACTTTTTTAAAAAAAAAAACACAAAAAATTCGAAAAAATGAATGAAATATTTATTTGAATCGATAGTTTGAACCTTGCAATTTAATGTTTAAAGATAATTTCATGCAAATGTTGACCGCGGCTGCGTCTCAGGTAGCCCATCCGCTGAGTCCAATTTTGGCATACTCTTTCACACATATCGGCCGGTATCTCACGAATGAATGCATGGATGTTGGCTTCCAGTGCGTCAATCGAAGCGGGCTTGTCCCTATACACATTAGCCTTGGCATACCCCCACAAAAAATAATCTAATGGTGTCAAATCGCACGATCTAGGCGGCCAATTGACCGGCCCGAAACGTGAAATTAACTGTTCACCAAACTCGCCTCGCAATTGCGCCATTGTTTCGCGTGCTGTGTGGCATGTGGCACTGTCTTGTTGAAACCACATATCATGCAAGTCAAGAACTTCCATTTCGGGCAAAAAAAAGTTTGTTATCATCGCTCGGTAGCGTTCACCATTGACAGTAACGCTGCGATTCGCATCATCTTTGAAGGAATATGGCCCAATAATGCCGCCGGCCCATAAACCGCACCAAACAGTGGCTTTTTCGGGATGCATTGGTAGCTGTTGCAATGCTTCTGGCTGATCTTCACTCCAAATGCGGCAATTTTGCTTATTTACGTACCCATTCAACCAAAAATGAGCCTCATCGCTGAACACAATTTTTCGATAAAAAAGCGGATCCTCGGCCAGCTTTCCAAGAGCCCATTCACCAAAAATTCGGCGTTGTGGTAGGTCGACTGGCTTTAGTTCTTGCACCAGCTGTATCTTAAAAGGCTTTACGCCCAAATCCTTCCGCAAAATTTTCCACGTAGTGCTGTAACAAAGGCCTAACTGCTGGGAACGGCGCCGAATCGACATTTCGCGGTCTTCTGTCACACTAGCTGATACGGCCGCAATATTTTCTTCAATACGCACAGTACGTAAACGTGTTGGTGGTTTAATGTCCAACAAAGTAAATTTGGTGCGAAATTTGGTCACAATCTTCCGAATAGACTGCTCAGAAGGTCGAGAATGCCGATCATAAAATGGAAGCAGCGCGCGATGAACATTTCGAACCGAGCACGAATTTTGATAGTAAAATTCAATAATTTGCAAGCGTTGTTCATTTGTAAGACGATCCATGGTTAAATTGCAAACCAAACTGAAGCTGTTTGACAGTGACACAAGGTACTAAACACACGTCAGCTGTCAAAACCAGTGTTGCCAAAACCAAACCAGCTAAAAAATCACCCTTTATTTAGTGTACTAGGGATGGGGAATTTTCAGTATTTCAGAAAAAAATAGGGTTTGAAGCCTATTTTAGTGGGTTTTTAAATCTCCACCGCTTTCCTGATCGGTGAACTACGCTTCCTTCATTTACTCTTCTTAGAAAATAAGCGTCCAGGCTCAAAAATATGTCATCCTATACAGTAGTGGACAAATAAAAGTTACCACCACACTATTTCACAAAAAACTAAAATTGGAGCTCTGATTTGTCCATGAAGTAAACTGCGATTGCTTTTTTTGTCTTATAATAAATTTGGAACGGTAAAATACTGTTATTTGGAGGTTAATTTAATAACTATTCGAATACACAGAGTCTCAGCGATGTTTAGTTAAAATTTTCTGGTGGTAACCTTTATTCGTCTAATAGTGTATCATGTTGACAGTTGTTGAAATGTATATTATAATGGACTGCATTCCGTCGCCTCTTCCTCAGTGACAAGAACGGTATTTAATAAATGTAAGTAGTACTTAATTTATGCCGAAGTTACTCACCCAATGTAAATTGTCTCGAAATAAGTGCGGTGTGATAGGTAGCATTTAACATTTAACATTGCAATTGAACATTCCCCCGATATCGAGGGCATACGAAACAAATTTCTCTGCTCATGTTGCAAAATTCAACGATAACCATTAAATGTAATTTCCATTCCATTGACAGGTTGCAACGCCTCTTGAGTATTCACATGTTCCCTGAGGTTACTTTGGCTGAACGAAAAAAAAAACACTTCCCTTTTTGACAGTCCTTTTTTTTTTTGCTGTTTTGACTGCCGTTTGTTGCAACCCGTTCTCTACCTTTTGTTACTTTTTTGGCAATTGCATCGACGAATGAACGAACACACGACAGCACACAGTAGTAAGCAGATGTAGCGGAAATAAAATGCCAAAATGATATAAAACTCACATAAAGCAGGTAACATAACAACTGACTGGGCAACCACGAGGAGAAAAAAAGGTTCCTCTTGTTTTTCATTCAAGCCCCCAACCACGGAGACACAAATGAACTGAACCTTGCAAAAATGCAAAAAAAAAATAAATACTGCGATACATGGAAGCAGATACAATTGACGAAATTTCGGAAATGAGTTTCAATTTTTTGGTTTATTTTAGGGGAAATTTTCACACGAAAATTGTCGGCGGGGCGCGGTGGCCTAGAAGCTCGCTCGCCAAAAGGAACATTGACTCGGTTCGGGTTCAATAAATAAGTTATACCGGCAGATGACGCTACCTTTTAGCGAGTCTAATGAGTGGCGGCCTTAAGTTGGTCATGACGGTGTCATAAATGTCGGCTGGTGTCGATGCTGTCCTAGTTGACAGTGACAATAAAATTCCAATTAAATTGGCTGGCACGTTTCTCTTTTAGCAACACTGACGACAAAGGCCAGCAGGCGGAACTTTATTGATCGCAGGTGGAAACCTGAGGTTTCTCATATTTCTAGTGGTCAACGTTCGGGTTAAGTAGACAGACTTTCTGTCTCTCTGCGGCTGTTCTTGTACAGAACAGTTTGATAAATTGATGATCCTTAGGGGTTCTTCTTTAATGTGTAATAGCCGATGGAGAACGATTGACCACAAGAATCCAATTCTCTATCGCATGCTGGGTGGATTGTTTGTAACCGCAGATTACCATCTGTCGGTCGGAAGTGGCTTGCTTTGGGTTGATTTAACATGTTTTCGGAACAATACCGATACCAAAGGATATGCATTTGAACCATTCCTAAGCAAACGATTTTTGGGTTTTGTAGGAATGTTTTGGATGCAGTGACGTAATGAACATAAATAAGATTGCTGTCTGAGTCAACGTGATGAAATTTTCGCTTTACGCGTACCTGTTCGAGGACACGCCTAGATTTAAATTTTTAAATGCGTTCATTTACTCAACATGCAGCAGTGTCAAGCTTAGCTGCGTGTGGGTCAGTTGACCCGTGCTTATTGCGACTAATCGAACGACGTTCGCACACTTTCTTCTCTGGAGGATGTTGAAAGTATAATTAATCTTCGCAGTGGAGTCAGGAAGAACAGCCATATCTGTCTTTGAAAGCTAAGAGAGAGAGAGAGAGAGAGAAATTCGTAGCCGAAAGCTATGCTACTGAACAGATTGGCATGCAACATTTTTAAAAGTTTTTATATTATTCTAGCTGACATTGTCGGCTTAGTTCGAGTGTAAATAAGACTCTTTTTTGGTCATCCATCCCATATTTTGCCAAAGTCACTATCGTACTGCCAGAAAGACGACAATGCCTAAGATGTCTTCGTCTCAAAAGGCTTCGGACCAAGCTTGAAACTTGCTATCAGGCGTGGCTACTAGATGAGACAAACGAATGGTCATTTCCAATTCACCAATCGTCGAACATGTCCAACAACTTGCATTTGTAGAAACATAAGCTAGGCCTGATCCAGCAGAAGGAACTGCGACATCATCAGCATAAGCCTGCGCGTGGAAAACAGAAACGTTGACAGTGATCAGCAGAGAATCGACCACCATTCACCATAACAGCGGAAACAGAACGCAGAATTGTTACTGAAACCACGCGTCAAGTGAATCTTCTATATCATGCCATCTAGCGGTCATGCAGATGCTGTCAAGACTCGCATTGTCATCATAGGTATTGTACTTACTTATCGAGCGCACTCTCGATCCTTCCAACAAGATTCTGGGACGCCGTCTCGCAGGATTTTCCTTGTTGAATGGCATGTTGCATTTCACAAATTAGCTTGCCCCTCAAAGCCCATTTGACGGTGTTCGTAGGGTTCCTCGTTTGAATATGGCAATACCAACCGAGCCGGTAGTCCTCCAAGATAAGTTTTAAGATGTATTCTTCGGTCCTTTGACGGAAGCTTCCTCGGATTTTGGAACTTCTTATTCGGTCAATCCTCGTCACTTCCTGATTTTTGTACATTGTTCAATACTGTGAACCGCATGTGAGTGCCGGCTGCCCAACTGCGGTGTAGAGCCTTTCTTTCAGCTTAGGGGAAATTTTTTGGAAAAGTTTTCCTGCCCTACGGTTACACGATGATTGATGTAGTCATCGACGGTTGCTTCGCTGTCGATCATTGATTCCAGATATTTGAACTTTTCCCACTTGGAAATCACTTTCCATTTAAACAAAAATAATGTCTGCAATAGGTCGGAGTTGATCAGGCAGTACTGATAGTCTGTCTTTTTTGGGCTATTTGCTACCCATTCGACTTCAAAACATCCACCCAGACATCAAGTGGGCAGGAAAGTTCGTTCCTCGCCTATGATGGCTCCATTGTTAGCAAAGATTAACTAGTTGCACACCGATTTTGATTGGGAGCTCTTAGGTGATTTCCCAGGGACGCCTTACTTTTGTCATCGCTCCCTCATAAATGTCTATGATCACCTGCACGTAGGTTTTGGGAACATCTCCTTGGCTAAGCGCAACCTATATCAGATCGCTTGGTTGTTCATCGAATACTTTTCAAAATCGACCAACATCATGTGCAAATACATTAATGAATGTTGATGTTTTTCCATTATGATCCTTATACTCAGGATTGCATCTGTGGTTGATTTACTCGGGCCAACCGGAATCTGGCGATCGAATAGTCATATTATTTATAGCAATCGGCCGTCGGATAACCTCTGGGCGATCTTCATGGTGAATGACATCAGTTTGATTAAAGGGTTATTGTCACAGTTTCGCGTATCTCCATTTCCTCAATACAAAGGAAGAAGATAACTTTCCCTCCACTTTCAAAACTCAGCGGGTATCTCGCCCGGCCCAACCCGACCGCTGTCTCCATCTTATTTGACTGGTAATGTCGGTCACTTCTATACCCGAAGAAACTGTTCGCTTAAGAGTTCTTTACAACACACAATAATGAACTTCACCGAACAAATTTCTTGAGCAACTATCTTAAAAATGGTTGTGCACTTATTCAAGTTGTTTTGTCATAGTTTAAGTTCTGGGAAGCCTGGTTTATATCATATGGATAAAGGCTCTCCATACACTTTGAATATGGACGCACTTCTTCTTCGCGAGGCTTTTGCAACTTTTGTAGTCTAAAATAAGATGAGCCTTATCATCGATATTATGATGGCAAGTTTTAATTTTGCCTCTTTCTTTCCACTACCTTTGCTTCCTCTGTCCACCATCTTGTTTCTTTGCCGTATCGAAAGTGTCCCTTTGAAACTTCTAGTAGTGACTCAAAATTCACATATATTGTGCACTGTACTCGTCGTCGTTAACTTCGTCGATATTGTTACGAAGTTAGTTTTGCATGTTCCTAGTTAATGCTTGGACTTTTTCTTTCTCCAGGTTGTACCAATTGATTTTCGCAGATACTTTTGCCCCATACATATTTCTGTTAGAAGGAGACGGTGCTGTCGGGTGATCGATTCTCCCAAGATCTTTTACCGGCATTGGGTACAATTATCGCCACTGCTATAAGTGACCAGGTGCGGGCTTTATTTGATGAACATGGTATTTAGCACGGTTAGACTGTATGACTTGCATATACTTAGGATGTCTTTAGCTGACGAATTCCTTGTTCGTTTTCCTCGTTAGACTTTCCGTTTAAATCGTCGCCAACAAACAAAAGGAACAAACATCCCAAATAAAGTTCTTGATATTCCACACCTCACCTGCATCACCAATTTGAGAGACATCGAACGGGGACAGGACTTTAAAATGCTTTAAACGTTGCTTAACAACTCCACCTGTTTTCGTGCATAATTTTCCAATAACGCTTTAAGCGTTTTAAATGTGCATTCTCCTGTTATTTGTTGTTGTTTGATTTTTCTTCTATGACACTAGCAATCTTCAGTCATGTCAACGCACGGACTTGCATGCAAACTTGCGGGACAGTTTAAAAATGTTTAATGTATTGCTAGGTTTCTCTGAATGTTTAAATTACATAGAAGGGATGTGCCGCCTTTTGTTGACTTTTACGACAAGCACAATTTGTTGTTATGTAAAGAATTTGTAATTTATCTTAACCATAACGTAAAATCTTTACCGATTAATGTCTGTTTCAAAAAATTATGAGTTCTATTAATTTTTCTCTTTTACTTTTGGCCGGCCCTCTGCATGAATTTTAACGGAACCCTTATTGAAACTGTTACGTATACGATCTGTGGAATTTATGGATATCCAGACGCCCTCAGAGCAAACATTAATATGTATAATTGCAATAGGTGCCTTAAAGGTATACACTAAATCTCCTCGCAATACCGCCTAACGATATGCAACAAATAAATTAAAATAAGCTTCCTCGTCTAACAGCATACCAAAAAGCTTTTCGTTCTCAGCCAACCAACCCACATGAATTACAACCCCACAAGCAAAAGCTACACTCATTCGCATACACATTTCTATAGCTCAAGCTGTAGAAGTAGTATTCTATTTAATGCACGTCATGCTGTACCAAATTAAAATAATGATGAATAAATATGAATCATAATGTCTATTTATTGACGTTTATTAAATAAAGCCAGCTGTGTAATGTGGAAAAGTTTCAATTGAACCGTCGTACTTCACAGGCAGCGTGGCCGAGCGGTCTAAGGCGCTGGTTTTAGGCACCAGTCCGAAAGGGCGTGGGTTCGAATCCCACCGCTGTCAGAAAGTTTTTTTTCTCAATCATTTTTAAGAAATTCTATAATTATCATTGATTAAGTGAGATGAGTCACTCAGTATTGTAATTGGAAATATATATTTTGATGATAAATAATCTGACTGTGTTCTTCTATTAGACATGCATGTAGATACAAAATTTATTAGAACAGGATTTCCTATGAAATATGAGGATCTGGGTTATTCTTGCGATGGAATGTGAACCAATTTTTTCTAAATTAGTCCGCTGGTGAATTGAAATGACTAATCTTGTAGTAATTATGCCGGCGGCAGGTAATCAAATATGGCATTCGGGATGTGAAAGTAGCAATAAAGCGGTTTCAAATTAATTAACTGAGTTTGGTATTGTCTTACAATTAGAAGATTACAAAACGCTCTTTCTTTATTATGTTATGCTTAATTGGGATGTATCCGCTTTTGTCTTGGGCCACTACAATGAACATAGTTTTGAAGGGTTTGCTTGTCTCTGTCCATAAGCATAGTACACTAATAAAATATTTGCACGTTGTTAAGAACATTGGCTTCAATGGAGATACTAGGGCTTGAGTGTTGCAACAGTTAAAAAGTAGTTTCTTAGTTTCCTATCTTAGAAATTTTTTTTCCTTAAAATGAGCAAGAGCTACCGAGGCATATCCCTGCTAAATGTCGCATATAAGATCGTATCCAACGTACTGTGTGAAAACCTCAGCTTCCGTTTTGCCAGATCGACCTTAGACCAAACTTTTTCACTTATTGTTAGGCAAATCCTGGAAAAGAACAACGAATTTCAAGTCGAGACACACTATCTTTTCATCGACTAACAAGCCGCATATGACAGCATTCAACGTCAGGTGATCTGACCCTAGAGCTAGAGCTAGAACACGGAAGGCACTGTCTATGCGAAAAATCTGGACATTATCGCACAGTGGAGCAGAAGAAGTGGTTTTGTGCGATAAATTATTTTGAAAGGTTTAAACTGACTTCTTGTGCTTTTAAGCCTTGGATAAGAGTAAACATGAGTTAAAATTTACTTTATATTAAGAAAAGGCAAATTTGGAGTGTTTTTTTTAAAGATAAACTTACGTGTTTACATCAAGAAAATGGAATAAATGTAAGTACATATTATATAATAAATATGAAAACCAGTACAGGGTGTTTTTCTTAGAGGTACAGAACTTCGAATTGAAATAAAACAAAAGAAAATCGTTTTAATGTCCACCAATTAAATATGATTTCAAGCCATATGGCCTCGGCGGCTGGTTCGAATAAAGACAAGTCTAGAGGTCCAATTTTCGACTTTCGCTCTATGTCGGCAATAACGCCACGAATGTTGGCTTCCAAGTCCCCTAACGTTTCTTGTTTGTTGGCGTAGGCGAGCGACTTCACATATCCCCAAAGAAAATAATCACACGGTCTCGGTGGCCAACAAATCACACGATCGTGGTGGATCGCGGTCCATTTCGCGAAATTATGCGCTCATCGAATGTTTCCTTCAATAAATCGATTGTGACGTGTGCTGTGTGGCATGTAGCGCCGTCTTGTTGGAACCACATCTCATCCACATTCATTCCATCCAATTTGAGAACAAAATAGTCGGTTATCATGGCTCTTTACCAGTCTCCATTAACGGTAACTGACTCTCCAGCCTCATTTCGGAAGAAGTATGGCCCAATGACTTCACCAGCCCATAGAGCACACCAAACAGTCCGTTTTTGTGGATGTAATGGCGTTTCAAGCGTCTCATATAGATTCTCTTCACTCCAAATGCGGCAATTTTGCTTGTTGACGTAGCCATTCAACCCAAAATGAGCCTCATCACTGAACAAAATTTTGCGATGAAAATCAGCATCGATATCAGTCTCATTTTCGGCCCCATCACGACGCATTGCATAGTCTTGCGGCTTTAATTCTTGCACAAGCTGGATCTTATAAGGTCGTAAGAAGAGATCTTTGCGCAAAATCTTCCATAAAGTTGATTGACAAAGCTCCAATTGCTGTGCACGGTGGCGAATCGATTCATTCGGGTCCTCTTCAACACTTTGCTCTACAGCAATTGTTTCTTCGGTGCGCACTGTTCGAAGTCTCTGCGGATGCGTATTATCACATAGAGTAAACGTAGTGCGAAAACGACCAGAAAATGAACGGAGCTTGCGGTAAACTTCGCGAACTGAACCATTATTTTCGAAATAAATTTGCACGATTTTCAAGCGTTGTTCATTTGTCAACCTGTTCATGATGAAATGGCAAACCAAACTGAACATAAATGACATTATACCTAGTTGTCAGATTTGACCACAAAAAGTCAGTTTTATTTCTACTCCAAAAACCAACCTCTAAAATAAACACCCTTTAAAATCTTTTTATTTTGAACCGAAAATAAATATTAACAACGTTTTGTAAGAATCTCATAATTTACATTTAATAATACTACATTCAATTTTCAACAAAATTGTGCTCATTCATTTTCAAAGAAATGTTCTCTACATCAAACATATTTATAGCATCTGAATGAAAAACTTTTTTATTAAAAAAAAGATTTTAACTTCTCAGATTTGATAATAGAAGATCTGACGAAATTATCATTCTATTAAAAATGTTTGTTAAATTGTCTTTTCTAGACGTTTTTTGGCTAAATTGCTCGCTGAAAAATTTGAAATCTTTTTTCGTGATTCTAAAGCCCCTTCTTTACTGACCAATCGGTAAGAGGCATGTAGAAGCAAGTAAATGGCCATGACTCAATATTTTGTGCACTGCTGTACTCATATTGTACCAGGGATACAGTGTAATAAAATATCGGGCAGATTCTTCGCAAAAGCTTTTGAATTTTTTATAGTGAGAGTTTAAAACTACTTTTTTGCGTGTAGCTAGGTGAAAATCGTTGAAAGACATCGCATGCGAGCTTTGCGATAGTGTGGGACTGGAAACACCCACTAAAAACACCCAGGGAAGGCATGGTGTTACCATCCTTCCAATAATCGCACCTAGTCGTCAGACTAATCAGCAATTTTGTTCTAATATGTACTACGTAGCTTAACTTCATGTCTTCTAGCGACCTTCCGAACCTCGTCCTCTACCATTTCAATCTTTAGATCCCTATGTAGATCAGCGTTACGTACGTACCACGGCGCATTAACAATATTGCGTAATACTTTGTTTTGGAAGCATTGTATGCTTTGAAGGTTGGACTTACTTGTGCACCCCCATAATTGGAGGCCATATGTCCAAATTGGTTTTAATATTTGCTTGTAGAGAAGCAGTTTATTGTGGATTGAGAGGCATGAATACCTCCCTATGAGCCAATATATTTTAATATATCGTAAATTTAGTTCATCACGTTTTTTTTTGACATGAGTTTTCCAGAGCAACTTTGCGTCCAAAGTCAAGCCTAAGTACTTAGCTGAGTTCGAATGCTGAACCATTTTATTATTTATATACACAGGTATGTGTTGTACGTGTTTATTTGTAAAGTTAACATGAACCGACTTCAGTTCATTTAATTTTATTTGCCATTTGTTGGTCCAATTTGATATATCATTTACTGTCCTTTGCAGTTTTTCGGTAACTTCCTGCAAGGTTTTTCCTAAACCTGCAAAAGTGGTAACAGTAGTTTCTTCATTTTGTGGTAGGTCGTTCGTGTATAGGAGAAATAGTACAGGTCCCAGCACACTTCCTTGCGATACTCCAGCTTTAATGTGTTTCGATGCTGAGTATTCATCTTCTTGTTTAATTCTAAATAATCGTTGCATTATATAGGACTCCAGTATTTCAGAGTACTGTTTTGGAAGATATTTTTGTAGCTTACGGACTAATCCTTTGTGCCAGACTTTATCAAAAGCCTGTGTTACATCAAGGAAGATGGTAGAGCATATTTGTTTTTCTTCTAAAGCCTTTTCTATTATATTAGTTATTCTGTGGACTTGATCTATAGTTGAATATTTATTTCTAAATCCGAACTGATGGTTTGGGATCAGTGTTTTTTCTTCTAGAATCGGATGGAGTCGTTTTAGAAGGATTTTTTCGAATAGCTTAGAAATGATTGGCAGCAATGATATCGGCCGATATGACGTTACTTCACTGGGCAATTTGCCCGGCTTAGGTACCATAATAACTTCCGCGACCTTCCACATACGTGGAACATACCTTATTGTTAGTCTGAACGCTGCATTTATTATCTGTGCCATTTTTTTCATACCTTTTTTAGGCAGTTTTTTCAGAATTTCACCCGTTATTAGATCAAATCCCGGAGCTTTTTTCGGGTTGATCTTTTCTTTTATTTCTTTGGCTATTTCCCTAGAGGTTACTGCTGGAATCGATCTGTCGTCTTCACACATTTCTTCCATTTGTTGGGAATTATCATTATCGTCATATGGCTGGAAGACATTTTCAAGGTGTTCCGCGAATAGATCCGCCTTTTGTTTGTTTGTTTTAGCCCAGTTACCACTGCTGTTTTTCACTGGCGGAATGTATGCCGTTGGTCTTTTCATTTTTTTTTGTAGCCTTCCACAGTGAGTATTGTGTACTATCATCGTTTGTCAGATTTGTAAGGTATCTTTCAATCGATGCATTTTTAAATTCTGCTATCTTTTTTCTGAGTTTATTGTTTAAACTATTAAGTCTATTTTTATCACTCGGAGCTCTTGTCAGTTGCCATCGTTTGCGAGCTCTTTTCTGATATAATGTCGCAGACTTCTTTGGGATACACGTTTCTTTTTACTTTGCTATTTAGTTCAGGCGTTGCAGCCCATGCAGCCTTTTGTATAGCTAAGGTGAAGGACTGTACTTCGCTTTCTAATTGCTCTATTGTATTAATTGTTGTGGATAGTTCGATGCATTCATCTATTAGGTATCTGAAATATATCCAGCCAGTTAGTTTGTTTACTAGACGTGGGTTGTGTTCCTTCATTATAATTTTATTACCAAGTGTAAGCAGCACAGATGAGTGATCTGAGTCAAGATCTGGCCCTTCCTTAACTTGGGTAGTATTTGAAGAAATATTCTTAGTTATGAAGAAGTCGACAACATCCGGGATTTTGTTCCTATCTGTGGGCCAGTAAATAGAATTTCCCGTTGAATGGTAGTTAGCATTGGTTTTTTTAATAGATTCATGGAGTTCTCTTCCTCTTGTATTTGTTAATCTTGATCCCCAAGATTTGTTCTTAGCGTTGAAATCTCCACCTATTATGAATTTATTTCCGAATTTGCGTAAGTGGCATTCAAAATTGTTTTGTTTCAGTCTGTAGCTAGGAGAACAATATGCCGCTGTTACCGTTATCTGCCCGGTGCTTGTTTTTATGTTTACGGATTTGGCTTGTATTTCACACGACTGGTATTCTTCATCTTCATCGTGTTTAACACCTTCCTTAATTATAACTGCGGCCCCTCCTCTTGCTGCATTGTGAGGATGTGGGGTATGGTATGTCTTGTATCCGCGAAGCTTGTATTTTGTTCCAATTTTAAAATGTGTCTCGGAGACTAGACATATGTCAATTTTGTTTATATCCAGAGTCGCTTGTAATTCATCTTTGCGATTCTCGAGGCCATTGGCATTCCATAACAAGATTTGTATGTTTTTAGCCATTATGATCTTTTAGGTACAGTTCTTTTATTACTGTTTTGTTTTTCAAGGAAAGATATTCTTTCCAGAATTTCCTTATTATTCTTTTCTATATCTTCCATTCTGTTAAGAATTCTTTGCATTATATCCTCCATAACATTTTTTGCTTGTTGTCTTTTACCTGCTGTAGCTCTTTTGCTACTATACACCCTCTGTAGTTGGTTGGGTGTCTTTCGCTACAATTGGCGCATTTAGGGACAGCCTTTTTTTCCTTTATGCAGTCTTTTGTATGGTGGTCTCCTGCACATTTAACGCATTTCGGGTTAGAGCTGCAGTATTTGTGAGTGTGACCATACTTTTGGCAGTTCTTACATTGAGGAACTAGCTTTGATTTCCGCAAAGGATGAATTTGTACTTTCATTCCTAAGATATCTTTAATTTCATAAATTTTCTTGATGTCTTCATTTTGCTCAAAAGTAAGCATGAACATTGGTAGCGGTGCTTTACTCTTGTGCTTAAGCATGTTGACGACTTCAAGTATTTTGAAGTTTTTCTTCTTAAGGTCTTTCGCAATGCGTTCAGGTGTACATGAGTAGTGTAGTTTCTTTGCAACAACCTTTATTGGTCTTGTTTGTTTATTTTCAAACGAATACCATTGCACCTTTTTCTGGTTTAGTAATTTTGTCAAGTTTCTGTAGGATCCTTCGTTATCCACATTTATTTTAACATCATTACTATTTAGAAGAGCTGTATTAGCTTTTATTTTATTTTCTTCTAGAATATTCAATAAGCCTTCGTACTTCGTAATACAGAGCACTATAATTGGGGGAGGCTTTATTGGCTTGAGTGGTTTAGTTTCTCTATCTTTCACCTTTTCAGGGCTTTTCTGGTTCTCCTTTGGTGCTGAAAGCTCTCGAGACATGCTGATTTTTCTTTTCTTGTTCCGTTTTGTCCTTCTACAGGATGGTTCTGTCTCTCTGCGCAGTTCTTCTTCATCCGTAGAGTACACTACAGTTTTAGGTATCTGTTCATTTTGATTGTTATTATTGACCTGGTCTTTAAGCAGCTGCAGCTCAAGCTTTAATTTATCAATTTCACTTGCCAGTTTTTCACTGAGTTGCTTAAAATTATCTCTTTCTTCACAGGCTTTTTTATAATTAGCTTCCAACATTGCATTTTCTCTGGTTGGTTGGGATGGTGGTGTCCTTACCAATTTACGACTCTTTATAAAAGGGTCATATTTCAGCAACAAATGGTTCCCCCCAGAATCCATGGAACCGGCCTCCGAAGAGGATGGATTTACCAGTTTACCTGGCGTACCACCTGGGGTAGTTATATTATTAGTTTTGTTCATTGCATATTTTTCGTTTTTGGTTAACTTTTTTTCAAAAAGTTTAAAAATTTGGACTTTAGTCGCCTCTTACGACAGGCATGCCTACCTCGGGTATATTCTTTCCCCTACCGGAAGGGTAGGGCAAAATAATATAAAACTTTTGAATTAAAAATTCACCAATTTCAGTGATGGTGGCGGATAATTTATTTTTTTCAAAAAATCTCTTCCCAACATTACCTGTGTTGGTATTTCCGTATCCTGGCTTAGGATGATCAACAATTGAGCCAAGTTTGTCTATAAATTCTCTTTGTTTTGCTTGTTATCCACTCCTGGACTGCAAGCTGATATGCAACATGCAGAAGACAAAGTCTAAAGTTCTGATACAGGCAATTAAATCATTTTGTCTACGTTGTTGAACTCTTTACATGTACCATTGCATAAATTACATCTCATGTGTCGGATAAACCTGCCTGCCATCAATCATTGATAATATCGTTTCATGTTTCACAACAAACTTTTTGTTATGGATAGTTATATTTGACGCATTAAGATTTTGGACTTGTGTATCTTTTATTATATTTATGTTAAATATAAATTTAAGTTAAATAACTAAATAAAGATGAAACTAATTCTTAAAAAATGAAAAAAAAAAAAAATATTTTAACTGGATAAGGTATTAGTATTTTAACTCCTTACTTTGTTTCTTTTTTGCTTTACTTTGCTGACGATTTTTTTTCTTCGTAATGCTTTTTATTTAATATTACATTGCTAAAGAGTAAAAACAACAATCATATTCAGGGAATATTAGAAAAATAACAAGAAGTTATCAATGTTGTTGATCAAAATTGTATTAACGTTATTCGTTATTAACCCTCTGCAACTGACGTGACCTAATTTTTGCAATTCTTCTGAAGTGGTAGTACATCAGACACAATTTTTAGAGATTATATTCTCAAAATTCATTTTAATATTCTTACTTTAAGCTTTTATGTATTTAAGTTAAGAGTGTGTTTTATTATCCAAAAGATATATAAAGATGAACAACATTTATTGATTTTAAATAACGACCCAGCACACGTTTTTTTCGATTTTGTGGTGTCTGTCATACACCACGTCAGTCGCAGAGGGTTAAGTTACCCGCCAGTTGACGAAGTTGAAAGAAATTATTTTGTGAAATATGCTACACGACTTTACCTTTCTATAAAGAATTCAAACTTAAGAAGAATCGAAGAGTTATTGATTCTGAGGTCAATAAAGCACAAAAACAACAAATGACACTTTTGAAAAATCGCTAACACAATTTTTCTAAAATAAAAAACAAACATTTCCGGCAAAAGTTTAGCACTTCTGCCTTCACATTGATATTGAGGAAATGTGTCATAATTATGTACAATTAACAGATTTGATAAACTTTTGCCGGAACAGAAGATATTATGCAACAATTAAAACAAAGTCGGAAAAAAACACTCGCTCCTTAAACCCCTTAATTCACTATTAGAATATTGGATTATATAACTACATCGATTAAATTTTCTCAATTGCAAATTTCACAATGAACTTGTCAACTTTGAATGCTTTACTTACTTAGTGCAAAATATATAAAAAAAAAATTTTCCTTATCAGGAATACCGTATACTTGGGAAAAGCAACATTTTTTCATCTCTATGGAGCTTCACCAGTGTGCATCGGTCGCTCTCAGGGTGCGCCGTGATAAAGGCTTTAATGGCTATTGAAGAACACGCGAAGTCTTGAAGTGAATGAGGACAAGATTGAATACATGATATCAACAAACAAATAAGCATCAGTTAACCACCTAGGACAAAATGCCACTTTTGAAAGCAGCAACTTCGAAGTAGTTAAGGAGTTCATCTACCTCGGTGTAAACCTATTAATATACTAACCTAGAAAACCGCTGTTACTTCCGCTTGGCGAAGCAAAGGGAAGAAGAGTCAAATAAATCTAATGGAAATCTTGTCTGCAATAGTCGCATGTATCCTTGAATGCAAATTAAATTGGAAATATTCGTGCTGGTAGCCAATTTAATGAATCTTTTGAATTGAGTTAGATATAATTCTCGTAATGGAGATTGATAAGGTTGCGCTGTCGCTGTGATTTTTTTTAAGAAATTCAAACTTTTTTAGGAGATTTTGAATATTTTCTGCTTCCTGTTTTATTATTCCGAGGATGTTATATAGATCAATAGAGAGAAATCATAACTTTACACTATTTTGACTGCATATTTACTGGTCCCTCTGTGAGGTTCACTTATTCTCCTTTAACAAATTTCGTCAGGAAACATGATTAACATTAAATACGTTAAGGAGTTCGTATGTCCTTGGGATTAAGAAGGCCCAGGTAGATTCCGCACGTCACTACCGGTCAGTATACATCCTATATATCCACCTAACCTAACTTAACCTTTTGCTTAAATATCAAGTAGCTATTAAAAATTAAAAGTAGCTACATATTAATTCTAGAACATGTTATATTTAGTAGTTGAAAATCAACTGCGCCATAAATACAGCACGTGTATTTACAATTTAATTGTTAATCAGAATTCACTGAAGCATTTTCAACTTGAAATATAAACATTATTTAATATCAAATTACGCCTTAACTTGAAACGTGTTACGAAAACTGTAAAATTGAGATAAGAAATGAAGAAGAACCTTTGGGTACCTACATATATAAAAGCTCGAGCCTATTTAACAGCAAAATCAATACATTGCATTCTTTGATGGCTCAAAGAGTTTAAAGAAATTCTTAAACTATTAAAATGAATTTTAAATTCTTTTTCCTTTTTGCCATGATTTTGGTGTTCCTTATGGGATCGACCGAAGCTCGGAAGATTGGAAAATCTATCGTGAGTATATTTTTTTTTCCATTACATTTAAAAATATATAATAAACTTTTTTATTTAATTTTTAGGGCAAAGCTGTTAAGAAAGCAGGAGAAACTGTGCACAAAGGAGCTGAAGTAGCTAAAGATGCAGCTGTGGTAGCTGGTGTCGGTGCTGCAGTTCTGTCAAAGTGAACGAGTACTTACTGAATTTAGTGAAAATGTTGTTAATAAATAACTGAATCGCTAACTGTCACTAAGCAATATTTTTGTTTTTCTGCTAACGACGATGTTGGGGTTAGGATATATAGGGATCATCATTTTCTCATTTTTACTCCATCCATACTCGTCCGCCAGTGGGATTCGCCGCTATGACCTCAAATAGCTTTTGCACGCCTCGTACATTCGGATTATTTACAACTGGGTCCGATTAAATGTTGATGCTGCTGATTTAGGTGATCTAATTTTATCGAAATTCACAGATCTTCCTTAATGCGCTGAGTCTGTATGCGGACCACAGCTTTCTCTTTATTTCTTTCTTAGCAGCGTAAAGGACTCCATAGGTCCACCGGCGCTTGACAGTATCAGATAAATTACTGCGTGTAGCGGATACGGAACGAGTCTTTGATACGAATAATTACTTCATTTGTAGCTGACTGACATAGGTCCCTTAAGTCTTTTGCAACTGAAAACACCTCGTGACTGTGTAAGGGGTGAACAGATAAGAACGATAGGGAAATAAATAAATAAAACAACATTCATTCCATTACATATGAAATAGCACATCATTTAAACGGCCGTCTCTGCTCCGCTGGCAGTGTCGCCGGTCCAATACGTGCGGTTATTTCGGCAATAGCGTCTCGAATGTTGTTGTCCAAAGTGGTTAACTTGTAAGGCGGGATGACATAAGGGCCGCGGACAATAATGTCCATTGACAGCGAGTGTACGCTCAAACTTTGTCACGGTACGACAAATTGTCTGCGCTCTGAAGGAATGTAAATGTGACTACTGACCTCGCGACGAAAGTCAAGTTACGCACATACTGAGTCGGAATTTAAATAGTATTTATACGGCATCCTAAGGGTATATTAATTTTGACACATAGTTTGTTCGCCTCAGACCCCTTAAAGTAAACATATACGTACAGGGTGGACTATTGGTTTTTGTTTAAATCATAGGAGAGGTTATTTTGACACTCACAGGTGTTTCGCATTAGAAATCTTGATAGAAAGTCAGAATCATACCTCCGAGGAACGAAATGAGTCGCTACACATCAGCATAGGTACGGAGCGCCCAGACGAGAATGTAGCTGCTGTAGCCGAAAGTGTGCGAATTGTGGTGTGGTGGCATCATTGGACTATTTTTCTTAGAAAATGAGGTTGGGAACAAAGTTTCGGTCACCGAGTAAACGGACAAAATGGAAAAATTTAAAGAATTAGTTAGATTGAAAACTTAAAATTGAATATCTGTGTAGCACGAACCGAAACGCTAAAGAAAAAGAGAAAGAAAACAAAAATACACTTTGATATGTGGGGTCATGTGTAGCAATGTTGGAGTTTTGCCAATTGCGTTTGTCCAAATCAACTAATGCCTAAGCTTCCGCTGGTCACTTGTCCCATTAGGATGTGTGACAGCATTTTATTTGGAAACAGCAGAATATTTTATTTATTAGGACTTTCATACATTAGTAACTTAAGTACATTTTCCAAATAAGTTTCCTATGCATAATTAATATACTGCCCTCGTAATCCCTCATTTGACCATTACGTACCCCTTTATGGCAAAGACAAATTGTAACTAAAGTCCGATTTAAAATTCCATCCATTAGTGGTAGTCAAAAACCATGACTCCTACCCACTTACGACCAACCATAGCAACAACTGTCATACTTAAAACCATACTGACAACGGCTTCATGTTCATCGTGTTCCAATAAAGCCCAACGAAATTTGTACAGGAAAAAAGTTTGCTGATATTTTTTTTTAATAATTAAAACCCTTTTTGCATCCGTTTTCTATATTCCGCATAGAAAGAAGCATCAGAAGATTGAAATTCGATACTTTATTCTATCCAGAACCATTATTGCCAAAGGATCCCGCCGCGTTGCGACGACTGAATCCCAAAGAGTTAAAGAAAATCCTTTTAATTTCCTTTTCGACAATAAATTTGATGTCTTAACAAGACGTATGCCCATGAGGGTGGTTGGTTTGGTACTCGCAATCGCAAGGATCAATACGAATACCGCCTCGCAGAAGGGTGAATCGTCGAAAGGGTTAAAGAAAACCGAAAGCCGAAAACCGAACACCGCAGCGTTTGGTTGTCTTAAACCTTTCTTGTTTGAAAATCGCCTCCTGTCGTTGCCACGATAGGATAACATCAGTGAAAATGGTGTTTATGGCAGTAAAGCATTTTCATCCAACTGTGCGATATGTCCTGTGGGGATGGTTGTGTTTTTTTTTCTGTTTTCTCCCTGCGCTCACTTCTATTGGGTTGTCTTGGGTGTGACATCATCGTTTGGTTTGGGTACAGTTTAGCGGAGTTGTAGTCGTCGTAGTGCGTGATTTTTAATTAGTTGGAAACGCATTTCGCGGCAGCGGAGCAGTGACTGCTCGCTGAAGCATGATTTATTTTTATTTGCATGTGGTCTTGAAATTCAGCGTTAAAATGGGAAAACTTCGCGGAGCGAATAATTAAGATAAGCGACGCAATTGCATGATCCTATTGCTGAAGCAATAGCAAAAGGGGTGAGTTTTATACAATTAGGGGTTTGATTTGACTTATTCTTATCCCTGGTGAACGCGTGTTGTGATATACTTTCAAGGTGTTAAATGTGTAGTGTAATAAATACATATACATACATATATATAGTAGATAGCTCTTATCGAAGACAGTTAAACGAGCTGGTCTATACGTACGTCAAGGCAGTTAATTGAGGTTTAGATAGCCTTAAGGAGGACATAAAATTTGTGCTGATGGCTTTAAAATTGGATGATTTGTGACATGCTGTGTGGCAGTGCCAATGACAGCTGTCACGTCGAGCTTATCATTGGCAATTAAATAGGTTTATTTAAATGGAATTGGACGCATTAAGGCGGTTTAGTAAAGCTACGTACATGAATATATTAATTATATGTAGATTTTTCAAGTTTCCTTAACAAAGTGTGTTAAGTGTTTTTTTGGAAACTATCAAGCTCTCGAATAACAAAAGCTCACAAAAGAAAAATATTTAAAGGCCCATTTTGAATCCCCTAATTGTCAAGTCGTCCAAGCTTTCAAACAAACGTTTTCCAATGCAGGATAGGAGGCTCTGATCGGTGGCATTAGAAGTGTTCCGCAGGCTCTATTTCGTCTTCATCTCTGCAGCTTTTGAAGAAATCATTTGCAAAGCCTTTTAATGACAAAGCATAAAGTTAATACATCGAGGAGCACCCGGATTTGTCTTCTATCAGGACAGACTAGGAACTCTGATCTTTTGATGTAACTAGTGGGCCACAGACTTTGGATTATGGCGTAAGAGGTAGTGTATTTATTCCTTTGTTATTGTTGCTTTGTAATTTTAAGGAATGCTGTTATGGATGTAGGTTAGGTTAAGTTGAGCAGACCAAACAAGGTCAATTGTGATAGCACACGGAAATAGGAAGGGTTTCATCCTACACATTGAACTATTTCGCGCTATTTATATAGCGAGACAAACTTTTAATGTCAATAGTTAAAATATCTTCCAGAAAATCATGGAAGAAAACTGGCAGGGTATGTGCAAAGAAAGTGCACAAGAAGTTGGCCATACTGATGAATTCCACGGTCAAGAATTGCAAATCTTCTGGGAGATGCCTCGTCTAGTTGGGAGTTAATATTTCTGCTTTTAAGCAAAAAAGCATCCACTTGCAGATCTTAAAGTGCATAAGCGATCGGAAGTGAGTGTATGTTATTAAAAGTGTCCTGTAGGAGAAGGAGGTGGGCCAAATACAAGTTTCTTTTTAAAAATGCAATAAAATTAATAAAATGAAATTTGTTCCATGTTCAAGATCTGACGGCTTTATTAGTAAGAGCAAACATTTAACATTCCCATTAATTATGGAACACAATGTCGTTTAAGTGGCTGCCTAGGTTGGCTTCGTGGTAGCGCATGCTGTCACTCCAATTTTCCAAGACCTTGTTGATGGTTTCGGGCTGTAGCTCACGGATGGTTTCGATGATATTGGCCTTAAGTGCTTGTATTTGGTTGTTGTCATAACATCGGTCCTCCATGGTTAGCTTAAGCCTTATTGTCAGACATACTTTAAACATGAGACACAGAAAATGGTTAAATTGAAACACGTTCTTATTCATATTTCGCTGAATCCAAATAATTTTCTTGTTTAGTTTAATTTAGGTACTTAAAAATGGTAGCAGGCAGGGCTGTCGTTTTTTAATTTCAAAGATAGAGTTCATTTGAAGATTTTTTGGAGCGATTTCAGTCAAAGAGAAGCCACCGAAAATGTATCAAATATTTCTTGTATGTATTAACCCATGAAGATATTGGTTTCGGATCTTCTGTGGTCGCTTTTCCTTTGATTGTGAGAACGGCGCCGGAGATGGTGTTATTTATGTCTGCGCAGATTCCTTTGGTTCTCTTAGAAAAAATCTTAAAAAAAAATTGGTTGCTGTATTACTAACGCTCTACGAAGAAATAAAAATCTTCAAGCAACTTACTTATCCAATTTAGCCAGACACAAACAAAATGTTGTTAAGAAAATTGCGTAACCGATGCCCATTTGAAATTTAAACGTCATCAACCGTATTTGACATTGACAATTGATTAGGGAAGTGCATATATCCGAAATAGAGATGTGCAAATTATGTATGAAACGAATATTTATTAACAAGTTGTAATAGAAGACAATCGTTTTTTTGGCATTATGCATTGAAATATACTTAACTTTTTACTTTTGTTTTGTATAAATCCAAAATTTTAAAATTTTTGAAATTTAGGGAGGCCAGTGCTTAGCAAGGGAGACAAGGGCTCCTAAGGGAACCATTCTGGCAGCGCTGGAAGGAGGTCATTCATGTAGTTTCTTTTTGTTTATTTTTATTGTTTCTAATATCTACTGTATTGTTTAACTATAACTTGGTATTTTTAATTTTGCTCTGCTTACCTCAGCGATTAGCAGACTTTATTCTTCGTTTGATTTCCAAAGATATGTCGTTTTCAGATGTGATAGCAGAGCCGAGATGGATGAAGTTTTTATAGTGCTGTCATATGCAGCTTTAAAATCAATGAAAAGTGGGTGTGGACCTAGACTTCTTGGTTCTTGGGTTTTCTCAAAAATCTGCCGTAGTGTGAATATTTGGTCAATCGCAGACTTACCGGGCCTAAAACCGCACTGATATGGTTCAATCAGATCGTTGACAAATGGTTTCAGCCGCTCGCACAATACGGCAGTTAAAATCGTATACGCTGTGCGTAGGAGACTGATAGATAACTCTTTAATTTTAACAGTTTACACCTCCTTTATTGTGAACCGTGCAAACGCTGCCTACTAAGTTATCTCCTGCTTCCTTAAATAGTTCGGGTAGACCGTTCGGCGCAGACGCCTTGTTGGACTTCAGTTAAGATATTGCTATCCTCACTTCATATTGGTCGGGTGGACGGAATTCAAACCAAAATCCTTAAAAAAAATACCCCTGTCCATGTAACATTGTAGATGTTTTATAGGAAAATCTTAGTAGAATTTATTTATAAATACAAAAAATTGATTTGAGGTCCATTCCAGTTGGTCCAGAGTTAAGGGCCAAAACGTAAAACAACGCTGACAGGATTATTTATTCTTTGGTGACACATAAAATCGTTGTTAGAGCTCCCCATGTTTGCTGAATACTTAAAAATAAAATTCCATTAAAAAAGTATTCCAACGTATTCCACATAATTTTTACTCATCACCGTCTTCCTAGATGGATATTATAATATGTATTCGTCATTGTCATCACGCTGTAATATACTAAAGGTAAGCCCCGAGGGATTCTTTTGCTGGTTTTCGGCACTGTGCCTATTTGCGTTTTGAATTAAATGGCTGCTCATCTAACCACGAATGAAAATTTTCCATTCCTATGAATGTTGCCATTTATCTCCATGAGTTTGGGGATGCACAATCAGTGCGTGTGATGGTAAAAGCCCTTAATTTACCACAAAACGCTTACTATGGAAACATTTATTTTAAATTGATTTTATTTGTAGTTTCCATTAGGAACTCATTTTCGCATTCAAAGAAAATATCACCACTCCTAAGCAATTGCAAGCGTTTAAAAATCTTCTTTGCATTTTGAAATAAATTCCAAATTAACGATGATACGGCAATATAAATGCTCATAATAATTGACAGCAGGGAATCGAAGAAAATACAGCAAACTATCCGACGAAGACATGAGTCAACAATATCTAGACAAATTTAGCTTCGTTGGTTTGATTTAATGATTTCATTTCACTTTGAATCGGAAATACCAGATAAGATACGATACAAGTTCATTGTACCAGTTATTATCGTATCAATGATATTGAAATACATTTTTACTTAGTAACTGGTATTAAAAGGTGGTAGGCAATAAGAAGTGTTTACTGTTGACATTGACCTTGAAATCTAAATAATTGGACACATGTTTGAATTTGGTATATATGCCTATTCCCATTACAGGCGACAAACTGTGAAGCAATTAAACCGTTTTTAAAATCTGTAACGAAGGTTTTAACTTGTTAGTGGCCTCGAGATAATTACAAATACCTGACACAAGACTTGAGTGATGTCAAATGCCCAAACAATTATCAGCTTAAGAACTTAGACACGATTGTTTTCTTTTTTTTCGTAGCAAAAAATCGTAGGTATGCTCGTTACGAGTGTGTATGTTACGTATTGGATTGACGAGTGAGTCACTTAAGAGTAAGATTCACAAAATTCTGTATAGCTTTTGGACAAATTGAATGTATCCGCAGTATAACGTCACAATGGTCCTTGGCACCGTCAAGAAATTGGCAGAGGTAAGCATTTTAGTGACGTCTAGCATCTTACTGACGCACTGAATATTCGAAGGGCACATTTATACAACTTTAAGATCAAACTAAAGAAGGTGGATCGATTGTTGGGGGTTTTATTCATTCGAAAATAGCACGGTTGCTGAGACGAACATAAAGATCGATTTGTTCACTGTTGCTAGCAGATTAATGATTTTCTGTGTGTAGTGATTAGTATAGGTGAGCCTGTGATTTAACAACATCCCCATCATAGCCTGATTCGAGGATTTGCTCAAACAGTCAGTTTTTTTTGTCTTTTTTCTGATACTGATATGAAGCTACTTACTTTTATGATCTGCAAGCAACAGGGATGCTCTTTGCTCAAGTTCAACTTTACGCTCCTAATGACGTAACTGTAGTGTTTCCCATACTCATAAGATGTTTTTGTACGACTTTTGTATGACTGCTATACCATCAGCGGGACCCATAATAGTTTCTTGACTCGATTTGGATATCTGTTACTCGTATCTTTGAATCGGCACCAGGGATGACTTATTCTATGCGACCTCAAAGCCACTGTTTTAGAGGTAGTTATCACCAGCGTTTCACCATTGATGTACTCCATTGATTTTTGCCATTTCGACCATCTTTGTAGCTTAAGTAAGTATTCGTACATGATGTTGGCTTGGTTTTTAAAAAATCAGAGAAGTAAACGGCTCAAAGAAATGCACACCAGAGACAGAGAAAGTCTTGGAAGTGTTGACGCTGTTTACAGTTTAGTTTAATTAAACTTAATTCTATGATTTGCTGCATAAATTTCGGCGATTTCATTTGTTTTTTAAAATTGATTGCAGCAAACCAATTCGTCAGCAGTGGTTTGTACTGCCCCACGTTTTACAATAGTTCCGTCGCTCGGAATTTACATAAACTCCATGTTGCTGGTAGCTTCGCTGTAAGATAAGCTTACATCCGCTATGGTTTTGGCCCTAAGGCTCATGGATTTATTTATGCCATTGAACTATGCGCACGAGAATGCTTAAGGAGTAACCTCAGAATATCGGAAATTTCCATCCTCTCAGACAGTCGAGCAGCACTCAAAGCTCTTAATTCCTACAAGTTTAACTCTCAACTTGTTTACAACTGTCTAACCATTCTTAAACAACTCACGTCCCATAGCAGAGTGACTCTTTGTTGAGTTTTAGGACACGAAGGAATTCTCGGCTATGAAGAGGCTGATGATCTAGCACGAAAACGCCTTGCGACACCTTTCATCGGCCAAGAGCCCTTCTGTGGACTACCCACCAGTAATTGAGCTCAATACTTGGGAAAACTTGCTAAAAAATTCATTGGTCTCGCCAAGAAAAAACGAGCTCTTCAGATCCTCTTTATGAGCAAACTTGATGCTAAGAGCGTAACTGACTTTCTAACTGGTAATTGCGCCCTGAACCATCGTCTCATGAAAATGGGAAAAAGCTCTATAGATGTGTGTCGACTCTGCCTAGAACAACCTCAAACGGTAGAACACATCCTATGCGAACGCTCTGCAATAATCCAAAAGAGGCTCAAATGCTTCAACAAAGGACTCACAGAACCTCAGGATATCCTGGCCGCAGTGCTAATCGGCCCCACTCTCTAAACAAAAAAAAAAAAACAAACAAAAAATAAACCAATACAACTGCTTATAAAGGGTGATCCATTTCGAGGTTCCCTACTTTTTTAAAGAAAAAAACACAGAAAATTCAAATTTAATGGAGAATGTTTACTATCATTTGAAAGAACATTCTTCGGCATTTATTGTTTGAAGATTATGTCTATCAAATGTTGGCCGTTGCTACGTCGCAGATGGTCCATCCGTTGAGTCCAATTTTCGATCACTCGTTCGAGCATTTCGACTGGTAACTGGCGAATGACACGCGTGATGTTTTCCTCCAAGGCCTGAATCGAAGCGGGTTTGTCGGCATAAGCTTTTGACTTTACATATCCCCACAGGAAAAAGTCTAACGGTGTGATATCACACGATCTTGGTGGCCAATCGACCGGCCCAAAACGTGAAATTATGTGCTCACCAAAATGTTCTCTCAATAAGTCCATTGATTGATGCGATGTGTGGTTCTTGCTGAAACCAAATGTCGCCGAGATCACGAGCTTCAATTTTAGGCATAAAATAGTCGGTTATCATGGCACGATAACGGTCGCCATTGACGGTTACGTTCGCACCGGCATAATTTTTAAAGAAATATGGACCGATGATTCCACCGGCCACAAACCACACCAAACCGTTGTTTTTTCTGGATGAAGTGGCAGTTCTTCAATCTCTTCAGGTTGCTCTTCGTCCCAAATGCGGCAATTTTGTTTGTTTACATACCCATTGAGCCAGAAATGGGCCTCATCGCTAAACAAAATTTGCCTCGAAAACGTCGGATCTTCTTGGAACTTTTCAAGAGCCCATAGAGCGAAGCGATGTCGCTTGAAAAGGTCGAGCGGCTTCAGTTGTTGCACAAGCTGTATTTTGTACGCTTTCAATTTAAGATCTTGACGTAAAATGCGCCAAGTCGTTCCATACGTCAGTCCGAGCTGCTGCGAACGGCGCCGAATCGACTCTCTACGGTCTTCTGGTACACTCTCAGCTACGGCCGCTATATTTTCTTCACAGCGTGCTGGACGTGGTCTATTCGGTCGAATATTATCCAATAATGAATGTTGGGTCTCAAAATGGTGTTGGTGTTGCGAATAGTACGCTCAGTAGGCCGATTATTTTGACCATAAGTTGAGCGAAGTGCACGAAACACATTCCTAACAGAACGTGAATTTTCATAATAAAGTTGAGCAATTTGTAAGCGTTGTTTACGCGTAAGTCTTTCCATTATGAAATGCTAAACAATACTAAACAAAAATAACATGACAGCATGACACGACTCACACGTGATCTGTCAAAAAAGGCTATTGAAAAAAGTATCTCTACTTGGATCACCCGTTATCTGACAATCTGTAAATTTAATTACAAGAAATATGAAATGAATATGAATCATCGAAAGAGTATTTATACCTCCTTCAAGGCGCACATATATTTCTTGAACGTACAACACTCTACCTTACTTACGCGCACTAAAGGGATTTTGGATACCCTTATAATGAAGTAACATAGTGTGGGCATAAGGGAAGTGAAGGATTAGAAAAAAGGAGATACCGATGCACGTTGGTTTTAAATGTCTATAAACTACAATGTGTAGGAAAAACAGAGCGGGGTAGAGCATTCCAAATTCGTATGGTACAGTTAAGAAACGAATCCTTGTATTTCACTGTACGTCCGAATACAGGCTTGAGGGTAAACTGATGTGCAACTGGCTATTTCATTTGAGCACTTGTGGTGGGAATACCGACGATGACTAAGAGAGTCAAGTGATTTTGTGATGTCTCGATCGCCAATAAGTGCCACAATAAATATATGTGCACCGCTTATTAAAAACTGTACGTAACATTTAGGGCCCTTACAAACTTTACGATTTTTAGTCACCCTTGGCTTCGCTCAGATTAATTTTATTATCCGCTGTATTCTACCGGCATATTGGGCCCACTTAGGTGCCTATGTTGTGTGCTAAGTCCCGCATCAAATCACTGTCTTAACCTAACCTAACCTACCGGCATATTATCTTCTGATTAAAATACGTCTATTCTTCATTATAAATAGGTTTTTATATAAAGAAACTCATCTATGTTCTTAACTTTCTGTATACATACATTAGTATACTAAAGAGAAAGTTATTGCGATCGTGCGGAAATTTCGAACTCAAACTGATTATGAGGTATGATATTACGACTATAGAGAAGTCCAAAAAAGTGGGTCCGGCAATGTCGTCCGTCGGTCTGTCTGTCCGGGCGCCGTATGGCGAAACGGTTCGACGGATTTGCTTCAAAGTTCGTATATAAGGTTTTTGGGGTCACATCTAGGAGCATCTTTTTTTTGCTTTATCTTTTCAAATATCGGTACTTGTCATACAATTTTTGTGTTTGAAAATAACTATTTTCTCGAAAGTGGTTGAAATGATTTCTGTCTTTTTTGTACTAGGGATATTACGTAACGATTAACGGTAATTTATAAAACCGGCAACATCTCGGAAACTAATAAAGGGAACTTAAAATTTAAATTTTTTGTATTTTGGAAATAATTTTTTTTAATTTTTTTTTCATATTACGAATTTCTTAAATTTAAATTAAATTCGATTTCTCAAAAACGGCTCTAACGATTTTGATAATTTTTTGTATTTCGAACAACTATGTTAAAAGGGTCCAATGTGAGAAATTACATCAAAATCTAATTTTTCAAAACCTAAAAAGTGAATTTTTCAACATTAATTTTGTGATTAAAAACGCATCTCATGTACTGAAAAAGTTTCGTATGACGCAGTCGTGCACTTTATTATATTAGGTATCAGTGTCTGCTTGAAGTATTAATATCACCTACATTTGCTGATCGCCAATAATGCTGCGTAGGCTTTCCTACAATTACATCACCACAACAACCTGCATTTTTTTTTTCACTTGCAGTGGTGAGTTGCCGTTACGAAAGAAACACACCTGCGTTGCCCCATTCGAAGTGTAAATCGGCTTACGCTTTGGTGTTGCGCTATTTTCGTTAGCATTGACACTGCGATTTAAAGAAGTGCGCTTTGTTATGTATTTTTATAGGTCATCATAAGAGAAGTGTTTGAAGAAAAGTGTGTGAAACTAAAGATTCAAACCGGATATCTTTCTAAACGAAATGGATATTTTGACTTACAAATACATGTCTTGCACGGCAAAGAAAGTGAAAACAAATTGAAGAAAGAGCCACCGGATCCTGACACTGCATGTGCGGCAGAAGAACAAAAGCACTTCAAGGCCCAAGTTCAAGGTAAACTTCCTGGAAACAATGCAGGCTGAGATTACCCGCCAAAAATATAATGTTGGAAAGTTAAAGAGCTCTAAGGAGTTGATAAGAAGAAGATAACGAATTTTTGAGCAGATTCTCTATTCAGCAAATGGGTAAAAGTACCGCTTATGATCATTTTTGGAACTGTTTGAGTGAGGTGGCGGAAACAAAAAGTCAAACTTCGACTTATCGAAACATAGTCTTTAACTGAATATAATGATCGGGGCTTGGTGGTAAGTTTCAAATTTATGTCTTAATTTTCCAAAAATAATCATCGTTTATGAAAATAAACGTTATCGGTTACATTACAGATAAAAACTTTTTTTTATTGATCATTTGTGAAAGGAAAAGGCCGAAATATTTGCCGAACACCTTGAAGAGACATTTAAACCTAAATTAAACTTGACGGTGAAGCGTTGGTTGAAGATGCTGTTCCTACCTGATTTTAAACTGACAATTATCAAATGAGACGAGTATCGTTTGGCAAACTCTGTTATGAAATACGAAAACATAACTTAAACAATGCTCCTGGATATGACCAAATTACGGGACAGGTCCTTAAGGAGCTGCCCAGGAAAGCAACCAATTAAATATGTTTATTTCATAAACGCTTCTATTAGACTCTTATTGTACATTCTCCGACAATGGAAGAGAGCTGAGGTGATAGTGGTTCCTAAGCCAGGTAAGCCTCCAAATGATGAAAAATCGTATACCCCAATATTGCTTCTACTAATAATGTCTAAGATATTTTAAAAACTCATATTGAAGCGATTACATCCGATAATCGAAGAACGTCGTTAAATTAAAAGATAACTTGAATTGCATTGTAAAATCTCAAGCATAATGACCTTGCTTTCCGCATTCTGGTGAATAGATTGGTTTCACTTTTCGATAAGATATATCATCAAATCTCCTGTGTCATTAAGAAGATTTCGGGATTCAAAATATTTCATCAGCTGACGTTTTATCAGCGTTTCCATGATCTCTGAAAGAATGGACATAAGTGCAATTGGTTCATAGGAGGAAGGTAGGAAGATTCGCCTGTTTTTTTGGGAATGGCTTTACAAACGCTGTTTTCCTTTTTCTGGGAAAATGTCCTGAAGAATAGGACAGGCAGAAAAGCTTACGCAGTGATTTTGCCAGCATGGATGAACACCTGCGGATTTATGTATGTTAAGATCTTGAACGCTTGATCTACGCGCTCGAGTCCATGGGGATATACTAAAATAAACTAAAAGCAGATTGGATTTATCTGAAGAGCTGACAGATGGAATGAAATTGCAAATGAGTGTCGGTACAGACGATGAGGTGAAGTAAAACGTTTTTACTACCTGTGAGAATTTGATTTGATGACGACTATTGTTTCATACTCTTTATCCTGTTAGGGTAAAGGTTGTCCGTAGAAGGCTACATCACTACTAATAAAAACGGCGATACCACCATGGGTAAAGAATAATGCAACTAAGTTAAGTAAGCCCAGGCAGACAGAACTCCGATAAATTGGAATCAATTCTGACCTGTGTTGCACTTAGTGACAATACAGCTGGCTTGTTATGTTTCTCCTTTCTCATGATGCCAGAGCTCCACAACTACCGCATTCACAAAGATCCTAAAGGTGGGATTAGACGGTCATCCAAACTTGTCATCCGAATGACATGCTAACGTCAGAAAACTTGTTTATTTCAGATGGGATAACCACTTTAGGATAAATTTTACGTTATGATAGCTTTATTACAGCGTGACATCAGGATGTCATCCGGATGATAAGTTTGGATGACCGTCTGATCGCACCTTAAGATCGATATACAGTAGAGCAGGTAATGAAATGACCAATTACAATGGGAAAGTCAATTTACAGGTCCCCGGCCCTCAAACCAATTTTCTTAATAACCTAGCCACATTGAAATATATGGTGCCAGAGCAGTGCTGCCGGAATTGCTCCTTTGCTGGAGGCTGGGCTCCCTAAAAATCAAAATTGCTCCCCAAATTCTTAAAAATGTTGTATTTATACAGAAGAAAGGTATAAGTTCATTTAAATGCATAATGCAAAAAATATTTGCCTTCTATTCAAACTTGATAACAAATATTCGTTGCATACACAATTTGCATATCTTTATTTCGAATGTCAATGTCAAACACTGTTTAGGGTTGGTTTACTTGGGCACACATACATGCCACGCAGGATGAGCAGGAGGAGCAATAGTCTACTGGAAGAAAGCACTACCAAACATGCAATAATGCACGTATTTTGTTCGGTAATGTTAATTTGCGTGGTAGCAGCCAAATGCAGACTGTTGATATTAAGCTACTGTCTTTATTCACTGATGTAATTTGATTTTATTTAAAATGGAAACTGTACCTCTGCTATCTATTCTGGTCCATCCGGCTTCTTCGGTGTATACAATTAGAAAGCGCTATTCTAAAATGAGAAAATAGGTTTCACATGCCTATAGGTAAGTACGAGCAAAAATGCTGTGTTGGTGTTCCAACATCACTCTAACGCCTTTATAAACGGCTGAGAAATCTCAGCATGCGTGGTCATGCAAACTAACTATTATGCCGATTTAATTTCGAATGGGCATTGGTAATGTAGTTTTTCTAAGAACAATTTTTTTGTGTCTGGCTAAAATGGATAGTTAAGTTGCTTAACGATTTTTATTCCTTCGTTGCTAATTATGCTGCAACCAATTTGACTTTTTTATTTATTAAAAAAAAAATAATAAGAAAGCCGAGGGAATCTGCGCGGTCAGGAATAACACCACCGACCAAAAAAGATCAGAAACCAACATCTTCATGGGTTAATTCATTCATAGGATCATTTTTCTGTGGCTCCTCTTCACTGAAATGGCTCAAATGGGCTCCTTATTAAAATTGAAAAACGACAGCACCGTGCCAGAGACGCATTTTTAATGTGAGGACAATTGAAAAGAGACGATGTTTTTAACTGTTTCACATTTCATTGTTACATGTTTAAGCAGGTTTCGTAGTTCAATGAACGAAATCTGCCTAAACTGCAAAGAGCAAAAGATTGGTGTAGTGCACATGTACGAGTATTCTTGTCCAATATAAAATACACATTGAGCCCAGCGTGAATAGTAAAAGATAAAACAAAAGCCAGTGCCACTTCGCTTTGCTTCACATCTTTATCGATGTTAAAGTTAAAAATAGCAAAACCGGTACATCAAGAACGCTCTTCTTTTATTTCCTATTTATATCCCATCCTTAGGGTATATATTAATTAAGATATATAGCCTGTTACATATTTTAATATTGGTCGTAAAATTTTGAAAGTAAAAACGTTGCATTGCGTTTTGCGCGGAATTTATCTTGATGAAAGAAGTGATATTTAAGTGAAAAGTTATACCCGTTTCTACTAGGACAATCAAGTAGTGCTTCGATCTTTTGAACCAGTTTTTATAAACTCTATTGTAGTCCTAGGCTTCACAACATTTCGAAGCAGTTTAACATTCGCCTTTGTTAGGTGCCGGGGCATAGGGACATTGCAGGAAACAGTACGGCTGATAAATTCGACAAACACTGCACATTTGACCCGGGAACCCTTATCTGTAGGCATCTCGATGGAAATGCATGTTAAAAGTGCATACTGTTGAGAAGACTTACTGCTTACGACAAAACAGATTTCACTGCATCTGTGATGCTACGTCAACCGAGAACTTAATCGATTTTAAAATTAATCTAGCCTCAATCGACTAACTATAATCATCTCTTGAGGTCCTGAAGAGGTGGCCTAAGCTTATGCTAAACATAAAATATATTCTACTAATTTAATCTTTTCCTAATGTTCGCAGCAAGAACCCAGATTTGGTTTATATTAAAGCAATCTTGGGTCTTTAATCTCTTCTATTGGTGGCGAGTCACAGGTTCAGGGATATCGTGGAACTACTTGCTGTATTGGATCTGTACTCAGCAAAGTTGTACTGAGTGCTACGTGATTTCCTTGAATTCTTGAAGGTATTTCTTGATGCAATTCTCATTTATTAATGCGGAATGTATCGCTTTGAGTTCAGCCTAAGCCCACACTGATGGTCAATTCCATTACTGGTAGTTACATCTTTGCTAGTGCCTCAGTGAAGATCTCAGGCTAGAAGGCATTGCAGGAATCCGTCAGTCAGTAGGACTGGTTGATACTAAGGGTCCTGTTCCCATCTCGGTCTTTGAACTATCTGTAATATGATGATCTGTAAAGGGATGAAGTCTTTAAAGGTTTTGTCGAAGTCGAAGTCGAGTTGCGCATAATCGGTGAGTGGCACAAGTTAAGTCTGTGCTGTGTTTTGATTTTAGATCACCTTTGAATGACATTTTTTTCGTTAAGAGTTGGGTTGTGTGCTTAACGAAATTTCCACACCAAGTTTAGGGACGGTTTTTTACGAACCTGTTATAGACAGACAAGTAATCTAATGTATCCATAAATTCATAAGGTAGGATTTTATTTAAACTGTCTCTTGGCAAACGATATTCGGTTGTATGTCACATTTCTTTCGGAAAGCCGTTCTGCAAGCTACAATCTGTTGAGCCCTTTCTTCATTCCCTTTACCTTATTCTGTTTCCAATTCAGTTTCAAATTAAATGCACCCAAGTTCAGTTGGCTGGTGAAACTTGAAATCGAGATATACCAATTTGACAGCAACCATTTTGTACGCAAATTTGGGATCTAGAAACCAGTTTGAGAGAAAACTTATGTATGAATCTAACTTTTGGGTAGATACACTTCAAGAGTTTAATTTTATTTTTTTGCATTTAATCTTGGTTTATAAAGTAGTTTAACCACTCTGAGAACTGCCTCTTGTACAAGCATGCAACAAAGCTTGGTGCAAATGCAAACGAGTTTCTGCATAAGCTGCAGGATCGTGGAAGAGGAGTAGAATCTCCTCCTATTCGTCTCAAAATTTAAGTCCAAAGCGTTTATTCTCAGAAATTTAAACTGTGAATCGGCCCTTACCAATAAACAAATTTTTTTGTCGGATAATCGTTAACTGTAGCGTTAAATGTTTATGGTCGGAAAGCCATGTTTAAATCGTAATTATACAAGTTAAAAATGACATTTCGATGCAGGTGTTGCCTGTTGTACAATATAATGATACCCGAAGTATGCATTTTAGTACTATTAAAGAATATAATAAGCAATAAAATTAACGAACAAAACACCATCGAAGAAGAAAATATAAATAAATGGCAACGTCTATATGCCGGCTATACTAACGATGAAAATCATACATTTGACGATAAAGGACAAAACAACACAAACATGTGCAAATAAAGAGACGAAAACCTACGAACAAGCAAGCGACGGCGACACAAAATTAGAGAGTAGTAGTTGAAAGTCCATCATTTCATGTCATTAAAATTCTTTGCGTTTTTATTATTTTTCCACTTTCAAATTAATTTTCAACTAAACATAATTACAATATTTTGAATGTGTCATACTTTAAAAATGTGTCGATTGGTTTTTTACTAATTTTCCTTCTTCGAGAGTTTGCCGATTCGAATTCAAAATATCTTCGTCCCGACTTGAATTCATTTTTAATTATTTAATTTGTTCAGATTGACAGCAAATGTAATAGATTCAAAAAAAAGACTTCGTACTAGTGTACGAAAGGTGTAGGTTAAATTATTTATTGATGCCAATTTAAATATGCTGCACATTTTAATTTAAACTTGCAGTCAATTAATAGTCGATATTAGTATTTGATTATTAGTAAGGCCAAATATTATGTAGCTGTTTCATGGTTTCAAAGCCGCGCCTACTTTTAAGGGACGTTTTTGAACATTTTTGGTGAAAATTAAAATTTTTTGCTAGATGTGCGACGTGAATATGGATAGGGTATAGTGTTGTTAGCTCGAGGTAACTAGCGTTTCCATATGCTGCTTCTTTTTTTCTTTCAGTTGAGCTGTGTCCATCCTAATGCTCTGTATACACAAACCGCAACTGTCGATAGCTTATTTAATTCTTCGAACGTACCTGTGCTCATTCCAAAAATTAAAACCAACATTTGACCTCTCCATGGGCGATTGGTTTTTTCGATAATCCAATAGCGACCAATGAACTCTTCTTTGCAAAGAACTTCCGTGATGTGAAGAATGAAATACCCAAAGAGGGAGTGATTTGCAAATTTATCCAACCAAAAGTCATCTAGTGCTAACGCTATGTATCTGAGTCACTCCAATCGTTTAATAAACATTCAGTTCTAGTCACTTGTTTAGGATGTAGACCAAACCATATTTATCATAATATCCGACTCCGATTCAGGGGATTCCCTTTAATTACCAAGAAAGTTAAGAATGAGTCTCATAGAATATGCTCTAATTACTCCTTAACAGATGGCACGGTTGTCATAGCCACAACACCGGATCAACGATCGAATGTAACGCAGGGTCAGCACAATTGTGCCGACCGATGATACACAGACAACAGTTTAGTTCGAAACGCTTAGGAATTTCACCAAATGTCATTTGCATGGGGCAATTAAAAAGTTGTTATTTTCGAGGAACCTGATCTGAGAGCTCTCAGAGCGTGTGTGATCGTGATGATGATGATGATGACGCTTAACTCAAACGACCTACAGACCAACATTGATAACAAAAGAGCGAACGACTAGTCTTTCAAGTGTTGGATACTAATCAAGTTTAAGTTCAGTTGGTAAAGTGAATGGCTCTGGAACGGATCGAAGTTTAAACGTTAAATAGATTGAAAAATAAACAAAAAATCGTATTTAAGACCGGTATAAGGTTAAATTTTTGATTTCTTTTGATTTGTCGTTCCGTGTCCTTTAAGTTAATTTATTTAACACAACAAAAAGTAAAAAATACAACTTATTACCAAAATGCAATCCATAGTGGGGCTTAATTATTGCTTTGTGCTTTTGCTGCTTTGTTGCGTATCTGGTTTCGCAAGTGCTCAGTGTAAGTGATCGTGTGTAAGATGTGTTGAAATTTATTCGTTAGCAATTCGAATTCCAATTTCAGCTCGTTGTTTTAATCCGAATCAAAGAAATGGTATTTGCATCTCGATATTTGATTGTCGGCCGCTATTGCTGGTAGCGGGACGGAAACCGCTGCAGGATCTCGATAAGAAATTCATTCGCGATTCAGAGTGTCGTGGTGGTATTGGACGAACGCCGCACGTCTGTTGCAACAATGATATGGGCTTTGTCAGACAGCAAGCCGCAGAAGGACGATCAACGGGAACCGTGTTATTCCCAACTTATACAAATGCAGTTGGACCCGCACAGAGAGGAGTTTCATTGAATAGGGGCCAGATAGCGGGACCACCAGCATGCGGTGGAGTGACCATCCAGAATAAGATATACGGCGGTAACGATGCGGATCTATTTGAGTTTCCGTGGCTGGTGCTGTTGGAGTATGGAAGAAGTGAGTACCTACATACGTCTTTGCGTAAGGGCAATGGTGATGGAAAAGAAGCGATCTACAATTTTGGGTTTTCGGGGAACGTGGCTCTAATCACCATTCAAAAAGTAATGGGTTTTATTGCCAACGTTCTTTGCGAGGTTTACGCCAGTATTCATTGAGTTCGAGACATGATAATGAATGAAAAGAAACTTAATAATATAGGGTTGGAATAGGCAGAGGTGATAAGTGATAGTTGACGGCCAGTTTATTCATTCCTGTTCTGTGTAAGGTTATACTTTGATTGTCACATTTTTCGAGTCATAGCTATTTCCAATAAAGTAATCAGCCCAAATTAACAAATGTCAGTTGTTATTTTGCGCGTAAAACAAAGCAAACGAGCCGGAGTTAGCATGAGCTAGACATTATTGTGTGATTACCTTATGCAGAACAAACAGAAGAGGCTTGTCACAAATGACTATCATCGCTTTTGGATTGTCACCAATCAGCAATTTTTTTGTGTGTAAAAGAATAAAATATAAAAAGTGAATTATGTTAAGTGATTCCGTCCTTTTAACAAAACGTTATAGCGCTTTGAACTGGAAAATTTAAATTACCTCCTAATGCTTCTCATTTAAAATTAATTTTACTCGGCACTTTGGTCCGAACAAATTTTGTTTCAATACAATTTTATATCCGAAAAGTGTTTTAAGAAAAATTACTTTCAATTTTAACGCTAAAAACATGACTTTTATTTTCAAGTTAGGGACGATTATTACTAGCAGATTTTAGTTCCTCATTCATATTAATAAAAAAACATAAGTAAAGGCTACAGTCCGCTGGGGGCGAACAGTACGATACCCTATCCATATCCATCCCTATATGCCCCAAAGAAAAAAGCATTACGAAGATGATGGATAGCATTTTATTTCAATTTATTAATTTATAAACAAAAATATTTTTTGAAAAAACGCCCTGAAAAGTGGGCGTGGCCAAAAACTTTGTATGGACGACATGTTGGAAAAAATATTGGCTAAATATCTTGTTAAACATTTTTTCCGCTTTCTATGAAAATTTTCGAAGAAAACAGCATTTAAGTCAAAAACGCCCACAAAAAGTAGGCGTGGCAAAAAACTTTATATGACAAACTTATAAAGGAGGGGAGGGTTGTAACACTCTATCTCTCTAACTTTAGCTTTTAAACGGTTTTTTCTAAATTGTGGGCGTGGCAGTGGGCGTATTCAAAAAAATTTTACACTTAACCATTTCGGAGCCCTAGGGAATATGTGGTCCAAATTTCCTAGCTAAATTTTAAAGGCCTAAAAATTGCGTACGGACGGACGGACGGACATTGCTAGATAGTCTTAGGATTTGGTCCTGATCATAAATATATATACTTTTATGGGTCTACGACGAATATTAAGGGGTGTTACAAACTATGTGTCAAAATTAATATACCCTTTAATTAAGTTTATTCACTTTAAGTTTTTTTTTAGTAGTTTCTTAAATTGTTTAATTTAGCAATTGTTTATTGTGGTTCTGGTAATGGCAAACAAATTATCGGGCATTGATTTATATAGACATTCATTAAGAGAAAAAAAAACATTTTCTACTGGAAAGAAGAATGTAGGACATAGCTCCGTAAAGGAAAACGGGTGGAAACCCTAGTACCTATAAATTTGTTTGCCGCTCCCACTTTTTAGGGCGATCATTTGATGAAAATATTGTTGCTTCATTTTGTAAGAAATACAATGCTTTTCTTTTGTTTTCAGGATCTGGAGGACGTTCAACCAACTGTGGAGGATCATTAATAAATCAGAGATACGTTGTAACTGCGGCGCATTGTGTAACTGGTGCTATAGAAAAACAAGTTGGACCACTGTAAGTACCTTAACTACTATTAGTAAAAAGAATACCTAATGTAGGCAAATAATATTTGGACATGCTATTTTTAATGGAGAGATCGAGTAAGCTCTCGGTTTCAGACTGATTTAGTTTCGTAAGATTTCAAATTTCTAATTGTCTCGAAATAACAACCAGTTCGTCTTTGATGCCTTTGACTTAAATCAAATTCAATTTTTCGCATGATCGCGGCTGCTAAATAATGAGAGCGCTCGCCGTAAGATGACCCAGTAGCCAAATACCTCCTTTACAACTTTGAGCATTGCGTCGCTTGTAGGAGTGGAATGTAGCGCCGTTTTGTTAGAACCAAAGTTTGGATAGAGCTCTTTACGATGTTGTAAAGCTCTGGCCACAAAAAGGCGGTTAACATCGCTCTGCACCTGCATTTGTGTATGTGGTATGTCGACCACTTGTGGATTGTGTTCGCTCCAATTGCGGCTATTTCGCTTGTTGACATAGTCGCTAAGACAAAAAAAGCCGATTTGATGATATATGCATGCCCAACCCCAAATAAGCCTGGTTGATACTCTGGCAGTTTTTTGTATCCGTAGTCTAGAGTAGTAGCTTTGACAGCTGCATTAAATTTGGAAAACATATCATTGCTATCAGGTCATTCTATAGTTTTGGTATTCATTGTGAATGAATTTCTACATTGGTTTGACTTTGTGGCCTTTATTTACGAAAACCAAAAGTTGGTAATAAAAAAAAACAAACAAAGCTACTCCCAAATTTTCTTTTAACAGAAAAAAAAATTGTCTTGAAAAATGGATGAAAAGTATTTCATTCCACTGATGATCCACGCCACACATTTGGGTACAGTGCCTTAAAAACTAAGGTCGCTTGGTCATTCCATTTACTAAACACAAAATATTGAAATTGCTTTTAACTTGAAAGGGATATAAATAACGTAAAAGGTTTGATTGACCTTACAGACTTAATTCAAAGCATTTGTTGAAATTGCTATTGTAATCTTGAGATCGACTTTGTAAGATAAGTTTACATAAACTATTTACCTACTTGATGAACTTCATCAGATGAAGTGAGCTGTGAATGTCAAATTGTTCTGGTGTTAATGCTCTTACCGCCTACGTGATGAATCTGTTTTTTTTTCTTTAAATTAAATTATTAACAAACATAAACAATCTTTAAACAGGAAAAACATCTTTTAATCAACCGATTCTTTTTGACAATTTTAAAAGATGCAAATCAATTCGAACTGTCGAATAATCAATCTTTTTTAAAAAAATGTTTTTAATTCCTCTTAACTTGTATTCGCCGAAGAATGTCCGAAAATAAAATATGAAACAATAAATATGAGAATTGGTCAAACTTATCTTTCCTCTCGATTTTAATCTCGGCGAAGAACGTGTAAGTTTTCTTCATCAAGATGTGTTCGGGTGGTAGATACTAGTTTTTTTTTTTGTCAAAGTTCACTGTTCGAGCAAGTTCATATTTCCAAAAATCTTCACTTCAGCGCTATCTTCGATGCGCAGATGAAAATTTCTTAGGGGGTTGGCCTTGGATTTAATTTAAAAGCACGCATTAAATGCTTTACTTTGGAAAAGAAAGTATCTGGATTATAAATGCGAATCTGTAGTTGTAAGCTAGATAATAGTGCCATTAAATTGAAGAACGAAGATCTAGAGATAACTCAAAAGTAGGCCTTTAAGACAATTTTGTTTTGGTTTACTGAATGTAGTAAAGTCAATGACCCTCTGTATTTTTAAGAAGACATTTTAGATACATCATCCATAAAAAACGTCACTATGCATTGTTTTCCGATTACTTTAGTTTTCGCAAATAAAACTTGGAATAAGATTTCAGTTGTCAATTTTATAACTCATCCTGTTGGAACTTAGGTTGCGACGTTTTTTTTGTTTCGTTGTCCACAAAATAGGAGTATGTTGAGTCACCCCAAAAACATTAATGTCAAGCAAGTCAGCAAGTGAAAAAAGTAAAAAGTTCTTAGGAGAACTTCCTGGTAGAGAACTTAGTTGTACACTATTGTATCTCTTGATCTCAAAAACACTTCTCCACCTCATCTTCTTAGCTATTGCAATTTTAAGCATAGGGCTGGATGTTGCTTACGCTGAACTCGTATAAGCTGCGCGTGCACGGATCTATCGCCGAAAGTTCTGGCAAGAGTGATCGAAAATTCTATAGACCGAGCCATTTAGCCGTTAACATTTTCTCGATTTAACGGAAAAAAAATATCATAAAAATCATAAAAATATGCCAGCCAAAAAACATCGCGTGACAACTTTTGCGCCACTTTGTTGGTACATCTTTGTTGACTTCTTGCAAAAGCGAAAGCTAAAGAGAGGCTTGCGAGAAGATAAGCTCGTATTCTGCTATAGTTTCTTGCATCGCACAACTTTTTCGCGCCAATATGAGCACAATTTAAGTGCCTCTTTTACGAAGCGTGTTTGAGTACATTTTGAAAGCCCCATGGGTGTATTTGGTGGGCCTAATTTTTTTTAGCACAAACATTTATTAAACGAAAATACTGTTTTGCGGTACGAAGAAGGTGGGGGGATAGTTTCAGCCCCTTCGCCCATACAACTTTATCAAGTCAAGGCGCACCATCTTTCTAATGAAGGGGTATATGTATAGCCAGGGCATACTTTTTCGTGACTTGAGTTGGAATTCTTATAAAAAAAACACTGGAAGCACTAGGCTACTAGGCTACACTCACAAAAAAGCGTCATTCGAATAAAAGCTAATTTAGCAGATGATATGCCTAAAATCTGACAGAAAAAAAATGATTTCTCTTGGGAAGTCGAATATTTTCGTGCTCTCTGGTACCTGTTGTTTGGTCTTCACTCTTCCAACGCAAATACAAAAACATATCCGTACCGTATAGCTGTTAGGGTATGCGGACGATATAGTCGCCATCGATCGCTCACAGCGTGATTTTGAAGAACAGGCGAAGCTAGTTAGGGTGAAATGAATGAACAAACAAGCATCTGTCCACCGACTAGTACAAAATGTCATTCCTGATAGCAGCAACTTTGTTATAGTTAAGTTTTTAATCTACCTCTGTGTAAACATTAACGCCATGATAGCATCGGTGGAGAATTATAATAGGGAACCGCTGCTTCTTCGGTTTGACAACAGTTTTCCAGTTCTGTTATACTGCCAAGTGCTGGACGATTAGAAGGAAAGGGGAGTGGATAATGGGATCGGATATTTGACGGATATTTGGGTTCTGTGTTTGAGGAGGATGACTGAAGGAGAAGATACAGGATGCAGTCCACAAAGCCAAGAAACGTCGCCCTCAGGATCGAGAAGACAATTAACGCTTGATGAGCGCTTGACCTTGAAGGCTGTTTTGTCTCAGGCAGAGACTCTTTATGGGTCGGAGCCCGTTAAGTCAGTAAGTTTATGAATCAATTTTTAGTGGTATAGAACTTTGAAATGTTATAAAACAGAGATGATTTTAAATTCACTTTATTCGAAAGCTAATCTTCTGGCATTATAATTTAAATATGATTTCTGACCTATGGCTCGGGCGTAGTCTAATCTGAAGGTCCAATTTTCGATGACATTTTCTAAAATTGTTGGCCGTATATCGGCAATAACGCGGCGAATGTTGTCCTCCAGGTTGTCAATCTTACCGGCGCACATCATACCACAGCTCATGCACATCATGGTTGTTCAATTGATGAACGAAAAAGTCAGTAATCATGGCTCTATAGACGGTTACCATTGACTGTAACGTTCTGGCCAGCATCTTTGTTAAAGAAGTACATACTTACCAATTATCCCACTAACCCATAAAGCACACCAAACAGTTAATTATTGTGGATGTAATGGTGTCTCCACATACACTTGAGGATTATCATCACTCCAAATACGGCAGATTTGTTTATTGACGTATTCGTTCTACTAACTAAACAAACTCGCGCGATACGTTTTTCGAACAGAACCATGGTTTTCAAAATAAATGTGCACAACCTGGAACAGTTGTTCAGGCGTCAGTCTTTTCATTTTGAATTGCCAAATAAATCACTTGACAGGTGACAAAATGGCTGCCAGTTAAAATAGTGTTGCCAACTTAAAGTTCTATACTTCTAAAAAACACACCTGTTTTTAAAAAAGGCTTCCAAAATGTATAGTCATTCTACATATTTTGTAAGAATTAAGTCTTTTATATAGTTGTATAAATGCTTACATATGAATAAAATATATCGTAATGATATTGTTTTTGAGTTCCGCAGATGTTTTTAACATTTCAAAGTTCCTGTTTGTTAAATAATACAAACGATTTTTGGTTCAATTTGGAACAAAACTCAACCGAACTACTACTGATATATTTTTGTGTATTTTTTTTATAATTCTTGTTTTTCCAGTATTTCAACCATGATTCTACCCGCAAAATTTTAAACGATATTGTTTTGATTAAATAATTTCAATTATTTAGAAAAGCCCTTTTAAGCAGCGATTTTTTCTCAACAAATGACCGTGAAAGTTCATGTAAATTTATATATATTTTTTTCGCATAAATTTAAACGCGCAAAGTAATAATTATCTCTTCTTTCTCAATCGATTGGTGAATCGCGATTTTTGTTTTTTTTTTTATTTCTGATGAATGATAATTTAATTAAAAGCTGTTGCGGGCGCGAAATGCTTTCAACTGCTACTGTACGGAATTCGAGTCAAGGTCTTACCTAAATAGTTTAGAACCAGCTGATAAAAAGAATAAAATAAGAAAACACTATACCGAATATTACTCCGGTTGATTTGGGTTTGGAGATTTAATTTCGCCGACAATGTACCAAATGTCAAGGTGTTACTGCGGTTAGAGATTGTGATTAAATGGGTAACTTTCATTTGGCTATGAACAAAGTTAAGCCGAAATTGTTTTATTTAATTGGCGCTTGTGTTTAGTAAACCGGCTGTTCAACGACGGAGGGTTTGTAAATTTATAAATAAATAGATCTTTGATAAGATATATGAATATCTGGAGCGGTAGCTACCTACTTACACCGTGTACATATTTATTTTAAGAAATATAGTTTAGATACCTGAATATATTATTTCCTTAACCCTATCAGGTAGGATCATAAAAACTTGAAAGATCTTCTTAATTGAGGGAACCCCAGGATATTCAAATTGAAATATCTGGTTTAGTCTGCTCACTTAAATTCAATAGAAGATGAATATATTACTAAACCCGAGATCGCATAAATGCTGAACCAAATACTATGATTCATGATTCGCAAAATTCTCTAACAGGGCTTTTTTCATTTAAAATTTTTTTTACCATTATGTTGTTATTATTCCACCAAAATTTATTGCTATTAGTATATAAGAGAATTGTATACTCCATTGATGAAATAAATAAATTAAAGGCCTCCAATCCAATGCAGGACCTTTCGTTCTGAAGCGCATTTCTCGTCATTGAACGTGCGAATAGTCGCAGGAGTGCAGTTTGCTTCCTTCCTTTTCATATAAAGATGGCGTACGATATAGAGTTATTAAGAAGTATGCATAAAGAGAATAGAGCTTCATATATTTACCTTTATACGTTTCCTTCTAATACATAAATGAATCTATGTACACTTTTTACTAAAATTTAATTTTAAAAAATACATCGTCTAATGATATACATACCAAATTAACTTTCTTCTTCCATTCATAGAGTGGGTGTCATCCTTGGAGAGCATGACACCACAAGATCCTTCGACTGCGATCAAAATTCCTGTGCAAATTCAGCTATGCGAGTTGGCGTAGATGAAGTTATACCACACGAAGGCTATAATGACAACCAAAAGCATCGTCACAATGACATAGCTCTCGTCAGGATGGACAGAAATATCATCTACTCGGACTCAATACGACCGATTTGTTTGCCATCAACAGTATCTGGCGATCAGCTCCGCAGTGGTGATCAACTCACAGTAGCCGGCTGGGGAAGAACACTTCAAAGTAAGTATCTAAAGAATATTGACTCATACAAAATATTTATATACGTACATTGAATCTTTGTCAGCTCCAAAAAGTGCCGTCAAACAGAAACTTCAAGTTCCGCTTGTCGATCAGGCCCAGTGCCGTCAAAAGTTCGAATCACGCAAAATCGAAGTCATTGACAGTCAGGTTTGTGCTGGTGGTGTCTATGCCGAAGACAGTTGTGATGGAGATTCGGGTGGACCTTTGATGAGTTTTCGTCGAGGAGTATGGGTCCTCGAGGGAGTCGTTTCATTTGGAGTAAAATGCGGTTTTGATGGTTGGCCCGCTGTTCATTCGAGAGTTGCAAGATTTGATTCTTGGATAAGAGAACGTGTGCGTGCGTGAAACTTTTTTATTTTATTTTATAATTGTTGTTGTTTTGTTATTTGTTTGTTTAGTGTGTGATTTATTTAAAAAAAAAACAAAATGCCATAATATTTATAAATTTGATAAACTAAATGACAACTAAGACTAGGCTAAGCTAAATGAATCAATTTTTGTATTATTTATAAATTTTAATTAAATTTATATTTTAAGTTATTTAACCTTTTGTTTGCATTAATAATAATTAAGGGTTTTCTTTTTAGTGTTGGCAAAGCAATACGAATGACGGCAAATTTCCATCAAAATTTGATATTTTCGCTCAGTTGATAATTTGTTTAGCCTTCGTTAAGTTCGCTACTTTAATATCTTTCAACAAAATAGACTAAATTTCGTTCAGATTTGAGTTTAGTGGTTTTGCCTTGTCACAGATATATCAATAGGCCTATCTAACAGTTTTTGGCCTATACTTAACTTGGCCACGTTAGTCTTGTGACTGGTTGAAGAAACACGTTTAAGGTCTTTAAGCCTGCAAAATAGAGCTATATTAATATAAAGACAAATTACATACTCCGTGGCTGCAGCATAGCCCTAGACCAGCGAGTACACTTGCCCTTCGATGCCAAAAGTTCAGCTCAGTTTCAATGAGGCTTCTCAGGATTCTGTTACTTTTCTCTTATCAATTTCGGTTGAACCCTTAAAATCCCTATCTGGATGCGCCCCTGCGTGTACACAAAATCGGTGACTTGAAATAAGGCCAAATTCTTATTTGCTATTATTTCGATTTCAAACCAAAATAAAACATTTTTGGATGAAATACATCAAATGTTTATCGATTGTCATAAGTCGAAATCTGAAACAGAATCAAACCGTTACGAGTAAAGCTAAGAGAAGACCAGATGGTGGCATTCGGAACACCTCTAATAAATTAGTGCATTTTTTTTTTATCAAAATGACAATCAGACTTATATGTACTATATATTCTTGAAGCTACGAGTCTAACGTAGCGAGTATGACTCGCCTTTCAAAAATGGGCGTTTTAGTTTTTTTGCTCATAGAAGTCGCATGTACATGAAAATAACTTCGTGATCATTCAATGTTTGGCTGAATATGTAATTGCAAGATCAAATTTTAAATTGATTGTTTGAAATACACGAACATAACAAGGTTTTTTGTTAGTAAATTTACAGCTTTCTTGGAAGCACCCTATTTTTCTTAAATAAATTCAAATTTAAGTAGCTCCAGCAGTAGCTCTCTTGATATTCTCTTTTTGGACTTGACGGCTTTGTATCTGATATCAGATAATCTGGATAACATGGATATGCCATCACAAAAGTTCAGTAGATGGGATATGGTCATGCGGGTCATTCGTAGTTGTTTCTGATTGCAGTGAATTACTTAAATAACGACTAGGTGTTTCAAGATCAACGTCATTTGAATTATGCTGATTAGACTGTATCCCAACATGCGTGAACAATTGAAACAGTTCTTTGTCAAACATGACTATTTGACCGCTCAGTCTGATCTTAGCTTAAGAAACAGAATTATATAAAGAAGGCGAAAGAAACCTTTTTTGTAATGCGCGCGCACTTAAGTGCTTTTGTTTACCCTTATGCAGCTGGCAAATGCATTAAGCACTTATATTGGAAGCATTGATAAATTAATGATAGACAGGAGACATTACAACGATGAAGAATTGCCGTTTGGAATCGGCATTAAACTGTAGGTGCCTTCCATTAGAGTCAAGAAATATATCTACGCACGGGCTTTGGGTGCTGTATGGGCCGTTTATGCCTGATATTTAATGTATTATTAGTTCCAATTCTATGTCCGAAAATGACTAAGTAAGTAAATGAGAGTAGAACCGATAGAAAAAAGCTAATCCCGTGCTTTTGCCAGCATGGAAGAACACCTTTTAAAAACAATAAGGAAAAACCATCTGGACCAGCGGATTTGTGAATGTTGAAATCTTGAAGTAGTCTTGCAACTGCACGTATGCAAAGATGGATTAGTCCCACGGAGAATTATATACGCTCGAGTGAAGTCTCTCCCGATAAAGCACAATCTGAGAGCGCTGGACTAGCTGCAAACAGATAAGCTTCAACAGATATTGAAAGCGCTGCCAGCTGGAATTTTATTGTTGATAAAAATGACCAAACGTTTTTACTTTCAGGGGCTTTTTAGTATTATTTGTCTAAACTTCTGATCGTAGAAAAAAGTGCCTGGGAAACCGTCGTAACTGGCCCGTTTAAACTTTTTTCGGTTTCCCTGAGAACGGTGGGCTTTATAAGACCGAAAACTAGCCTTTTTTGCCCTGACAGCCATTTTTTATTGTTCTCCTTTCGGTTTCTCTTACTACCGGAATGTTCCTTTTGGGGTTAGTTCCTTAACTTTGTGTTTGGAGTACGAGAAATCGGTCTGACGAATATAGCTAGAGACGATCGATAATACACTAATTATTATGTATTTATTAGAGGGAGAGTTTAAGAAAGGTTATTATGTTTCTGGGTTCGATTGATGACCCGAGCAATGCTGTTAACATCCCTTCAAGTGATTTGAAGTCCAGATCTGTTTGCCATCGAACTCATAATAAGTTGAATATCATGCTTGTCTGGTTGACTTTGAAAAGGCCTTCGACACCGTATGGTTAGAGGGGCTTTTCTAAAAGTTGATCAGACTGGGAATGCATAAACCCTTGCTATATATAATTTATAATATGCTTATGGAAAAGAAGTTCGTGGTCAAATGTGGCAACGTAACTTCGAGCAGAGTCTATAATATCAAAAACGGTTTGCAACAGGGTGCGGTGAATTCTCCGATCCTGTTTAATATTTACACGAGTGATCTGGTACGTTCACTCAGTCATGCTATAGCGTATGCCGAAGATTTGGTCGCATACAGATCAGGTCCTAAGATCGAGGTCATCAACATCCTTCTGCAGCGTGACTTCGAGCAAATTAAGGGATATTGCGACGACTGGAAGTTGAAAATCAATTTCCAGAAGACGGAAACAATCCTATTTAGAACCCCATTGGCTAATGCCACTAGGGATACCAGAAAAAACTGGAAAAAATTGGCCATTATTGGACAGAATGGGCAGGCATTGGCGGTGAAAAACGTGGTCAGGTATCTGCTAATGGTGTTGGGGGATGGGCACCGTTGCCTCTGTAGACGAGGCGGCGAGTGCACATAACCTCCGACTATACTTAGTATTAGATTTGAAATTTTAAGTAACATTAGTTAGATTTTAAGTTTTTAATGTATAGTCTTAAGTAGTTTTTAGTTTTAATCAAAAATCAAAATAAGATAAAGATGTCAAGTTTTATAAAAAAAATTTTCTTGTTAAAAAAAAATATATATTGAAAAAAAAAAATAAAATAAAATGTATTATTAATTAGGGCCGAAAGGTAATAGTATTAAGTGATATAGTTAAGTTTAGAGCGTCCGCATAAGGACCAGTAACCTAGAATAAGTATCCTGTTTGTCTAGTCTGTAAGTTTTTAGTGAAAAAATAATAAAAATGAATTTGAAATTGAAAAAAAAAAATTGAAATTGAAAGTTGAATATCATATCATAAACCGACACCTGAGGGTATGCAATACAATTGACAGCTACTCCATGACTTTTAACAATCTTTCGCCTAGAAGCCGACACAACCAACATCTAACCTTCAATGAAAGTGAAACCAAAACAAAGCGTAAGCTACTTTGTTTGCCACTGTTACCGCATTAGGTTACCTAATTACCAGTTTTGGCCATCTCACCTGGTAGAAGGCGTCCATAGATAGATCGTTCGTTTTTATTTTTGTTTATTGCAAAACTTTGTGCAACCTCACTCAGGCGTTGTGTTTGTGTGTTGTGTCGCGTCGTGATCTTCGCAAAGCTTTCTGACATAACACGTTCGCAGTGAATATATAAATGCAAACATTAGCAAAGAGCAGAGCTTTTTCACTGATCAAATCAACATCACGAACAGCTGATCACACGCGTTAGACTTCGACTTTCGACACTATGCCCAAACACTAGTAGGGAGTTTTGTGTTCGCCGATCGGTTTGGATCATACGAAGTGAGCTCGCGGTTACTACTCTTAAACCAGTGTAGAGTTTTCGAATATTCGACTTGATATCATTTAAAAAAAAAAAACAAACAAAACTAAGACATAATAATGACCAAAGCTCAACTGACCCTGCAGTGGCTAGCTTTAGTAGCGATCGGAACTTTGGCGCTAGCGGATGTGGCCAGCTTATTAGCATTCACAAAATCCTGTGATATACCCAACGAGAGTGTTCGTGGCCAGTGTCTTGAGCCGTCCAAGTGTGCGGCTTATTTGAAAGTGCACATTGAAGAAACAAGTTCAACCTCTGCTAAAGTTGCACAACCGGAATTGGTGCACTTCCTCAAAAAAGTGCAATGTGAAAGTGAAAGTGGGTCGGTGCAAGCACCGCCATCGCCGTCACTAGTCTGTTGTCCTTTCAATGGAAGGGACTATGCACATCCCGCTGTTGAGGTGGCCAAAGAAGTCAACCAGAGGACCTTGAATGTGAGTAAATCGCGTAATAAAATCAAAAAGCTAAAACGACGCATACAGAAGGTGGAACATTCGGGAAAATTCAATTTATTTAACGAGTGCGGTAAGCAGGTCACAAACAGGATTTATGGCGGAGAAATCGCAGAATTAGATGAGTATCCTTGGATGGCGTTGCTTGTCTACAACACAAGTTAGTACAATTTAAAAAAAAACAAGAATGGATTTTCCTTTTATAGCCGGTCTAATGTTGAGCTTTATTCAGATGATTATGGATGCAGCGGAACTTTGATAGACGATCGCCACATCTTGACAGCTGCGCATTGTGTCAAGGGAATCAGAGTGCGAGAGAAAAATGGATTGTAAGTGAAAGTTACATAAGTTTAGATACAGAAAGCTTGCATGTAAGCAGGTTTATTTGCTATTTGTTTGATTTGATTATGTGAATTCAAATCGACCCGTGTGTTTTGATCGCAACATCTGCTGACTGACCTTGAAATGAGTTGCGGTGGGTTTTGTTATGATGCAACTTTGAAATGGTGTTGAGTAGTTGTTGAATTGGTGTAAGTATAAGTAAAATAAATGAAGTTGTACTCTTGGCGTTTTTAAGCATTTAAGCTTGTGACACTGTCTTGATGTTAAATGTGTCCAAATAAAGCTATTAGTGGTATTTAAAAAAGTATTCCAAGTATTAAATCAAAAGAAGAAATAGGTGGGTATGGAAGAAGTGTTAAAATCGAAGACAGCGGTGTACAAAATATATGTGTATGTTCTTAATAATTGACCAAGTTCTTTATGATTGTTTATTAAAATGAAAGAGCTGTTTATTTGTTGATATTTCTTTTCTGCGCTTGTTGACTGCGGCGGCAACTTTCAAACATTGATATTTTGTATCTGAAGAAGTGTGTTCGGCTCGTTAAATAGCAGTATCGTATGTTCCAAGTTGTTGATGTAACCTATGGTGTTTACTAATTGTTTTATCCGGGAGTTAGGACCCGCAGTGTTCTAGTAAAAAACAACCAAAAACCATCACACTACAACTACTGTGCTTAATATGGTCCTTTAACGTGGGCAACAATTATTTGCTTCTTGGTCATCGTGCATACCGTTTAGAGTAGACCCCTCTTTCAAACTATTTTTATAAACAATACCTTAATGTTGGGATACCCCAATGTACATGTTGACTTTGAACTAGGGATATTACATTCCTGGAAAATACAGTGTGCTTATATTTTTTCCATCAGGGATAATATCACACAAAACAAAAAGGAAGGTGGCGCTGAATTAAACAACAAAAAAGCTATTAAGGACTAGGGAAAACTATCTAGTGACCAACATCTTCTCAGTGATGGTCACCTGGCACTATTTTTCCGTTATTTTTTTCCGTTTTCCTGAGGTTTCCTGTGGCTGAATGCACCGAAGCTATTTGTAACGTATTCAAACATGCACATTTCATGAGAAAAGAATCCACTTGACATTGTTTTATTATCCGTTTCATTGGTATAAAAGAAGTAGATTGCTGAAAACTTAAGAATTCTTTATAATACATGTGAGTATAAACTATTATTTTAACAATAGCGTAGCGACTTCAATTATTGGCAGCCCAATTTGTGGATCCAATTATTGGCACCCCATCATTCAACAGTGATTTTCTCAGTTACCGTTTGTCCGAATAAGTTAAGTTTTTCTCACATTTCTGTGCCTTTATTTTGGAAACATTTCTTTTCAGTTTTGTTTTATAAGTGAAAGTAAAAACACGCGCGACAAAAATAAAAATTTTGAAATTTTGATTGTTTTGGTTAAGGACCTATAACTTTGTAAGTTTGTTTTCACTAATTCCTTTTATATTTTTTAATGAAAACTTTTTTTATTTACTACAAAAATGCATTTAATAATAAATTTGTAAATGTGTAGTAGTAGTAGTTATTGTTTTATCAATAAAATGGGTCGCTATAATTGAGTCAAACAAAAACTAGGGTTCAATTATTGGCAGTAGGTGCCAATAATCACATCCTATGTAACTGCAATTATTGGCACTGTCAATACTTGTTCATTTTGCCTACCAATAATTGTACCTTTCGACCATTTTTGGCTGTAGATCTAAAAAAAATTAAAAAAATTACATATCATACTCTTCTGAAGTATGTTTTATTAGACGTATTAAGTATTAAATAATAAAACTATTTATTTTACAATGTAAAATACACTTCTTTTGTCTTTAAAGCAAATAATTTTTGTTAAATGCATTAATTTTTGTTATTAACGTATTTTCGTATTATGTTTTAATTGATCTAATTGACAAAAAAAATATCAGAAGTGTTTAAAAGATACATAATTTTCCTGATTAAAGGGTGCCAATAACTATATATTTTTTGGTGCCAATAATTGTTGTTTTTGGTAAGCTTTTTTTAAAATTGACATTTTAAATATATTTTCAATAATTAAATATTAACTTATAATACTTGATCAACGCGGAATTTAATAATTTTTACTCTGGTATATAACAAATTCAAATCAGTCTACAAATACAAATGTTATGTTTAGTTAATAAAATTTGGATTTTTTTAGAGGTGTCAATAATTGTGTTCGTTACGCTATATGCGTGTCTTGTACAAACAGTGAATATTATTTGAAAGTGTTAACTATTGGATTTTTTGTAAGTGTTTTATTGTTAAAATAATATAATTACTTAATTTAACGTTGGGTGTTCATAATTAAAATATTTTCTTCACATCCCTTCCACTTCACTGCATTTCTACTGGCCCGCCTGTGGACCTCGCCGCTTCGACCACAAATAAATATCTGCGGGACTCCCGATTTTGAATCACTTCATCATTGAGGCCAAGTGCAGGTGTTTCTGCATTTGTGTGATCCAGGAGTTTTTAAGCCATGTCATGTACAGTGCGTAGTGGGAGATACGCTATGTGTACATAACTCCTGCCTCTTTTACGCCATTTTAAGGGAACGTTGATTGCAATTGCCATTTTGACGGGGTTCGTAGGATCAAGCAATACCAAATGAGTCGGTCGTGCTCCAATTTTTTTCGATTTCGATCAAGCTTTGTTACTACTGCTGTCATGCAAAGCGTCTTCATCTCAGCTGCTGTGAATTTGCCCTCATAATTTTTGTACATTGTCCAGCATTGTGATCCGTATGTGAGCGCTGGACGTACAATTGCGGTGGGACGTTTTTTCGTGACAGAAGATGATAGTTTTCCTGCCACTTCATCCACGATGATTGATGTCATCATCAGCGGTTGCTTCGCTGTTGATCATTCATTCAACATATTTGAAATTTTCACACTTGGGAACCACCACTCCATTCAAAGAAATGTCTGGAATGGGTTGGGTTAGCTTGGGTCAGAGAATGGGCAGTACAGATACTTTGTCTTTTTTTGGCTAATACGATACCCATTCCCCTCCAATACATCTACCCAAAAATCAAGGAATGTAATGTTCAATAAATTCACCGCCCGACACAGGTGTATATTACTGGCGCGAATGACCATTTTTTTTAAGAAATTAGTTATTTCAATATTAAATTTAAATTATCAAGATCCATGCAAAAATGTCAAAAAATTGTTAGATATAATAATTCACCCATTCGATGTATTTGGTAGTGCCTACTATTTAAGAACGTTTTTGATCCTTTGAATTCTTATATTTTCCAATTGAATTCTTTATTTTTGCAATTTGATAACTGAATATTCAGATAATTGAATTTTTATTTAACACGTGAATTTAGTAGTACTAAAACCCTTTTACCGGATAAAAGTTGTAAGACATACATTAACACTTATTATTGATCAAAATTTCGTAAAAGAACCTTTCATAGGGCTTATTTTGCGTATAGTTTTATTTAAAACTCGTTGACATTTTTAGGAATAAGCTTTAGAAATCGAAAAGACAAAATAAAAATTTGTTATACCTACCATATTGACTATTTTTTTAAGTACAGAATAAGATATATATACAAATTTAAAGTTTTCAGGGATCCAATACCGCGGTGAAATGGTAGGCTTTGATTTAAACTTCATAGCACAGCACTCTAGTTTGATAGTGAGTTATCATGTATTTTTCTATAAAGGATCTGGTTTAATTTATTTGTCAAGATTATTATTGTTGATTTTTCTCACTATTTATCCATCTCTACTTACCACCGTTAAGTCACGTCAAAAATGAAAGGTATTGTCAAAATTTTTTCAATACATTAGTCAAGCATCATCTGCCCAACGCATTAAGCAATCGTTCCCATAAGATGTACGGGGAATCTCACACGAAACCAACAATCTTTTTGTGAGATCAACGGGGAGGTAAACCTCGCAATTTCTATGAATTTTAATTCTAAGAATCAGTGGGTGCATTTAAGTTCTAAGTCCTAAACAAGTCCTTTGCTAGTCAGCAAATCACAACGTCTTGAAAGCCAATTTATAGGTCCTTACCGCGTAATTATACGTTCAACGAATATTTCCTTTAAGTTATTGTTTCTTTTAATATATGGCACACGTTGCGCCATTTATATATTCTATATAAATCCCTACCCTAAGAACTAAGTTACCCCGGCTTAGATCGCAACATTGCGATGGAAAATTGTAATACATTCGAAAACATGACTCTGTCAGAGCTTTGGGCCCAGATCACGTAAGTCAATAATCATCTGAAGATATCGTTTTCACAATAGCAGAATGATTTTTCAATTCCAAGCATTTCGAACACCATCAATTTTTTGCGTCTATCAAATATTTCACCTTCCTTCTTCCAGTATAGAAGAGGTCGGCACAGCGTTTTAAAAGATGAAAACAACAAGTCACTAATTGAAAAGTATCATTGCGGCTTCTTACCCGGCCTTGTCCGCTCCACTGTGTGCGATACGCAAGCCTCGGGGTTTCGGATTACTCGTGTAAGTCCAAATTTTCGAAAAAATATGGTCCGATCTCAGATGACTCCACCGCGTCTCGACGCTACTGCATGTTCCAAAGAAAACGTTGTGCAAAAATGGTGAACAAGTAAATAGATTATGTTGGTTGTAATATGGCGCAATTGGTCCATGAGTTTGTCTCACAGAACCGCAATTTTTAAACCAAATTTTGCAACAGTTTGCAATCCAACAACTGATTTGCTATCCGAAGTCAGTAGGTCAAAAAACACCCCTTACAGTTTTTCGCCTACATCTTAATGGTGCATTCGTGGAATCTATGTAACTTAGATATGGATCTGGATCAGCGAAGTGCAATGATTTACGACCTTAGTTTCAAAGGCGTTTACCCCCGATGTGGTGGCCACACTGGTTTAAACAATATGGAATATTTTTTATTGAACAACATTTAAGCCAACACAGAACCATTTAGAATTCTTACCACACTGTGACTGTAGTAACAAATGATATAAAAATGTGGTGGCGAAGCTGTAAAGGTTAGTGTATCATCTTGTGCCATGATTTTAAGGCCTAACGGGGTACAATGATGCCCATTATTAAAAAAAAGTGCACGACGACGTCATACGAAACTTTCTCGCTACATGATGTGCATTTTTAAATCGCTTTAAAAAGAATGGTCACATTTAATCATATACCAAATTTATTTAAATCACTTTTTAGGTTTTGAAAAATTTAATTTTTTCAAAAACTTCACATTTGATTTTAATGTAATTTTGCACAGTGAACACTTTGAACTTAGTTGTCCAAAATACAACAACAGATGAAAATCGTTAGAGCCGTTTTTAAGAAAACGTATTTAATTTAATTTTAAGCAAATCGTTGTATGAAAAAAAAAAAATTTAACAAATTATTCAAATTATTTTAAAAATCGAAGTACACAGATTTGTTCATCTTAACATCATTAAAAAATATTGTAAAATTTTTAGGATTTCCCTTTAGAAAATTTTCAGGTATTGGCGGTTTTCTAAATTGCCGTTATTCGTATTTATTGCAAAATACTGAGTATGCAGTACTTTTGGCCCCATCCCAAGTATCCTTAGTACAAAAAAAAAAAAAAAGACTAAAATCCTAGGTACCATTTTTTAGAAAAATAGTGATAAGTTATTTTCACCAAAAAAATTGTATGGCAGGTACCGTTGTTTGAAACTATAAAGCAAAAAATAAAAAAAAAACTCCTCGAGATGTAACACCAAAAACCTTATATACGAACTTTGACGCAAATCCGTCAAACAGTTTCGGCATACGGCGCACGGACAGACAGACAGACGGCATTGGCGAAACAAAGTCGTAATTTGATCCCTCACCAACAAGGCTTCGAATCACTTATTTTAAATAAATTCCATGAAAATTTTTATCAAGTTAATTCAGAAATTATTTTTACTAAGCAGAGCAAACTCCATTTAAGACTGAAACTATTTTGCAGAAAACACGTTCGCTTGGGCGAATTCAACGTAAAGACTGAGCCAGACTGCATTGAAGAACCAAACTACCTAAACTGCAACGACGCTGCCCTCGACATGGATATAGAGCGTATCTATGTGCATCCTGATTATGATGAGTTTTCAGCAAATAAATTCAATGATATCGCTGTGATTCGATTGAAAAATATCGTGCCATTTACGCACTTTATTATGCCGATTTGTTTACCCTACGCCAATGACCTTGAAGACAGTCCATTTACGCCGGGTCAAATGTTCTCAGTTTCAGGCTGGGGACAAACTGACTTGTGTAAGTTTTTTCATTCGATTTTTTTCTGTTTAAAATTAAATTATTTATATTGAAATATTTGCAGTTAACAAATACTACCCCAACATCCAGAGTCCAATTAAGCTGAAACTTCGTGTACCACTTGTACCGAATGATCCGTGCTCAAAGCTACTCAAGCCCTTTGGTGTACAAGTTGGCCCAAAACAGATTTGCGCCGGTGGAGAATTCGCCAAAGACACATGTGCTGGCGACAGTGGCGGCCCTCTTATGTACTTCAATCGCAAGCACTCGCGCTGGGTGGCGTACGGAATTGTCAGCTACGGCTTTACGCAGTGCGGCATGGCGGGCCATCCTGCTGTGTACACAAATGTGTCGGAGTACATTGATTGGATTGCGCAAATAATAAAAAGTTAGCTAGATTCTTTCTCTTCCTGCGTAGATTGGAGACAGACTCTTTATTTGTATTTTGTATCTATATGTATCTCATTCGAATAATATTTGTGTATATTGCTTAAAAAAACGAAACAGTTGTTTTACTTGTGCTAAAAGAAGTATTAATATCATCGATGCGCGCTTAAATAATGCTTTTCGGCGATTTGACGCAACCGAGCATGAGCACTTGAAGTGGGGACGTTTGGGTTGTTGATCCACAGCGAGTGTGCTTCGTTTTGGTTAGCTACCCGGTGCGGTGGCAGCAAGAGGCAGTTGTTGTGGCGTCAAAGAGAAAGTGAAAAACAGTTCGCTGTGTGAACTTGACTTAGAGTCATCGATGTCGTTTTTGTTTTGATTATGATCTACATCAATATTAATCGCTTTGTCACGTTGAGATTGGGACGACGATTATGAAGTGTTATAAGTATGCAGTTTTGTAATCCAAAACGTGTACTTAGGTATCTTATGCAATTTGGGACATCGTTTGGGGCAAACTGCCGTTGCATTCTATGGTTAGGTACTTGCTTTGCTTGGCATAAAAGTAGGTTACATTGAGAGTGACGAACGACACACGCAGATGAATGACAATTAGTGAGAGAAGTACAAAGTTGTGATCGGCGGTAAGTGTTTGGTTTGAGTTAAAAGTTGTTATGCAATTTCGAACGTCTATTTTTTTTTAAATAAATCTGCATTTCAAAATTGCTTAAAATAAGTCTCTTAAAAAGTGACCTTTTGGAAAACCTTTAATTATTCATGCCGCATTAGCTTTGGTTTAATTAAAAGGCGTACATTAACAGTCATGTTGACATGACAGCTTTATGAGGTGTTTCGATATACTAATTTGGTCATTAGTGACTTTTAATACAGAGTGGTTGATGAGCACTTGAAGACTAGCAAGAGCGCTAATCTCTAATTCTCTAGTGGATTATTGACAATATATCCGAACGACATTCCCCTAGGCAGGTTGTGCTCCTACGTTATGAGAAACAAATCAGACAAAGAAGAATTTAATATGATGAACGAGAATAGAGTAGGCACTTAAAACTTACGGTAGCAGGCAGCACTGCTACTGTTCAAAGCCTGAAACCTGTTCTCAAGGGGTATATGGAATATTTTACCGTGGTCCAGGAAATATGAAAACAAATTCGATCTTCTTCTGATGAGGCTGTAATCACGAATGACGCATCATAACTTTCCCACTTAAACTGGTACGCCTATGGGTTTCGGAAATATTACTGCGAACAAATAAAATAATGGTGCTAAGATCAAAATATACTGATCTTACATATGACCATCTGTCTGTGATCCGGCCCTACTAATAATAAGCTCAAGAGAAAATTAAGGGAGAGTTTTATGACCTTCTGGCAGAAGCATTACAGCAGCCTGTACCACTAGGCTTCCAAGACTGCGAATTCACAAAGCAGCCTGGCTCTCTCCAGATGATTCGAATCGTAAACCAAATCGACCGCCAGAGATCGAATGTCCAATGAGAAGAAGTAAGGACCACCCGCAAAAAAAACGCTAACATGCCTTTGTGGTGCTAAGTGAGTAGCAGAAAAGTATACGAACCAGAAGATTGGAGGAGAAGAAAATCCCACATAGGAAGCATACGCAGTCTTATTGTTTAAGAAGATCGTCACATATTCAAAGGTCTGATGGCCTACCAGCGCAACTCTTAAAACATTCTAGTGATGATTTAGTAGGGTTCATGCACCAAACTAAGAACAAGTCGAAATGGTGGTAGACTACCAGCTCCACTGGCTCCATCCACAAGAAAGACAATCTTGGGTCTCTCAAGATGCATCGAAAGTTTTGCATCGGACTAATCGTCAAGTACCAGTGTAGTTGCCGGCTCTGCAAACCAACATTTTAGAACTGAGACCTTGTCGCGGTATGGTAGCCATCGCAACGGACTAACAAATCCGACCGTAACGATCTAGTGCCGCCCAACAAGGCAAAGTGGAAAGAAAGACGGACGGTCTGAAGCAGCAGAGTGCAAAACAAAGGCACTCTAACTTAACATAAATAAGTAAATAAGCTCCAACGAAAATTGCAAAAGAACTACCTCCAACACGGCAGGGAGTCAGGTTCGATGAGGGAAGGAGCGAAGTTTCCTTTTGATCCAACTCCATTATTGGGAGCACCGGAGGAGCACTGAAACATTTCGAACCCTCATAACACTCAAAACAGGACTGGGTAATTAATTAGTTAATCAACCACCGGACTCAACTGTGATACGCTAAGTGTAATCAATAACCACCTGACCTAGCTGTCAGCGTGGAAGCAGATTTCGGTTTTCAATCAACACGGATGGCCTGTCAAGTGGAGAACATTTCAACAATAAAAAAATCCAGGTAGACACGCTATCGGTAATTCCCTATTCCGCAAATCTGCGCAAAACTCCACCAAACCGTTGGTTACGCGTCATGTTTTATTAAACTTTGTTTCTCTTATAGCTGAGGTAAAACTCACAGAATTGGGTGAGTAGGGGGTAGATGTCCTCTTCTGACTGTTACTTAGTTTTTCCTCACACTTTGGCCTCCACTTAGTGGGTGGTTTCTTTTCGTAAATCTAACTTCCACATTAGCGCGAAGTTAACTTTTCAGGAAAATTTTCTTAGAGCTTTTTTGCCATAAATCGTGAAAACAAATCAGAATCGATTGAAAGAAGTCCATGGCACGCCCTAACTTCAACCGATAGTTTGGGTCAAGTGATATTTTGCTTGCGTTGTCTTCATTTCCGCTTTCAAGTTTCCCTAACCGGCTTAAGGCTTTCCGGCTTGAGTGAATACAATTTACGTCATCTATGGCATATAACCACTTGCCGTCTAAGCCAATTTATGTCACGAGATCTGAGTAACTCATCGAATATTTTCGGGTTGACAGACGAACTCTGTGATTCGAACGATGGAACCTCCGTCGTAATTTTGAATATCAAAAACTACGAGATAACTTCAGAAAAGAATGAACTCCGCAAACGACACCTTATTGAAAATGGGATGAAATAATACTCTAGAAAATTATGTTTAAAACTCCTTAAATGAAAGTCGAATGATACGAACAGTTCTGCTTTAAGATAGATGGTGGACGATAGCTACGAAGCAACTGAAAAAACTTATTCGAAGAATATTGGGATTTTGTTGCAAAAGGTTACATTATCTCGGGCACACTTACTGATACTTTGATCTGGAGAATTTTTTAATCAATGCTTCCAGATTTGAGATGACAAAACAGACCGAACTTCCGGTTCAATGGCCAAGCCATCGAAAGGCTGCGCAGTGTCGCAGGCTAGGAATCTCACGGGTCATTAGCTTGTTAAGTAAATATTTTTCTGATGTATATATTTTCCATTCAAAAACACAAAGTTCCATTATTTTAGAATCGTCCTGATACCTATTATTCGATCCCCAACATTTTCTGCGGATTTCTTAACATTTCCATGTCCCATGAGAACGAATTAAAGGTTCTAATTAGAACACGATCCCTGCATGAATGAAATTTATAAGTCTTGTTGCATCAGAAAGGTTCGGCAGCTATATTAAGTTACAACCGCAGGACCACAAATGTTAGTAGAAAACGAAAAACGAACGTAAAATATCCGTAGCCTAACAACGCTATTCATGTAGAAAATAAAGGTCATTATGGCTTCAATTTATTTCTACCACTCTACCAGTTATCCTGTAACCTTGCGTAACCAAGCCGTATCAAGTCCATTCAGTTTTAGACGAACGTTGGTTGCAAATGCAAACAAAAAAAAAAGAAAAAAAAACCCAAAAAGGTCCTTCCGCTTCCCCTAGGAATATAATCTGTGTTTTTTTTTCTATAGGTTATGTGTAGATTGAGGGATATAACATTACATCAAGGATGACCGATTCGTTTGAATAGATGAAGAGGAAATGCAGAATTCTGATTTCTTTCTGGTTGTGGATTAAATAAAGAGATTTTAATTTTTTGATTATCCTGATGGTTGTAGTAGATAACGATGGGTATGAGTTAATCGATGAGCAATCGAATACCATGCAAAAAGGACGTATGGATTTGGTCAGTTAGGGGGCGGGGGTTGGTGGTTTTTTTTATGAGCAAACGATTGAATGTGAACGTGAAGTCTCTGAGTAAATTAAATAACGTTTATTCTCGAGTGACGACGTTTGGCATACGTTCGTCCATTACATGTCCTTTTTTTAAGGTTTAGGCGAATAAGGATAATCGATTGATTGGACAAGTTAACCATGCGAATGAATAAACCGAAAAGAGGCATTAATTTGACGTACGACTGTGCTGGGCATAATTGATTAGGAAGTGAAGATTTCCTTTTTATTTTGCCGGTTTTGTGTTCATTCTGTATATGGGTTGGAGGCTCAAGGATGACAGTCGTCAAATGAGTTTAATTAGATATTGATAAAGGATCGCAAAAAAATAAACGGATATTGATATTGGAAAGATTGGTTTAGGAGCCCGGCCAATGATTTGATTTCGGAATCCTTTTGTAAAGTAAAAAATGGTAACATTGTCATCAGCGGCAGAACTAAACCAAGAGCGCAGTCAACTCTTTCTCAAGAATGCAACTAAAATGAACTTTGTCGGCTATCGGAAACGTCTTTGTCGGATCTGGAGTCCTGTCGGACTCTTAGTTTTATGCACACGCCATGCTACATTTGTAGTAGATCGCATACGACTCAAATTCATAGAGAAAACGCCCAGAAAAACTGGCATCACTGGGTCTCAACCAGAAAGTCTCTCCAAATGATAGCGGTCTTTGGCTTACTATGTCTTCTGTGGCGCACTCCAAGTTGGTTGAGGTCCGCTTGTGCGCGCCACCTAAGGCAAAGGTTTCCCCTAGCATGCTGTCCTTCTGGATTAGAGTCGAAGATTGTGCGAACTGGAGCATTAATGTCCATCCGATCTACATGCCCCAGCCATTTCAAAGTCCATTTCCGCAGTTTTTTGACCCAGGTCGATGTCGCTTGTCGCTTTCAAAACATTTTTCAATAGATGACAGAGTTTTAAAAATTTGAACTTTTTTCACTTTTTAATTAGTTTTTTTTTTCAGCTCTGGAATAAGCCAAGGAATGGGCAGAACAAATACTTCTATTTTTTTTGGTCTAATATGATGCCCATCCCCCTCTTAAACATCTGCCCTTATTATGTCGGCTGGGTGAGTATGAAACGGGCTGACATTGATTGGCATTAACTTGGAAATGTCCAGTGTTTTAACTTTCTCATACACATCAATTGTGCTTATTTTACCTTATTTGGAACTGAAGTCATTAAAGAATTTGCAATACTAACTAGTCAGGGTGTTAAAACAGAGAAGGTGACGGAGGAGCCCTTAATGGGTCAACGGAAGCTCTCAAATCCGCGTAGCGGTTTCCTGGCTCCGGAGTTTCCGGCCCCTTTTATCCAAGGGGTTAACCAAAGGGCCTGGCCCTCCAGGTTGGGGGTTGTGCTTCGGGGTAACTTCCCTGCCATGAAAAAAAAAGTAATTCCGAAATGACTTCAAGCCTCGGATATGGATGAACCAAATGTTGACGACCCCAGCGGGCGAAAAAAGAACAACGAATTTCGGATCTGTACGTGGATTTTAGCCGAACAACTTGTGGAGACCTTGGCTATGGAAAAAGCTGACATTACGGCCATCCATGCCATCCCGACTACTGCGAGTGTCGCAAAGAGCAAAGCAACGGTTATTTGGATGGGGATTTATGATTTGCCGACGTTGGCGATCGCCTAGCTACAATTCGCATTAGGGCCATTTTAAAAAAAATATCACGCTTATCTTTGCTCACTCCTCGACAGAACAGAAGGACGATACATCCAAAGAAGCATTCTACGATCTTCTTGAGAAGACGTATGATAAATGCTCGAAGTACGACATCAAGATAGTTCTTGGCGACTTTAAAGCAAAAATCTAAAACAATGGCTCTACCGTAAAGACTGCTTTCAAATACAGGTGCAGATATCCAATACTTCACGACACCAAGAGCATACTGTAAGAAAATTTGACGTTGCAATGCTAATATCGCAATAGACCGCCAAAACCTTTGCCGACCGCGTCTGCTTTATCAGCAATCCCATCCTCAGCTTCACCAGCATTAAGTACAGAGGACCAGTGGCAACACTGCCAGCGTGTCATCAAGAGAACCGCTACCGAAGTGCTGCCACTACGCGACCACAACGAATCCCTTGGTTCGATAAGGAATGCCGCCAGGCACATGCAGCCAAGAAGTACAGCTGACAAGCAGACCAGAGCGACTGAGGGAGCTGCCAAAAAAGAAGGGACTATAACACTGACTTCTCACAAGGAAAAAGAAAGAGCCCGGGAAGCCAGCTGTCGAATCAATTAAGGGATTCTGCAGGGCAGAGCATGAGAATACAGTGGTGGATTCAAAGTCGGTGCTGAGGATTCGATAAGAATACTTCTGTTCTGTTCAGTGTAGTTTAAGGTCAACTATCAACCAAATTTTCACACTCCGACAGATCTTGAAAAAAACCCATGAATTTCAAATCGCTGCCATCTATTTGTCGACTTTGAAGCCGCCTACGATAGCGTATATAGGGACGGATTATACAAAGCCACTTGCAGACAAAAAATAAATATAAGTATCCGCACAGTGTTTCTTGGATCACTTGCTTCATTATGCAAAAAAGTTTATCGTGGCCTTCCATTAGTTAATTGGTTCGTATACTCTTGGTCGTCGACCAAAGTGACTCTTCCTGTAGGGGCAACACAAAGACTCTAAGGGCAGAGATCATATGGCAGCCAGGACCTTTACATAGCAGCTAAAATAATGAATTCCTACCAAAAATAACTCCCTCCATAAAATTAGCAGCATTTATTTGTTTTATTTTTGTTCGTAAATTGTTTGCCCATCAATTTAAAGATTCAATTTAAATATTACAGTCAAACCAAACACAAATTTGCTTTGAGCTGATAGCGAAAAAACTTAAAAATTCAATTAAAATTCTTTGAAATCGTATTCGACTTCCGCTGATGCTTTTCCTGGCATTTTTTAATTCACACATTTTTCTAGGGGTGAAAATAGCTATAGCTACTTGAAGACAAAAAGCCTCTAAACGTGAGTAAACAATATTGGTTGTCTTGCAACATGCAAACATCCTGCGGCGGAATTTCAGCTAATTATCCTCTTGTTGTGTTATTTTTTTAATTCTTAAAATAAGTCGCATTTAGGGGTTGAATGCGGTTGATAATGAGAATTATCTGGTTTTCCAATGGCACAATAAACAAAAAGTATCATTGTAACATGATCCCGCGGGATTTTATTTTCTCTCAATTTTTTATTTAGATAGGTACCCGGGAAATAAGAGTCCTTTTGTTATGTAAAATTGGTTTGCAAGCATCTGTGTTATCATCAGATGACAATTTTTCCAGGATTTTTGCGGCATTTTTAAACAAAAAAAAAAAAAAACAAAGAGGAAGAAGAATCCAATTTAGTGGACTTTTACTTACTTATTATCCACGAAGAGTTAATCCGAAGGGTGTCCACTTGAGCGTTAATCTCATCCCCGTCCGAACAGAGTTGCGTGATGATGATGAACATAATGATGATAGAGATGGTAATGATGATGATGATGTAACTCGCTAATGTGCTCCTAAGGTGAACTTAACACATGAAAATAAAAGCATTCGAGTGTCATGTGTGAGTTTGTTAAGAGGCTGTCGAGTGTCCTTAACACAACGTGAAATCGAAAAATTGTCACATCCCTTGGATGAAATGAACTTTTTCCTATATTCTTTCAACTTCAACTTCAAACTCAAGAACTCAAGTGTTTGGGTTTTAGTGTATTTCTTGTGTTTTTTTCTGCACACATACCTACCTTACTTTGTCGTATAACTCGGCGAATGTGCGTTTGGTTTTTGTACGCTCTAATATGCGTGTCGACTGAGAACACACATCCTAATGAACCCTTCAAGTGCACAGCGGGACATGTGACGTAGAAAAATCTTCTTCTGTCGACATACTTTTCCAATCGAAAGCAATTTGCGTCTTGGCCTGTGAATGAAAATTCGATTTAGTTTCCCCTGTCGCGTAAGTTTTTTCATTAGAATACCAACATTTCTTAAGCCAGAGGGCAGCAAACGTGTTGAAAGGGGTTCGGATGTGATTTAAATTGAGAATTTATGCAATGCAGGGGTTTAAGGTAAATTGTTTTATATTGCGTCGTGACTTCAACAGATTTCGACGTAATTTACCTCAAATATCGCCAAATGAACAATAGGTACGCATGTACGCATATTCAAGAAAAGTTTGTTTGTTGGGCAAAAAGTTTTTGTGCTAAAAATGACACCTTGTGGTTGTGGTAGGTACAAGTGTAGAGTGCTATATTAAAAACTTACTTAACTTATTATTTCCACTCCAACAAATGATGCGTAATGATTTTGTAAAACGCACATGCAATTTTTTTTTTGAAAATGTCAACAAGTTTCCTGTCCGATTTGGCAATGCAGCTGCAAGTTTCTTCGTTAAATTTTTTACTTTTATTCAAGTTCTTGTCGGAAGTCAAACATCGAGATTTTAGTAGTAACAAAATGGTGGAAGTGATTTACAAAAAAATCTATCTTATTAATAAATTCTTTTTATTGTTTTTGAACACAAATCTAAAAAAAAAATGTATTTTAAATAAAAAGAGAGAGAGAGGGCGACCTAAAAAGACATTTAGAAATTCTTCTAAGATCGGCCGCCCTGGCCGACTACCGTAATTGAGTTTTTTTTTTGTTAACTTACGGTGCAAATGCAAAGCTTACTTCAGCTATGATTGATTTTTGATAAAATTTGTAAGTTTTTTTACTTGTTTTTAGTAGTCGGCCCCCTGTTAACGAAACGAAAGAGGACGCCCGACTTTAAGAGACACGTTTTGTTAAGTCGGCCTTCCTATCGCTAGGGGTGGGCACCTTGAAGTGTGCGTCTTTTTAAGGCGACGGTGCGGAGGTTTAACGTTGCAATGACTCAATGGGCTATGCTGTCGAAGACTTTGGTCTTCAGAAGGGTCACCCATGGCAAACAGGCTGTGGAGGAGCAACTAACTAAGAGACACCCTAATGGGGAGCTAACCCTATTTTCAAAATAAAGCTCTAACACCAATGTGGAACAGCATACACTGAAGGATGCATGACTAAGAGGGAGCTTAGCTGCTAGTATGCGAACTCCAAATTAGATCGCGATACGGCCTTAATTACGGCAACCGTCAATTTCCAAAAGTACAGAAGGAGATGCCATGTGGGCCCCTTCTGTACGAGACAGTGTCAAAGAAGACGATGAGGATTCATCCTCTTCTGACTCAGACACATCCAAAGGAACAATTAAAAAAAATATAAGTCGGCTTACCATAATTCAGATTAAAAAATTGCAAATTAACGGCTCAAAAAACTATTATTTATTAAAGCTTGATCAAAAATAGAAAAATCTGATGGATGGTCGGAATGTGCTTGCCATAAGTACTTAGAAGAGGCCTTCAAGATCAAGGAGGCAAATTGGCAATAAGGAAAGCAGGCAAGGAATTTCGAGTCCCTATAACAATAATCCAAGACCAAGTTCTGTCCGGATACCGGATGACCGGATACTGTGCTTAGTAGAGCAGAAGAACATACCCTGGTAGACTGGCTTTTGAACATAGCAAAATGTGGATAAGACCAACAGATCTGCTAAACACGGTGCAAAAACCATTTAGAAGAACATCGAAAAACACCATTCAAAAACGGTCTTACCAGGAACGACATGGTACTACGGCTTCCTAAAGCGCAATACTGATACAGAACACCAGAGGGATATATAGTTGAAAGACCCTTCCAGAATTTTTAATGGGGACGAAAAATCGTTCAGTATATCTCCGAAATCTGGTCCTGTTTTGGCACCTAAGGGCTGGAAAAACCTTAATAGGTTTAGCCAAGGAACAGTCACTGTTATGTTGCTTTTTAGTGCTTATGGTGAAATTTTACCCCCCTTTAGTCGTGTTTCCATTACAAATTTTCTGCTACGTCCGCCCTCTTACAAGCTCTAATCCATAGCATACTAGACAAATGGTGAAATGGAAAGGGGAACCATTAAAAGAAACACTGTATAATCATTTCAGCATGCACAATTTCAAATAAGTGCAGCCATTGCATATCTGTAACTTTACATATGGTTGGAACGGGTAGCCAAGCCTCCTTAGATTTTTCGAATACTTAAATAAAATAACAAGAATTTGTGGTTGTCTCAAAGAAAAATTAAGGATGGAGTTCCAGCTTGTTACAGTTGATCATCAGATTTTACGTATTTGAAAACTACTTTACCCCCATCGGGACTCGCGATCTCGTCACTGCGCCACGAAAAGAACTGGCAATGTGATGTGAACTGACAGATGATGGACATGTATGAGGGAGCATAGCCAGAATTAAAATGCTGACGATTTTCCAATTGAAGTCAAGAAGCGTCTGAAGTTCGACGTGACGAAAGAGATGGAAGTCCATCAGCTATGCCTTGGACTGACTTTGGAGCCTTAAAAAGCGGCAATGCAACTTCACTGCAATGAACACTTAATAATTGGTTTAGAATTGAATTGACATGTGTTAACACATTGACTGCCAAATCAAATCTGGTAAAATTGCATGGTGCGCCAACACAAATTTGTATGTTATTTCCATTTTTTGACATATAAAACAGTGAACGTACGTTATATTATTTGTTTTCAGTTCATCCAAAAGTACTGGCTATCAAATATGATTGCCATGGCACCTCAACAAATGTTAATGCAAATTTGTTCATTAGGCGCCATGGCTATCATAACTGATAGCCAGATTTTTTGAGTTGATTTGTTTTTATGTTTTTTTTTTTACTTTTCAGGTTTGAAATACATGCAAACAGTTCAGTAAAGGTATTAGCTACTACAAAATCAGTAGTATAATAATAATGAGTAAAAGGAGACTTACAGTTGAAGAAATTGAAGCAATGACCGCTGCTTCGGATAGCGAATCTGATTTTGGCTCGGATGACTCTGAAGCTGACCCAGCATCATTAATAATGTTGATGAGTCTTAGGCGGACAACGTGTCGGACGTCATTGAAGCTATGGCAATGGCGGAAGAACACGAGGACCTAAATGCATTACTTCTTGATACTGAGGAGGAAAATATAGAAGATATTCCCGAGGGAACACCTAAGTGGACAGAATACAGGGGAAGACACAAACACTTTGAATTTGTCGGTAAGCATGGTTTGCAGGTAGAAATTTCACCTGATATGACGCCTCTTCAGATTTATACTAAAATTGTTGACCAAGAGGTTTTCAATATAATATCAACTGAAACCAATCGATACGCACAACAGTATACTACAGCTAACCACAGATCAAAATACAGTGGAATGAATCGATGGAGTGACACAAATTCCGAAGAAATAAACATTTTTTTTGGATTGATGATGTGGATGGGACTTTTGCCACTTGGGCGCATAGAAAACTATTGGGAAACGAATGACATTTATGATTTAAAAATCCCCCGTTCACTTATGCCCCGAAATAGATTCCAGTCAAACGAGACAGCTGACCCATCTGTCCGCTTGAGAAAAATAAGTGGACTAATTGAGATCATGCAAAAGAAATTTAAAGATATTTTTTTCCCGGGAGAAGACTTTGTCATCGACGAAACGCTCGTGCCATGGAGAGGTCGGCTTATTTTCAGGCAATACATCCCTAACAAGACACATCGCTATGGAGTTAAGCTTTTCAAACAATGCTCAATAGGTGGGTATACATGGGCTCTAAAAATATATGCTGGAAAGTCAGTTACAGGTGAACGCGAGGTTGGACTTGCCAAAAATGTTGCATGGAACTGTCTAAAGAACTTCTGAACGAGGGTAGATGCTTATACGTAGACAACTTCTATACGAGCTACGAATTGGCCCAGGAATTGTTGCAAAAACAGACCCATGTCGTTGGCACTTTGAGGGCAAACAAAAAAAATATACCCAAAGACATTCTACTTGCTAAATTGGCCAGAGGAGAAGTGGTGTCTCGGGAAGATGAGGATGGCATTGTAATCTAAAATGGAAGGACACTCGCGACGTGCGAATGCTATCCACCAAACATGCTCCTGAACTGCAACCCGTTACACGGCGAAATTATCCATCAACAAGTACTTCATCAGCCAATCAACCATCTACCAGTACAAATCCACCTTTAGTCTCAATGCCAAAACGACGAGGAGCTACGTTCAAACCAGCTGCTATACTTGCGTACAACAAGGGAAAATCTGGAATAGATCTATCGGATCAGATGGGTTCATATGCCACTACCCTAAGAAAAGGAGTAAAGTGGAAACTTGGCGTCGAGCTCTTATTAGGAGTTGGAGTTGTTAACGCATGGGTTATATACTAACATGTAAAAAAAACAAAAATTCAGATCCGCAAATTCAGGGAAATGTTAGTTGCTGAACTTCTGAATATACATAAAGAACCGATTCGTGTAGCAGAAACACGCATGAAAACCCATCACCTCTTGGATCGAACGTCCACTGATGGGAAAAAACTAAGAAGAAAATGCTCCATCTGCTACACTAGGGTAACCAAAAATAAAGGACGTGAAGCAGCCCGCAAAGAAGCTAAGCAAGTTTTCACCTTCTGCGATAGTTGTCCCGATAAACCTCAAATGTGTAGGGAATGCTTTAACTCACAACACTAATAAGCTTACTTATACTTGTGAATTATTATTATTATTTTTTTTTAAATTAAGGTTTACAAAATGAATTACATACTATCTTATACTATAATAAAGTTTTTTTGCAACATTATAACTATATTTATTTTAAACATTAAGTTTATACAATTTCCTCAAACCAAAAACATCTATCTCATCGTATGGTGCCAAGGAATTCAAGTTATATTGGATTTGTTCGTACTGGCGTGCATATTTGAATGCCAGAGCCAGAAGTGAAACTATACCTGGCTATCATATTTTATTTTCGGAACTATCATTGTCTATCACATATGATAGCCATGGCAGTCAATGTGTTAGCACATAGAAGTGCAAAGGCTTCTTACGAATTGATAAGAACTACATCTTGTAAGGAAAACACAACCCAAAAAAACAATGAACGACCTAAAGTGAATTCTAAGTAACACACTTCTGAAAAGCGACCTTATTCGCGCACTTCTCTTATTTCAGATTTACCCCTAGGATCGTCTTAAATGCTTTAAAGTCTCTCCAAGCACCTTATGCCTACCTACTTTGATCCTTACCCGCATATGATTGTCATTCATTATTCACTTTTATTTCATTCGACTAGCAACCAACACAGCCGACGACGACCGACGCCGGCCGTCCTGATGTAAATTTTTAATTTTCTACAAATTTCTATTACACTCAATTGAACAAGATACGAAAACTCATGCAATAAACCTCACCCCGCGTAGCATGATGGCTAAGGTAAGGATTACATGCAAAGGAATTCCATTGTGAGCCGTCTCCCCTTTTGTTGGATTTTTAATTTCATCTTCTTAGTTTCGTTTCTGTTTTTTGTTCATTCATCGCGCACAACTCCTTTGATTCCTTTTCTATTCATATGCAGATGAATGAACAGGAATAACGCCGCGAACAAGAAATTGAAATTGACTACTTACTTTCGTCCTTATCATTTCGGCTTTCGTCTTGTGATAATACCAAGAACAATAAATCCTTATTTGATCCCATATGATAAAGAGCAGGACTGTACCAATCTAACGGCGTGCCATATAGTATGAATTCGTTTGCATACATCAACGGAAACGCGAATACAAACAACAGTATTCGTCTGTGTATTATAAAGTTAAAGGGCACGCGGAGATTTTGGATTTTCTCCATTTCAACCACCATGACTTCTGCTCCTGCTCCTGCCATCAAAGGACTTCTTATTTAGTAGGTAACTGTACCATCCGCTGGGCATTCCAATTCCAATCCAAACCTATTTCGTGGGTTATTCCCAAAAGGTTACCCGCCACAACTGCCGGAAGGCTATAGTTGCTATTTGCTACTATTTTTCAGCATGCGTGTGTGATGGGCAACAGTTTGAAACTGTTTTCATTTCCATAGATGTGTCGTTATTCTTCTCGAAATAATACACAAACATTAAATGGTATATGAATATGGACTTTTTGTTTGGGTATTTTAACTACCAGGACCCCTCTCGAGAAGTGGATTCTCCCACGGCAGGATATGTGATTAATTTACCCTCTCGACGTCATAATTATTATAATTGGAATGTTTTGCATACGAAGGGTCGATCCTTGTTGACTGGCAAATAGTGTTTTATGCGTATGTTGGTATAAACATACATATACTTTTGTTGATAGTTGCGGTCCTTGGGTTATTCGATTTAAAGTCTGCGAGAATGCTCATAGGACGATAAACGATTACGATAATGACTATTTGAATTGCGTGCTGAGATATTGCGTATTGATGTTGGTTATAGTAGTTTGATGAAGGACACACTGGGGAATAGCCGTAATTAAATTTGGAAAAATCAATTTTGGAAAACAATAGGAGTTTCCTTTGAATTCAAAGTTTTCAATTACGAAGAACATGTTATCATGCATTTCTGAGTAGGTACCTACCTACGTCAAGCAAAGTCCTTGTTATTTCCGCTCTAAATGTTTCATTGGACAGACAGATAGGTAGGTAGGTACCTCCTCTTCTTCTAACAAAATATTTATTTCAAAGGAAGACTCCGCTCTAAACAATAGAAAGAACCGTCGGTTCCGCTATACATTCAACAAAGCCAACCAACAAACAATATCAATATTGCAATAGTGCAACACAATAGCTCGTGTAATACATACAGTGGTGGCGAAAATATTAGTTACGAGACGATTTTTTTTGCAGTGGTAGGGGGATTATAAAGGACTTAAAAGAGTTTCACAGATGATGGAAGTCTGCCGTGTCTCAGGCAGGGAATCTTCACGGATCGGGAGCCCGTTAAGTAAAGGGTGTGTTTTTAGAGGTTGGTTTTTCGAATAGAGGCAAAACTGACATTTTGTGATCAAATCTGGCAACTCTATTGTCATTTATGTTCAGTTTTTCAGGTTGACAAATGAACAACGGTTGCAAATCGTGCAAATTTATTTCGAAAATAATGGTTCAGTTCGCGAAGTTTACCGCAAGCTCATTTTGGGTTGAATGGCTACGTCAACAAGCAAAATTGCCGCATTTGGAATCGACATGAGACCCTTGAAACGCCATTACATCCACAAAAACTAACTGTTTGATGTCCTATATGGGCTGGTGAAGTCATTGGGCCATACTTCTTTCGGAATGATGCTGGAAAGTCAGTTACCGTTAATGGAGACCGGTATAGAGCCATGATAACCGACTATTTTGTTCCCTAATTGGATGGCATGAATGTGGATGAGATAGCTTTAAATCTTAAATTTAAACATTAATGGCATACAATTATCCTTCCAATAAAGCCAAATTGATGGACATTAAAACTATTTCCTTGTGTTTTATTTCAATTCTAAGTTCTATACCTCTAAAAAAAACCCTGTAAGTAGTAAATAGAAAAAAAATAAATAAATATTAGGCGTAAACGGGCCAGACAGGTCCCAAAGCCTAGTTTCTCCAACCACTGTGTGAAACGAATGGAAGGGACCTACAGTTTAATTCCTAACCGCAATTATTATTTTTGCTCGCAAGAGGTGGGGCAGCGAATAAAAACTTTCAGGTGGTACAGATCGGAATTTGAATCGGCGTCCCCTCGCTTAGTGGTCCAACGCACATAACCACTAAGCCACTGCACCCACAAGTAGTAAATAAATACTAAAATGTTTAAAAGAAAGACTTAATACGAAGCTAGTTTGAAGAAACAGCAGATATTCGTTTGATATCGGAAGATATGTGGCTGGTCCAATTGGAGATGTTAACACCACGTAAGAAATGGTTCTCTTTAAAATGTTGTGCTATTATCGGTTTTGGTAAGTCAAATCGCGAGAGTTTGTCGAAAAAATAAAAAATAAAACTAGGTCCCCAAAAGACCTACAATTATGATTTTTTACATGAGGGCTAAATTTTAAGAACAAACACGGGAAAAAATAAAATATTGTTGATTTTCCATATAGGGGGCGTGATAGCCGCCCCTTTTCTATAACTTTGCACCCAAAAGACTAAGAGCTATGAAATTATACCTGGAGGAAGGATTTTAAGAACAGACACCGAAACGAATATTCCAAAACAGAGGCGTGTCAACAGCCCATATATCGAACTCATTCTATAGTTATGAAATTTTACATGTGGGTAGTTCTTTTAAAGGCAAACAAATTGTATTTTCCTCGAAAGAGGGCCTACGTTCGGTCAAAATCCCTTCAATTTTAAAATTTTGCTCAATTTACATGAATAAAAAAATCTTTGCAAAGAGTATTGAAATCACACAAAAATGTTAGCCAAGTTCTCTTATACAAAAATCGCTTTTGCCTTACAAGTCAGCCACAAAAAGTACTAAAAGAACGCCAAGTTTGTATTATAATTATTAAAAATCTCACAAATATTATTTACATTTTTATACTTGGCAAGTGGGGTCGCTCAGCTGTACAACTCGCTGGCAGTTTTAAACCTCAAAGACTTTTGTTTTTTAAATTGTTGTATTCAACCTACTACTTATTGCAAAGCCTGCAAACTGCATACAACAAATTCAACGCCTCTCACACACACGTGAACTAAATTATCGCAGAACTGATTACAAAATTACAACAATTTGCAAATTCAAGCACTGACGGAATTGATTTTTGTTTACAAACATTTCTACGCTCTTTTAATTAAATTAAACGATAGATGTCTGGTCGATGCATGTTCAAGTGTTAATTACTTGAAACACGTTAGTTAAACAAAGTCTATGTGGCCTTAAACTTGAAAAACGTTTGCATCACATAATCTTAAACGGAAAAAAAATATTTTTACCAATGCGATTTACCTACTCTTAAAATTGCATTGGCGGAAATATTTTTTAATACAAGATTTTTAAACTTAATTTAAAAATCTTGTATTCGTTCATTAAGAAATTCATCTCTACGGAGTCTTTCAAATTCACTAAAAATTCAAAATGAATTTCAAATAATTCGTAGTCGCCATGCTTTCGCTGTGCCTAATGGACAAGACCGAGGCGAACTTTTTCCAGAAAGTCGGAAAAGCTATTGTTAGTGATATAATATGCGAATAATCAATTTTGCAAATTTTATTTTTTAATTTAGGGAAACGTCACGAAAGTTAGACATGTAATTGGTATAGCAATTGGTACAGTTGTTGGAAAGTAGGAATTTTCTAGGAATTTTGTGGTAATATATTAAATCTCAATAAAATTTCGATCAAGCCAAAGGAGAGTATAATGAATGGTTACTGTTGGGATGAACTGTTTGGTTCCCAATCGGTATTGGAAAAAATAATTCCAGCTCAAAATTGAACCAGAGGGAACTGGCTGAACAATACTTAGTCACAATATAGGTATATATTTTGAGGGGTCTACGATGAATATTAAGCAACTGCATCAATAATTAAAAATTATTCACGACAATAGGGGATCGTGCTACTCTATTATCGTGCCAATTAACCGATTCGAGAGGCCGTGCTCGATGTGAGTTGTAATAATATCCTATTATTTCGCGGTTAAATGGGATTTGCCCGCCATGACTAAATTAGATTTAATTATTTTTAATTCGAGTCACTAGAAGTGTAATTTACCTGTGAAATTACCACTTAAATATTTTCACACCTTTATATCAAAAACTTTAAGTTTTGAGATGAACACAGTAATTCGCCTTTTCTACACTGCTTTAATAATTTTAAATGACAACTCTATGCAATTAACTTGGAATGCGCAACTGTAACAGGCAGTTCGACAAAGACCGCGCTAACTGGAGAGACTTATTAGATAAGGCCCAGCGCCCAAGTCCACCCTAGATAGAAAAAGTGCTAAAGTGATTAAGAGCTTAGATGTGTTGCACTCACCACGTCAGCTTTGAAATCCGTATATAGACGCGATATCACGATGGGAAAAGAATAATGGAACTAAGTTATACCAAGGCTGACTAAACTCCGTTAAATCGGAATCAATGTTGACCTGTGTTTAACTAAGTGCCAAAACAGCTGGTTTGTTGAGATTCAGCTGGGCGTAAAATGAAAAAAGATTGGCCCTTAAACCACAAATGTTGCTCACGTCAACTCTAAAACTTCTACACATATTAGAAAACAAAGACAAAGGACTCAACTCAGACTATCACTAAGCAAGGGCGTACCGTGTAGATCGTGACGTCAACTTTCCAAAACAAATCATCGTAGGTGTTATGCCCACACAATGAATTGATTTGGTCTACCAACAAAATCTACACAACGCGACCCGATATTTACCAGACGATGCTTTACCCAACCAGAGCATGTCCACGCATAGTCATACGACACTTTCTATAGCCAAGCAAAGCAACAGCAAACGAGTGGGAGTGCGGTTGCAGGGTTGCGGTTGCCCTTACACAACGCACGTTTGGGTGGGTGCAGTGGCTTAGTGGTTAAGTGCGTTGGACCGTAAAGCGAGAGGTAGCTGGTTCAAATCCCGACCTGTACCACCTAAAAGTTTTTATTCGCTGCCCCCCACCTCTTGCGAACGTCTGACAAACATGCAATACTATAAACTGTCATGAGAAGCTACTCAAAAATTAATTGCTAATTATTAATTTCTCAATAAATAAACTGAAGGTCCCTTCCATTCGTGTCAAAAAAAATATATTCTTCGCACACACAGTGGTTGAAGAAGCTAGGCTTTGGGTCCTGTATGGGCCGTTTACGCCTAATATTTTTTTTTTAAGTTTTTGTTGTTAATTTTTTTGGTTGTTCTTACTGCTCACTACTTTTAATGTAGCACACTGAGCGCATGTCCGGGCGCAGCAGTCGAGCTACTGAAACTTGTGCCCAGCAAGCTAATTGGAGATATTATTTCCCTGGATGCCAGCATGACTTGGTACCCAGACAATATTTCATGTGCTAAGTCTGTTTGACAAGCTTAGAAAAGGCTTAAGTTCGAGCCTTTACTTGGATGTGGTAAGAGGGTTGAGTAGTAATTTTAGCGCAGCTTGGTCATCATTGCACTTGCTTCTTGCTCTGCACCTGTTGGTCACATTATAGTGCATAGCATAGCCATTAGGATAGCGAATAACGCCGCATGAAAACAGACGCATGTTTACATAAGTGTTAGTGTAGTTTAATACCTCTATTCGGTTGTTGAGCCATCTTTGAAAATAGGATGGCGTTTATTCCCTGGTTCAAGTTGACTGAGAAACGTGTTTGGTGCTTGGTGTTTGAAGGAAAGGTTTGGTCGTAGTCTCGAACCTAGGGCCTGTTATTGAAAAATTCTCTTGGCTGGAGCACTATTTTGTCCGTTCGCTACATAAACTGCATCCACTTCTTGGTGCAGCTTATAGAATTCACGGTTGTATATTCTGATTCATTTGACCTTCTAACACACAGACCCATATATACTTCGAAGAATTTTATTATTAAAAAAGTTTTATACATATCTCTGCCCTTTCTTATCGTGTAGCATTGACCAAAATCTGCAAGACCAATGTTTTAATGACTTTTGAATAACATAATTTGTTATGCCATACCAAAGTAGTAGTTTGTTGAATCTTGACTAAGGTATCGTTTGCCGAGTTATTGTTAAACACCTCAAACTTTCTGCTTCCAACAGTTTCGCGTTGTTTTTCATTTGTCGCAAGAACCTCTATCATTCTTTGCACATTGAAAGCGTCCGATGATTTCGATATCGTGGCACAGATAGATTGTGCTCCAAGATAAAATTCAAAAAGTCTTATCGGAATCCGGTACATGGTTGGAAAAGTTTTGATAAGCTGCTGTTAAACTTGTTTTGTATTGTTTCAACCGGCTGCTCCAAATATGCTGAAGCGTCTAACTTTAAGTTTATTTTTCTGGGCGGTTCGCAGCTTCTTTTCATTCAAGAAAGTGGTCATTCTCAAAATTTGTTTTCGGTTAGCCGAAATCCACTGTCTTATCATCGCAGAGTCTGTGCTTACCGACAAATCTGACAAAGATATTTTCGTTATTTGGTTATTTCACCAAATCGTGTTAAAGGTAAATGCACTTGTTTGTCTTGAAAAGAGTAAATAAGAAAAAACAAATGTACTCGTACCTAATAAATATGTTAAGTTAGTAAGAAAAGTATGTGCATAGTATAGTTCTTAAATATTGAAATCCAATATTTTCTTGTAGTATTATTTATATACATATCTGTGGATGAGTTTTGTAGTCATTGTTGACCTTAAATACATTTTTGAATTTGTCACAGGAAACGTTGCAAGGATGAGTAAAATACTGTGTAATACTAAATGCATCCTTATTACATTTATCTAATATATCCATAACAGTTATGGGAGGCTCGTTTTGCTGCACAGCACCAATTTGTCTTTTAACAGAAAAAAAAACAGGTTCTTTGTAGGTTGTCTAAGAGGAGTCCTAAGCGGTCGAGAAGGGACTTTACAATTGAATCATACTTATCAGGATAATTAATGGTTAAATGAAAAAACAACAACTTGTGATTGCCACCACGAACAATGAAGAGGCTGGAATTACGGCCGATCATCAGATTCCTTTGTGTGGTGCTTGTTTATATGTTGGTCATTTAATTCGAAAAGCACTTTCCCTCATCAGGAATCGAACCTTCACTTAGACCAGCGATCTCGTCAAGCTAGCGCACACAATATGCACAACGATATCGAAGCCACAAGTTCAGCTCGTTCTGAGTAGGATTTTGTTGTTTTTCGATTTCAATGGACCAGCATTTTTCTAAGCGTCGACAAGTACATTACATTTCATTAGTGTTCTTTCTTTTTTCCCTATTAGACTCATTAGCCAACAATTCTTTGTACTGATTTGAGAAGGAGGAGGGAGTGAAAGAGTTGACACAGGTCTAGTATAAGCTTAAGATCGTTCCGGAGTACTCCAATCAAAAACGTGATGACTGAAGGAGGCTTTAACACAAACGAAAAAAGGTGAAACATAGCTTTCGCCAATTCACACTGACGCATCCCAAATTTTGAAGCGAAAAAAAAAACCGAGAAAACCTTCAACTCTTTATAAGGCTCTATCTTTTGAAAGCGTTCTTGAAACAGAACCCAATATAAAAAGTGTACCCATCGAAAAATACCCTCCATGGTTATTACCACCAAATTCGATCGACACTAGTCTAGTCGATGCTTTTCTCTAACGGTTCTAAGAACTCGGAAGGTTCTGGTTTTGGAGGTCCTTTCTTTCCGGATAAAGCTGGACCTGCTACACATAAATATATTATTAGCAAAAAATACATTTGATTCTCAATAATACCTTGGCTTATCAGACCTACTAACATATTTGTTCACTTTAAAAAAATTAAGCATAACAAATTTATTTTAAAAGAAAACAATTAGATCAAAACATTTTCACGGTAACTAGTATCAGTTTGACGTTTACCAGCTGATAGCTTCTAGCGAATGTAATTTGACATTTTCAGTGGGTGCATACAGACTAAACTATAGATGTGCGTTTGAAATCCTGGGTGGATGTGTTCAAAGCCAAGTTATGAAGAAGTTTTTGGTTTTTAAAAATTCGAAGCAGAGGAGTAGATTTGGTTTGCTGCGCAGTAGATTTTCATTTGGGCCAAAACGCAGTAGATCTACTGCTTTAGGAGTAGGGTGGCTACCCTGATCACTACCGGTCAGTATACATCCTATAAATTATCCAACTAACCTAATTGCGTTTTGTAGGCTTTTGCTTAAATATCAAGAAGCTATTAAAAATTAAAAGTAGCTATTCTAGAACTAATAACAAGCGTGTAATAGTAGTTGAAAATCTACTGCGCCATAAATACTGTAAATTGTATTTACAATTTAAGTGCTAATTAGAATTCATTGAAGCATTGTCAACTTGAAATATAAACATTATTTAACATCAAATTACGCCTTAACTTGAAACGTGTTACGAAAACTGTGGACTGGCTTATCGTCAAATTGAGATAAGAAATGAAGAAGAACCTTTGGGTACCTATATAAGCTCGAGCCAATTTAACAGCAAAACATATACGTTGTTAGTAGCCATCAAAGAGTTTAAAATGAATTTCAAATTATTTTTCCTATTCGCCATGATTTTGGTGTGCCTTATGGGATCGACCGAAGCTAGGAAGTTTGGAAAGTCTATCGTGAGTACAATTTTTTTTCATTTCTTTTAAAAATATATAATAACCTTTTTTTTAATTTTCAGGGCAAAGCTGTTAAGAAAGCAGGAAATACCATTCACAAAGGAGCTGAAGTAGCTAAAGATGCAGCTGTGGTAGCTGGTGTCGGTGCTGCAGTCCTGGGAAAGTGAACGAGTACCTACTGAATTTAGTGAAAATGATGTTAATAAACAACTAAATCGCTAACTGTCACTACGCAATATTTTTGTTTTTGTGCAAACTACGAGATTGTGATGGGGATATATAGGGATAATCATTTTTCCACTTTTTAACTCCATACGTGCTTCAACATCAAAAAGCTTTGGGTGGCCTCTGATGTTCGGATTATTTGCAACTGGCCGATTAAATGCTGATGATGTCAAATTGAGGTAATGCAGGGGATTTCGCTGCAAAGATTTTAATATCTATTACATTGGTAGACTGGAATCTGATAGAAAAAGTCTAAGACTCCTGTGCCTAACCTTGTTTCTTGTAACAAAGTTAATTGATAAGTCGCAGGCCATGAATAAAAATTGCCTGCGGGATATCTTGCAATTGTAAACATGAGGTTTGATACCACTAAAACGAGTCACAACGAGTTTACTTTCCAAATAAAGCGGAAGTTTCTCATTTAAAATTTTCAAAATCACTCAACAATGTCTAAAATTTAAATATTGCTCAACAATCCTAATTTTTGGCAAGAGTGGCACAAAACAAGCTTGTAACTAGGTGGATTATATACAAATCGCGGTATTGAGTTTAAATCGAATTTTAAATTAGCCATAAAAGGCATTTAAAAATTTGAGTTTACCTACTACTGGGTAACGTGTCACGTCATACTGATTGGCCCCGCAAAGCACCATAGCGTAGAGATATAATAGTTCAAATAGTGCAATCATGCGATTGTCCATCCCCGTTCTACCAAGATGCACGATTCGCAAAATCCGAATATTTCGCGGGGTTGGTTGCGAACCTGCTAATGTTGTAATTCCTGTGTTTGTCAATTTCCATTTAATTCTTCTTCGACTGCAACATTTGGTCTATCAGTGATGGTAGATCAGGTCCATCTGCTTCTTGCGATGTTTTAGACCTGACTTGCCATTTTCCATGCACTTTGTCGCCCGCCCTGAGACTCTTCTGCTGTTGATCCTTAATATATAGTTCGCTTGGATGTCTTGGATGCAATTATGAAGACTGCTTCGTCCGAAATTGTATAGACATCCACAGATCTTTCTTAATGCGCTGAGTCTGTATGCGGACCACAGCCTTCACTTTATCTTATTCTTAGCAATATCTCAATAAAAGGCTGACGTGCCTATGCATCACCGGCGCAATGCGTACATGTCCAACGGTGCTATGGAGCAAATGGAGGTGATATTGGAATTAACTCCCCTACACCTCATTGTCTCAGTGGCGGCAAACAAAACTATTCTAAGAGTACCAAAAGAAGGAACTGGAAAGGAGAAATGCATCAGCTCGAAAGAATATCATGCACTACTCGGAAAACTTCCACTCTTGGCTATTCCAAGAGATGACAGCATTAGAATAACAATTTTGAAAAGAATTTCTTCACAAAGCTCAGCAACAAGAAAGAATGGAGCGATGAATCCACAATCTATGCACTGAGTGACCACACGATAAAGTGGTATACTGACGGATCGAGAACTGATGAAGGAACTGGCGCAGGAGTGTTTGGGCCAAGAACGAATCATTACGAATCCATGGGCAAGAGTAACAGCATCTTTCAAGCAGAAATATGCGCCATAGAAAGATGTGTTCGAATTAATCTCGAAAAGAAATACAAAAACTGTAACATAGCAATAATGTCAGGTAGTCAAGCAGCTATCAAAGCACTCGACTCCTTTGTCATTAAATCCAAACTTGTATGGGAATACCTACAAAGTCTCAACAGTCCGCTGGGGGCGAACAGTATGATACCCTATCCATATCCCTATATGCCCCAAAGAAAAAAGCATTAAGACGATTTTATTTCATTCTATTAATTAAAAAAAAAAAGTTTTTTTGAAAAAACGCCCCCAAAAAGTGGGCGTGGGCAAAAACTTTGTATAGGCGATATGTCTGAAAAAATATAGGGTAAATATCTTGTTAAACATTTTTTTTCGCTTTCTATGAAAATTTTCGAAGAAAACAGCATTTTAGTAAAAAAACGCCCACAAAAATTAGGAGCCTTTCGAGATCTCCGATGTCTGAGATGTCTGAGACAAGCCAAAAAGTTCTTAGGAGACTATAATCATAATGGACTGGATGATGTGCTCTGAGTGGGAGTTTCCTTGCCAAGGGCAAACCCAGAGCATAAATACTCCAACATAATTCCCGGCGAATTAAGCTGGCTCTGGAAAAGGGAGCAAAACCTCTCCAGACTCATAGACCACAAGGTCGCAGTGTACTACACCCTATATATATATTATTATTATTATTATTAATAGGCGGAATGCCATAAGGTCCACGGACAATAATGTGCATTGACAAAGAGTGTACACTCAAACTTTGCCACTGTGCGATGAATTGCATGTGCACTGAAGGAAGGTAAATGTGACTACTGACCTCACGACGAAATTCAAGTTACGTACATACTGAGACGGAATTTAGATAGTATTTATACCCTATACTAAGGGCATATTAATTTTGACACATAGTTTAGTTCGTCTTCAACCCCTAAAAGTATATAGTATTTAGTATTCTTTTATTTACGATCTTACAATTAACTGATTTTGAAATTCAGATACAAGAATACTCCAAAATAGGTCGCACGATGCTGCAAAATAAAGCCTTTATAGTATAAGGATCCTTCAAATCTGAGGAGTTTCTTTTGACCACTTCTAGAAGAGAATTCGCTTTAGATACAATGTAATTAATGTGTAAGTGAAAAGTTAATTTGACAACAAAAATTACACCAAGATCCTTATAATCTTCAACAGTTTTTTGCTGGACATTATATACAGAATGGAAGGAACAATATTTTAAAGAGTTCTATTATAATTCATACAAGCGCACTTATCAACATTTAACATCAAGTCATTTAAGTGTGAATGATCATTTTGCAGCAGCAAGCAGTCATTAATTGTTGAAAACTTCGGAAAAAAATATATATCGTCGCATACATAAGGCAGTAGCAATGCTTAAATATATTTGGCAAATCATTTATAAAGAGTAAGACAAGGGATGAACCTAGATGGCTTCCTTCCGAAACACCAGAGGTAAATTGAATTTTTTTGGAAAAATAGTCACCTATATGATTTATTGCTTTGTACCAAATAAATATGTTTCAAACCATTTCAATAACGGGTCATATGCCCTTAGTTTTTCGAGGAGAATGGTGAGGTTAACTCTACTAAAAGCTTTTACGAAGTACGTACAGGGTGGTCCATCTAGTGGTTTCTTTTTAAATCATAAAATCTAAATGAGTCGCTTACGCTTGAATAACGTTGGGAAATATTGAAAACTTACATATTTCTTAAGTGAGTGCTGTGTAGCCCAGACAGTGCGTTTTTTAAAATAAGTTTTGGGCGGAACTACGCGCCTGCTGTACACCAGTTTGTGCAAAAATTTTGTGAGACTGGAATGCTAGTGGACAACACTCATAGTCTCCGTCGTTGCACCGTACAACCGATAGCATGGCTGCTGTAGCCGAGACTGTGCGGATTGTGGGCTGGTGGCATCATTGGACCATTTTTCTCCGAAAATCAGGCTGGGAATAAAGTTTCGGTCAGCGGCGAGCCATATTAACCAACTATTTTTTTTACTAAAATTAAAGACATGGATTTGGACGAACTCTGGTTCATGCATGATGGCGCGCCGTGCCACACAGCCTGTCACAATCGATCTTTTACACACCAAATTCCCTAATCGTGTTATCAGCCGTCTTGGCGATGTCAATTGCTCGCCCGGTAGCTGCGATTTAACCCTTTTGGACTTTTTTTTTTTTGGAGAACCTAGAAGGATCGACGCCAACAATGCAGAATAACTTCGGGAACAATATCATCGAAGTAAGTAATCTATAGCTCGAAACCATCAACAAGGTCTTGAAAAATGGGGGTGACAGAATGCGCTACTGCGAATCCATCCGAGGAAGCCATTTGAACGAAGTCGCGTTTTATAATTAATGGAAATGGTTGCTCTTAATAATAAAGCTATAATACATGTCAAAATAATAGTTTTGTTTATTTTACTGCTTTTAAAAAAATACGTATACTTAGCCCACGTATATTACCTTTTTTACTTTTTTTTTTGGCTTATCAAATCACACGTTGCTTCTAACATGTTTTGTGTAATTAAATTAGGTCTAGATATGTTAAGTGGTTTTTCTAGCTATATGTAATATTACTCAAGTAGTTATACATATCTCAAAATAGTAATTATTGACTTGAATTTGATATATCTGTACCAAATAGTACTGTAGTGAGATGGATGGGGTATTACATAGTTTGCCCCAACTGGACTGTATAGCCTTTCCTTTTGTTTTTATATTAAAATGTTTTGATGTGTGCAAGTACCGATTAAGTTGTTGCAGCCACTCATTTTAGTAGTGGTTGCACTAAACTCTGAAAGCTATGTTCCTAGCCATATAAATAGCCAAATATTTAATGGAAATTAATTTCGTTGAGTGTGATAAACCTTTTCGTACAAAAGTAATATTTCGAACTTGTCAGGATACATTTAGTGTTTTTGTGTGTTTATTTAAAACTGTGCCAGCAACAATACAATCAAATAACATTTAAATAGCAACGACATTAATATTTGACTTGGACTTAATATTTATGTGTTTTCAAAACTCTAATGTGCATTTATTTCACACACAAAAACAAAACGTTTCAACACCCTAGTTCGAAAAATTGTACAAGAATGCGAACATTTGGTATGTTTCCATTAAAATCTGAAAAAAAAAAAATATTATTTATTGGAAAAAATCAAAATATTAGATCCAACCTCCTGAAAGTACTCCATGTTGATATATTTCATTTTGCACGCTTTGAACTGCACTGGCTTATTAGCTCTCATCATCATAATTACAATCATCTTTCGGTATTTGGGAGTTCCTTCATACCAATTGTGTTCATAAATCGCATTAAAAAAATCTGCGCTCTGAAATAAATTAATTCTCGTATACGATTGTTCCTCAATTACTACTCAATTTAAAAGCATACGATAATTTCCAAATCTGTGGCACTGCACCTTATGTAAATAGCAACTAAAAGCACCAAACTGGGTAAGATAGTCCTAAGTGTAGCGGCATCTTGAAACATCATGAACGCAAAGAAGCCCAACGCTAGTTTTACACTAGTGAAAACTGCGAATGTACTTGGACCAAATACTTCTTCGATATCATGCTCAAGGCTATGAAATGAAAAGGAATATGCCCTTATTAAGCCACAACAGTGTAGTAGTTTACAATAAACCTTTGCAACGCATAATGGTACCGAATAATTTTCCTTAAATTGCGACAGTCCTTCGACTCACTTTCGGCTTCCAATTGACATTGAAATTCACACATAAATCGATAATACATGCACAAATGAGTGACCGATATTAAGAAAATTAAATCGTCATTAAAATAAAGTAAAATTCCCGCGCCAAACGACAAAGATTGCAAGCAATACACAAACATGTAAACCACTATTAGATTCTTATCAAATTGAAAGCGGGTATTTAAAGGAAATCGAATATGAAACTCTCGACCTCGGATTATCAAATCGAAAAAGGCTATCAAAATCGGTAACAAGGCGTAACCAATCAGTGAATTTGTTAGTAGAAATTTGCAAATCTTATTCTTTCTTATGATTGTTTCTGCGTATTCAGAGAGGTTATGTCTCCGCTAATCGTGTGCTGTAAGCGGAAAGAGATTTTCCAATTTTTGTAAAAATTGGTTGACCTTATTCACATTAAACGGAATGAAAATTCCTTTAAAAACGCAAGTTTACGCACAAACAAAAGGGACGCGGATTCACTGATCTCTGCCAAACTTGGATTTGGAGACCGAATGTATTAAAAATTTGCACCAACAGCGTTAGGACCGTAGTTAAGACTATACCAAGGGCTAAGCGCAATAGGTTTGGATGCAGCAATTTAAACATGGAATTAGGTGTTGTTCTGCCGAAAATCACAATTTTTAATACAGGGACAAAGTTCTCATCGAATTTTTAAATTATTGACTTTGATTTTGACGACGAAGGTGAATCCATTGTGGAAGCTATCCAAACGAAGACTGTACGATTTGCTGAGCAAAAGTTCGTCTATATTTGCATTCAATTGCATACAATTTTTATTAGAGGAAATGACAAATGCCATAAATCGATTGAGCAATTATTAAAAAAAAAAACTACGCACACTTTACTGAATGACAATTTACTTACACCGTTACCTTTGAGAAGTAGCAAATTGAATAGAAATGGGAACATTTTAATAAAGCACAGGCTGCAAAGCGAATTTAAATATTTATTTCCGATTTCTAATTCAATTTAAATGTTGATAGCCATTTTATTATTTCATTCTCGGATAGAATGAAATAATAAAAACGGGTCACTTGGTCCAATTTTACCAATTTGGATATGTTTTGTTCCATAAAAAGATCCAGATTCATAATAATAATGAACAAATGTTAAGCGTAAACGGCCCACACCACAAAGCCTAGCTTCTCCAACCATTGTATGTGCAAAGATATATTTTTTGACACAAGTGGATTACTGCAGGTTAATGCCGATTCCGAACGGAAATTTATTTTTGAGAAGCTTCTCATGAAATTTCTTTACTCTTGATTGTTTGGCAGACGTTCGCAAGAGGTGGGGCAGCGAATAAAAACGTTCAGGTGTGACGGGTCGTTATTTGAATCAGCGACCCTTCGCTTTGTTGTCCAACCCACTTAACCACTAAGCCACTGCACCCAAATGCATGACTGCAGGTCTGTTAACACTTACTTACTTACTCAACGGGCAAAAACGGTGGTAAGCTTAAGTGCAAAGGAATTTTTGGTGTTTAAAAAGTTATTAAAAATGCAAATGTCGGCACGCGTCAATAGTCCTAAGCCAGAGAGGAAAAGGTTTACCTTAAAATAAATTATGCAAAAAGACTGAGTTTTAGAAACATTGTTTGGCCAATCGGTTTGTGGACCTAGCATCGAAAAAACATAAAAGCTCCTGAATATCCGAAATGGAAAAGGGGATATTTTGTGTACAAATGCAAAATAATTACATGACCGAATAGAAAAGAGACCAGTAGCATTTAAGCAAGCGGCTATTTCAAATTTGCGGAAAGAATGTTTGCAATACTTCTGAGCTATAAGAGTTTGAAAAGAAAGTTTGCTGAAATGGATGTATGTTCAGAGCAAATTCATAATGAGGATGAATCTGAATTTTTCTGGGAAAGCCTTCCAGACAAATCATTTTTCCATTTTTAGGAAATGTCATGGTCAATGCTTGACCAAATGTTTTCAAACGACAACTTTGGCAGCAATGACCTCTCCGAATGGATTTTCGAAGAAGAACAAGTTTTTTTTAGTGCGGAAATGCATGTTACAAATTACTTAATAAAGCTGACACATGAATGTTTTGACGAACCAGCTCCTTCCCACGCACCAGTAAATTTGATTTATATCGTTTATTCGTCTGTCCAAATATATACTTACCCTAATACTGTTCCCCAAGTAGGTCTATGTACTTGTCCATTGCGTAACTCTAGACAATAAATATCTCTTCTTAACACGATCACGTGCAATTGCTCAAAGTGAGCCTCTTCGGTGTAAAGTAGCAATATATTTATGTAAATTTGTATTTAATTATGCATCTGTATGCTTTGATGAACCTTCGCTTAAAGAGAGTTGGCGTTTGGTACCTTGCTCACTGGAATTTTGAAGAACTTGCGTGAGAAATATCCTTCGACCTCTGTCTTATGGTTAAGCCGTTCGATGCAATGACACCAGAAATCCTTTTGCGACGAAACTACAATGTCAACTTTGCTCAGGCAACGGAATGAATGCCATCGCATTTTCACAGATGGCTCAAAGACCGAACAGGTGTCTGGTGCTGGTCTTCAACCCATATAACACATTGGCTATATATCTCGGTTGGACCTATGCTTATGTAAGGTGTGGTTAGCTGGTGGACTGCCTTAGACATTGCGACAAATCGAGACAAACTCAGCAAAGTTCATCGATCTGCTTGTCTATGCATGCTAGCTGCCCTTCGTACTACTCCCTTAGCAGCACTCGACATCTTAAGCAGACTATTAGCTGCTAACTCGGCCATTCACCTCAAAGCAACGTCCCAGTGGACCGAGAAAGAATTCGGTCACTAAGCTGCTCTAAATCTATTTAGGACTCAGTTTGACAAAAAAAAATCTAGTGCCTATTCCATCCAGATCATTCTGGGACGAAAGTGATCTCGCGTAAGAGGAATCGATCCACCGATGGTGGTAGCGTTTCCTATGATAGACTAAATCTAAGTCCCTCGTTTTGTCTACCGAATCATTGCAGTGTGTTTCACGGAAGTCCCGGCGATTAAAGAAGCCGGGAAGTCCTAGAATGCCGATCCTCTCTTAACAATCAACATTCACCTCTGCTGGGTGCCATGCCGAGGCATAGAGATATTCTAGGGAACTGCCAGATCGACGAACTCGCAAATCACGGTACCACACTACCTGATATTTCGCCTTATAAAGGTTCCTTACTACATGCAAACTAATGCTACAAAAAAACGTAACGTCCACCTAAGTTCTTTCGTTTATGTCAATCTTGAAGATCTGTCAACCACTGACGTTAAAGATTCTTTTTCGCTATATCTAGAGCTTTAAATTGTTTAACGAGTAGAGTAGTAACAGTTAGGATCTACGTGGTATCCAAAGGACCTCTTTGTGGTCTAGCTGAGTAGGCCTCACCGACGGCCACTTCAACCTAACCTGGTGCTGGAGTCTTTGTGGTATGCGAGAATATTGAACTTCACTATCCCTTGGGTAAACTTGTGTCTCCACTTGGAACGTTTTCTCCATTCTAATAACTATGCGCGGTATTCAGCACAACAGATGGAGGACTAGAAGCATTTGCTGCGACAGCCAAGCTGCATTAAAAGCGCTGCTGAACCCTCTTCGGAAGGTCGAACATAGTGAATCTTGTCTGGGACCCAGGTCACACCTGCCTCCAGAGAAATAAGATCTCCGATGAGCTTCGTAGGTAAGGTAAGGTTCAGAATCTTAGCGGCATAAAATTAAGTCGAAAGTGTAACTTCTGATCCCGCTCTCTCCTAGTTGAAAATGACCTCTGCATAGCAAATGTGCATTACACCTCACGTGACAGGTTTTAGTGCCACGATTTCAAAAATCTATTGCGCAAGACCCTTAAAATAAGCGCGTGCCGTAGACGTCAGATAAAATATCAAGAACTTGTTTTAGGGAAACCAAATAAATTTTATCAGAAAATTAAGAGTATCAATTCAAGAACTGGTGCATGCAAACAGTAATGGAGAATGTATACCTATTGAGCCATATATGTATCATATGAACGTATGCTTGCAGTTCAAGTGTTGTTCAGACTTCATTCAAGTATTTTCAACTTGATAGGTAGGTATGTATAAATTTATTCACATCAAACTACTCCTGAACTTCAAGTTTTAAAAAAATAAAGGCTGATTGGCTTATCGTTTAGTTGAGATAAGAAATGAAGAAGAACCTTTGGGTATATAAGCTAGATGCTAGTTAGAGAGAAAAACCAATTACTTTTTAGTAGTCTTCAGAGAGTTTGAGAAATTCTTAAAAGCAAAAAAAAAATTCTATAAAAATGAATTTCAAATACATTTTTGTTTTCACCATGGTTTTGGTCTTTCTTATGGGATCAACCGAAGCTAATGTATTCAAGAAAGTTGGAAAGGCTCTAGTGAGTATTTTTTTTTTTTTGAGTTTCAAATCTGTTTGGTATAATATTTTTCCTAACACTAACACTTTAAATTTCAGGGAAAAGCCGCTAAGAAAGCAGGACAAATCATTCACAGTGGTGCTGGAGTAGCCAAAGATGCAGCAGCAATAGTCGGTGCGGGTGCGGCAATCGGCGCAGTTGTGGGCAAGTGAACGGGTATTGAATTTGGAGAAAACGCTGTTAATAAATAACGAAATTGCTAAATATTATGTTTGTTTGTGTATCTTGTCACAGCGTGACATAAGGTAGAAAACGTTGCGACAAAAATGTTGCGCAAGGACTTCGGTGATCTTTTCTGTAATATTTTGTGCGGTTCAGGTATCCACAGATGATATTAGAATTTGATTTGCAATAAGGACATTTTTTTTCGACCAATAACGGTAAATTGATAAAAGCAAAAACAGTAACAGAGCAAATTCAATAACCGATTTGCAAAGACATATTAATCAGGAGTGCATACATCTAACATCTTGAATGTGCAAATTTTCCGAGGGGCAAACGTCGAGTCTGACCATCTTCTTGTTGCAGCTAGATTCAGAGGTTTTATATTCAACGAGAAGAAACTGCGAACTGCCCAGAAAAGTAAATTCGACGTTGGACGCCTCAGAACACCTGGATTAGCCAGAGCCCACATAGAACGCCTAAGTGAAAAACTCTCTACTGTGCATTTACCTACCACAGACCGCCACTAACCAGTGGTTTCATTACCACGACATCATCAAAGAGGTAGCCGAAATCATCCTAGGTTGCCAGTCAGCCTGTGGAATGACTATGTGTATATATACCGGAAAAAGGTGTCAGAAGATGCACACACCAAAATGCTTCAGCGGCAAACAGGGCAGCAAGAAAAAATTACTGAGCCAGGAGAAAGGAGGAGAAAAAGATCATGCGATAAAAAACAGAGTACGCATTCCCAAGAAGATCTTAAAGGCTCGCGATCGAAACAACATCGGCAGGTTTTATAAGAAAGCCTTAAAACCGGAACACAGGTTCTTAGAAGCAGTCAAGGAAACCTAGTCATCGACGCGCAGGGAATAGTAGATGTATTCTCTTGCAGGGTATGTAGCGCCATCTTGTTGGAACCACAGCTTGGATATAACGATGTTGTCGAGCTCTAGCCACAGAAAGTCGGTAAACATCGCTCTATACCTGAGACCATGGCAAGCAGCATTTCCAGCAGGTGCTAAACGATCATCAAATAGAAAGAGAAGAAAATAACCCACGTCCAGTCAACGGAGAACCAGTACCCAGTGTAGAAGTGGTTGGCTTAGCTATAAAAAAAACTAAAGAACAAAAAGACCACCTCTTTGAGTGTTGAGGTAAGCATGTCAGATGACTGGACTGTGAGCTCCATAGGCGACCCTTTGTTTTCCAAAAACATTGTAGCATATCCCTCCAAATGTTGTATATAAGATCCTAACCAAGAAAATGTATAAACATTTCAAACCGTTCTGCAACAAGTCTCAAACCATTTGGCACGACCAAATTTTCACACTTAGACAAATCGTGGAAAATACCAACGAATTTCAAGGTGTCAAGACGAAAGGCAGTATCTTCAACAGATCAGTCCAGCTACTGGCGTATGCGGATGATATTGACATCATCAGTCCCTTCCAGCGAGCCGAGATAGAAGAACAGGGCTTTGAACTTAATGAGGACAAGACTATATACATACTATCAAAGAAGAATAGGACAAAATGTCACTATTAATAGCAGCAATTTTGAGGTTCAACTCTACGAATGACATCATAGTGGAGTTTCGTCGAAGAATTACCCTAAGAAAACGCTGCTACTGTCTTTATACAACCCTTATCCTGCTATACAGCGACGAGTTCTGAACATAGCAAAAAATAAGAGTTCATACTGATCTCATGCGAGGAGGATATACAACCGCGAACTCTATGAACGGTACCAAGATGTGGATGTAGTCAAAAAGCCAAGACATGTCGACTACATTGGGTCAGCCACATCGAGCGACTGCACAATAGAGCTCCACCTCCGACAAGGATGAGCGAACTCTGATGTCAGTCCGCTTGGTCTGGAAAAATGCCCGCGACCGCAGAGTTTGGAAGGCTGCCCTGTTTCAGGCAGAAACTCTTTAAGGTTTTTGAACCCGTTAAGTGAAAACTTCTGAATTTAAAGTTAAACTACTCTAAAGGATGAGACATCAGAAATATGAATAGATACAGCTAAAAAACCCAATTGACAAATATTGTATGTAGACTTTATTTAATAACTTAAGAGATGTTATAAACGTCGTGTGATTTTAGAAGTCCAGAAAAATTAAATAACGTCTTAAATAAAAATTTAAAAAAAACTCCATTTGTCCATAATTGTGAATTGCAGTGACGTGCGGTACCAACATTTCTAGGGTACACAAAGTGATTCTACCTACGTATGCCTTCACTCTTATAGGATGCTTGTTGAAAGTGAGTAGCCTGTGCCTTCTAAATCATATTGGCGCAATAGTCCTAAGGGACAGTTAATGAATACGACGTCAAAATAGCTGTCAGCAATAAAGACACAAATTCTGGATGTTTTTTTAGTGGTTTTCGCAACTTTGCAAACTTTTTTGGATAGATGTTTAATGACATACAAACTCCTTAACATCCTCAATATGGTGACATATTGAACCGGACACATAGATCACACCGTTTTTGATTTGCCTCAGTTAAAATGCATTAAGGAGGGATACATGACTAATGCAGCCGAGTGTAAGCCAAATCAGCACCACCAAATGAAAGCCGAAGGATAAAATATAAAACATGTTCCTATGTTTGTATAATTATTATCAGTAGATCCAAATTTCTTGCCATTCCACTGTCAGATGACTCTCTCTCTCTCTCTGTTGAGGACTTAAGAACAATTCCAGTTTTAAAACGATCTTAAATGTAATAAATGGAAACATAAGACGTGTCTATTTCCCCCTTATACAAATGCTTACAAGGCCTAAAAGTTGCTAGAACGACTCTAATTCTATAGTAAATACTTAGGACTATTAGCCAATCGAGATTGTGTCTACAGTTTTTTCGACTTCACATATATTTCCAGGAACAGGTTAATAATTTGAGTTGTTCTAATATAGAGGTTGGTTTTTCGAATAGAGATAAAACTGACATTTTGTGGCAAATCTGGCAACGCTAATGTCATTTATGTTCAGTTTGGTTTGTCATTTCATCATGAACAGGTTGACAAATGAACAACGCTTGCAAATCGTGCAAATTTATTTCGAAAATAATGGTTCAGTTCGCGAAGTTTACCGCAAGCTCCGTTCATTTTCTGGTCGTTTTCGCACTACGTTTACTCTATGTGATAATACGCATCCGCAGAGACGTCGAACAGTGCGCACTGAAGAAACAATTGCCGCTGTAGAGCAAAGTATTACAGAGGACCCGAATGAATCGATTTGCCACCGTGCACAGCAATTGGAGCTTTGTCCATCATCTTTATGGAAAATTTTGCGCAATGATCTCTTCTTACGACCTTACATGATCCAACTTGTGCAAGAATTAAAGCCGCGAGACCATGCAATGCGTCGTGATTTTGGTGTATGGGCCGAAAATGAGATTGATATCGATGCTGATTTTCATCGCAAAATTTTGTTCAGTGATGAGGCTCATTTTGGGTTGAATGGCTATGTCTACAAGCAAAATTGCCGCATTTGGAGTGAAGAGAATCCACATGAGACGCTTGAAACGGCATTACATCCACAAAAACTGACTGTTTGGTGTGCTCTATGGGCTGGTGGAGTCATTGGGCCATACTTCTTCCGAAATAATGTTGGAGGGTCAGTTACCGTTAATGTAGATCGGTATAGAGCCATGATAACCGACTATTTTGTTCCCGAATTGGATGGCATGAATGTGGATGAGATGTGGTTCGCGGAATGTAACTTTGTCTAGACTTGTCTTTATTCGAACCAGCCGAGGCGGAAACATGCCTGAAATCTTATTTAATTAAATGGCATAAAATTATAATTCCAATTAAGCCAAATTGATGGACATTAAGACGATTTTCTTGTGTTTTATTTCAATTTGATACCTCTAAAAATAAATCCTGTATAAAGGGTGAAAGAGCAGAATGGTGTAGCTATAGTTTTTTTTTATATAAAATGGTTTTTTCCACGCCTACTTTCTGCGGGCGTTTTTTTCTGATATAATACTGTTTTCTTCGAAAACTTTCATAGAAACCCGAAAAAAATGTTTAACAAAATATTTACCTAATATTTTTCCAATACATCACCCATTCAAAGTTTATGGCCACGCTCACTTTTTAGGGGCGTTTTTTTTTAATTTTTCAGTTGTTTTTAATAAATTTAATGCAAAATGAAATAAAATGTCGACCCACCATGTTCTTAACGCCTTTTTATTTTGGAGGCATACAGCGATATGGATATTGTTCGCCCCAAGTGGACTGTAGCCTTTTTTTATGTTTCAGAATTATTTTTGGGTAGACATCGTTGGAAATGTCTCTATGACGCATCGTCACTGGTGGATGGGCATATCAAAGGTTAGATCCCCGTCGATGAATATATATTTATTAATTTTAAAATACCTACCTATATACTATTTCAAGTTTAATAAAAAAATTGTTTTTCTATTTTGCATAAACTATGATAGGTGGATTGTGTATTCACCTGTTCTACTCAATTTGTTTGTGTGCACAAGCTTCCCAAACCCTAACAACATAATACCACAAAATAACGATGATAATTGCGTCTGATTTGGACAGCCACTAGTAAATATTTACTTCAACGCATCCAATTACTCACGCAATCGGATATCAATTTGTGTTGAATATTTCAATTTGTTTTTTATTTCTGTTTTTTTTATTCACTCATAGCTATCTGTCGATGACATTATTCATATTTTTTAATATTCATAATTTCGTCCTTTTCATTTTGTCCATACTCAAATATAATATAGGTAAGTTACTTAGTTTATGCAGGTTCATCTGTGCACCTATTTCGAATCCAGTGCGTAGATATGTACATATGTATGTAAAACAAATAGAAAATAATCGTAGTCGTTCGTACACTTAACGTTGGTCCCTTTCATCGAGGACAGAGAATGAAGGAATTTATACATGCGCCGATGCCCTTTCAACGAGTTTTCCTTTCGTACCAAAAGATGGCAGCGTCTCTTTGCCGCTCTTAACACTCACCCATATTCGCATACCGTCTACGTTATGTACTTTCGAAAATATTTTATCCCAATTGAAAGGTTTATTTGCGTTCACTGAAGCTTGGAATAATTACGAGGTTCGAGAGTGCGCCCGTCGTGCCGTACTGTCATTTATAACAATTTGCATTGAAGAGTAATTTGTAACGATGAATCCAATTCGGTTTGGATTCCCTGGGGAAGGAGTTCTCTGTTTGACGGCGCGGGCGGGAGGGTACAGTTGATGAATCATACAAGTCATTGTCGAGTCCTAGAGCTGGAGTGCGGAAAAGTGGATTAATTTCATTAATTTTAATTTTTGATATCGGTGTTGTTTTAATGATAAATTTGAGTGCGGAGGAAAAGCTATTATTGGGGAAGGGGTCAAATGTTGAAGGGTACTTTTGGTTTTAACTCAATCAGGAAATGAATGATATCGTTTATTTTATTTAGAACATGAACAATGCATTTTGCTGAATGTTTACTTTTGTTGCAACAAAGAGATGCGCCTTAATGAATCATGAATCCTGTACTAAAAAGCAAATATGTACAACATTTTAAAATGTTAATGCTAATAGCATTTTGAAATTAAGAGAAGGAGAAATGATTCTGCTTCCTCTTTTTTCGAAAATGTTGTTATTAGAATAATACGAAATATACTCCTCCCACTTTGCTGCGTCAGTAAACTGCTCCGACTATGCACTTTGACTTAAAAAAGTATCTGTATTTCGTCTCGTTTGGAACATTTCATCACTTAATTCATCAAGTTACCGACATGGGGCAAGCAAATGCTGGTATTATCGCATTTGAGTTAAAGGGGTTTTGTGACCGGGGGTTCCTTCCGCGAAGGAACACGCAAATGCGATAACACCAGCATTTAATTGACTTGTTCAATTAGGTCGAAGTGCATAGTCAGAACAGTATACTGATGCAGCAAAGTGGGAGGAGTATACTTCGTATTATTCTGATCACAACATTTTCGAAAAAAGAGGAAGCAGAATCATTTCTCCTTCTCTTAATTTCAAAATGTTGGTAGGCCTTTCATGGAATCGTGATTGGATTTTTGAACTTGCACATTGGAGCGAGAAAGCAGCTTTACAAAAAAAGCAATACCTACTTCAAACTTGAAATCGCCTGAAAAAGTGGTTAGAAGTTTGCTCGCGGAAAGTTTACGTGCGGTTTTTAAGGAGCTCACATTTGTCGTACGGAGTATCTCCGCTGAATCGCTACTCCGAGCGCAAATTTATTAGAAAACATATGAACAGTTTTGTGGTACGTTAACGACTATACATATTTTTTAAATTATGCGTCTTCATCTCTGCTGCCTCAGAGTTTACAGATTAACACTCGTATTAAAAAACACGAGTTAATGGTGAGTTACCCTTAAGTCATGAGTTATGTGTAAAATATAATTAATAAAACAAATATGACACTAACAGACATTTTCCAACTGTGAGTTAACTTAACTCATCGTCGATTGTGGTTTAACGATGGTTCAGCAGGGAAACGAAAACATTTTTTTTTGTTATTCCAACAGAAATTTCTCACTTTTCTTTCGTTTTGTTTGTACGATTTTTATTGTTTTGTGATTTTTATTGTCATTATTTACATTAAATTTAAAAATGCTCTATAGAAAAAGAAAATTTAATTGATTGTAATAAAAACGTAAAAGATTTGCGTAAATTTTATTACTGAACGTCAGAGTTTTTATTAATAAGAAATTTTAACTCGTGAGTTAAGTCTTATTCCATCGCTTAGTTAGCTCGTGAGTTAGAGCTGAGTTAAGGGATTTTTAGTAATAGGTCTGTCAGAGTATAATGGACATGCGGACGTGAGATGGAGACACGAAATAACCCAATACAGGCTAGCGCAGTCGAGCAACCCAAGCATGATTCACCTCCGCCACACTGTATTCAAGCAGATACTCTTGGGCTCCAATAAATAGTTTAAGACGTTTCCTGAGTGCATATCGACTTTAATTGGAAACTCTTCGGTGCCTAACTCTTTTCATCGGTCTCTCACGTCCCTCATACTTAGTCATGATGGTAGGTAAAGCAGTCGCTTCCTGAAAAATTACAACTCATGTTACCTATTAGAAAAGAAGGGAATGTGGGAGTTTAGTTTAAAATCTGCCCTCTCTGTGTTGTGTTGTTGCCTAGTGTACGATATCTAGGTCTATCTAAAGTTGGACATTCATAGAGAAGAAGATCATGCGACAGTTGTGGGTGATCCCAAGTTTAGCCGGGTGATGGGATTCGTACGTATGGCCATCAGCCTAGCGACGTTTGCCGACGTTCTACGTATGAGGTTCTATGTTCTCGACTTGCAATAAGTGGCAAACATCGTCCTACTTGTGGCGCAAATCGTCAGATTTGACAACAGATAATCAGCCATTGAGGTAAAATGCAAGAAGATCCTTGTCATCTGTTCTAGCGGGGAATTGATTTCCTCCGCCAGTGATGCATGGAGTGCGCGAGCCACTTTTGGACGTCTATGTTCTTATGGCCAGGCCAATGTCTCCCTGCAGTCCTTGATAAGTTTGGATGTAGTCACATTTGAACCGAGAGTTTTGTTCGCCGCTGTTTTCCTGGATATTAAAGCATTCAAAAGTACCCTGCCCGCCGCTCTGGTAGCAAGGACTGCGCGAAAGACGCTGGAGAGATGGAACGAATTGCTTGTTGTTGGTAGTGAAAGTTGATTCTTGCTGTGCTCATGGGGTCTTGTGGACCAGCATCCATATTTCTTACCTGCACAATACTATGGTTTTAACAGACAGACCTCAGGGAAACATTTTTAGAATCACGATGAGTGGTTTGATCTGACTTGATTAGTTTTCAACAGATCATATCATTATGATTGTGTTTTGGCTCTGATGGTGGTTAAAAGCGTCAGTTTAGTCTATATGATTTGCGTTCAGACCACACCTTGTAGCCCAAGTGGTAATGTTACCCAATGCCCCATTCACAATTGCACTTATTTCATCTGGAAACATTCCTAATATTAGTACAACTACTTCATCCCCATACGCAACAACTTTAATTCCATCACTTTCAAGTCTAAATAGTATATATCAGCGAGATCACTTCTTCTTAGGGTCTTAAGGTGAGCCTCTTTTTATTGTTTTATTTGAAAAACTGTTACCTAATTTAGCATGATGGAGGCAATCCATCTGCCTACGAACTCCTCTACACCTAACTCTATGAGGGATTCTTGTACTGCTTCAGAATGGACATTATTGAAAGCCCTCTATGTCTAAGAAGGTAGCTAGCGCACTACGCCATGATGTCACCGTTGACTTAAGATAGACTTGTTGAAATTTACACAATTAGATCGTAACTATTGCAGGTTCGACCAAATGTGCAGATTAAGGATACGTTCGAGTGTCGTGAACACAAATGGGGGCAAACTGAATCGAAACTACTCGAATATGCCTCCATGACTGTAAGACATGATTTAGAAGTACATATGCATCTTCTATAAGTGACAATGAGCCAGGCATCATTGCACTTTGAAGCTTCTGCAACGCTATAAGCAGTATATGGCGTGTATACCCGGCAACGTAAAAATGGCGGTAAAAATGTTAACTGCTCAGAAAACCTCTTCCTCGCTTTTTTATTTATTTGTTTTTATTTCTTCCCCGGCTGCAGGTTTTGTGTCCTGCAGACTTGAGGAGTTGACGAAGTGTTCACTGCAGCCTCATGAGAAGCTCTGATGATTCCTCGGTAGATTCTGTCCTTATTCCAATGTTTTTCTTTATGAATGACGAATGGGAATGTACTTTCAACAGAATCTTGCTAAGCTTTGCGGAATATTTTAGGATTTCTATAATGATACTTTAAGCCACATGACGATTGGGATAATTTTAGGAAACGACTAACGTTGTTCTAGTTGCCTCAGGATTATGCTTACTGCCATTCTAACAGTGCTTGCAATTCCAGTTTCTAAAGATTTCCATATTTTTAGTGACTTCTTTTAAAAGGTAGATGATATAAGCCTCTTGTAAGTCTTTTGATGACTTTAATATTTGTGATGATATATTATTTGTTTACATCATTGACAGGAAATAAATAGTACACAATTATTTATTTAACAATAGGAGAAAACCTACTGGAAGTCTTTATTTCTTTATACTTATAGCTATTAAATACTAATAATTTACACTTTATGCTAATGAATCAGAATAAACATCTTTATCCTTTTAGAGTTGCAGCAACATTCGCAGCCTGTTGAGCGATTGCTATTGTTTTGATTGAAGCATCGCGAACATTTTGAACGGTGCGTTCCTAAAATAAATAAAACAAATAAATTAGCAATTGCATAGAACCGAAAATACAATCGTTATTTTTACCAGTCGCTTTCCGAATTTCTTGAGCCAGCCAGCCTCGGTTTGCCCTGCAAATACAGCCAACATCAAAGCGAAGAAAATTAGAGCCTTAGTAAAGTTCATTCTTAAAACTGGTTCTGTGAATTGGGAATATATATCAAGTAGATGCTTGGAAGCTGCAGCGTCAAATGCGATTGATAAAACAATATTTTATTCTCTCGTCTTTATATCGTGAATACTTTCTTTAGAAATCAAATACTTTTATTAGGGGATTCCTATGCTATGTAATTGAACAAAATAAGATGCTGCTGGGTTTTTGAAGGCATGAGTTATGCTAATGAAAAATGTAAATCCCGCGGAATAACTTGAGAGTAGAACGGTAAATTCTTTTAGTGGTGCGTGACTTAAGGCAAAGACATTTCCGTTTTCATAAGCAAAAGTACCTTCTAGTTGTGCTATTTTTTTTTATTTTCGATATGTTCTGTCCCTTAACCATTAAGAAGGTTTTTTTTGACTGTTTTCTAAACACGATAACTTACGAACGGGTGGTGCTTGGGATAGAAGTTAAGAATAGAAAGGGATTCTGTGGGTTGGGGACTTAAGTTTTATTTCTCTCGTTTCTCAGCAAACTTTAGTATGATACAGCATGCAAGCATCGGCTGGAGAACGTTCAATGAGAGAGTTGGTTTTGGCGCAAAAAATGTTGTGTAGGCGAGAAGACTGAATATTTACCTCAGCACAAACTCCAAATTTTCGCCAGGAGCTTGGGGGAAATCAAAGCCCACAGCATCACAGCTGATTTTCTCACGCTCTATTTTGTCAACATAGATCTCGAGTTGCTTTATGTCTTGAGATGCTTTCAACAGTTGTTGTTCAATAAGCATTTTATTTTCTCCTGTGCATTTAAGCGATCCTTTAGAGCAGAGAGCTTAGCATTAAGTGAGAGAAAAATTTCTCTATCCACTTCTGATAGAGTTGAATAGACGATAGTAGAGTGATCAATTTATTTGCACTTAAACTTTAATTAACACGCCTAGTTACTTTGCATTCTGGCGTATAGTCTTATCTTGGGTAAAGAGAAACGTGATGTCCGCCAATAATATGGGAATTTACTCTGAAAATTACGCTGCAACCAAGTTCCAGTAAAACTACTTTATAAAAACTCAATCGTGGTTCTATAGACTAACGATCTATCTCGGAGTCTTATTCTCTAAAGATACAAGTGATCTTAGTATCGTTAAACGAATTGGTGTATTGCATTAAATTGCTTAAACGAGCAGCGAGGAGCTGCTCCCTAGATCGTTGTAATATCACAATGGACCAAGTTTGGTCTCAGTGTCTCGGTCTTATGTGAGTAGCCCCTTATACCTAGCCTAACTTAAGTTCCTGTAAGTAAGAATGTAGTGCTAAGATAAATAGCTATAAATATTTGTTAGACTTGTAAGGTTTAATGAAAGATTTATTTTGGTAACATTCATTTTAAAAGCCTTTGAAAGATTTCTGTTACCGAAAAAAGATGTTGCTGTTTACATTTTGCCTCGAGCGAGCTGCATAAGACAACGAATAGACAGGCTCCTTATGGAAAATCAAGTTCCTATTAAACCAGAGGTTCATTTATTACTCTTTCTTCTGATGACGCACACAGTCCGGGATGAACCTCAACCAACTTACCCCTAAAGCCAGCGCGTATCTAGCTAGCTGGCTTACGTACCCCAAGTCGCCCTCCAATGCGGAGCGCCATCTAAGTGTTTCTCTGCTACGTTGTCCTTCAGTGTTGGACTCACTCTTAAGCCTGGTAGGTTTCTGTCCAATCGCTCCACATGCTTTTTAACCAGGTCAGCGTCGCAAAGTTAGTAAACTTCCACACTCCACCGCTACAAACTGTATCGTATATCGCCGAACAATCTTTCTCTCAAAACATCCCAGGAGGTTGTCATCCAATTTTGACAGAGTCTATGCAGCATACAGCAGGACCGAAATGATATCTTCTTGGTTCTATGAGAAAGGGCTTAACTTCTTATCCTGAAGAAACAGCGCCTGACAAATAGTGATTCTTCGCTTGATCTCTGAGCTGAAGTTATTTTGGGCAGTAATACTCTTAAAAGCTTTTTTTTTCTGACAGGCTTAAATAATGTTGAAATATAATTCAACAGTCTTATAAAGGCTTCACCTTTGTGTTGCAAAAACACCTTCCTCTCCCTGCCATAGCTTTAACATTTGTAGGTACCTTAAGAAAACTGACTTTAATGTAAGTTCTAAATTTATTTTTTTATTAAAAACATACCTGTATCATCATGCCTATTGGGGTTAAAATATATGTATCAATAATGTCTCATCGAATAAGAGTTAAATTGTATATAGGACTTATCCGCGTTTGTTCGCCAGGTTCTCAAATATAAATTAGCCCACAATCTAATTTATATTTGAGAACCTGGCGAAAGTTAAAAATGTGTGTAGAGGTTAATGTGTCGTCATAGGACTCGAGAGAAGCAGGTTCAATACCCAACGGGGCTCAACGATGCACACCACCCATTATTACTACCCCACAGAAGAACGAACAACATCTTGTTTCTCAGGACAATTGACCAAAATCAATAAAAAAATTCCCTTAAAATCAATAAAAAAAATAAAACACCTTAAAATTTATCTATCTGGGTAAGTAGGCCTTCTATAAAATTTGGCTGATCGTGCCCGTAATCCAAACCACTGTTCAATTGCATGGACTTAAATTAGGTACAGTAAAAATGCTCAAATAATATAAATAAAATAAAATATTTAGCTTAACAAAGTATTGTATTTATTTTGCCATTCTCTTTGATGAGGTTTTTTTCTTTTTAATAAATATCAACCCTACTTGAAGGTTTCACCTGAAGGTTTTGGGATTATGACTAATAAAAAAAATAGATTATTGTTTTGTGAGTCTCTCGAAGAAATCAAAGTCGATAAACATAAATTAAATTTGTCATTAAGAGTAACAAAGTTGGAAAAACCCAATAGAAGAGGAAAACAACGTAGGTACCTAGTTGACTTGAAAAGAATAGGTTAAAACTACATTGTAACACTTTGTCCCAAGGGACAAGAAACAATTCCAAATGATATCCGATAATATAATATTCAAGGCACTACCCTGCACAATACTCAAGTACATATTTTTCTATAACAAAAAGAAATATTTTGAATCCGCAGGCAATTTAAAGCCTTTGACGACATCTTTGCGACTGTCTCTGAGAGTAACGGAAGGTGGATGAGTAAGTGGAAATACCCACATGTACTTCTAAACTTATCAATCTGGGATTCTTTGTTATCTTTTTGTGCGGGAATTCCAAATTGAATGTTAGCATCTTAATTGAAGATCTTTGCATGCGTTTCTTCTCGATTTAATTCCACAAACATTACCTACTATCAAATAAGATGTGATCTAAAAATAGAAAGGAGCTGGATTTTGATTACAGTCACCTTTGCAGCCCCAGGCACTCAACTTACCTACATAGATTAACCAAAATTAACTTTGCATAAACAAAAAACTTGACAATGAACTTCTCTATCATTTTTATCTTTTCCGCTGGACAAACCGAAGCTGGATGGTTGAAAAAATTCGGACAGCGATTGGGAAGAGTTTTTTTTTGTAAGATTTAATTTAATTAATTATTTTATACGTTTGAAACTATAGCCTTTGGCCAACGAGCAGCAAATGTTGCAGCAAGATTAAAGGGTTGAACGTTACTTTTAAGTACTCAAAGTTATTAAAAACTGGTTAAAGCTGTTCCACAACTCATAAAGTAGTAGTGAGAGGCAACGAGAGAGTAAATAACTTCCCCTAAAATGAGAAACTAACAAAATTCTGCCTAAGAAATTTTTAAGAACACTTTTTTAAAACAGCAGTTGCCGTCAGTTTAAAAAAGAAAAGTGTAAATATCGAATGTTTCCCTAATGCATTTCAGTTATTTTTCGTCCAAATCGAAGTGGAATTTCACATGCAGGGATCAGTGTTGTCACTTCGGAACATAAAAATGTGTTAGATTAGGAGAAAAAAGAGAGAAGTGAATTTAAAAAAAATGGCGATAGATTTCAAATTTTATTGCAAAAGCTACTTCAACTGTATAAACTATAAAATCAATGCAGCTGAGAGATGTATTTACAACAATCAATTAATTAATTATAGAAGCAAATCTACGGAATTCTATTCTATTCGGTTGAAAAGATGGAAAGTTGACTCCACCTACAAAATTTAAATTTGAGAAAGAAAATATATGAGAAATATTATTACCACACTAAGGAATTCCAAAAAAGAAAGCCTCGCAATTCCGTCTGTCTAGAAACCGCAGCGTGGTTCGACGGATTTGTTTTAAAGTTCATATTTTTAGTTTTTTGGCAAACTCTTGCTGCGTTTTTGCTTGCTGTTTTTGTATTTTAGAAACCAGATATGGGAACTTATCATTTATGGAAATACTAATGTCTCAGAATCAAGCGAAGTGAATTCATACTCCATTCGACTGAACAGCGAAACCCTTCAAACATGGTGGTGATGCTTTGGTAGGGTGTATGCACCAAATCATCAACCAAGTGGAAGAACCCATGCCCAACGACTGGACTATCAGCTCCATATGCCCCATCTACAAGAAAGGCGATTCTATGTCTTGCAAGAACTATCGACGCATATCCCTATTTAATGTCGCATCCTATCCAACGTACTGTGTGAATGACTCGAGCCGTTTTGCAGCATACTAATCGGCAAGTATCAGTGTGGCTTCCGGCCCACTTTTCACACCAAGAAAAATCCTGGAAACCAAGGAATTTCAAGTCGAAACACGTCATCTTTTCATCGACTTCAAAGCCGCATATGACAGCATTCATTGTCAGGAGCTCTACGTGCCGATGGACAAATTTTGGGATCCCGCCAAAACTGATCCAATTGTGCCATCTGAGAATGTGCGGTGCAATGTGCAGTTTGGTAGCAGCTCATCTGAACTGTTCCAAACATGTACGTGCATGGGGATGCACAGAAACATCTGTCCACCGGCTAGTACAAAACGTAACTGTTGAAAGCAGAAACTTCGAAGTGGTTAGAGAGTTTACCTACATCGGGTTTAACATTAACTCTGCAAACGACATCTTAGTTTATATTCAGGGCAGAATTACCTTAGGAAACCGTTGATACTCCGGACGCTAATTCGAAGGACGAAGTGTAAGCCATACAAAATGTTGGTCCTGTCAGTTCTGCTCTATGGTCCTGAGTGCTGGACAATAAGCAAAACAAGGAGAGCAGATACTTAACTCTTTTGAGAGAAAAATTCTTTGAAGAATTTATGGCCCTGTATGTGAGGAGGGCGAATGGAGGAAAAGATACAACCGCGAACTCTATGAGCTGTATCAAGATGTGGATGAAATCCAGAAAGCCAAAACACGCTGACTACATTGGCTTGGCCACATCGAGCGAATGGACAGTAATGCTCCAGCCAAGAGGATCTTCAAATCCCAGCCCCCAGGTTCGAGATGACAAGGAAGACCGAACCTTCGTTTCAATGACCAAGCCATCGCGGATGCCAGAGCGCTTGGCCTGGATAACTGGAAGCAGTGGCCCGGGACCGTAGATGGAAGCTGCTCTGTCTCAGGCAAAAACTCTTCACGAGTCAGGAGCCCGTTAAGTTAGTAGAGACAGAACATTGCCATTGAACACAAACTTTCCCAGCTTTTGCTTCTTTCAAAATATTGTCTTAAGGTTTAAATTTTAAAACGCAAATAATATAGAGGGAACTTTTCATTCTAACCGGTTTTGAATTTTTTGCATTAACTGAAGCAACCCTTGTGGAAGTTTGTTACATGGTCAATTTAACAACGTGGAATCGACAGACCTGGATTTTTATGCACTCATTGAGCTACAGAAACAATATTGAATTGAAGTGCTTCACATTATTAACTGGTTCTGAAAATTCAATGTTTTGTTTTAATTTTAACAATTTATGATTAAAAAGCTACTTTACGTAGGCTTAGAAGCTTTTAATAGTACGCCATGTTTCAGAGAAATTTCTACTTTACAAAATTGTATCTTAGGCTGATCAACAACACAAATGGTAAATAAAAATGCATTCAGACATCAGAAAGGCTTTGTGCTAAATCGTATGTAGGTTGAGAAGCATGGACAAAGTTGTTAAAAGAAGCTTGATAAATAGAGGTCGAATTTTCAAGCACAGTAGATCTACCACATTGTGGTTGAAGTTGAAGTTATGAAGTTGAAGTGACAACACTATCAGGGATCCTTATATCGAAAATTTACTTTTCTTTGCCAGACTAAAAAGAGTCACTTGTATTGGATGTTGGAGGTGCTGTAACCAGTGGACAGAGCTTTGTCGACGTGGACGTCTCCGATGGTAGGTGTGCGTCAAAAAGATCACGTGTTGAAAGCAGATCAGCTAAGGTGCGAGTTAAGAAGATGCAAGCCTCTTGCCCAGCAAACCCTAAGAAAACGTAAATTTGTTCTCTCCTATCAGTCGCTATTTATTATTTCTGTCAAGTAGTATTGTTACTACAACCTACTACACACTACTTTTTCATAGCTTGAGCATTTCCTTAAAATTTAGGAAGTTACTTGAAAAAAGTAAAGGAACAGACCCAACTTTATGTTTACATATTTATTAAATTTTTAATGATTTTTTTAGATTTAGGTTAGATTTATTGTTTTCTTGTTGATAATACAAATTTATGTTACAAAAATCATTAAGCATGGCTTTGCCGTCTGCCTGATTGACATGAGATTAAACATTTAATAACAAGTTGTTTTCATTTAAATATATTCAAGTCTTGAATTTCAAAAGATTTAAAGATATATAAGATATATACAAAAGCAAACCATAAAAAAAAATATTATACTAATTTTTTTTTTTTTCAAAATTAAAAGTTCTCAGTAATAATTTTGCTACGGTAATTAATTGCAGCTTTATAGAAATAAAAAAGTTGTTTTACATTGCTTTCGCAGTTTAGATAGGCTATAATTTCTTCCGCAGATCTTACGTCATTTCCTAGAAAATACCTTCCTATTTCTTTAAGGATGGGGCATCTTCCGATGAAATGCAAAACGTCTTCTCTCTCAGATAAGTTGCAGAGACTACAAAAAATTGGTAGATCTGGACGATGAGGGATATAATTAAGGCGTATAAGTTCGCCTCTCATCTTAAAAAGAGCCGCAATTAGTTCTTTGCTGTTGTTATTGTGGAAATAATTTTTTTCAGACAGATTGTGTTTTAGAACGCTGTATGTAGCTCGGTGAACGGACGATGAAGCCATATTTACACAATCAGCTCTGTATTGTTCATCTACTTTGGCAATAAGATTGCCAAGCACATGCTTGCGGTATCTTTCGTTACCATAAGCTAAATTGCATTCGAATCTGCATTACGTTGCTATCTCTTCGAGTTTTTATATACCAGAGCGTATTTCTTTCTATTACCTTCTTGGCAATTATTTTTGGAAGTCTATCGTCCGACAGTTCTAAAACTTTAATTACATAATCTACATGCATTTTTAATGATTTAATGAAAAGCGGTGACAGTCCTGTTTCGATATTGATCACATAGTTTGGTGTTGTGCTTGGTAAGTTAAAGCATCGTTTTATGTAGTATCTAAGGAGTTGCTCTACTGTTTCATATTGGCAGTATCCCCAAGACTGCGCTGCGTACATCATAACAGATTCTGATACAGCTTGAAAGACCTTGTATTTTACGCTGTGGTCAATTAGTTGATTAGAAAAACATTTTTTCCATGTAGCCGATATGGCACTTTTAGCTTTTATTAGTCTTTCCTTTAGATGAGGTTTCATACTAAGATTACTAGTTATTATCACCCCGACATATCTATAGATTTTCACAATTTCAATGGGCTGTCCGTTGAGATGCCATTTTTCATTTCTCCGCTCTCTACCAGCTCCCTTCATAACAATCATAATTTTTTATTTTGTAAGGTTAACTGTAAGATTCCATAATTGGCAGTACAAATCAAGACGGTTAATCATTAATTGTAAGGACTCTGGCGAATATGCAAATAAAACCACATCGTCTGCAAATAAAAGTGCCTTTATTAAATGTCCTACAATCTCTATTTCTCCAGGTAAAAAGTCGGTGAGGTCATCGATGTATAAAGCAAAAAGATATGGGCAAACCATTCTGATGTTTCGGTTCCGCTCCAGACACTCGATTGGTTGTCCTCGTATAAATTTTCGATAACCTTCCCAAACTTTTGGCTCATTCCAGCGTTATAAAGTTGGTATATTAATGCTTTTCGATCGATATTATCGAAGGCTGCCTTGAAATCAACGAAAAAGGCGAATAATTTCTTTTTTTGTTCGATGAATGTCCCAGCAATATTTTGCAGTACGAAAATGTTGTCTACGGTTGAATAACCATTCCGAAAACCTGCTTGGAATTCTTTGATCACATTGTTGTTTTCGATCCAAATTGACATACGCTCTTTTAAAAGTTTTGTGAAAACCTTGTAAGATGAGTTAAGGAATGATATTCCACGATAATTTGCGGGATTAGCTGTGTTGCCTTTTTTGTGAATCGGATATATTATGGCTTGCTTGAACTGTGGCGGTAGGTTAGCTGTTTCCAGCATCCCATTGAAAATCACCGCTAATTTGTCGATAAAATTGTTTGTCGCATACTTAAAAAATTAAATGGGTATCCGATCTGCGCCAGGTGCCTTTCCATCTTGAAGTTTTTTTAGTACGTTACATATTTCTCTCTGTGTAATAGGTGCATCTAATATTTCATTTACAAATAATGGTATTGCGTAGTGAAACGGCAGTATGCCGCTTTGCGGGTTCAATAGCGTTTGAAAGTGGTTCATCAGTATCCTTGCGTCTAGCTGAGTGCCAATTTGGGGTGCTCTACAGTTGAATTTTTTAATTGCACACCAGAACTCCTTTGTATCTCTACAGTTCCCCAATTTTAAAGCTTCGATTTCAAAAAAACTTTTCTTTTTCTTTATACATATTTGCTTAAAAGCTGTATTTGTTTGGCAGTACATTCTTTTAAAGAAGTGATCTCCGACCTTTCGAAAAACTTTTAGCCACCCAAAATATATTCTTCTCGCTGTTTCACACTCGGTATCAAACCATTTTTCTTTAAAAATGTTTCTTTTTTGATGAGCATGTATTTTTGTCGTGTAGGAAATTTTTATTAAGTTGTCGATATCCATTAAATCGAGTTGAACCGTTGTCTGCAAGTTGAGGTCGAGTTTTCGTCTATACTCAGATGCATTTGATTGTTTCCACATCAGCTTATGGGGTAGTTGTATCGTTCTTGTATCTTCTCTTTCTGTCGGTGAAGTACCAAACTCGGCACAATAGGCATATGGTCTGAGAACTGTTGTGTCAAAACTACGAAATCATTTACTAAGGATATCCATAATCCTCGTACCAAGCAGTAATCTATGACTGAACATCCTTGTTGTCCTATGAATGTATACTTTCCACTGGAGTCTGAATTGCTTGTACCATTTAGTATACGAAATCCATGAGAATCACATAATTCTAACAATTTCACTCCCTTTGCATTTGTGGTTCCATCTTCTGATTTTCTCACTTTACCTGCGAATCTATTTTCCCCTCCCCTTTTCTTTTCCTACTCAGTAAATGATAATGATAAAAATATTGTTTAAGTGAATGTCAGATTTATTATTGTAATTTCAATGAAAACCAGATTTAACATTCTATGTAAAGACGGCAGAGAATTGTGATTTGACAGTTGTAAACTGTATTAAGCCTTATCTTACGTCCTTGATATCAAAATCAGTTATGGAAGCTAGCTCCTAGAGACTTTCCTTTCGATCCGTCTGTAATTCAGTTGGAAAAAAATTTAAGATCAACATTCGGTTTGTTCTAATTGTTATAGGGTCAAATTATCAGCAAACTGTCAGGAGCATGTGCGGTGCAATTTTGTCTTTCGAACGTGTCGCAAAAGACTCAAACTTTTTGGTGGATTTTCAAAAACGCTTTCAAAACATCAGTAAACTAGTTTTTGATCTATAGAGCCGTCAGAATACTTTTTGACATGTCGGAGAAGAATTTCGCTCTCTGGGTTGGTGTGGTAAGCAAAAAGTTGAGTTTGAATGATAATAAAAAGTAAATGCGAAAGTTTGCCTAAAATATTAACTTTTGTTGACTTCCAGTTTCAAATTTGCCAAAAAGCGGTCTAACACACTTCAGAGTTCGTGATCGTTCAAAGTTGCAGTATGCGCAGTCAGAAACCTATTGTGTGTGTGTGCTTGTCTGTGATGCATTAGTGATAATACAAGAATCTTTGTAATTGGACAATATATCATCGGACAAAATCGCCCAGGAATTCGCTGTATAGTTGACCTTTATATCAATTTTGATTAAATACTAGACCATGCTGCAGTTCTGCTCATATAAAATAATATCCTTAAGCAACTTATACTGATCCGGAAGGATTTGAAAGACAGCGCGTCGCTAAAAATGCAATTTTCAAGAGCTGATCTCGTCCAAAACGTCAATTTCACGTATTCATATTTGGTTTAAAAAGGGTTTAGGGTTGACCATCTTGTTCACTATCATTACGCATCTGTGACCTCTATTTGGTTGTACGATTTGGCTGTTTCTTTGGTGTAGAATATTATTATATCGAGACTTTTGCAAAAACCTTGCTGAAGTTCAGTTAACTTATGTCATTCAAATTTTCATCTTCAAATTCTATACCAACATCTGTCAAATTTCCCACGAATTTTCTCACGCTGACTACGGCTGGATGCACAACTTTCTTCTGCGTACACAATTTACACAAGGCATCCATTAGTCCATCCATCCTGTGTATGCCATCAACAAAATAAGTAGCTGATAGGAAAAAAAAGAAGAATACAACCACTTATCAAACACATATCGAGAAAACGCATCGATATGTATGTGTATATTGCGCGATTTGTGTACCAACATGAAATTTCCATTTAAAACTGAAATTCGCAGATTGAAAATAAGCTTTCAAGTGAAGTACCTACCTACAATTTAGCTAAGAGTCGAATAATGCAAGAAAATCGCACAGTTAAAGTGTTTTACTCTTCAATCGCCACTTATATCCAAATAAAAAAACAAAAATCACAACTGTACTTCATCTGTCCCATATACCTACATATATGTATACGCATCAATCTTACCCTCTCATATTTATTTATTTATTAACAATATCTAATTACAGTGACGATGGGTTGCCACTCCACCCCTCGTCAACGACGTGTCCCTATGATTGCGTTGTGTTTTATTTTTTCGTTCATATTACTGTTTTGCACAACACGTGTCAAGTACTTAACCGTCCTTGATAATGCGGCAACTTCTGTTTTGTAATATGTGGCAACTAACACTAAGGACGTGCACAAAAAGATATTTGCATATTGTTCAATATTTATTTTTAATATTCGAAAATTAGCAAGGAGTTCTCTTTAGTGGGTCGTGTGGCATCTGTGTGTAATCCCGAGATGAATCCACGAATTCGCGATATAAATTCATAATAATTGCGATTGCTTGAGGATTTCCTTTTTACCGTTTCTGGGGAGTGAAAATGGGGCGGAACTGATTTTGGCACAGAGACACATAACAGAGATGATGGTGTGATGACATGGAAGCGTCGATGATTATCAGAATTATCAGCACGCTTACGCTTGCCTTTGCGCCAAAAGCAATTTTGTCGAAAACGAAATTGATTTCCTTTACGAGAATCTAGCAGATATTTTATTAAATTTTAATGCGCATTTAACCTATTCGTGTGTTTAAGGGTGGCATTTGCATTTCTACCACTTCTTCACACGAGACACAATTTTACTATTCTCGATTTAGATAGCTTAAATCGCAGATGCGCTACAATGACACTTAACAATCGCCCACTCATTGCATCAGATCCCGCAATTTATGGATATTAATAATGCGTATAATCCAGCCAAGGAGAAGTAGGTAGAAAAAAAGGCACACACAATTGGACAATTATGCCAAGTTCATTGCAAATATCAAAAATCATCATCATCATCACCAGCTCATATAAACGTCTCATAAATATCATGGGAAACCCTTCAAAATCTAATAACGTCCATAATGAGTAACTCTGTGGAGGGGCATGTTGCCACAAAGCACCGCACATGATAGTGACCATTCACCCCCCTCTATTGTCAATCACTATCCAAATGGCAACTAGTTCTGATGCAGAAGGACACGACACAATATTGCTACGTCACCGTAGGATAATTGCGAATATGATGAACCCTTGCGAAATGTGATAGCTATCCCTTTGCTAAGACGAGCACTATGACACAGCAAGTTATTCTATCATTCATAATTTTTTTGTTCACCACAGAAGGGGCGGTAGCAGTATCCAATATTAATCCAGAGGATTGCTTTGCTTATCAATTGGCAACGCAGTGCAAGAAATGTCAAACAATCAGAATGTTGTTGTGCGGCAGGACATCCCCCCGCAGTGAGGCTAGCTCCCTTTTGCGAGTCGTCCGGCTTCCGTGGTTTGGGAGAGAGACTTTTCAATATTATAAAGCGAACACAAAGAAAAAGTCTTTCCCTCTCACTGGAATACATTATAGATTAAAACCTCTGTGGTAAATCAATTGCATTGTTCTTCGGAATAGAAGCGAATTTCCGTTGATTTGCGGCAACGTAAAGACAAAGCAGAGTCACACCATGTCGAAGAGATAAAGCAGAAGAGAGTTTGCCGGAAACCGCACTCATTCCCCGGGTATAAGTAAATGAAAGGACAAGGAAATGAGCTACTGACAGCGTTTGCAGTTGGATGTCAGATTTTGAGTTGCCTGTGGAAATTGCAATTTCCATTTGACATTCGAAGTATAGTGCTAATCAAAATGATGATTGTTGTCAAGGATTTGTTGAAGAACAGAAAGATGCAATTGGTATAGGAGCTCAAGAAAACACTCGGCTTATTGTTTGCGAACACGATGGGTGGGTGGGGTGTATGTGATTTGATTATTAAGGCATATTTCCCTTTTACATGATTCGGAAATTGTACTACAGAAGATGCTTTTGGAAACAAAGCTTTGCGATGACTTTCAATTATATCTGTTGTGAAAAGCATCGGCTTTTTCATGGTGTTCAGTGCGATGGAGTTAATTGAATGCTTCTATGATAAAAATAACAATAAAACTGTTAAGCCGCTTGATTGGTAATTTCTGGCATCGAGTATGACAGCGAGCCACATCTATTATATTCAAAATTTAATGCTTATCTCTGAAAAAAATATTTGAAAACCATTTGCGAATACTAAGGGAAACTTTTGGTTGAAAGCTTAAAGTGATCCTGTTTTCCTGTCGGAAATTGAAAAGTTTCGTAAATAAAAGCAATAATCAATTTCGACACCATGGAAACTTAACCCTAAAATTGAAATGTATTTTGACTTCTCCGTCGTTGCTGTGCTCGTGGAAATATCACTCGCTTAAGAAACCGAACCTGAATATCTTCCAGTTGTGAGCTCCAATTTGGTCGAGGTCCCTTCCACTTGTGCGCGCCACCCTACTATGTCGTGGCTCCGGGTTGGAGTCCAAGATTCTGAAGACTAGAGCGTTGCTCAAATGCTTAAAGCGCATTTCATTGACCAGATGAATATCGTTGTACATCTCATAGAGTTCATTGCTGAATAGTCTCCTGGAAAAATAATTGTGGGCTTACCGGGCTTATAGCCGCCCAGATAGGGTTTTGTCAGGTCAATCTGGTCTTTGACAAATAATGTCAGACGCTTTTTTTCTTGTGAAACAGATAAATGAAGCTGAGGTTCCATCCACCAGGCGAACATTCTTCCAAACAAATCGCGTGTCGGATTTTGAAGAAATTATGTGTCTCTGTTTGCCTAAGGACATAAATTAAGGAAAATAAAAATGGCTCGAATTGATTTTGGACAATACTTACTTACCCCCTTACTCCATTCATTTGCTGAGCTACATTAAAATTTTTTTTTGGAACTTACGCGCACTAAAAGGTTGAAATATTTCTTGAAGAAGCCTAGACATGTTACAGCGTTCTTCGCATCATCGCATATGTGGTTATTCAAACCAAGTTTGTCATAAACGCACATATACCAGCAACGATGGAAAGCCTTACAGTCGGTCGCTCGAAGCGATGCAAGTCCTATTCATGGATAATGGGAAAATGGAATCGCTTTAACGCAAGTTCCACGCCCGAAGAATGTCGCAAATCCGGGAACGAATATGAAAGCTGAGGGTACTGACAAGGATTTGATTGAATTATAAGTAACAATCGGAGCCAAATCATATATAAAATAAAACAGATTTCCTCTCCAAAACCGTTGTTACTTCTCGATTATTATTTGCTTTGTGGTGGTTGATGGCATAAGAATGGCGAAAAAGATACACACAAATTTCAAAGCAGTTTTTCTAGAATCACAATCAGTCCCCTCACCTCAAATTTTTCAAAATAATAACGACCGATTAAAATGCTTGTATTTGTATTCTTACTAAACCTACATAAAATAGATGGTTGCTAGCCTTGGTTAAGTTTTCGTGGAATGAACTTTTGAAAAGCACTAGTTCGCCGCTGCACTAGTTAAAAAACCAGTCACAAACTTCACCTTTATTCATCAATCAGTTGGTAATATTTTGCTTTCACTCATAAAAAATGGAGGGCTCTAGAATATCAGTTTGCCTCTAGATGACGGAAAGCCATAACAGCATTAGTCGACTTAGGTCGAAGTATAGTTAATGGTAAAATGCCATTGTAAATCTTTTCATTTCGAAGTCTCACCTTGCCAAAGGCCAGGGCATGTTTGAAAGACTTCAGATGAGCTGGCGTCACCCAACATTGCTAGATCCGTTTTTTGTTGACTTACTCTTTTCTTCAGACAAGTAAGAATGTTTTCCAAAAATGTCCATGTGAGCAGGTCCTTAAAGCCTTAATAATTTTTTTTGTTTATTTCGAAAATATGAAACATATGAAATATTTGATCCCTGAAAGTTCTTAAATAAAGTTCTTAAATTAAGTCCTCTGCTTTTTATTGCTTGATGAGATTTTTTTGAATGGAACAGTGATTCCCAATTATGCGAAAAGTTCAAATGTCTGGGATCTATGATCAACAGCGATGCAGACGTGGATGAATGATGTGTCAAACCGACGAACTGCTCAAGTGGACCAGTGGTGGATAATAGTGAAGTGGGAGAGCTATGATTCCTATAACTCTGTCAATAAAAATAATAGCAGATGATGCTGAGAAAGCTCTTCCATGATAGAGAATCTCCTGTCCTTTAAATATTTCTTTCATTCTATTAATAAGTTATTGAACACATTCGCCGTACCAAAACATTACCTCCAAATTCGAAGAGCTCTAAAGATAGTCCATCACAATTGCTGACTTTGGACTTGTTTTATATATAGCTTTTCCTTTACTGGGTGACGTTCTTACGATTCCCTAAGCTTCAATGATTAGGTTTTCTTTGTTTTTTTTTGGAGCGCCTTGTTTAACCTTAAATCTAGCAGCTCAGTTGAAAGACTGCGTAGACTCAATTTCGTTGGACAGCCACCCTACGTGGCTGTTTTGGCCGCTTACAGCAACTCAGCAACATCCGCTGACATATGCACAACTCATGTTACCTATAACTGTGCTGCACTTAAGCTTAAATGCACTAAAATTGAAGACTACACTCTTTGCGGTCGTCGTATATCACGCACATATGCTGGAGGACATTTGAGCACTTACTAGTGCTGCTAGAATGGCTACTTTAGAAGTTTTGGCTCCCTTTAAATTTTAAAAATGTTAGATTTGTCAGTAAAAATAATGAATATTTGTTGCATATATAATTTGCACAATAAATTAAAATGGATAGGTAAGTTGCCATTAATCCATACATGAAATATTTGATACTTTTGAGGTGGCTACTCTTTCATTGAAATGGCTCCCAAAAATCTTCAAATGGGCCCATCTTTGAAATTGAAATGTTACAGCCTTATTTATAAACATATTTTAAGGCCAGCGTAACTTTACACAATACTTAAACTGCCATTACGCAGCACAACATTATTTATAAAACTTAAGCAACGTTGCTTGAGCGATGCTTAACCTAAACAGCAAAATTTGCGTTTAGAGGCTACGTAAGGTATGTGTAAAATTTGTTCTTGATTGCAAATGCCATTTTTATATTTTCATTAAAACAAAAAAGTTGTAAAAAGATATAAAAATATTTTTGTGAAGGATATCGATTTAATTAACTTTTTCAGCCAACAAAGTAACCCGAGACAATGCAAATCGTATAATTGATTATATTTACAAGGATTTAGGCAAAATCCAACATTAACAAAAAGGAAAATAGAACTGACGCTAAAAAGAATGCCAGAATTCTCGGACTTCGGGTAGGACTTACATTAGGACTTTCATTTAGAAACCGAGAATATGAATACTACACTTTCGCTTTCATTTCTTAAAGCAACGAGATAATTTTTGTATGGAGGTCGATTTTCGATGCATAGCTAGCGAATAAATCATTTATGTATTACCATCTAATAGATTGTCTCAGCTCTCTTCTTAAGTTAGGAAACCTCCATTTTCGAAAGCGTTTCCACTTTATTTCGAATTAACTTAAGCTGTTAGTGAATCACTAATGAGACTTTAAAGAGCTTCCCACCAGCCGAGTGGAAAATAAAAATAAGGTAACCACAATATCGCCCTCTTCATAAATGTTAATTGTGTCACAAAAGATTTATTTCCACCCGCAGCAAGGACCCAACAGAAATTATGAATTTCGCGAAATTCTTCATCTCCGTTTTGCGATTTTCTTCCATTTAATCTTCCACATCGTATAGACGACTAATTCAACCGGATATCCTTCAAAAAAAAAAAAAAAACCAAAGACATCTTGCCTTGTACCTACCGCTGAAAGGACGTTGATGGAAAAAAAAGAATGTATTTTCCTCCCTCACCACATCACGAATGCGTTAAGCCAACAATAAAAACACGCATTCAATGGATACGCGCAACCAAATAGATGAAGAAAATGGAAAATTAATAATTTGTGTGTGCCTGGCAGGATACAACAACACAGTACAACGCGCGGTGTTTCATTTGAAAGTTTAATATTTTTATTATGCAAATTTTGTTGGTGTTTTTGCTTCTGTTGTTTCCTCTTGAAAGAGAAATCATCTTTTGTGTGTTGGTTTTTTTTTTCATTTTCATTTGACTAAAGAAGTGATCCATAGGACAAAGAACTTGGAAAAGAACTCGAAAGTTTACATTTCGTTGGGTTGAAATGAAAACCCCCTCTGCGCTCTTGAATGTCTATCAATTCAAATTTTCTTAATCATAATCATAATGTGTGCCGTGCCGCCCAGTGACTGCGATGAGGAAAAGAGAGAAAGCGCCAGTGAACATGATGAATAAAATAATAAATTATTATTACAAGAACACCCTCTCTACTGAAGCGCGCCACACAGACGTTAAGTAACTGTTGCCACCCTTGATGTGATGGGTTTTTAATCGAAAAATAAAAATTACAAAAATCGGTCATAATCAATTGACTTCGTAACTAGTAAGGGTAAGGGTAAATGTTTTTTTTTTTGTATTATTTTTAACAAGGGTAAATGGTCCTGCAAAAGAGATTCCATGATATTGTTCCTAGTCAGGGTGGATAAATGCAATACTCAGTCGTTGCTTAACATCTTGCAAAATGTTGCTGATACACGTTCGCACAACGTCTAACTTTGAAAGGATTCGAATTTCCGAATCCAATTCTACCATTGACCCATTAAATTCATCCCCGGTGTAAACTTCAAATTGAATTAACAAGGCAACAGGATTCAGCTTTATTCTGTTGTCCGGCAACTCCGTCTGTCAAGCCCTTGTCTATTGAAAGCAAATTGTTGTGAAAGAAATTCCCGTTGACCACCAACCATGTTCAATTTACCACTAACAATGCGAAACCTTTAGCAACACGCAAACGGACAATTGAATAAGAAAAGTTCTTTTAAGGATTCCTTCTTTAAATCATCGATAGTTACCCCAATTCCATATCGTGTGTTCGGTAGCTACCCCGTCAATACTGTTTGCACTTTGTCAATGTCAATTATCAATTAATGACATTTTTAAGCCGATACATATGTGAAGTGGAACATTTTGACCACTTCAATATGTCAATGAATTCACTACTTTACTGAGGAGTTTGAAATTGTAGAGCTGCAGCACTTATTGTACTAGTTTTGGACAATGGCGAAGTGCTGTGTAAATGGTGAATGGTTTTGACAGGTCTTTTTGGATAATTTTATTTTTGGATGTTTTTCTTCCTAGGGTTCTTTTTTTTCATTCAAAAATGAATGCCATAAGGGAAGAGTCTTAGCAATGTTATATTTAACAAATTGGTTACATTAATGGGTAAAGTAAATACTTACGTATGATTTCAACATATGCGAACTACTAGCTTGAAACCAGAGCCCCTGCTCTTCAGGTGGGGGTTGTGCCGTCGGGTTAGCTTCCCTAACTACTACTTCCATGACTTACATGAACTTTCTGATCTCTTTAGGATGGCGTCCGGTAAAGAGAAACGAAGCCTAACCATCTATAACACTAATAACTAATCCACCACTACGCCACCAACTACTCTGCCGACCCGTAAACCTAACCTAGCTTCCTGATCGCGTCAAAAGCATATAGTTCAAGACAGGGATAGCTCCGGAAAGTAATTTGCCTCAAACCACAACTAGATACGGAACAATAACGGATATGCGAGTATGCAATATGTGATATGGTGGTACTCAAAAATCTTATTCCGTGCTCTCGCTGTACAAAGCCTATATTACCGTGATCAAGGAGACACGAGAGATGGCATCAGGAAGTATGGGGGCTATGTCGTATATATTGTATTAACATCTCAAATCCTTCTGCAAAATACTTATTAGCACGTGCCAGTGCAGCTTCCGGCAAGGCAGATCGCCTGTAGACCAAATTTGCAGCAAATCCAAATCCTGGGAAAGACCAACAAATTTCAACACCTCTATTTCGCATATAAAAGTATTCATCGTCAGGAGCTCTACATGGTAATGGCCTAATTGTAGGTCCCAGCAAAATGTATTCAACTGTGTCAGGCGACTTCTTCAATTTTGATCTTGAGCATATAGTGCGCATTGCAATTGTCAACGCGGAAGACACTATTTTATATACAGCCTAGGACAGAGCTTAACTATTTATTAATAGCAGCAACTTTGATTTGGTTAAAGAGTTCACCTGCCACGGAAATTTTACAAATGACATGTTAGTAGAGATCCAGTGAAGAATTACCCTAGGCAAACAGCTGCTACTTCGGTTTGGCAAAGCCAATGGGTTAAAATCTTCTGAGTTGAAGGACAAAGTAAGTATGATCTACAGAACCCTTATTCTGCCAGATTTGCTATACGGCGCCGAGTGTTAGAGGAAAAGCAGGACCGGGATCGTTCGAACGAAAAATTCTTTGACGGATATTTGGTCCTGTGTGCGACGAAGACAAGCCGCGAACTCTATGTGCTGCACCAAGATGTGGATGTAGTCCAAAAAGCCAAAAGAAGATAAATACATTGCGAATGGACTATAATGCACGGGTCTAAACGAAGTCCGTTTTAATGACATAGTTATCGCGAAAGCCAGAGCGCTTGAGGATAGCATTTGGGGTAACATTTATTTATTATTATTATGAATTTGGATCTTTTTATGGAACAAAACATATAATATTAGAATAAGTGACCTGCTTTTATCATATCATTCTACTCGAGGGTGGCTTATAATGACTTATATCGAATTTTTTATCGAAATTTTTTATATGCGTTTAATATTCACATGAACCTACCAAAGAATATTCCTTCTTGCGAAATAGCTTTAAGGAGCCAAATTTCATTTTTAACAATATGTGGGCACTTTGATGGAAGTGTAAAATCCAACATTATACAACAACAACAATTGCAAATTATCAAAGGCCTTGCAAAGTTGCTATCAACTTTTAAATTGAATGAAAAAATACAATGATGATGTTGCTAATTGCGAATAAATATTTAAATTGGCCTTACAGCCAGTTCCTTATTAAAACCTTTTCACTTTTATTCAATTTGCTTCTACTCAAAGGTTGCAGTAACGTTTGCGTTTTTTTTAATAATTGCTCAATTAAATCGATGACATTTGTCATTTCCTGTAATAAAAATTTGATGCAATGGAAAAGGATTCCTCTTTCGAATGGAAATATAAAGGAATTTATGCTCAGGAAATCGTACAGTGTTCGTTTGTAAAGTTTCCACAATGGATTCACCTTCGTCGTCACCATCAAAGTCAAAAATTTATAAATTCGATGAGAACTTTGTATCTGTATTAAAAATTGTGATTTTCGGCAGAACAACACCTAATTCCATGTTTAAATTGCTGCATCCAAACCTATTGCGCTTAGCCCTTGGTATAGTCTTAACTACGGTCCTAACGCTGTTGGTGCAAATTTTTGTATCCATTCGGTCACCAAATCCAAGTTTGGCAGAGATCAGTGAATCCGCGTCCCTTTTGTTTTGTGCGTTAACTTGCGTTTTTAAGGGAATTTTCATTCCTTTTAATGTGGATAAGGTCAACCAATTTTTACAAAAATTGGAAAATCTCTTTCCGCTTACAGCACACGATCAGCGGAGACATAACCTCTCTGAGTACGCAGAAACAATCATAAGAAAGAATAAGATTTGCCAATTTCTACTAACAAATTCACTGATTGGTTACGCCTTGTTACCGATTTTGATAGCCTTTTTCGATTTGATAATCCGAGGTCGAGAGTTTCATATTCGATTTCCTTTAAATACCCGCTTTCAATTTGATAAGAATCTAATAGTGGTTTACATGTTCGTGTATTGCTTGCAATCTTTGTCGTTTGGCGCCGGAATTTTACTTTATTTTAATGACGATTTAATTTTCTTAATATCGGTCACTCATTTGTGCATGTATTATCGATATATGTGTGAATTTCAATGTCAATTGGAAGCCAAAAGTGAGTCGAAGGACTGTCGCAATTTAAAGAAAATTATTCGGTACCATTATGCGTTGCAAAGGTTTGTTGTAAAATACAATACTGTTGTGGTTTAATAAGGGCTTATTCCTTTTCATTTCATAGCCTTGAGCATGATATCGAAGAAGTATTTGGTCCAAGTACATTCGCAGTTTTCACTAGTGTAAAACTAGCGTTGGGCTTCTTTGCGTTCATGATGTTTCAAGATGCCGCTACACTTAGGACTATCTTACCCAGTTTGGTGCTTTTAGTTGCTGTTTACATAAGGTGCACCAGTGCCACTGATTTGGAAATTGTCGTAGGCTTATAAATTGAGTAGTAATTGAGGAAAAATCGTATACGAGAATTAATTTATTTCAGAGCGCAGATTTTCTAAATGCGATTTATGAACACAATTGGTATGAAGGAACTCCCAAATACCGAAAGATGATTGTAATTATGATGATGAGAGCTAATAAGCCTGTGCAGTTCAAAGCGTGCAAAATGAAATATATCAACATGGAGTACTTTCAGGAGGTTGGGGCTAATATTTTGATTTGTTCCAATAAATAATAATTTTTTTTCAGATTTTAATGGAAACATACCAAATGTTCGCATTCTTGTACAATTTTTCAAACTAAGGTGTTGAAACGTTTTGTTTTTTGTGTGTGAAATAAATGCACATTAGAGTTTTGAAAACACATAAATATTAAGTCTAAGTTACATATTGATGTCGTTGCTACTTAATTATTTTATTGCATTGTTACTGGCACAGTTTTAAATAAACACACGAAAACACTGATGGTATCCTGATAAAATGGAAATATTACAAATGTGCTTGTTTTGTAATATTAATCTGTAAATTAATTTGCTCGCAAATGTTTTTTTTTTTTATTTGTTTCATTGGCTAAAATCGCCAATTTTTTTGCCTCACTGTACCTGGCCAATAATACTATAATAATTTTTTTTGCGTACACACATTTTTGGCAGCAGCAGCACAACAACAATTACACGCAATGCAAAAGTACCGCACGCATAATTCCATTGTGCGTGCCGATGACTTCTTTTTTTGTTTCCTCTTCTTTGTGCTTGCATTCGTTGTGCTTCTGCTGCGCTTAATTTAATATACTCTCGTCCACTTGGATTTTAGCCACAGCAGAGGAATATTAAAACTATTGGTTTGGTACAAAGGTAACATTTCAGTTAATATAATAAATTGTATCTCTACAAATATTAAGTGTCGTCGTCTGGTTTTTTTCCCTTCGCTGAATTATTCGCTACAGTCCGCTACATAATTTTTGGTCCTTCTTAGCCGAATTTAAACTCGAATCAAAGACAATCGCGTAAGACAATTTCTCTGAAATTCAACGTGTGAATTATTTTGTGAATTATAGTTGTGTATCGAACAGTTCGCTGGCATATTCCCTTTTAATTATTCGTTAAGAAGAATAATTTAGTAAGGGAGCATTCATACACATTTACATTTCGATTTACCCAGAATTTCATTATTATTATCGGTGAAATCTTTTGTGAAACATGAGTGCGTTAAAATTAAGACTAAAGCGGGAAAATGCAATGGGTCGTTTGTCGCGTGCAGCATCATTCGTGGAAAATTTAGAATTATCCACAGCTCTCGAACTTTTAGAGGTGCGTTTAAATAAACTCGAAGAAACGTGGTTGGAGTTTTTGTCATTTCACAACGATTATTTGCCATTTGTTAAGGAAAGTGATTTAAATGCAATTGAGAATGAGTTTGCCGCGTATGAGGAAAAATATTTCGTGGCTCACTCAAAACACGTCAAGGCCATTCGGGAACGACAAAGTGCGTCACAAAATGAAACGGATGGCTCCATTATAGAGCGACTTGTCAACCAACAATCCACATTTCTTGAAAGGCTCAACACTTCGTCAAATAACAATTCGACTTCAATCAATTTACCACCAATTGTTGTGCCCGCGTTTTCTGGCAATTATAAGGATTGGCCATCTTTTCGTGATCTTTTCGTTGGATCTGTTGATAGTAAGAGTAATCTGACCTCAACGCAAAAGTTTCACTACTTAAAAACATTCCTCCAAGGCGACGCGGCCAACCTTATAAAGCACATTTCAATTTGCGACTCCAATTACATCGAAGCGTGGGAGCGCTTAGAACAGCGGTATGATAGAGTGCATTTAATCGTGAAGTCGTTTATTCAATCGTTTTTGTCGCTTCCTGCAATTAGTGCGTGTAATGTTCAGACTTTACGAAAAATCACTGATGGTGCGATGAGGTCGTCCGTGGTCTTAACGCTGTTAAAAAAAACAGTCGCGATCCGTGGCTAATATATCTGCTGTTAAGCAAGCTTGATCCAGACACCAATCAAGTTTGGGCAGAACACGTTGGGGCTCGTGACGATTGCACCATAATTGAGTTATTGGACTTTTTGCAATCACGGTGTGATGCTCTCGAATCCTGCCAATCACACAATCGGTCTATTTCATCACGTGTGAAACCATCGGCTTCTATACGTTCGCATGTAGTTGAAGCCTCAGACAGTAAACCGCAGTGCCCTAAGTGCAAAAATGAACACATGCTATCGCAATGCAAACAATTTTTGGATTTAAACATTGAATCGCGTCGGTATTTTGTGAAAACAAGTTCAATTTGTTTTAATTGTCTTCGCGTTGGACACTCATCGAACAAATGTCGATCCTCATTTCGTTGCCGCGTTTGTAAATCTCGTCACCACTCGTTGGTTCACCCGGTAGACTCCAACAATGGTCAACCATCGTCGTCATTCACCCATCGCGTGTCACATCCTAGTGCATCGTATTCGCCTCAACCATCGTTTCAACCCTCCTCGTCGCAACATTCCTCATTACAACCCTCTTCGCCTCAACCTTTCTCGTCGCAAAATGCGTCGTCACAACCTTCATCGTCACAATTTTCTGTATCAATTGTGAACAACCACTCCTCAAAAACCAATCGTCGAAAACAAACAATTCTTCCTACTGTACTCGCTAGGGTTAAGGATTTGCAGGGTAACTTCATAGAGTGTCGTGTATTGCTAGACTCCGGGTCTCAATCCTCTTTCGTCGCTGAATCCTTCGCACAAAGACTCGGATTTCCGCGTACTCACGCTCGAATCCCAATTCTCGGTCTCTCGTCGACAGAAGCTGGTTATACGAAGGGACGTATTTCTATGCAACTTTTCTCGCGTTTCAACTCTACCTCCCTTTTCGTCGATACTTACGTTTTGAATAAGTTAACCTCAAACTTACCTTCTCAATCACTGGACGTTACTCTGTGGTCTCATATAGACAGATTAGATCTCGCTGATCCTCATTTTAATCTATCTGCTCCTATTGATGTGCTACTAGGTGCGGATCGACTCTGGAATATTCTGAATGGAGAACAAATCCAGGGTCCTGAAGGTATACCATTCGCTCAGAATACTTCGTTTGGTTGGGTTATCACTGGAGAGGTGTTTGATCGAAAAGCATCTGATAACCTTACCATGTCCTCGCTTCACTCCACCATTGACGTCGATTTGCTGCTTCAACGGTTTTGGGAGCTCGAAGAAGTTGCTCCAAAAAAGGACGAGTCGTTTGAGGACGACCCGGCTGAGCAGCATTTTAAACAAACTTTCGCTCGTTCATCTGATGGTAAATACGTAGTTTCGCTACCTTTCAAAACACCTAAACCTATCTTAGGAAACACGTTACCATCAGCGGTTTCGCGTTTATATGCCATGGAACGTCGGTTTCGAAATAATCCGGAATTACATCGGATGTATGCAGATTTCATGCGAGAATATTTAAATCTCGGCCATATGAAGAAAATTTCGCCCGAGGAGATAGCATCCTCCGATGGTAACCATTTCTATCTTCCTCATCACGCAGTCTTAAAACCAGATAGTTCATCAACAAAACTGCGTGTAGTTTTCGATGGGTCTATTAAGGATTCGAACGGGCATTCCCTAAATAGTGCGTTGCTTGTAGGTCCTCCAATTCAAAGAGACTTAATCGGTGTTTGTCTTCGTTTTCGGCAGCATTGTTACGTCTTCACCGCTGATGTAGTGAAGATGTTCCGGCAGATTTGGATCGACGAACAAGATACTGATTTCCAGCGCATTGTTTGGCGTGAAAATCCCACTGACAAGCCTCAACATTTTCGTTTGTGCACCGTCACTTACGGAACTGCTTCTGCACCGTTTTTATCTGTTCGAGTACTAAAACAGCTGGCAACTGACTACATTGACGAGTACCCAAATGCGTCTCGTGTTATTCTGAACGATGTCTACGTCGACGACGTGATGACGGGATCAAACTCCGTCGAGGAACTCATCGCGTTGCAGTCCGAGCTAGTTGCTTTATTATCAAGGGCTAAGCTTCAGCTTCGGAAATGGAGTTCAAACTGTTGGCCTCTTCTTGCTAGGTTGCCGGTGTCAGAGTGTGAATATTCAATCTTTGACACGGAACGTTCGCATTCATTGATCAAGGTTCTAGGGATGTACTGGAACCCAGCTAGTGATGAATTCTCTTTTCGCATGTCAAAGAAACTCCCGCCTGTTTCTTCAACCAATCGAACCCTACTTTCTGAAGTATCCCGAATTTTTGACCCTTTAGGATTGTTGGCACCCTCAATCATTTTATTCAAAATGTTATTTCAAGAGCTCTGGTCGTCGGAACTGAATCTTGGCTGGGACGATAAATTACCTCCTCTGTTAGCGAAACATTGGATTAGCTATAGGCAGGAGCTTCATTTTTTTGAAGAAATTCGTGTTCCCAGAAACGTTTTCGCATCCCAGGAGGAAATTGAGCTTCATGGCTTTTCAGACGCGTCATCGTTGGCGTATGCTGCCGTGATATACATTCGTTGCAGAACCACAGAAAGGGAATTCAAGACTACCATCGTTGACAAGCTCGTGACATCATCAGTTGCGACCAAGATCTCTAGGATATTCGCATGGTGCGACTCCGAAATTGTGCTACACTGGTTGTCGTCACCACCTCGTCGTTGGACTACATTTGTCGCAAACCGCACAGCAGCCATACTTGAGATGGTTCCACGACACTCATGGAATCACGTTTCATCGGAATCCAATCCAGCTGACTGTGCATCGAGAGGTGTACTTCCGTCTAATCTTGCTAGCCACAATCTTTGGTGGACCGGTCCATCTTGGCTTTCGGTAAGTGATGAACATTGGCCAAAATCTAAATTCGTTTCGTGCAACTCGCAGCTTACAGACCTTGAAGAAAGGCATATATCGCGACAAGTATTGGTTATTTCTCCTGATACAAATATCCTACAGACACTCATCGACAGTAATTCATCGTGGTATCGTTTACAAAGAATTGTCGCATATTGCATTCGGTTTGCATCGAATTGTCGAACTTCGAAACCAGATCGTTGTACTTCCTTTCTCAGCCTTAACGAAATACAACAAGGCAGAACTTTAATTCTAAAAACCATCCAACAAATTTCATTCAGTGCGGATATTCGTTCCCTAATTCAAAATCAACAATTACCGCTTAAGTCAAAGCTACTCAGATACTCTCCCTTTATCGATAATGAGGGAATTCTTCGTGTGGGAGGAAGAATTAAACACTCGAATGTTTCCTTCAACATTAAACATCCTATTATTGTTCCTAATAATAACATTCTTTCTTCCCTCATTATAACAGATATCCACAACAGCTATTTACATCCAGGGGTATCTGAAACGTTTTCCATAGTGCGGCAGAGATATTGGATACTAGGAAGCCGAAACCTCATTCGAAAGATAGTGCATAAATGCAAAATATGCTTTATGCAACGAAAGCTGACGAGCCAACAGCTGATGGGCGATTTACCCGCTCAACGCATACAACCAAGTCGACCGTTTGCTAACACTGGATGTGATTATGCCGGACCACTCACCATCAAGCTTTCAAGATGTCGTAAGCCTAAACTGTCAAAAGCGTACGTAGCTCTATTTGTGTGTTTGTCTACGAAGGCCATTCACCTTGAGGTAGTAAGTGATCTTACTACAGATGCCTTTCTCGCTGCCTTACGTAGATTCGTTTCCCGCCGGGGCCTATGTACAAACATATACAGCGACAATGGCACCAATTTCCAGGGCGCTCGTCGTTTTCTAAACGAAATGCATAAGTTGGTTATGTCGGAGGTTCACAACGCTACCATTACTGCATCACTCGCCAAGGATAATATCGCATGGCACTTCATCCCGCCGTCAGCTCCACACTTCGGTGGTTTGTGGGAGGCTGGGGTCAAATCGGTTAAGATGCATCTACGACGAGTTGTGGGGTCGTCGGTTTTAACATTTGAGGAGTTGTACACTGTACTTACTCAAATAGAGGCTATTTTGAATTCTCGTCCCTTATGTTTTGTGTCTGATGAAGATCTGAACCCATTAACTCCAGCACATTTTCTTATAGGTGAGCAGTATACAGCTGTTCCAGAACCAACCCTTTTGGGCACACCTATCAATCGTTTGAAGCACTGGAATCACATTCAAAGTATGGTACAAGGATTCTGGAAACGTTGGCAAATGGAGTACCTGACCACACTACAAGAACGTCCGAAATGGCAGCAAACTAGGACGATTTTAAAACCTGGGGACGTCGTTGTCATCAAGGAACCCAATCTTCCACCGACCAAATGGCTGCTAGGCAAAATAGAGTCAGTGGCACCAGGCGCAGATGCTCTAGTACGAGTGGCCACCGTAAAAACAAGCCGAGGCATATTCGTTCGGCCCATCACCAATTGGCTCCCGTGTTCCTGAAACTTGTTCAGGGGGGCCGGGATGTTTTGTAATATTAATCTGTATATCAATTTGCTCGCAAATGTTTTTTTTTTTTTATTTGTTTCATTGGCTAAAATCGATTATTTTTTGTATAATTTTTTTTTTGTGCCTCACTGTACCTGGCCAATAATACTATAATAATTTTTTCTGCGTACACACATTTTTGGCAGCAGCAGCACAACAACAATTACACGCAATGCAAAAGTACCGCACGCATAATTCCATTGTGCGTGCCGGGTGACTTCTTTTTTTGTTTCCTCTTCTTTGTGCTTGCATTCGTTGTGCTTCTGCTGCGCTTAATTTAATATACTCTCGTCCACTTGGATTTTAGCCACAGCAGAGGAATATTAAAACTATTGGTTTGGTACAAAGGTAACATTTAAGTTAATATAATAAATTGTATCTCTACAAATATTAAGTGTCGTCGTCTGGTTTTTTTCCCTTCGCTGAATTATTCGCTACAGTCCGCTACAGTGCTTAAAGGTTTATCACGCTCAATGAAATTTTAATATAGATTATAGAAGGCTAAGGATAACCGCAGGTTTCAGAGTTCAATACAACCTTAGCTAAAATTATTGGCTCATTATTGACTCATACCGATCAGCCTCCAGACGCATGAATACGCACTTCCAATGGTTGGGTAAAATATCATCTGGCGAATATCGGGTCGCGTTGTATAGATTTTGTTGGCAGGTTTCATTTTTTGGGCATAACACCAACGGTGATTTGTTTTGGAAAGCTGACATCAGGATCTATACGGCCCGTCCCAGCTTAGTTCGTGTGTAACTTGAGTCTTTTGTGTTTGTTTGTGAGCAATATTCGTGGGTTAAAATACCAATTTTTTGGTTCACTGTACGCCCACGCTAATCACAACCAGCAAGTTTTCTTGACACCTGGAGAAACGCAGGCCGATTTAACGGAGTTTAGTCTGCCTGCCACATCGCGGTCTCGCCGTTTATATACGTAGCGGTGTAGCCTACCAACTTCTACCGCAATACGACCAATGTCCCAATACGGAATTTAATTTTATTTGACTAAAAATTCTATGTCTGTTGGCAATAAATTCATTATTGCTTCATTTACAGAAGCCTAAACCACGACAGTCATTCGACTTATGATGAATTTGATGCACTATCTGATTCCATCACCAGAATTGTTACCCATTGTCGTCGTACTGAAATAGTCTTTGCGGGCTGGCAACATCCGAAGGAAGGTATGTCGAGCCCATTGCTAATAGTTTGATCCAGCTTGTAAATACCGGATACCGGACATTTACGGTGAAAATGCCAACGCTCTGGACTTGTTTCTTATATGAATATCCCTTAACTTTATTATAGGCTCTAGGTTCGTCAGACGATTGTATTATATCGTCGAATTTCTCGTACTCCAACCACACAGTTAAAGTACAAGCTCCTAAAAGACTGTATGGCAATACGAGAAAGCCAATTGGGAAGCTTTAAACGATTTCTTTATAAGTTTTAATTGGTGCTTCCTCAACACCGACGTTGATACCGCTGCCGATATGATTACAAAAATAATTCACTTGGGTATGAAACGCTTTATCTCAAACAGCTGTAAAAAAGCTATCAACCCTAACACTCTGCTATTATCCATGAAAGAAAATTGGATCGCTGAAACCGACCAAGAACGTTGCGAAATGTCTAGGCTTTCTCAAGCGATTAAAGAAATTGTTTACCCCTTCTGATACCCTTTATAATTTATAATGCATTTTTTCGCACAAAACTGGAGTGCAACACTCATATACGATCTGGTGTACTAATAACATATTTGGAGCTACTTTATAGAATTCAAAAACGCGCGAAAAATTATTGGCAGTCAAAATATCGCGAAGTCGCTTGACTCTCTTAGTCATCATCATAATGTCTCCTGCCTGTCGTTGTTTTATTGTAACTTCCATCATAAGAGTTTAAAGACATTTAAAACCAACGTGCATCGGTATCTCCCTTTCCGAATCCTTCACTTCCCTAATGCCGCACTGTGGTACTTCATTATATGTCCCTTAAGTGCGCGATTATTATAACACAAAAGGTCTTGTAAAAGTAATAAAGAATAACAATTTTAATATTTATGTTCTGACATTCAGCTAATACATTTTTTTTACAAAATTTATGAGAAAGGCTTTAAAAATGTTCCTGAACTATTTATGTTCTGCAACGAATAGCGCTTAAACAAAAAATAGCGGTCCCAACCTCGTTCCCCATTCAAAATGTTGATTGATTCATCTTGATTGAGAGTGGCAACACCAAAGAAGCATTTCGGGGTTTTCGTTGGCTGATATTGAAAATGTTGACGAACAGTTCCATTGCCAGTTTTCTCCACTCATTCACACATATTTCCATCGGAATTTATGACTTGTGTTAGCACTAACCGCGGAATCCTTTGTTTCACTCATCGCCATAACTTTTGCCACATAAGTGAAATGTTACTAAAGAGTGTCCACAAGGTGTTCTGTTTCAAGATGTAGCATACAGTTTGCTGATGAACTACTTTTAATGAAAGTCTCCACGTCTTCCAAGGCTTCAAAAGAACGATATCCCCACTCCATAATACTGCTCCATAATACAGAACTGCGATTGCAGTTCCTCTAAAGGCTTTATTCTTAGCATTTAGAGTTTAGTATTCTTGAATGCAACCTCTCCATACAGAACACATAGCACACTTAGCTTCCGCTAATTTTGATTGTAGATGCTACTGTAGATTTAGGTTAGAAGCATTTAAGACTCCCAGATACTTATACTCCTTAAATATTTCTATTGACTCTTCCTCAAAAGCCGTTTCTAAATATCATCATTTTTGACTTAGAAAGATTAACCGTTAGGTTCCATGTTAGGCAAATGAGCTGGAGCCTGTTTATCATCAGCTGCATCCCGTCTATAGTTTCAGCTAGGAAAACTATATCGTACTCAATCAAGGGTTACAAGTAAAATTTTCTTTTAAACAGCGAAAAAGTTAGTAAAAAGGAACGCAATTGCACACAGTCTTGAAGCCATTATAGGGTAGAAAGTTATTACACGGAAGATAAAACACTTATTTTTAAAGAAATGCAAATCTCAGAGATTTAAAGAGATAATACTTACGTTTTGTTTCCACTCCCGAAACATTAATTCCGCAGCGAAGCACGGGGCTTCAGGTTGTATATTATACCAGCTAAGGTCTAAGTTGCAAGCTTCACTTATCGAAATTGTAAATTTTTCCAGCTACGCTACACTAAAACAGATCTCATTCACATTCATTAACTAATTGATGTACTTTCCACAAGCATCAAAGCGCCATACTCATTTCGTCTATGGAAGAGTACACCCAAATACTACTTCTATCGATCGATGATGCTCTTCCAATCACTCAATTACTCCTTTATGACTGTCATTTGATTCAAATTGAATCTTTCTGATGGCTACGCTCATAGCCTTGCGAGTTATTTTGCCATTTGGATTCATTTTCTCCGAGGAATACATGGAAAGTTTCTCTTCACTAATAAAAAGACGAATAAATATAACCACCCTCTGCAGTATGTTTGTTTTTTTTTCTGTGGCACTAAATTGCAAAGGAATTTCTATGAGAATCTTTGTGCATTTTTATTAGTATGTATGTATATTTTTTCCTCTCACATCTATTGAAACAAATGTATTAAACAAGAACCGAAACAACTTGATTGCACGACAACGAGAGAAAAAAATGTAGAAGAGGATATGTTGACATCGTCCTTTTTACCGCACCTTGGTTGTTTATTGATACATTTATGGTGCAACAGCAGACGGTGGCACGGTGGAGCAAAGACATTTAATAGGAGTTTTTGCAAATCACCCTGTTGGAATAAAGCGCGCGTCCTTTTTCGGTTATGCTTGTACATACATGTGTCTCGAGCGTTGACATTTAATGGATGTTTACGTACTCGCGAGTGTGTTTAGTGGAGTGAAATTACACGACACTAATGCAATTTATTTACGGAAAAATTATGTTATTTTCATGGTTAAAGGAAGACTTATTTATGGTTATGGGGAACGGTTTTGGAAAATACATTTTAAAGCTCTTTAGTTATGACGCAGCCAGCAAAGTTATTGCCATTATCCAAACCAATGTTACTAATTTATTAAAAAGGTATTTCTCCCCCGAAAGACTCTACTCCATCTCCTTTTGAGTATACATATATATTTCTATTGAGCACTCAACAATCCCCACGGGGACACTCTTCAAAATATACACACAAAGCGAGTGTTCTTCGCCGATACGCGTCCCAACAATTGTGACGCACAAAAGTTCTTTAATGTGAACGAGGTCCGTACACATCGATGGCCAATGATAAATTATTTCAAAGTTCTTTAGTGCTGCAAAATTAAAACTTCCGCCGTGTTAGCTTACCAAGTGGAAAATTTTATTGAAAACATTTCCCTTATTACAACTGATTCCCGCGGGTGGTGATAACTGTTCTTCAGATCGTTACCATAACACTGTCCAGGTTATTGCTTTCAGATAAAGATAAACCCACTGAGGAAGGTGCGACGAGTTCTTTGTTCGCCTCCGCACCGATTACAGAGACCACCACTTTAGCGGCTATAAGAAGATTTGTAATAATTATTACCAATTCAATTCGACGAACCGTGAAAAATCTGTAAGTGACAATCACCGTGCTGTCAGAATTTGAATGCTTAAAGTATAGCTAACAGCACTCCAAAGGGAGTCTGTTGCTACGATACATTCCTCCGTCAGTCAGTAGTCATTCAATTTGAAACCCTGCTGCTTGCTCTGTCTCTGGTTTTACTCATTTTTCATTGTGTGTAAATGATTTGTTGTCTAATGGTAATTTTGAAATTGATCCTTGTGAAATAGCATCCTAATGCGTTACGTGCCCTATTATGTGGGGTGGCTTATTGCATTTCGCATTATCCAAAATCGTATCCTCATAACGATTCAAACCATTTAATCCTGAAAATTATATACCATGCCATTCGTATGCTAACTAATGTGGTAGTTGCATCAATAAATAACCACCCCCTCTCGGATGATTATCCTTTTTCGATATCCATGTATGTAAAAACCCGCATCTGGCTTGTGCGAGAGGATCTAAAGGAGATGGGTGACAATCAAAGGCCATCAAGAGCCGCCACCGCGGTATAATGTTATGAATTTCTAAAGTTTCCAAAATATAATATTTTTTTTTTGACATTCATCAGGAATGGAGACAGAATGTGTCTGAGGGGTGAATAGCCATCGCTTGAGTGAGCTTTAGCTTAACGGACCGAATTTCCGGTTTGGTTTTTCCTGTCGAATTGCTACAAAGGATCAAGCTCGTTTCTTTCTATCGTTGTCGCCTTTTTTCTATGTCACTAATCACAGGCGATATCCTGAGGAAAGTGAATTCGATGGCTGGTAGGACATCGTCATGAAGGACTCGAGCATGGCGAAATTGGTTTAGATTGCGACAAGGGCAAGGAAATGAACAGTCATAAAAACCGTTTCCATCGGCCATTAGGTTAACATATTTTCTAAGAAGGTTTTTCCTCACTTTCTATGCAAAAAGGAAGTAATTATTTATGAAATATTAGTGAGATTCTTGAACATTTTACTCCTAATGGAGTTTGGTTGTTAAGTAGTTGCAAGGCATTGGATATGCTGGAGGTTAAGTTTACTTTTTTTTTATTTCGACCTGCAAATTAATTTTTTTTTGTCGAAGATTCACGCATTTGGTCGTATTGCAACGTATGTTAAGTTCATTAAATTCCAATCTTGACAGCAGTAGAGTAGAATTTAATGCTTCCAAAGCACAATCCTGTCTTCTAACATGGAAGTAAAACCTTTATACTTGTCATAGCGATTTGCATAGCTGAAGTCGAACGACTTTCCATCCTCAGTATGTGCGTTAATGACAACCTTCATTGGAATGACCATAAAGATTGGCTTCCTCAAGCGATGACTACGTGATATTTGTAGTTCGTCATTTTGCAGACAGAAATTACAGAGGCCCGAGTTTCAAAACCCTAATAGTTAGCTCGTTGACAGGACTAAAACCAGGCCTAGCAGATATTTAGATATGCTGAATTTCGTGCCGTCAATCAACAGCTCTAAATGTCTGTGCAAGATCATGCTAGTATTCGGAATGTTTTAGACATGTAAGCTCCTTCCTTTCATTTTTGTGGACCGATAAGCAGCATCCCATGGATGGTTGTGGGCTAATATACGCTTATAATGAGCCTTGCCTGGCAAGAGCGTTAGCCCTTTCATTACTTCAGATACCCATATGACCGTGGAACCACATTAGATTTACATCTTTCCAACCTTTTCTATATTGATTATGGTATCCCCCACAAATTTTAAGGAGAGAACAGACTTTAATAGCAGATTTGTTAACTGAGCATATTATGTACATGTAAGTGCCCCTTACTCTTTTCCTTAAAAGCAGTTCTGTTCGCGAAGATTTTTGCTTGAAACACAGTGATTTTGTCTACCAAGTATTCAGATGATTTGAGACAATTATAGCTGGTGTAAACTCCTCCTCAGGAGATATCGTTCATGAGGGAACTATCTGTATATATGATGGAATAACTATCGTAATAAGGCCGATCTACCCATCGCTGTGGACTCGAATGCGATGCTTAAAAATCTGTATTGGATACATGGAATCCAGTGCTTCTCCCTTATGACCAGGTATGCTTTCAAGAAGAGCCCTGAACCTAGGACCTCTAGTCTCTTCGCTGATATTGATCTGCCATCCAAGTACCACAAACATGGTATAAATCGCTTTTCTGTTTCACATACAACTAGGGACTGCAAGGGAGATAAACAGAGCAAAAATTCCATAGCAGCGCCGGGTATTCCTCTAGTTAAAGTAAGCGTTAGTTCTTGGTCACCAAACAACCGCACCATAAATTAGGTAAGGTTTAAAAACATACTTACATATCCACTGAACCAGTCTTTAACTAAGACCACAGATGAGGAATTAACCAGATAGTCAACTCTGCAATCCCCTATCACTTTCAACCCGCAAAAAAAAAATTAATAACGGTCGCAAAATCCTCTCTCAATTTTCCCATCTGTGAATACGTGTGAGCCAGACACATGAAGTTAGATCTAATTTACAAGATTACCCGCCACTCTGATATTAGCCACTCTTTTTAAGAGAGGTAATTCAAAGTTTTTGGCCACGCCCACTTTTTGGGGGCGTTTTTTCAAAAAAACCTTTTTTATAAATTAATAAAATGAAATAAAATGCTATCCATCATCTTCCTAATGCTTTTTTCTTTGGGGCATTTAGGGATATGGATAGGGTATCGTACTGTTCGCCCCCAGCGGACTTTAGCCTTTCCTTATGTTTTGAATTGCATTTTTGTTCCTTCTAGCTACCCCAATATTCATTAAGCACAAACGGCAGTGTTTTCTTTGTTTCACGTTCAAGAAAAAACATCGTTTTCTTTTGAAATGTCAATTACGTTCTCAATTTTAAAGCAAAAATGCGATAAATAAATCCAAACGTCAGATTAATCTATTTTATTCGGTGAAAACGCTGAAAGATTAAGTTTTAATTTTTTGTGCTTCATTTCGGTTTATTTTTTGGTTGAAACGTAGCATAAAGTACTTAAATGCCTCAATATAACCATCCATAATGAAATCCGTGTTTGTAAAGTTATATCGAAATTTATTGTCAACCGAAAATGTATGATCAACTTACATATTATATATTAGTCACGTTAATCAATATTATTTGATTATTTTTCATTAAAAATTAGAATAAATTAGATAAAACACAGCTTTATTCTCTATATTATAATATTTTATTATGTTATTAGTTGTGTGGTAAGTATGTTTTTATAAATCACCCAAATTATGAGGTGTAATCTGCTGATATTCAACAACTGTTCCCAACTTCTTGCTATAAAAAATGACATTTCCAGGCGGCGGCCATTAGCCCCATAATATCAGCTGGTAGGCAAGGTGAGAGATTCGCTCTCAAGTTGACTATGTGGTTAATTCCTCATCTGTGACTAAGACTACCTGATTATCCTACGGCACTGCCAGAGAATGTTTGTGGCATTAGAACTTTTAGCCTCTACGTGTTAGGCAATTGAAAGTTTCCGATCTAGGGTGAAGCCCAAAAAAAAATTGAGTACCTTGTATAAGGTATGCTTCTTCTTTTCGTAAACATCATCATATCCGTCTTCGACCGCTTAACTGATGACAATAATGCAAGCATCATCAGCGTATAAAATGTTATTTCAACAAGTGGTCAACCAGAAGGTTCCATAATTATAACACAGCTCAGTTTTTAAGCTTTTAAGCATCTCAACAATCCAAACCCCCAATGTACATTCAGTCTTATTAGATCTTAAAGCAGACTCAATCACGTTAATTAATTTTTTAATTTCTTTAAGCAGAAATAGTCCCGAAGCTTTTTGGAAGATCATAAGCGGCCTTTCCTGACTTGTTGACTACTAGCCCTTCTCTTAGCCCTTCTCACAACAAAGGGAAAATAAGGCATAGCAATACTCTATAAATCCTAGTTAAGAGGGGGACCACTATATTTATACCTTTTTCTTAAAGTAGAGGATAAATGCCAATCGGCCCGTGTGATTTGAAAAGAGAGGCCGACAAGATATTTGCTCTCGTTCTTTCAATCGTGACTACTTTCGCAATAGCACGCCACTGCATACTAGTTACTTTACTAAAGTACACGCCACTTACAGACAGGGGAGTTTAGAGGTGGCAAGTGCCCCATAAAGTTTTTAAAATTCATCAATTTAAGCGATCAGGACAGTAGAGAGCACTTTCTGTGCCTAGACACAGCATTGGCATCCTTTAGTTCACCGCAGAGCTCCTGCCAAGTTAAATGTTTGACTTTCTTTATTTCTCGCTTAAACTCCACTGTCCATCTGCATGCGAAGACCAATCGACTCTCCGGTCAACGTTCCTGGCCCAGTCATTTTCTGAGATGAGATAGTGTAACATTCCTCCTATCTCCCTCGTCACTTTCTGACAGGAACTCTCAGGACAGGAACCGTGCAGCATATTGAGATCAGCACTACTAAGTGCAGTATTGAGATCAGCACTACTAAGTGCATGCGATTCTAATGAGCGGTTCACCTATATGTCTCCGCAGCTCCAATTTCTAGTTTTGCATCTACTCATTCGGTCTTAGGTTAATTTAATGATGACATACCGATAATGCATATGCACCCTCCTCCCTAGAGACTCTTCATCACCAAAGCCATACCAGAAACTGCAACAAAGGTAGGCTCATTATCGTTACTAATGTTCCTGATATACAGAATAACGGGCACTTGCTGTGATGACAATAACCATTGCTTAGAAGTGGCAGATGTGATCTCCATACGGTGCTTCCCATGCTGCACTCTTACAGTCAGCATCCGGCCGTTGACGTCATCCTTGTCAGAGAACTCTCTTTTTGTACATCAAATCTTCGAACTTCTAACAAACGGAAATGCCTCACCTATACGTCATAATAATTATATCAATCTGATGCCGATCAATCTTTCATTCACCATTCTTATTATGGTGGAAACACCGCTTTACATTTTGGCATCACAGCGAATATGTATATCTGAATGTGTATTTCCTCGAAGCGAATAAATCCCCCAAACCACTTGCCCTACCCGCAGCGAATGTGCAGAAGTATATATATTGACGAAAAGCTTCACTTTGATTATCATTCACATTTGTAGCCTTCAACTACAAGCACAGCAAAGTTTATCTCAAAACTATAATAAAGCACACACGAGTAGAAACCTTGACAATGAACTTCTCCAAAGTATTCATCTTTTTCGCGGTTGCTTTGTGCATTTTCGCTGGGCAAACCGAAGCTGGATGGTTGAAGAAATTCGGAAAGCGATTGGTAAGAGTTTTTTTTTAAATTTATTTATTCAAATTTAATATTTAAATGTATTTTCTTTTAGGAACGCACTGGTCAAAATGTTCGTGATGCAACTATTCAAACAATAGCCGTTGCCCAGCAAGCAGCAAATGTTGCAGCTACATTGAAGGGATGAATTGAAATATTCTTTATTTATGATGTCTCATTTTCCTGCCATTTATACTAAACTTAAATTTATTAATTTATATTTAATTTTTTATGTTCAAATATTTTGTCGTATTAAACTTGTGTGAATTTATTTAATAAAAAAAAATACGTAAACTCATGAATTATTCGTTTTGGGAGTATCAAAAAAGATCTCAAAATAAGAGCCCCCTTCTCCGCATTTCCTTATAATCATGAATAATTTATTTAGCAATGTGTCGAACTTCACAAGATTTTGTAAGAGAAATCCTGACAGTCCGCATACCTGTCAAACAGACACTGGATTACGCAATTAGAATGAATTATGTCCCTTCGAGCTGAGTTAATTTGCTCGCAAGCTAAATAAATCCCATGCGCTCAGAGTCCGTAAAAGGCAACTTCCTTATCCAAAGAGTCATAAGTAAATTAAAAGTTAAGGAGGGGATTCAGTAGGTCACCCTATCCGCGCCACATATATGTACCTACACTCAAGCACCCTTCATTGTAACGTATTAAGACACCGTAAAACACTCAACAGGACTTCGGTAAATTAAACCAACAGTCGAGGGATTAGTAATGAGACAAGGCGACTTGGCTTTGACCCAGGCCAAGTAGGTTGGTCAAGCGGATTACGAAATTTACGATTTACATGAATTCATCGACCGCCCATCATGTTACCGATGCCTATGACGACGGCAAAAATCCCTTTAAGCGGGTGCTCCTTGTTTTTGCTAAGAAATCTCCTTAGACTAATGAAAAGAGAAAATGCAAACCAGAGCGGAAGTCAACTGTCCAGCATCCCCTTTGATATGCACACTCACATATACATGTCCGAGTTGTGCGCCATGGTATAGAGAATACTTACATGCGAATTCTTTAGCTGATTAAGCATCAAATCGGGACTTGATTACATTAATCAATTGCGATCGTCTGTCGATATGAAGTTCAATTCCCCCAACGGTCGGTTGGTCGTCCAAATGATGAACGACGAGTTCAATACCTCGCCTTCTGACTAATGAGCAGGAAAAATTTCATTCACTTTGGAGAGGGGCTGTGTAAGAAGTAAATTCCAAGCCTTGAATTGCGATTGTGCATTTTGGAAAATTAAGTTAATGAAGAAATAAATGAGTGCGATGATGGGTTTTCGTTTAATGAAATTAATGACTGGGATTTTTGTTTTTTTTCCAACTTTCTTTTGGTAATGAAATTCTGCATCAATACGAATAATTTTATTTTGCACTTTAATCATCGAAATCAGTAAGCACGACCGGCACTTCAGAAATTTTGAAAATTATCTAAGATATCGATGAGATTTATTTGATTGAAAACAGTTAGCAAAGGAAGCAATACGGTACAAACCAGATGAAGTTGTCTGTACTTAAAAAACATTTGTTGCTTGATTCACACTGGCCTAATGTTTATTTCTCTGGTGAATTGTTGGAGTGGTATGCAAACTAAGCGATGGTAAGGAGGACTATACTACCGCTAAGAACTTCAGTCCCTTTGCTGATCACGCTCAAGCTTTTCGTGGTCACGGGCAGGCTTATGCTGGCGATGTCAAAGTTCCTTTTGTCATATTAGGCGTAGTAAATGTTTGTGGGAGAATGCAGGCAGCGTAGGACATGATCGATAATTGGATGTTCTCATAGCGAAAAGAAAGAAATCGATGGGTTTATCTGAAATACTACTTATTTAAACTTGCTTATTAAAACTACATTGTAGACTCACTAGCACATATGCTCTGGTGAATCTTCTACTCTTTTATATTTTCGTCATCTGATTAACCCTGAAAGAAAAGGAGCAGTTGTGAGAACTATGTTACGATAAATGAACATTCTATCTAACGCATTGATGCCGAAACTTCGGCTGGGTACAATTTTTTTAAGTCGACTTATCCGAAGTTAAAGATTGGTTTTGGTCAGAATTTCGCATTTTGACGTTCAGGTGGTGGTGACTTCGTGGAATGTGACAACACGGTCGGAATACTGAATATCTAGAGTCTTCTTTGTATTTCGGGTCATAATGGAATCACAAGAAATGAGTTCCCCCATAACCTTGCGCCTCAAGGTTCGTAATAAGATTTCTCAGAACCTGAGTCAGTGGGAAGTTTGTGAAGAAGGCGATATCACGGAGCATTTTCTCTGTATATGCTCTGCCTTTAATTGAACCAGATTTCAGGCCTCAGATGAGTAACCAAGCAGACAAGTCCATTTTGTCAATTTATAAGACGATGCTACTGACTGTCAAAAATATGGTGTTTGAAGCCTAGTGTAAAAGTAATGACAGTTTTTCCAAAAAAGTTAGGGCGAGATAGTAAAAATTCCTCTCAGTCGAGCATTCTTACACATGGGCTCCAGGATCTGAGCTCATTATTACTGAAAGGCTTTCGACTAAAGCCGGGAAAATTAAAGTGTCTATTTGTCTGAAAGTTCAACTTATCAGTTTCTAAGTCTAAGTTTTCCAGCCAAAAAAAATATTTGCTTTTCAGAATTAAGAAACAATTCAATCGGTAATTCAATTCATTGCATTCCTGTACATAGGCTTCAAAGTACAAAGTACAAAGAAAATTAAGTTGAAATTGAATTGAGATTCCTGTCATCGCTTAAGAAACAATAAATGAATTTTATATAATCAAAGCGAACTGCAGCCTTTCTCTATACTTATTTACTTTCAGTCTGCTCAGTGGTTTGCGAAGCTATGTTTAAGCCCTATAGATGATAATCCTTAAATATTTCCTTAGATAGGCACAGTTAATTTTCGAAAAAAAACCATGGGATAACAATTAGAGCCAGAGGGGTATGAATCAGATAGTTTGGGTGAAAGTAAAAGATGAGTTCTTAAGAATTTTAAAAGTTAAAATTTTTGTTCAGCTTATTTAGCGAACGTTTTCAGAATAACAACGAAAAGAACATCGTTAAACTGAAACTGGTTTTATATTATGCCTTAAATGATTAAACAAATATCGTTGAGGTGCTTAATGGTGCTAAATTGATAACTTTATTTAATTGATACTTAAATAAATTAGCTTGTGAGTTAGATCGGTAATTTTATTTGCATATTTTAACTATACGTACCTATAATACATATCTACATTTACTGTGATTCACAAGGAAATGAGAAAAAGTTTTTGATTCATTTTTTTGGCAATGATGTATGTAGCTTTTAGGAATTTCCGTAATTTTGGGGCTTTCGAAGTAGCAATTAAGGAGATATTGAAATGTGTGTTGTCTCAAGCTTAAGTGCATTTAAAAAGTCTTCGTTCATGAGAGCGAACTGCGATAAGACAATGTTAAGTGTGTAGTTCTTGTCTCTACGTTCAGCAATTACTGTTCAAGCGTGGAAAGGTCAACCTTTAAGGTAATAATATAGACTCACACAATATGAGCAGAGAAACGCCTTTTGAGATAGTATGCTAATTCAAGCATCAATACCTTATACGTTGTATCCATTAGGGAGGTATTATTCGAAGACAAAATTACAAGAAAGATAGCTAAAACATTAGAAAAGTCAATTAAATGCAACGTCAACTCATTCCGAAGCTCTGCATGACAATTTTTTTTATTGGTAGTGTGAATTATTTAAAAAAATAAAGGGAAGTTTTTTTTATTACTTAATATGCTGAAAAAACCAAAAAGCCTCGGTCCCCCGCTAGCTGCCTCCAGTTACGCACACGAAGTTTGTTTAGGTCGTTTTCCAATTGTGCCATCTAAAGTGGAGTCCTCCTCTGCTGCGTTGTCCCTCAGGGGTGGGTTCGAAGATTCTTCGGGCTGGTGTTGTTGTTGTCCATACGCTCCACGTGCCCCAGCCATCTCAGCCGTTGTATTTTTAACTTTTTTTATATTTTTGAATCTATAAGAGAGGGCTTTACTTCTTAGATGCTTTCTTAGCTCGAAGAAACAGCGAGCATCGAGATTTCTCCATCGTAAAATGTCTTAAATTCATATTTCTTTCTTCGAATAAGTTTTATAAAAAATTCTTATTGTAATTCCTGCTAAAAAATTCTAATTACCAAATAAACCCAAATTAAAGTTTATTGAATGAATTACTGGATCAATTTTTGATTTCTACACAATCTCTTCACTACTTGCCGAGAAAAGTTTCAAATCATTTCCACTGAGGTAGTGACACTTCTAAATTTAAAATCTATCTGATCAAAAAAACCCTGTAAAAATATATTTATGCTTTTAGTTATTGGCCCTTAAACGGACAATTACGATCCCATCTAATTGACGAAATCAAAATATACGTTTCCAATGGATCACTTTGTCACTAAGGCGAGTAAAATGATGATGTTTTAGCATTTGTGTGATCGAGGAGTTTTTAATTCTCCATCTCTTTCGTGCTGGTGGAACGTTGATTGACATGTGGATATTACTGAGTCGGTCGTGTTCCAATTTCTGTGAGATGAGTACTTTGACGTGAAAATCCTCTAAGCGATCAAAGCCACTTTACATGTTCATGATCATCTGTACGTAGGTTTCAGGAATTCGTTCTTGTCTGAGTGCCGCCTACACAGATTTATTAGTTGTCTATCGAATACTATGCAAAATTAATATGTAGATCCTTAAAAAAATCACATTGTACTTTGGATTGCTCCTGTCTGCGGTCAACAATCTTCATGGTATGCAAAATTAATATGTAGATCCTTAAAAAAATCACATTGTACTTTGGATTGCTCCTGTCTGCGGTCAACTTCATGCTTCAAGAGAACGTGAATTGCTAGAGGTTCGCGTATTTCTCTTTCCTGTGTACGGAGTTATTGCCTTTTATTAGTTTAAAGAAATAAATCATGAGCCATCAAAGCGAACATCATCATTGCTGTTATTAGAGGGGCACTTTGGGAAAATTTTAAATTCCGATTTTTTAGCACATGTTGTGCCCCAGAGTTTAGGCCTACTGTCCACGAAGGTGTCATTTAAAGATTACATGCGAATGACGACAAGCGTATTACGAGCTTTATACAAGCTTCATGCAAGCTGCAAATGTAGCCCATTTCATTGTAGACGCACTTCGTACTGGGCTAGGCGCTGTCATACGTGTAGACTTGTTTAGCATCATCATACGAAGATATTCTTGATCGTTTCGAGAGAAAAACCCTTCTTAAGATATTTAGTCACGTATGCGTTGACGGGTTATGAAGGAGACGCTTCAAGGATGGTTTCTACGACCTGCGCATTGGGCGTTTGAGATGGCTGGGATATGTAGAGCAAAAGAAAACCAACGCTCCAGCCAGCAGAATCTTCGACTCCAATCCGGAGGGACAACGCAGTAGAGGACGGCCTCGGCGCGTAAAAGTGGAAGGGTTCCTCAACCAAGCATCTCATTTGCTCAAAACCCCTACCACTGCCCCCGCATCATTAGAAGCTAACAATACATAAATAAAAAAGGTGTTCAAAACTACTTACATTTGAAAGAATGCTACACCATTAATCACTGCGAATACAGCATGTGCATATTTCGCCCATTCTGATGGCTTTATAACATCTTCGATTCTCGCTTATTATGCAATCATGAAGTTAAGTAGCAATACCTTCGCCATCGCCATCGCCATACATGCGAAGAGTGTCACTAAAGTGCTACTTTTCAAAAACTGACATAGTATATCATTAATTTTAAAATTGTCCTCCATACTGCACGGTCTGGTGACAGTTCGTCATATCCCTCGGGGATGTGCTGGATGGTGAATAAAGACGCACGTTAAGACATCCTTGGTGACATGACAGATTGTATAGTGCCGCGATTTTTTTTTCTTTTCTTCATTTTTCTAGCGCAAATCATTTATTTCCTCGAAAGCATGTGTTACTTGGGGGATAAGTTCATTTCGATCTTCATATGTTCATAGAGTTGAATGCAAATTTCTTTCGTTTTTTTTTCTCCCATTCTTTATCATAAAGGATGCGGGACGCGGTGACTCACACGCTTATATACTTTAACAACACGAATGTAAGTGACACATCGACCATGAAAAATGATGTGATACAATGTCATTTTGAATTTTTCACTTCCTCCCTCTCTGGATAAAAATTTCACGAGAATGTAAAGTGGGCTTAAGTGAGGGGGTGTGATGCGATGATAGTTGAAATGATGTCAAAGATTGATGGGTGTATAACTTTAACTTGATATGGTGGTTTGACTTTTGGGTATAACGAGAAGGATTTAATGCCTATACATTATTGCTCGTCAAAAAGACGTACTTAAAGTACTTTATTCATGCCAGGAATCGTTCATGTGTTTGTGGAATATAGGTACTTGGTAGTATCATAACGTATTATTTCGTGGTCCGGGGGTGCAATCAAATCGGCTGTGGTAGGTTTTACGAAACAATTTTGACTTCTTTTCAGAACTTAGCACTTAAATTGTACATCTTGAAGAGGAGAATTTCGGAGGTAAATCTAGTCTGCATTTATAATAATTCTGAAGCTTATAATATGCAACATGCTCTTGTTTTGTGATTTTCCAGTACTTAATGGCTTAAAACAGTTTTAAGGTTTTCTTCTACCGCTATGACTGCTATGGCTCTGCATTGGTAGTGTCAATACGTCTTCATCCATTGTATTCCATATTACTAGCCCTAGCACTCAGCCCTGAGGGACCCTTCACCCGATTTTTAACATCATGTTACCCTTTTCTGTGTCAGAGTGTTATGTTCTCTTACCTAGGTAGCTGCAAATTATTCTTAACAGGTAGTTTTAAATGAGAAGATTGCTTATCTTCCTCAATATGATTTTTCATGTAAACAAATTACCACCTGCTTTATGGTGGCTATGATACTACCTTTCCTTCTGAAGCCGTATTGTCGGGCGGAAAGTCTCGAGTTTCCTTCCATGAATAGTTCAATTAGTGTGTGTAGCGTGTGCAAGATGGCGGTAGCTCAAGATAAGAACAAGTTGTTAGCTTTCCTATCGCAGAGGTTTGACATATATTTAAGACTTCTGGTGTTGCTATAATATGTAGCTACTTTTGGCACAATGTTTGTTCAATATCGCGTACTTGGAGTAACTTGGAATAATTATTGACGCTCGTCTGAGCTTTAAAAGTCATATTGAGTATTTTTTTTTAAAAAGTTTTCAAATACTGTTAGTGCGCTTTTAATCAAAAACCAAGAGACTTGCAGGAGTTGTAAGTTCCATTCTGATATACGCGGTTGAAAGGAAATGGTCGGGTAGATTACGATAAAATAAATTACTACGGAGTCGTAGTATAGTATCCTGACAACAACAATGGAACGAATCGATTAAGGAAAGATGGACCAACCGACTGGCTCATACCAGTGATCGATGTATGGTGATGTATGGTAAACTTCTATCTGACACAGTTCTTAACGGGGCATGGCTGTTACAGAGAATATCTCTTTAAATTCGGACATGAAATCAAGCCAAACTGTACACATTGCAAAACCGCCTCTGAAAACGCGGAACATTGTTTTTTCATTGCCCACGATATGAAGCCGAGAGAATCGCCCTACGAAACTAATTTGTAGAGCGGCCCACTCCGAATAATATCGTAAACTATACCTGCTTCAGAATGACGATAACTAGACCCTTGTAAGTAACGCGGCGGTGAGTATACCCAGCGATCCGAACGCCAACGGAAATCAATAGCAAAAGTAAGATTAATCTGAATACCGACTCCTGTAAAGTAATGCCTTACTGGGTCCCGCGGGGGACAACAAATTGGGCAAGAACCGGGCACTACCAATGGACGCCGGACCATTGGTGCCTCATGCAAAGTTCCCGCCATCCATCGCAATAAAGAAAAACATACTACAGTTGTAATGTTTTAATGTCGCAGATGAGAAATAATCAACAGGTACTAGGTGAAGCCAGACAAAAGCATGGGGAAAGCCCATTTTCGAGTTTGATAATGCAGAAAATTTTAGAAACCTATATCTTTCCACAAGTAGGCTCTATAGTCTTCAAAATATACATCAAATATATGTTGTAGTATCAAAGCAGGATATGGTTCTACTTGTGTTGCACGGAACCGCCACAACTACACCTACCTAAACATTGATTTCTTAAAACAGACCCACCTCGACATACCCGCGAACTCATCTTACTCCACAGAAGATTATAAGCTTTAAACAGATATAATCTTCTATCGTCTGCCTTAAAAAAATGAAAACCTTACTCACCGTTCCCATCAAAATATATGGTCCATTAACTATAAAAGATAATGCTTCCACCAACCCTTTTTGGAGGGAAAAAAATCGTTTACCAACATTATCTGTTTTTTGCAAAAGCCAAACCCCCATTCTACGCACAAATCTGTCAAAGACGTAAAACGGTTAATATCCTGTCGAACTATTAATCATCTTCGCAGCAGTGTTCTCGTTAAAAATTAATATTCGCAGATTAAAATCTTTTGCGAATGCAAAATGTTAAAACGAGAAAAAAAAACACAAACTTTCTTTGCTAAAAATTTCCCAATTTCAACATCAACAAAAGCGAGGGTTAACTTTTACTGAGGAAGGATACAGATTTTGTTCCCATTCTCACTCACACCCTGCAAAAGGTGATGATGTCACATGCAAGAAGTTTGTACACCCCGGGATATCACATCCCAACCAACCTCCCTCCCACTCCAAATGATGCGTAAACACATTCAATGGGAAAGTGGAATCAGTTGAATCAGATTTTGTTTTTTTTTGTTCACCCAGTTGGGAGGATGTTTTTTTTCGCGTTCTTTTCTCTTCGGGAAATTGTTTCGCTAACAACCATTACTCAAACAGTACGTCGCGCCGCGTCGTCGGTCGTTCCCTGAGGAATTTTTCATCGTGAATGTGTCATGCGAGTGGGTTAGTGTGTTCAGCATGTGTCAAATCCCAGCGCTGCAGATTATTTTGGGGGATGTTTGGCGGGGATAATGATTTTTGATTCAAAACACTACTTTTCGCTTACAATACATATTTTTTTACATGATATCTTCTGCACCGTGCTTATTATTGTGTTTTCATTCCCATATCGGCGTTTTAGATATTTTTCCATTTATTTTCCGTAAAAAGAAAAAAAAAATCAAAATTTATTGAAAAGGATAAATCGTTTGCGAAACTCACTCAGCCGAGCAAGGTTTAAAAGAAGGGTTGCGGATTGCGGGCTCGTGATATTGCGAATTCTTATTGCACATGATGAGGATATTATGTCAGGCTTTGGGGAATAAAGAGTTGTTTGTAAAGATTTGCTCTTATTACTCTCCCACAGGACTTAATGGTGCAAAACGTCTATTGAGAACCGAATTTGAATTGAATGGGTGATGGATTTTTTTTTTGATTTACGAAGCAGTCTTGGAAAGCTTCGTGTGATATTTGGTCGAAGTGTGTTACATGTCAAGTTTCCCTTGTGGAATTGTGTTGGTTGTTGATCTTTAAAGGGCCGATGTTATGTGTGATTTGTTTCTTCACACAACAAGTTGATGTGGGCAGATTGGTTTTATACTATTTTGTACAAGTGAAATCGAGAGTTCCAGGTGCTGTTGACATAGTCGCCGGAGACATCCCAATAAAATCTTTCCTCCAAAATTCACAAGAAAATTTACCAAACCCGGAGAAAGCTAATTAACTAATTAATTCTGCAACCATTTGTGTATGCAGCAGAAGTTGGGAGGGGAAATTTATGTCTGAGACCCCTCGGTCAGCAGTTCAACGCACTAATCACGGAGCTCACATTTATAAAATTAACTAGTTGCTGCCGCATGTGTGAATTGCATATCTCTTTTTCATGTGGAGACTGAAAAAATGTATCTTCGCATACACAGTCGTTGGATAAGCTAGGCTTTAGGTCCTGTATGGGACGTTTACGCTTAATATTTATAAATGTTTTACTTCTTTTACTAAATGGGCTGTCGATCCGTGAAAAGTCAAGCTGCTTTACAGTTATCCAGACCAAGCGCTGTGGCATTTAAAAGGGAGATCTGATCTTCGTCTCGAACCTGAGGGCGAAGATCCTCTTGGCTAGAACACTACTGCTAATCGAGCAAATGTAGTCGATGTTTTCTTGCATTTTTAACTATTTTCACATCTTCGTACAGCTCTTAAAATTCCCGATTGTATCTTCTTCTGCATGCGCTCTCCTCGCACACATTACTACCTATAATTTCCTTGACTTTGTCCAAAGTTTTCAACCCATTTGCTTCGTCAAACCGAAGTAGCACTGAGTTGATAGTTACAAGGAGGTAGATGAACTCCTTAACTTCCTCAAAGTTGTGCGGTAGACAGATGTTTGTTTGTTTGTAAATAACATATATTAAGTCTTGTCCTTATTGACTTCAAGATCAACTAACTTCACCTACTCTTCTATATCCTGGGAGCATCCGCATATCGCTTCACCTGGATGGCTATGTGAGAGATAATGACTTTGGTGTTGATGGAACATATTTGGTTAATGATATGGTGCGTGCTTTCTTCGAAAATATAACCTCACTATTTGAAGGCATTGCATTGTTCCGAGACTATCTAGTGCTACGTTTCCACCAAGTGCTGAACCGAAATTAAAACTAAATTGCCATAAATCTTCCTTAAATCCGGAGATTTACTAAACAAATTTTAGTCTTTTAAACACAGGATAAAAAAATTATCTAGAAAAAAACTAAGTTTACATTTAAGAACGCACATTTGTGAACGCACTCAATACACAATCTACTTAGAAGAATTATTATTAATCATTTGCCAATAATCTCGATTTATCTTTTGGTGGAAATGTAGCATAAGCCGCCGACTTTACTTAGAAACCATTTTTTTTAACCCAGTAATACCTATCTTTAGACAGTTATATTTGTCACACAGTTGTGAGATTGCAAAACTGTCAGTGTCATTTTAATTTAGTTAATTTTGTTGGTAAAGTTGCCTACAGTGAATAGCTTGCTCTCATTATGTCTCCTTTTGTTTTAAAATGAATCTGAAAAAGAGAAAATAACACATGAATCACTAATTGTGATATGATATGATGTGCTTCGTATATAAGGTTTTTGGGGTTACATCTCGGGGGCATCTTTTTTTTTTGCTTTATGGGGTCAAAAATTCTGCATACTCAGTTTTTGAAATAAAAATCGATTAATTTATAAAACCGGCAATATCTCGAAAACTAAAAAAGGGAATTTAAAGGAAATTTGCATAGTTGTATTTTTGAAATAATTTTTTTTTTCATATAACGATTTTCTTAAATTTAAATTAAATTCGATTTATCAAAACTGGCTGAAACGATTTTGATAATTTTTTTGTATTTCGAACAATTATGTTAAAAGTGTCCAATGTGCGAAATTACATCAAAATCGCAGCTTCCGTTTTTGAGCGTTGAATGGCTTAAAGGTTTTCGCACACGGCATCCAGATTTATCACTTAGAATCCCAGAGATCTTCAATTTAAATTTTATTTATTTTTGGATTCATACTTGAAGACTTTTTATTTTTATTTTATATTTGTTTGTTTATACCTAAATAATATATGATTTAATAAATACAGACTTAACAAATTGATTTTAAATCCGTGATTCACTGTGTACACACCCATGGCACACAGTGGATCACATGGAAACGATACTTTCTAATATTTTTTTCCACTATATCAACATTAATAAAGCTTAAAGTTTTTGCGCTTAAATTAAAGCTAAAACATTGAAAAAAAAAAATCAGGGCTAATATTATAAATGCGAGTTCAACGGCGGAGGAAGTAAAATGTTATCCACTGTTGACACCTCAGGGAAGGCCTACCTACCCTCCACTTCGAAGAACAACCAATTTTTTTTTTAAATGGTGGAAATAAGCGTGTATCGGGCAAAGTATTTACTATAGAACCATGATCAATGACTTCTTTCGTTACCCGTTTAAATTGCATGAATGTAGAAAGAATGTAGTAGTTCCATGGTTCTACGTACAATCCACGATGGCTCTACGTGCATTTAGCGAACGAAACAATTAACTTATTGATGGAAACATTCGATGATATTATTATTCCGAGTAATGTACTTGTAAATTGAACTTCAAGATCTTGCGATTTCACGACTCTTAATTATCGCTAATCTTAGCTGATAAACCAACAACAATCGACGGAAGCTGATTCTAATCGGGTTATTGAGGACATGCGACCACAAGTGCTTAAACAAGTTGTAAAACTAATTGTTGGAATATTTTACTTAAATTGGAATTTAAAATTAATTATGGAATATCTGTAGGTTTTTTTATAACCTAACTAAATTCACACTTAACTACTCAGGTATCTATCTATTTTGTTGCTCAGAAATGACCTTTCATTCTTGAAGTTCCTATCTATTTAATAAAATGCAAAGTCTTTTTCACGGATTAATTCATCTTGGCTAGAAAAATTAATGAGAAACGTAAGATGCTGGCATGTATATAGTTATAAAATGTTAGTCAACTCTTACGTGTCTTACTACCAACGTGTGACTGCATTCGTTGGTATTCAAAACTATTATGTTCAAGCGGTAAGTCAAACGCTTTCGAGTGGTGTAAAAGAAGAACTGAAGCAATCTCGATTACTGAGCAAACTCTCCTAACGCCGTACAGACAAGCACTGCTTCATTAATTACATTAGTTACTTACAGCTACACATCGCCCAGACCAATTTAGCAAATTTTCCACTTCGGTGTTTCTTCATTAAGCTCGGGACTTGGGGATATTATGAGGAAGGAAATCTTTTTAACCGCTATCCGTTTTATTATTCAAACTCAAGACTCAACGTCAGATAAAAATCCAATTAAATTTATTTCTTACACAACAACAACAACGACAATGTCGACAGAAAAAAAAATGTTACAAGAAAGAACATAAGACAAAAATGTCCATAATTAAGGATTCTCCGGCTGTTTGCACCAGAAAAATGCATTTCCATATTCAAGCCAATAGCCAGGAGGAAATCTCTCATTCAGTTCTGTGCTGAAGAGCTACAAATTAAATCCGACAATAGTGAATGTCATTGGCACAAACGACCAGACGGATGGACACAAGAGGCCCAGCTAACACAGCGCACACCAGCTTAACTTGAAAAGAAAAGAAAAAAAATCGCCCTCGTTCAAGGACTTACGTAATCCTGTTGAATTTTTCTTCTCTAATTTCCTCGAATTGTATTTTTTTCTTTTGGCTTTGTCTTTTGGTAGATATTTTTTTTGCCTCACCCTTGATGTGGTTCTATTGTTTCGGGACCATGACAAATCTCTCAACAAGTCCTACTGGAGATGGCTTTCGAATTAATTTCCCACACCTCACTAATCAAAGGACTCATAGGCCCATTCCCCATGCTATTGTTGTTGCGACCAAAGGTGTCGATGATGGATTCGGACTCATCTGTCCCGGTCGTTGGTACTGGTGGTGGTTATTGCGTTGATTGCAATGATGATGGTGCGAAGGAAATCACTTCTTTATCTCTGCTGTCCTGCTGCTGCTTGGTATTGAATTGGTGAGAGTGAAAAAAAGCAAAGCGACTGACACCACTTACCTAATGAAATTTGTTCGCACAAGTTTGCCGACTTTATCAGGACCGCCGGTGATGAGTGGAAAAATTATGCCAAGTGCCAGTGGTGACTGTGAACGGAATCCATTGTGTTATAAGGCGAAGAACTAATTTCCCCGTAATGAGGGTTGGTTCCGGTTCGTTTGGGCGCATACTGATTGGTACCAGAAATCAGATGTTCACACGTCTGAGGAAATTAATTTGAGCTGCGCTAAAATTTGACATATGTCAGGATGTCATGAGTACTCTGTCTTCATGTTACTGGTGTCGACGACTTGTGATTATGACGATAGATGCGGAAGGCTGACGTTTGTATTAAATGCCAGTCGCTTTGTGTGACACTTTGCGGCGGAAACTAATTAAATTGTACTTTTGATTATTGCCAGAGGGTTTATAAAGCAGAACTTCATTAAATATGCAAGCCATTGTGTGAGTGGCGTACATAGATTTCAAGTTCTGTTTCGTCTTTTAGTGAGTTGTTGGATTTGCAGGGATTTACATTCTGTGTAAAGGATGTCCATGAACAATAGGTGTGATAATAAAAGAGGTTCAAGGGTTCATTAAACGTTTAGTATACTAGTAGAAGCTAACATCAGACCGCATAAAAATCATTTTTTATCTCCTCGACCTTTTCCGAAGCACTCAGTCTCAAAAACCTGGTTCATATATTAAAGAAGGAGTGAAGTCCTCCTTTGCCTATATGTTGACGTGAAATAGCGCCCTGCCAAATAAAGCTTCATCATATGAGATTGTGCACATGCCCTTCGCATGCAGGGTGAAGTGCTTAAACCCAACATATTTAGGACCTTGCCAAAGCTTGATGACCTGTTAGGATGCCTGCTCGGCACCTGCAGTCTTCATTCGGTCGAATGAGTTAGCCCGAAAAATCATGCTATCAATGGATGCCCTTAAAAGGAACATTTGTTGAGGTTCAGGGAAAATTTCTCTGGGTCTTTACAAGCAAGGAGAATCTCATAAGCTGTGATTTCAGTATAACCCAAACGCAGACAAGACGCAGTCTTCAGCCTTTCGAACGATTTCAGGAAGTGGTCCAGTAAAATCGCTTTTTAGAAGAAGTAAAAGTATTTTCTCTAGCCTTGAGCAGCGTAGGTAGACTTTCCCTAGTTTCTACAGTGCATTAGATGTCTTTATTTTGACGTGTTTTGTCAAAGCCTACTTAAAGGCAAGCTTACTTAAAGACATTAGGTTGCGATTCGACGTCTTAGATTACTAGTTGAGACAACCTCAGTTTTAAGAGGAGATTATAAGTTACCTTAATGCCCAGCGTTATCTGTGCTTTCGCAAAAACGTAAGGTAGGCATAATCAGATAAAAAGAAAAGCAATATTATCGGAAGGGGCTTGCTCCGAAAAACCAGAAGCGTTGAGCGCTGTCCGCCGAGAATCGACCATGCACCAGTGGAGCTAGAATACTAGCTAGGGGAACTTATCAAGAGGGAACTGTCATATCATATCGGTCGCAGACTGTATCTGTAGCTAACGTTCTGCCTTACAAAATATAGTTAAATAAATTCCATGAAACCTTTGGAACTATAAACCACTTAAAAGATTTGGAAGCATATTTAATAGCCTTATCAGAAACCATGATGAAAGAAATAGGTGGCTACGGTAAGTAGCTAATGGTAAGTGTGTTGGCTTGCCAATGTGGTGTAGGTTCAGTCCCCGATGGGGGACAACATTATACCCGCATGCAATTAATTAACGAAGAGACAAACAAACAATCACTACACTTTATAAATGAGAATTTCTTCTTAGGATTCCACTAAACCATTCCCAAGTAGAAGTGCTTGTAGGATTTAGTTTTCATTAAATCTTCCGGTCAGGTCTGCATACATAGTATGTAAATCGCAGTAAAATAAGTTTCATATATGTGACGGTACCAGAAATCATTCTGCGACAGAACTGCTACGTCAATTTTCCTCAGGTGTGACCTCCAGATAAATCCAGATAAATGAGATTTCCAATGCAGTGACGAATTTTATTGGACTGCTGGCCGCTCGTCGACGTTCTTTCAGGCCACCAAAGTTTATGCTGAACACTTAAATGATGATACAGCGGAACACATACTTTATAGTTGTCATGCCTTTGGTAGCATCAGGTGGCAGATTTTCGGAGCTGTCGTGGTGTGTGCGGAATATGCAGGCTCTTCATCATTGAAGCTCCTTTTCATCTTTCTTCGAAAAACGACCGATGTGAAATCGACAGCTCTGGGTTTGGGGCCGCCTTAGTTTGTCTTGCGCGAAGGACTGGATTTCTTTACTCCATAACACTAAGGGGGTTTTAACCCAGAAGTCTGACCTGGTACACCGACAGATCAAAAATGGAATCAGAGGTTGGAGCTGGTGTCTTTGGACCCAACACCAAAGTCTCGATACCAGTGGGAATGTGTCCCACGTTATTTCAGGCGGAAATCCATGCCATTGAGATATGTGCAAACTTGATATCCCGAAAATGAATTAAAGGTGCCAGAATTTACTTCTTCTTGGATTGTCAAGCAGCATTACCGGCACTAACATCTAACACTGTTAATTCTCTGACAGTGAAGTGCTGCTACGATGCCTTGCAAAACTTGGCCAAGCATAACAAGGTCAATCTCGTCCCCAAGGTATTGCAGGCAACGATTCTTTAGACGAGCTGGCTAGAGCTTAGTCAGAATCTGCGTTCTTAGGACCACAACACTACATCAGAGTTAATTGGGGTGCTGCTTTAAGGCTAATTAATGATTGGGAACAAAAACTTCGTCTGAACCACTGGGAAAGTGTCCCGGGTTTAAGACAATCCAAAAGATTAATTAAGCCCTACTCCTACAAGGAAATTTTACTACTAAATAAGGAGAATATTTGGAAGCTGGTGGGCTTCCCCACAGGCCATTACGACCTGAGATATCATCTTAACAAAATGAACTTGTGCCTAGAGACTGAATGTCGATTCTGTCTAGAGGATGGTGGAACTTCCGAACATCCTCCTTCGTTGGTTAAGACGACGGATCTTCAATAAAGACTTCCGTGCATCAGCAGAATTAAGAAACTCTGCAACTAAGGGCGTTGTGGCATTCACTATGGAAGTCACTCGTCTCTTAGGCTTACATCCCCTTTTTGATACAATAGATAATTGAGGTCGCAGTGTCAGCCATGTGGGCAGGGGTTTACATGACAGTTCTTACTCTTGGATGTTTGTCAGACGTTCGCAAGAGGTGGGGCAGCGAATAAAAACTCGCTGTAGTCCAACGCACTTAACCACTAAGCCACTGCATCCACAGTTTTATTCACTCGAAATTTTCCCTCATAACTTTCGATTTCAGAAGTTGAGGAAAAGGACAGTTACATAACTCTTGATTTGCTCAACTCCCCGAAATAGTGCAAGTTTGCCGAGCAAGAACAACTTTGGGATTTTGTTCAATTTCTAATTATTCGCTCTAGTTGTTGACGTTTGCCACTTGACATCGGGTGTCGAAAATAAATTTTAATTTAATAGTAAGATTCAATTCGAGATAAAGATTCAATTCGAGATAAAGATAAATATAAATATATTGCGAATTTACACCGAAAAGAGGTTTGGATCATAGTTCGTTTACTGTGAGTGATTGTACGTGATCGTATTTTAAAGGGATATTTATTGCCCAGAATGGGAGTAAATACGAAATGGATAAATTCCTATACCTACTTGTTGAGGGAACTATAGTACAGATATGTATTTACTAGATTCCAAGTTTGTTCATCAGATGCATCTTTGTTTGACAACATTACCTCTGTGTCGTGGCGTTTTGTCCTTAATTTGTCAATTGAAGTTTCAATTTTGTCAAGCCTTACTGGCTGTTGAATGGTCGCTGGTGACAAACAAAACAATTGCTAAAGTTTTTCAACTCACCAAGCTTAGCGCAACTGAAAGAGCTTCACATCAACAAAAAAAATATTTTACTTCAACAATTCTAATCGTGAGCCTAAACAGTTTCAATGTATTGTTGATAAGTATATCGTTCAGCGCAACTGAAAGAGCTTCACATCAACAAAAAAAATATTTTACTTCAACAATTCTAATCGTGAGCCTAAACAGTTTCAATGTGGTGTTAATGAGTATATCGTTCGTTCGGTTTTAATTGGGATGGGAAGTTATTACTTTGGTGAAATGGAGAGTATGCAGTTAATTAAATTTTCGTTGTTTGGAGATTTTCAATTAATTTTAGTATATGAAACCTAAAATCTTACTCATTTGGTGGAGTGATCTCGATAATTAACGATTTAGGGGTTTAACGCGTTTCTTAACCAAATATGTTAATCCTGTCATAGTTATGACGTAGAATTTGTCGTAAAGTAGTCACTCCGTGTGATCGCCTGTCATCCGGCATGCCATTAAACGTGTCAACTGGATGATATACCAGATTACACGATTTCTATGTCATCAGTATTACGACCATGTGATCGCTGGTCATCGCTATTGGGACTAGATGACCAAATTTTTTTGACAGCATGTCATCCGAATGAAAAGGCCTCACGGATAAAATTGCTACATTTTGCACAATGTCAAATGACATCGGATGATACGTTTGCATCGTTGAGAGTTCATGTGAAATAACTTACACTCGGCCGACCTAATGGATGACACCGTGTGATCGCACCTATACACAAAAATATCGCTAATCAGCACGAATGAGGAACAGGAAAAAGTAGAGAGATAATTGGTGAGTAGTGGATGTAATTTTTTTAAGGTAATAAATACAGGCATATATTTTCGAGAAAATAAAAGCATATAAAAAGATAATAATCTGCTCTAACCAACTACACCACCAACTAAGGCACCAGCCGCTGCAATTTTACCCACATCCGTTGCTGCATCGCCCGTCTTATGAATGGCATTGGCTACATTCTGTCCTAGGTGCTCCACTTTATGGCCAATTTTTTTCTACAAATAATATAATAAGTAATGTTGAATTATGCACTCCTTGTAGTTAATATTTGGTAGCAACTCACAAAAGCTTTTTTAAATTTCTTCCCAAATCCAGCTTCACTTGAAGCTGTCAGACAAAGAATAACAATTGCAATTATTACGAAATATTTTAAGAATTTCATTTTGCTAATGAAATGGTGCACAGAACTGTAAAAAATATATATTGCATTTGCTTTTATACCAAGATGAGGATTATTTTTATTTTATCTTACGTACTTCCTGGCCTTCAGACTTAAAGGCACTTGAAAATTTTTAAAGATTATGTATTATGTTCAGTAATATAGGTACCTATGTGCGAATAAACAAGAATCTGAAGATGTTATTGAACAGTACTGATAATGGTTGATTGAAAATAGCACATTGATAAACTCAGATAGGTATATTTTATATTTTAATGAACACCGTAAAAATCACCGATGGAGATATAAATTTGCTCTAGATTGATTAATGCAATGAAATTCTAAAGAATAAAGTATACTCCAAACTTTAGGTTTTTGTTCATAGTTTTCAAAGAAAGTTTTCGAATAGAAAGAAAATATTGTTTAAAAAAAAACACACAACGACGTTAGACTTATCATACTCTGCGAAAGTCTAACCCTTAATTCCGTCATTTTAAGCTTTACAACGATGTTTTCTAAATTGTAAGAATGGAAGTAGGCGTATTTGAAATGTTTACACTTGAGTATTCGGTCCTCTAGGGTCCCAATGCACTTTTTGCCTCCGAATAATTGTATATGCCAACATTTCAAAAACAATTAAAATAGAGTCATTCTATCAACAATTTTAATAAAGTAAAGCATACATTCACACTATAAATTCGTTAAAGAATGATAGAAAAATAGTGCTTACGTTAACGTGTGCAGATGTGAATAACATTAACGTTTTTATTGATTTTTTTTACTGTTTTGATTACTTAGTGTGGAATTTCCTTTATTAAAAAAACTTATTATTTGATTTTGTAAAAATAAAACAACATTTGAATTAACAAATTAGACAATAATTAGCGGGCTGACTATTGGGATACGTTTTTAAGTGTTTGGTCCAGTAAGCAGATTGCTATTTTCGCAAATTTCTCAAATATTATTAAAATTGGTTATACAAGTCAATTCGGTGATTCTGAATTATGTAACACTCATTTCAGGTCAATTTATTGCAGTTTACGCAGCAGTCGGCCTTCCTTAGAAGTTGTTGCGTACAGGAGCCTGAGTTCTGGTAATTCTTGCCCCAGCAGACAGCCATACGATGTTTTATGTCTGACTATTGGTATTTCAGGCGGGTTTTTGATAAATTTAGCGCTCCTGTTAAAATACACTTTTATTTTTAGAGCTATGTAAGTTTTGTTGGGTAAATAAAATCGCAATTCGGCCTACAAAATATTCTTAAATGTTTTTGTAGCTATGTCTAATAGTTCCGAAGTTATACCATTTAGAGTAAAGTTATACCTCGAAAACGAACATTTTTTCTTTAACTGCATATAACTTCCGATGGGGTGATGGTAGACCCCACGACCATACCAGTTTCATTTCGTTGGATTGTCATAATTATCACCTTGGGGGACATATTCGTACTTAGGGAAATTTCATATTGAATGCGACTTGTAGATCGAAAACCGTGATCGACTCTTTAAGTTTGTATAGTGTCCGCCAAACATTTTTTTTTTTTTGAAACAGGGCGCAAAACATCGAGTGTAGCTTCGGCTGTGTGGCACGTAGCGCCGTCCTGTTGAAACCAAATGTTGCCAATATCCTCCTGTGAACAAAAATTCGTTCAACATGGCCCGATAACGATCGCCATTGACTGTAACAGCCACTCCTTGCTCATTAAAAAAAAATTAAAAATGACACAATTATGCCGCAATATTTCCCAGCGTTGTTCAAGCGTATACACAACCAATTTCGTTCAGCGGTATAGCGGCATATTATCTGTCAAATCAGACATGAGCTAAGTGTTACCATTGGCGAAATAAGCACTAGTTGAAAAAAAAAACGTTAGATGGCGGACCCTTAGTTTTCCGAAGAAAAATGACCCAATTATGTCGCAATATTTCCCAGCATTGTTCAAGCGTATATACAACCATATTCGTTCAGCGGAAGGATAAAACTAATTATCTGTCAAATCAGACATGAGCTAAGTGTTACCATTCGCGAAATAAGCACTAGTTGAAAAAAAAACGTTAGATGGCGGTCCCTATATTAGTTAAGCCCTTTATTTTATATCCAGTAGTAAAAAAACATTTGAAACAATGGAGAAATCTATTCGTATTCAGCTTTAGTGTGTAGGGAAAATATAAGCCAAACATCTGCCCAGAAAGCACTTCAAAGAATACAAAGACTAGCATGCATAGGAATCAAGGGTCAAGCTCCCACCGTTACATGCACGTATTAAGAAGTGTGCTAAAAAACAAGAATCTGAAGATTCATTACGTATCCAAGCGCAATAAAACTTCACTACGTGGAAAAAATTTAAGCAGGTTGATCTCATATGACACTTAAGTATCCTAAACTCCTCAAAAATTATACATAGCCCTTAATTTTATGTCACTGACCTCATGCCCACAAAAGTAAACTCTCATCGACAATTTAACATCACCATACCTTACCGTTCGCGTGGGAAACTGGAGACTTATTTTTTCAACTGAAAATTTTAAACCGCGATATCTCAGTAAATACGCGTTTAAATAAGATTCTAAGCTTAATTTTGTTTAACCAAAAAATTCCGAGAAATGGCCTAGGGTCCCTAGGAGTAGGCATCAGCGGACCTAACTGTAAAATTTTAATTGCCCTAGGACACACAATAGTTTAAGCCATAGAACTATGCGCAAGAGAATGCTTAAGGTCAAATATTTACATTCAGGCAGCACTAAAAGCCATTAACTCCTACAAGTTCAACTCTCTACTTGTTTGATTCTAAAACAACTCACCTCCCATAACAGAGTGACTCTATACTGGGTCCCAGGACACGGAGGAATTCTTGGAAATGAAGCGTCTGACGAGCTAGCACGCAAAGGCTTTACAACCCTCTTCATTGGCCCAGAGCCCTTCTGTGGACTACAATACATGGCAAACACCAAATGCGCATAGCTCAATGGAACTCTACCCAAGGATTACGCCATGCTAAAAAATTCATCTCATGAAAATGGGGAAAGGTTCTACAGATCGGCAGAACACATCCTAAGCGACTGCCCTGCAATCATCTAAAAGAGGCTTAAATGCTTGAGAGGACTCACTGAACATCAGGATATTGTCAAATCATCGGCCTCAACAATCGTAAGGTTCAGTAAAGACCTAGGATTGTCGCCAGACCAAATCACATAGGGAACACAAAAGATCTTTTCGATAAAGATAAGAAATAAAGTGCAAGACTGCGTCATACGAAATTTGCTCGGTATATGAAATTTTTGCACATTTGATCAAATACCAAATTTATTCAAATCACCTTTTTGGTTTTAAAAATTTCAATTTTCAAAAAAACGGCACATACGATTTTGATATAATTTCGTACACTTTTCGTAGGACTTTTAACATAAAATTATCAAAATTGTTAGAGCCGATTTTGGGAAATTGAATTTAATTTAAATCATTATATGAAAAAAAAATTATTTAAAAAATCGAAGTATGCAAATTTGTTCGACTTTATAATATGAAAAAACTGCAAATTTTTTTGAAGTTCTCTTTATTAGTTTTCGAGATATTTCCGGTTTTATAAATTACCGTTAATCGATTTTTTTTTTCTAAAAACTGAGTATGCATTATTTTTGGTCCCATCCAAAAAAAACCATTTTCTAGAAAAATAGTGATAAGTGATTTTCACAAGGAATATTGCATGGCAGGTACGGTTATTTCAAACGATAAAGCAAAAAATAAAGAGATGTAACCCCAAGAACTTTCTATACGAACTTTGAAGCAAATTCGTTAAACCGTTTTGCCGCACGACGCCCGGACAGACAGACAGACAAACCGACGGACGGCATTATCTGACCCACTTTTTTGGACTTCTTTATAGTCGTAATATCATCCCTCATACTCAGTTTGAGTTCGAAATTTCCGCACGATCGCAATAACTTTCTATTTACTATACTAATGAATACGAGAAAGTTAAAAATGTTTAATTGGAGCAATATCTTCTCAAGAATGGAGCCAATTTTAAAAGAACAACGGAGAACAAAAATAAAGTCGATATAGGCTAAAACCATAGGATGCGACGGTTGTGCGCTATGGCTTCACCTTAAAAGCACCGATTTGGTTGAAAGAATGTATGAGGAAGTCCAAAACCTTAGCATTTCCTAATAAAAATGTAGGGGCTGACTACTGGTTCTGAAGCGGTTGACTACTATGTTTTTGCGGCCAAACACTAGACAAAAGTGACTCATTTTAAAATTTTATTTATTATAACTAAAGGAGTGATGTTTGTGTGTTTGTTATTTTGTATAGTAAAAATAATTTAAGATTTGCGTTCGTTTTATTTAAATTGCACTAAAAAGCTAACTACTGGATAGGTTACTCCATATGTAACAAATTTAAGTCCCTTAAGCAGTGACGGAAGGATGGACGGTTTTTTTAAGTAGCTAAAGTAGTACTGTGTACATGTTACAGACCTATTTGTAGGCTGGTCACTGACTGTTAGTGGTGACGTGAAATAGGTCTAAATTCAAGAGAAAGGCAATCAGAAGGCAACTGAGAAAGTAGTAAACGCTGCTCTGCGGGAAAACCAACGAGTTTTGGAAAAAACAGGATAATTTTCCTACAGGTTATATTTTCGCACAGTTAACAATTGGTTCTGCCTCTATTAATTGGTTAAAAAAAATTGTTACTTTGATATTGCTCAACAAAATAAACTATGTTTCATCTAAATTTGAACTTAGTGGATTTGCCTTTTTGCCACAGATGTATCAATTTTGAGAAATGTCGGATTCTGTATTTCAGTCGAAAAATGTTCTAAAGAAATTGCATCTCTTGTGTTTGGCTCTTGACACTTGACACTGCAGTATGACACAAATGTATGGAAGTAACTGGGACTGACACCTAATACAAAAATCTCTTTGTAGCAAAACTACACCTCGGATCGAGTACAGGGCAGAATATTTTTCTACTAAAATACAGAATGCATGTCCAGAGGAGGATTTCTTAAGTTGATCACGCAATCGCTATCTGCTTTATGGCTGCTAGATCTGACTCAGTTTCACTTCGTAGAGATTTAACTAGTTTTTTTCGAAACGGTAATGAAAAACCTGCAAGGTAGGACCGGAAAGAACTCACCAAAAAGCAGTGGAAGACCATAAGAACTAGAAAAACAATAGGAGGCGTCCCAGACGTCCCGATTTTGGCGGGACAGTCCCGACATTTGAACCCTGTCCCAATATCTTCCCGATTTTGCCCCGATTTTTTTTTTCTAAATTAACCATATTAAAGTTACGACCTTAATGTGTTCCACAATACCAAGAAATTAGAAATTAAACAAAAAGTTAAGAAATCCAATAAATTTCAAGCTCCCGGGGGTTCCTTTTTTTAGATTGGACTAAAGTCCTTCACTATTGGAGAATAAAAAATGTTTTTCATAATTGCGTGCATTATATTTTATGTGTTTTTTTTTTGTAAGTCCCGATATCTCCCGATTTGCCGGTTCTTGTATCCCGATTTTAATAAACTTTTACCTGGCAGCCCTAGGTAGAAGCCAAATCTGATAAGGCATGTGCCTAGACTGAGTTTACCTCAGGGTACTGTTGTTTCGTTATGTTCCTGCTCTCTACAAGATCGACATTCAGAAAAGGCCAGAAGGGGGATCCACACTCCCTTTGTTTGCGATGAAAGCGTAGAGTCCTAAAGTGAAACACCGAAAAAATGCCAAAGAGCAATCAGAAGCAAAAATTTGTTAATTCTTTAGTAAAAAAAACCCTGCAATAGATGAAAAAGGAGTTCAAGAGGTCTACAAGTCTTGGAACACACAAGGTATCTTTGAATTTTTTTGTAGGCTCTTAAAAAAAGAGTACCAATCAAGCTCATCGCATCCCTGGGCTGGTTACGAAATTATGTTACATTAAGACTTCCTTCCTAAGAGGTTTAACGCTTCCTTTCGCCTATTGTCAATCCTTGCAAAGTCTATTAAAAGAAACTGTTGTTATTAGGTACAGATCTTAAATATTTTAAATTTCGCTCTCTTTTCTGAACTAAATTCCAAAAATATGCACTGTAAGCATTTATAAGCCCAACCAATAAGTTTTCCTATCGCTTACACCAAAAGTTGACAGTCTGTTGGCGCATTTTCCACTAAATTGATTTCAAAAATCTCTTTCGATCGGTGACAAGGAAAACCCTCAAAATATATTTTCCTACCTAATCCAAAATTCCATTTTTAGTGACATCTGGCTTATTACAGTAAAACATTCCCTCCTACAAACTTGTCACTCACGCTGTCATCTGTCTTTGCTCGCTTGTTAAGCTGATGTTCATTTTTCATGTAACACTGACCATTATCTATATGACAACTTCCCAGATAAAAGCCAATAAGTGCGCAGCTTTTATTTTCTGTTCATATTAGTAGAATGACTGGCGATTAGTTGAACCAGTTACGTTTCTGCAATATAGACAGTCATGAATGCTAACAAGTTGCCATTTATTCCGGTCCACCGCCCACTGACTGTGTCCGCAAATGTTTCATACTTTGCATTACGTCACATATGGACCCGCTTGGACCATATCAATGCCGAATATTTTAATCCTTTTATTTCAACTCGATGACTTTCAATAAAATTGATTAAAAAATTGTCAGCCCTCTCCTCTTACTACGAGTTGGTACAGAACCAGTATCGCAGCAACAGGGATGAAGCTTAAGTTCTCCACCCTATATTCCCGCACTGCCATTAACCAGTGGTCAGTGGTTTTGACTGACGTCCGCGTGTGTGCTCTGAATTTTGATGCGAATATTGTCCAACTCATTGCAGGAATGAAAAACATCGACGCACATGGATGGTAAACGTTTACCGGGAACGACCTGCTTGCCTTTGTTAACATGTTGGACATTTATTTTGCATTTACTAGTTTCTTTGGTTGGCGCTTATATTAAATTGCAAATTATTGTAGAAGTTCCTTAAAAAATATAACATCATTTCGTATTTTTTTCGATTTCCGGACATAATAGCGCACACACATGCATCGCCTTGTGCGACAATGTTGATTATTTCGCATCGCTCGTCCAGGGGCGTTTGCTATGAAGTTTTTGAATCACTGTGCGGTCGATGAGGCGTCGTTATGTCTGACCCACGGTCGAGGGGTATGAGCGATGGTTTCGTAATTGGAAAACCATTGTCCAAAGAGTCTGGGAGACAAAACAAAAAATAGAAGCAGGACTTATCGAACGAAATTGAAAGTGCCCACCACACACTCGCAAGGGATGATGCGCAGGGAGGAGGGATAAAAATGATGGCACCGGAAAAATGTTTATCATTTTTATCCGGACGTTGCGGATCATTGCGGATATTCTCGACTGTGCTAGAGCTCGGAGAAAAACAAAATATTTGTAACGCAGCGTTTTGAATGATGTTTGTTCCTTTTTCTCATTCAAATTTTGGAATTGCTTTCTGGATGAGCAAACATTTGAAAATTTCGATTGTTTTATTGTTATATGTATTTTTTGCGTTTGCAGTTAAGCCGGTACAAAAAAAAATATAGAACCTAAGCGTTCTGTTTTTGTACTGTCGTAGGCAACGAGTGTGATAAGTTAAGCTTTTGCCGGCTTGGTCGTGTTTTTAATTAACTTTTTGTTCTTGAACGGGATCTGTATTTGGAGACTCTCTACCTTCGAAATGAGGATATGTTCAATTATGTTTTATTTTTGTTGGTGCATGCCGCTTCCCTAATTCTAAGGATTACACTGAGGTACAAGAAATTTAATTTTTTTTTCTACGGCATAAGCTTTGCTAGTGAATTTACACATTGGTTGTGTTTGCGAGTGAGGATATAAATCCTAAATTCAGTAAATACTAATATCGCTATGAGTCCCACATGTGGCTATCTGATGAAAAACCCTAAATTCCTGTGAAATACGAGTAGATTTTTTTTTATTAATACAAAACGGACGTTTGAAGCTGATAGGCCAGTCACTCGGTGACCAGGTTTCTATCACTATTTGGAAAAGCCTGCCTCCCGGGTTTGAAGCTTTTGGCTTTTTTGTACTTCTTTCACCATTTTTAGTTGGACGCACTTATCATCATACCACGGAGTCTTTTTCTCCGGTTGCTGGTAGCCTACGGTGGTCTCGGCTACATCTTTGATGATGTTGCGACAATGGTTCCACGTGGTGTTAGCATTCGTGAGTGGTGAGTGCACAGCGGAGAGTTTCTCGCTCAGGAGCTCTCTGTGAACTCTGGCTACTCCAATCGTGGGAAGTATAACGTTGACTTTCTTTTTCTGGGCGGTTCGCAGCTTCTTTTTATTAGACAGTCAAGCTCTGAATTTAGCCGCTATAAGACAGTGATCGGAGTCGACGTTTGCCCCTCAGAAGGTATGCACGTTTAGGATGTTTGATGCATGCCTTCCATCGTTTTGCACGTGGTCGACCATCTGGAGAACACCAGGTTGCTTTGTAGATTCGTAATCTTTGAAACCGAGTGCTGCTTATCACCGTATTACGAGCTGCTGTAAAGTCTATTAGCCGGAAGCCGTTGTCTGTGGTCGTATCGTGGAATCTGTGCATATCAACTAATCCGCCATAGATTTTTTCTTTACCCATTTTTGCGTTAAAGTCCCTGAGTACGATTTTGACGTCATATTCCGGACAATGTACGTAGTCACCATCCAGAAGGTCATAAAACTCCTCTCTTCCAGGTGCATACTCTTACATTGTAGTCCATTGTCAATCCGGCTCGTGATCTTAAAATAGGGGGTCCATATCCGAGGCTGGTGTCTCTCTCCTAACATAATGTATTTTACGTGGTAGCGAAGAAACCCTGACAGCACAACCTCCAACCTGGAGGGCCAGATCCAAAAAGGCTTTGGATGGGTCTGCAGTAATCCTCTACTTTAATTCGAGCGCTGCCGATGACCCATTAAGGTCTCATTCGCCACCATCTCTTTTTCAACATGCTGACTAGTGTTGGAAATCCAAAACCAAATATACAAAAACAAAAAGTTACAAAGCGGCTTTGTAAGTTGGCACCCGCTGTGGAACTATTTTGCGAACATTTTGCTATTCCACGCGATTTTTAATTCAAAGAGGAATCCTGTTATTTCCAGCGCCGCTCTTTCCTAATCTTCTGATTGGTCTAAGTATAGGGCTGGTTCCCAAAAAAATGTAGGCCGTCTTCTCTAGACATTCATTATTTCTATCGTTTCTATGTGGCATGTTAATTAATTGCAGTAGTTCTTTAAAAAGCTTTAAAAACTGTTGAGATTACTGCTTAATTGTTCCGTTCCTAAGAATTATTAAGCTCCTCGAGGCTATGACTTTTAAAAATAAATGAGGAAAAGGCGAAATATAAGCTATCAACAAAGAAAGAGACATCTGTTCGCAGCCTAGGTCAAAACGTAACTGTTAATAGCAGCAACTTTGAGATGGTTATTTCTATCTCGGTATCAACTCTACGAGTGAGATTTTAGTGGAGCTTCGACGAAGAATAATCCTTAAAAACCGCTGCTACTTCGGCTTAGCGAAGCAAGGACCCCTGACTCGAAGAACAAATTGCATGCACTATAGAAACACTAATTCTGATAGTTCTGCCAAACTCCACCGCGTGCTGAACGATAAGCCGGGTTCCTTTGGAAGAAAAATTCTTCTCGAGAAGAAGCTGCAAACCTTGACCGCGATATCTAAGAAAATAATTCTAGAGTTTACTTTTATTTGTTCGAAATTATTTTAGATATTTGGCTTTTGTTCATTCTAAATTTTGTGTTCTAGATTTTGTTACACTCTATAATTTCATGATCCCTCGTGAACTCTCTAAGATCTACCAAGATGTGTATGTCCAATGTGCATGGCTCGGCCACATCGAGTAAAATGATGACATGGATCCAGCCAAGAGTATCTTTCGAATTTCAGTCCACACCTTCGAGACTATACTAAAAACCGAACCTTCATTACAAAGACTAAGCTATCACAAAGAATCGCCAGAGCATCTGAATCTTAAGAATTAAAAGCAGCATATTTCGGATCGCATAGAATCCGGAAAGAAGCCTGCCTTAGATACTCTTAAGTTGTTCACTTTGCCTTTTGAATAGCTCTCGCGTGAATTCTTAGAACTTCAATAAAAGTTCCTGCTGTTTCCTAGACTAGTTTGGTTTGCTTTGACTTTCAGTAAGGTAATTCTTCGTAGAAACTCGGCACGATTTTTGTTTATCCCCAGATTCCAAGCAGCATGATTTGTAGTATGCCGATACCTTCACCAAAAACCAATCTTGCTATAGAGGATAACTCCAGGATATTTAGCTTCCCCCGATAGCTGCAATTTAACGCATTTTATTACTACTTAAAGCAAACCCGTCAATTTCTTCCTACTGGCGTTTTTAAGAGCCCATTGCTAGTACCCCAATCATCGATCTTGTTCAATGCCGCCTGCGCTTTCACACAAACATTCGCCAGGCCTCTTTCGAAAGAAAGAATAGCGGCAACAACAGTATGCGCGTTGAGACCTAAAACTCTTGCACTATATCACCTGACAGACGCCCTCTTTGTGGGTAGTTCGTGTTTACTACAGTCAATCACATATAGGCCGCAGTCCTCATCGGTAACCTTCGATTTGCCCTCTAACATTACTCGGATCCACGCGACAAGTAATATTTGTACACCATTTTGCAATGTGCATGTGTCAAAAGTCGCATTATTAATAGCAAGTGGTGCCCTCCAATTTTTATGAACGAACTTCAATCTAAATCTTTACTAGATTTAATTAAAAATAATTTTCCAGATAAACTTGAAGAAGTTAGGTTTAAGAATATGGGATATGGCAGAATAAAACGTTTTGTTAAAGAAAAGTAAGAAAAGTGTCAATTTTATTGAAGCGAATTTTCGCCGAATGAAATAAGAGAGGAGCATTAAGTATTTATATCTGAGATTAAACCTTTTGCAGCCAAATGGTCATAAGGTAATAATTTTTAATTAGATGCCTTCATATGCGTTTTGGGGTGCAAAGATGATTTGCAAATAGTAAAATAAAAAAATTAAATTCTCAGACATAGAGTTACATGGGGGGCGTTTAAAAAAGTCAGTATTGCACAAAAGAGGTGAGTGCAAAGTAGTACCTGAGGATGGGCTTTCGGCTACATCTTGAGTAAACTGTAATACATCTGGTCATCCTGCAAGTTATAAAGGGTGCTCCAAGCGAGTTGAATTAATTAATAAAAGAGCAGATACACGCGTTGAGGTTGGTGTAAGAACAGCTTTAGATGAAGGATTAAGTTTTGCTGATGCTGTGAGCGGACATCCCCGTGCAAAGGTGAATGTGGTTAATCGGGCTCCTCAGTTTTCTGGAAATTTATTGTCAGTTTTCATACAGGTGTCGGTTAAACATTTTGGAATTCCGGTCACTTCTCTTTTATTAAAAATCAAGTTGTTTTGGCCTAGTTACCAAAGAATGAGTGCTGGGGAACAACCTCTCGCATACTTGGCGTTTGCCGCCTCTTTATCACCATGAATCTTAAATTAATAATTGTCAACTTTTACCGAAACATACAATTTTCTTTACTTGACAGGTACTGAGGAGCTCCTCTCTGAGTCAACTGATAACGTATACTAACCACTTTTTTACGTAAAGTCACTCCTGGTACATATAGAGGTTAAGCAATGTCTGCCATATCTCATCTTAACTCAATTTTCTAAATTTAACAATTTTGGAATCAAATTATATCAATACTACAATTTTATAAAACCAAATAAACTATAACAACAATTAAATACGTTAATCATTCCATAAAATACATTATAGTATATTACATTGTTTACAAGGTATGTAAACATTTTAGTATTCATTGTACCAACTGACTATATATACCTGACTATACATTCCAAATTAAGTTTTACTTACTTTCTATAATTTAAACCACCGATTGTACCTTTCAATTTTTAGTTACAAAAAAACTAAAACGATAAATCATTATAACTGCGGTTAACAAAATAAATTTATCTGGTAACACTAATTCTGTGCTAGGGACTGATTGTTGCTGGCATTGATGTGTTAATCATGTCTCTGTCAGTGAACTTTCCGGTCTCTCTCTTGCACCTAACATTATAAATACATTTAAGTATTGTTAATTGAGCAAACATTTGGCCATACCACTTCTCTGTCTTCTAAATGTGTAAACTATATCTGTTTCTTTCACACTATGTGATGGCTTTTAATTTAATTTCGTTATCGCAAAAGTCAAACCAATTCTAAGTCGACTTAATTCTAAAATACATATTTAAGATTCAGATTTGTAAGCCCTGTTATTGTAAAAAAAATAAGTCTCAATAAAGAAATTGAAAAATAGCACTTCAATACCTATGAAAATTCCGTTTCGTACTGTTTAATATCGAGCACACTCTCGATCCTTCCAACAATGTTCTGTAGCGTTGTCTGGCTGGAGTGGCGTATTTCACTATTTCACTAATAGGCACACTGCATTTCAGAAAGTGGATGCACCCAGTCTTTCCATGCTTTTTTCGTTATAAGGCCTGAAATTCTTAGCGGTGGAGAATATCACTGTAACTATTTGCCAGGGGGATGGGATGTAGGCCGGCGCCGACCCAGACAATAACAAATTTAATGTAAATATGTATGTATATATCCGAGAACCCGTTCTTCAAATTTTCTTTTGCATAAGTGCTTAAGTGACGTCAAATTCAAGGTCTTCATCTACGGTAGTGGTACCGGGCAATGAGTTTTGGTAAAATGCACGCCTTGATATTTAGCGAATAAGTAGCCTTGAAAATATATTATTGTAATTTTGAAACACTACATTGAGTTTGAATTAAGTTTTAAAAATACTTTGAAAATGTTCAGCCTTTACTCAACTACAAATTTTTAATTGGTTTAATTGTTGTCTTTTCTTCACATCTCCACCCAGTGCTGTGTGACCAACCCAGTGTGACCAACATCAGGAGACAAAAATTATCCAAACTCGAATAACAGGCTGAAAGACAGAGTGATCAAGTTTTCTATCTAAATTTACATATATATTCTGCAAACACAAATTGAAATTTCAAAGTTTCCTTAATCGAATTGCAAAGTTTGACAAATACAACTGTTCTCTATACATATAGGTATATCCTTTTATGATCTTAACAAAAATCCTTTTTTTTTAAAAAAAAACCTGGAAGTCTCATTCAATTTACAATTCCTAATTTAAGATTATCTACCTTATCCTCCTTTGAACAAGCAAATACGATAACTGCATCACCCAAGCAGACGTCTTCTTAGGTTTACAGTTCACTGAAATTGAAAATTGCAAATTTAGGTAAATTTTAAAAAATTGCCTAAACCCCTTCTTTGAAAATTAAAATAAAAAAAGAAAAAATTCCTCTTTCATCTTAGCAACCGACCTACTCGTTTTAAAATTAAACTTCAAACCAGCAATAGACAAACAATGACAAACCACCAGCCTTCTGCCGCTAAAAAGAAAAGGAGTATAAAAAAAAGTATCCTTTTCAAAAGGTGAGTCCTTTCGCATTTCCCATATATAGCAAACGGGATAACGGATTTAAAAATGTAATTTGACTATTCATGTCACATTATTTGCAAATTAGCCACCCTCCTCTCGGCGAACACATATGATTCTCTTTACATACGACTACGAGTATGATGTTCACTTTAAGACCTTAACTTACCCACAGGGTGAAAGGTCGCCCAGTGTGTGTTGTGACATCTCATCTACATATATTGTCAGCCGTCGATATGCATCGATAAATTTAAATAACAAGGACATGTGCCACATGCAAAATAACAACACAAGAATAGACGTCTTTGATCTTGGGCATGGGATAAATAAAAATGAGATACTTACTACCAATCCCAATAAATGCGAAATACGAAATAGCTAGGACATGACAGAGGAAATTTCGCCAAAAAACATGTTTGTCTTTGTCGTTGCTAAACAAAATGCAGTCATGTAAAAGGGTTCCTACTTGATTTTTTTTTAACCATTAGATATCAGATGAAGGTGGACAAAGGCAAATCTGATGCTGGAACTGACGTGTGGAGGTTGCCAATAGAGTTATTGCTCTCTTAAGGTTTTGCAAAAGTGCAACTGAATGTGATGAATCTTGAATGAAGTTGTGGATCATGAAATAAATATTTTCGGAAGGATATCATCTTGAAGATAAATATAAACTAATTGGCTGAATTGTACTTTATATGAACATTTTAACAAGGAGGACTTCGACTTTCTGTCCAATACTTTGGAAAATAATTTGCGGACATCTGAAATAAAATCAATATCTTACGTTTTTCTGCACTTTCCTCTAATAATTACCTACTTACTTATACGCTCGATATGGCCTAGCCAATGTAGACGATACCTTCTGGTTGTTTGGACTACATGCACATCTTGGAACAGCTCATACAAGAGTTCGCGGTTGTATCTTTTTTTTCTTCTGAAGGATACCAGTATTAACTCTCCTTTCCTGCTTATTGTCCACCACTTGGCGCCGTATAGTAGAATTGGCAGTATAATGGTTCTATAGAGCATACACTCCACCCTTCGAGTCAGGAGTTTTAAATCTCATTGCTTCTCCAAACCGAAGAAGCAGCGGTTTCTCAGGGCAATTCTTTGCAGAATCTCCACTAAGATGTCATTCGTAGTGTTATAATTTACACCGACGTAGCTGCTATCAATAGTGCCGTTTTGTCCTAGTCGGTGGACAGATACTTGTTTGTTTGTTGAGCATTTTTTGTCCTTATTTGCATCAAGGCCGACCAATTTCGCATGGTCTTCATCTATGCCTCTATTATGGCAAGCTAGGAGCGACCGATGATGTCAATATTGTCGCTGTAGCTGGACTGATCTGTTAAAAATAGTACCTTCAGATACCTGCCTGCGCACAATCAGCTGAAGAACTAGATTGAACTGCTAATATTACTAGCCGTAATAGTTGGTGGGGATATAGTAATTTGTACAGTTGTTCGAAAGTAAAAGGATATTGATGTTGGCAAACGATTTTCAATAAATTTTTCGTGGTTTATATAATTTCCGAAAAAATTTTGATCAAGCCCAAAGAGAACTAAAGTATTAGCTGCTGTTTGCTAATTTTTTTTTTCGTTTAACGGTATTCGTTCAATTTTTGGCGCAACAGAGAAATATTTAAAAAAATTGGACGGTCTTATAAGAAGTATGTGCTCATAATTTCAGCTAACCAGGCAGTAACTATCTTCGTTTCCTTGTGGAAAATGACATTTTCCTTGCTGCTTAGCTGCGTTTTTAAACCTCAAAGACTTCTTATAAAATTGTAGGATTCTACTTGCATACAAAAAAGCCTGAAAATGCATTCAACAAATTCAACACCTCCAATCTCAAATCTAGATGCGCCCAGCTAATTACATTTATTAATTAAGAAGCATTAAAAATGCACGCCATGAAGAAACAAAATCATTAAGATTGACACGTGCAAAACACATACACGTGAACTTAATTATCGCAGAACTGATTACAAAGTCAGAACAATTTGCAAATTCAAGCACTGACGGACTTGATTGTTGTTTACAAACTTTTTTACGGTTTATTAATTAAATTAAACGATAGATGTTTGGTGGATGCACGTTCGAGTGTTCCTTACTTGAAACTCGTTAGTTTAATAAATTCTAAGTGGCCCGAAACTTGAAAAAAAACATAAGGAAAGGCTACAGTGCGCTTGAGGCGAACAGTATTATACCCTATCCATATCCCTATATGCCCCAAAGAAAAAAGCATTAAGAACATGATGGATAACATTCTATTTCATTATATTAATTAAAAAAAATGATTTTCTGAAAAAACGCCCCAAAAAGTGGGCGCGGCCAAAAACTTTGTATGGGCGATATGTTGGAAAAAATATTGGCTAAATATCATGAACATATATCTTGTGAAGGTTGTAACACTCTATCTCTCTAACTTTAGCTTTAAAACAGTTTTTTCTAAATTGTGGGCGTGGCAGTGGGCGTATTTAACAAATTTTTACACTTAACCAATTCGGTGCCCTATGGAGTATGTGGTCCAAATTTCAGCTTCCTAGCTTAATTTTAAAGGCCTAAAAATTTCGTACGGATGGACGGACATTGCTAAATAGTCTTAGGATTTGGTCCTGATCATAAATATATATGCTTTTATGGATCTACGACGAATATTAAGGGGTGTTACAAACTATGTGTCAAAATTAATATACCCTTAGGATAGGGTATAAAAACAGAAGTACCTACATAAAATCTTTACTTTGTATTTTAAGAATTTCATTACTAAAAAGTAGGCTCTGCCTAATAGACAACACTGAGGCGAACGTTTTAAAAAGCGTCAAAAATGTTTTGGTGGGTGTTACAAAAAGCAATTTGTTATGATAATGTTAAATTGGTATGAAGTTTAATTTTTTTTAGGAACTTTTTAAGTTCTGGAGCACTCTTCTTGACATCAACAAAAAAATTATTTCAACAATTTGTCCCAATTGAGAGATATACAATTCACTTATAAATGTCACATTATCAATTCTTTTAAAATCATAAAGAATGATTACGAATAGAAATACCATTTCTTGATTATTGGAGCAGTTAATTGGTTAATTTTGTCAAGAGTGACAAATACAAGGTCATTTTTAAATTTCTTGACTTTTATTTATTTTAGGTAATAAATAAAAGTTTTATCATAAACTTCATATATTAGTTCTTATGATACGATTTTTGACAATAACGTACGTTGCATTCGTGGATCAAAATTGCCCAATATAAACAACTTATGCTGTTGCTTTATTTTTTGAATTAGATTACCTAAATTACAGCTGACGCGATTCCCAACAAACCTATATTGGGCTTCTGTTGCTGGCTGGTATTTGGTCCCACAGAAAGTCCTTTAGAGAATTTGTAGAATCACTGTCTTCGAAAGTTTCACAACATATCGATGGTTATACGTTGATAAAAAGTGTGCCAGAAATGAACGACTACCTTGAAATAATATCGTCACAAAATGGAATTTCCGAATTAGAGGGAAATGTTATACACAGGAAACATGCAATTCAGATGTCTGTGTCACTGTAGATGACCCGTTGGTAAAATATCACCGGAGATATTCTTCCAAGAAGTACACTTTATCTATCCAGGAAATAATGAGAGTTATGAGCTCTAAAAAATACTAAAATAAGTTTGCCTTGAGCCTGTAATACAATGCCTACAACAACACACTTTCTGAATAGTGCAAGTTACGGAACTCATAATTAATAGACTTTCTCTACTTCGAAAATTTATAGCTAAATTATACCTAAAGTCCGGGCTTACAGGACCAAATCAAGGCTTTCGTGTGGTTATAGACCCCATAAAAGGTAGACACGTCCATTCTTTTATTGACGAGGTTATAATCAGAATTATTGGGATAATAACCCACCCACTTCTATGCATTCCTACTGGTTCGCCGGTTTGACTTCATTTAGTATTTGCAATAGGTGTTGCTGTGGAAGCTTAAGGCCTACTTCTTCGGGCTTGCATAGGAACGTTGGTTGACATTGCCTTTTTGATGGGTTCGTAGAGTCCCTCCTTTGAACATGGCAATACCAACTGAGCTGGTCGTGCACCAATTTTTTCAAGACGGCTTCTTTGAGGTAAAGGCTTTCTTTGATTATGCAACTTCTTAATGGTAGACACATAACTTGCGATAAATAATTTACTTTATACATGGAAGGAATCGATTTTTTTCAAAACATTCCTTTCTCTAATAGGAACTAAAAGAAATTGGGAGTTACAAAATCTACGGCTCCAAAAAGCAAACAGTATTTAATAAAATATTTGAATTTACTACTCCACGCGACTTGATTCTCAGAAATAATTAGAAAGTACCTAATGGGTATAGGAAACCTCAAAGTCTACAAATTTTCTTATGGGCGTAGGCTTTCTAAGGCACAAAAAAGATATTGTACCTTATTGTAAATATAAGTCTATACAAATTAATATAAATATAAATTGAAATAAATTTTAAATTGGAACTGTACTATAGTTTGGAATGTTAAATAAATAAAATAAAAAGAAACCGATTTAACTAATCTGAAGGAAATGGTTCTGGCCTCTTTTATTAAATGCAACTTTGGTGAATACATGGAAGATACATTGTATTTGCCAACAATTTGCTAACTTCAATTTCGTAACTAGAATTTAGAACGTGTGCTGTAGATTGGTTGTTGCGACAAGAGTCAACTATTCAATCCTAACAAACAACGCCAAACAGCCAGACCGTTTATTCCTGCAAGAAATATAATATCCCGCTTAATCCAAAATGCTTCAAGAATACCATGCAAAAAGAAATTCTATGTAAAAATTTCAAGAAGTTGATTTTGAATACATGATATAAGGAAGGGCAAATTTTACTTTACTGCTCACCCCCAAAATCAATTTTTTTATTTTATTGATTTTGGTGCCCTGAACTAAAATCTTGGCGACGCAGGTACTTACTATCTATACAGTATAGAGTCATTATTTTTTCGGTTTCAAAAGTAAAGCTTAATAAAACACACACACACAGGTACATTTTTGATGCAAATTTTATTTCATTATAAAGTTTGGACTTCGTCATTTTGCGTCAAAAATAATATCATTAAAATGGCCATCTCGAGAAGAAGCGCAGCATGCGATGCTTTTGAGGTAATTTTCACACTAATTGACACCTTTCGATGACCATTTTCAACTGAGCGTGCATTATGATGATGCACAGGCCTTACATCAGTACCGCTTCCACTCTTTTCAAATTTTTCACAATTTTAATGCGCGAATATTTGGTACATTTGAATCACAATTTTTGAAGTAAGTTTTAATAATTTTAACGCGTTGATCGATTCGTAAGCGATCCATTATCGTAAATGGCAAACAATCAACTAATTTTATTACACTTTAAGTCAAATGCCAGGGCTACCAACTTACGAAATGAATGACCCTGCATTTGAGTAGCAACTGGAGTTTAGTGTCCGCACATTTAAGGGCCATACAGGCATGACCTTTCACGTCTGAGTGTGGTTGCCGATTAAGGGATATTGTTTTTTTTTTCATTACTTTAAGCTTTTGACGTGGGCGGGAAGTTATTCCGATGGCATTTGGCCAACACGGGTACTATTTTTCATGTTAAAAATAATTACGCTCAAAAAATGAAATAATAATTTAATCTCACAAACAGAATCCTAAAAAAAAAACGAAACTGCATTAAGGAAAATCTACACCCTTCATTTGCTCGCCTTAAAATCCATCAAACAAGGACTTACCGACGAAAATCCCAGCACTTTGTCATCACTTTCAATTTATACGGGGGAGATAGATAATACACGAGTAATTTTTACTATTTTTTACACTTATTGTTTGGCATAGAAGAAATTTTTTGCCAGCGCTTACGCAAGGGTTCATCCTTTTATAAAGCGTTTATCCCATCCTCGCGCTATTATTATCTATTGACTGGAACCTGGTTGGATTCCAGTATTTCATTACTCAAAACTATATGAATATAATAAAACGAATTCATATCATAAGACCTTTCTTCGACGCTTCGTTGCCTTTCAATTCGATTGGAATGTGCGTGAATTCACTCGATTATGGTGCAAGGATTTCTTGCAGACATACCTACCTACCCGAGTAAACGAAGAAATTGATTTCGACTGCGGGTTCACGTAGCAGAGCAGGACCCTCGTTCCTCGTTCCTAGTAGACATGTTTGTTTGTACGTTTATTAGTTTTTTTCTTGTTTTGTCATCTTTTTTGTAATAAATAATACGAAAAAGCAAAAAAAAAATTGCAAATGTCCCCTGTGAAAAGGAAAAATATTTCCCACTGCTTTGTGTAAAAATTGAATTGTTCCACTCGTGTCGAAAACAAGGAGATGAATGTGGAATGTTTTTGTGATTTATGTCCGAACGAGTTTAATGCGACATCGTCATTTGATATCGGAAAATTGGATTTGTATTCCTTGTCATAGGTATAGAGCCTTGTTGTTCGTTTTGTTAGGCAACAGACAAATGTAATTGATTTATCTGATTTGACTTGCGATGGAATTTATGCGTAGATATTTTTGGAAAAGGTTATAACTCTCAGGGAAGGGGGGACTTTTAAATGAAACGTAACTACATGATTTGGCCTAGATAAATGTTAAGGGATCATTACTTGAACCCGAAACCATCAAAGTTTACCTACAATTCGCAGCATTTAAGGACGAGACAACATTTGAGTAAGCCATTTATGGGTTGATATAAAAATTTCTCAACCGAAGAGAAACAATAAAACCAAGTTGAGACATACAGCGAGATATACGTACATATATCTCCTGCAATGTAATGATTGTATCCTAGTACTTTTGTAATAAAACGCGGGAGTGTAATTTTCCAAAAAGGGTTCTAAGCCCTGTCGATCGTTATTTCTTCCTCATAATAGTCACATACCGTGGTAAAAGTTAGAGAGCTTAAGTTAATTTGATTCCATTTCACAAATATGCATAATGCATTTTGACCAAATTGCATTGGGTTGTTTGTCCTCATATTATGTAATTGTTGTTGTTGGTTCCAAATCGCAATGATGCGGTTGTAAAAATGCATGAAATATAGAGCTTTGTTGTTTGTAAGTGGGTCGCATTAAAATCCTAACCAAGTCGACTGCTTCTTTTAGGTAATAAGGAGCTCAACAAAATTATTCATTTATGTTAAAAAGAAATGAACTAAAAATAAACTTAGATGAATCCTTGAATCGGAATAAGTAGCTATGAAGTAAATAGCTCTTTTTTTAAGGAAACGTACATTGCATAGATATCTAAACATTATTATTAACTAACTAGGTACTTACTGAGGTTGTTGATGCTGCAACAATTTCTCTTTAACCCATTTCCGGCGGCTACCAGTTCCGGTTAATATAGAAACGTGATATTTCGCATACCATCTACTTTTGGCCTAATTAGAGGAAATGTGAATTTTGTTTTTTGGAAATGGTTTTAGTTTCCCTGGGAATTTACGCTCGCCAAAATGGGTTTCAAATTTATTGAAATGAAATTGAAATTTAACCTAATTCAAATCTGAAAAAAAAAATTGGCGCTCTCTTACCCATTGGCGTGGTACGCCCCCTATGAAATCGTACCAACATTTCTGGAATGGAGTGTCCAACATTTTCAAAATTAGTTTTATTTTGTGTGAAATGTGTGATTAACTGATAAAAAAGGTTTTATCGAAATCGGTTGATAAAATGGAGAAGATATGCGGTGGAGCAAAAAGAATCGAAATATTGAATCTGCTCGTTCATAAACAGCGTCATTCATTTTGTGGTTTCAATCGACAGCGCTGGCATTTGACACCTGTCAAACTCAGCTGTCATTTGAAGTGTAATAATATTAGTTGAATGTTTTCCATTTACTATAATGGATCGCTTAACAATCGAACAACTCGTTAAAATTATTTAAACTTACTACAAAAATGGTGATTCAAACGAAACCACACAGAGTGGAAGCGTTAGTCGAAAATATTGCTGCCGCGAGTACAAGTGTTGCTGATGATCCAAATTTATCGATTTCCCGGCGTTCGCAGCTATTGAACGTGTCGTACACATCACTGTGGCGTATTTGCATCTTCAGTATGAGAATAGAAGATATATTTAAGCAGCACTTGCATCAGCTGATAAATGGGCAGCATGTAGAGAGAGTGATGCGGCAAGAAAGCAGCCCACTTCCAGTCCATGAAGGACCAGTCCCTCCACCGAGTATAGAAGAGGTTGCTTCAACTTAAAGAAGCTTAGCTACCAGCAGAGCTTTTTAAATACGAAGGTGATGTTTTGGTAGGGCCGATGACTGGACCCATCTACAAGAAAGGCGATCATATGTTTTGCAAAAACTACCGAGCCATATCCCTGCTAAATGTTTAAAAGTTTTATTAGCTTCCTAGAGCTCTTACAGTCGAGAAATGGCCATAGAGCTTTTGACACCGTGTTTCCCTTAAGACTTGACCAGCTTTGGTTGGCAGTCCTTAGGGTTATTTTCTTAATAGAACCCCTTATTATGCAGAGGGAAGGGTTTATGTTAGTATCAGCACTATTGAGTATCCCTCCTATTCTTGCAAGCACACAGCATAGTCTTACTCGGTTGTGATTGCATAATGCCTTGTGCATTTTATGACAGTTCCTGACTATATCAGAATTGATATTTATTAATTCCATTGCCTTAAGTGAGGCCTGGCTGTCGACGTAGATAGCAATATCTCTTCCGGATATCAATCATATCGTATCGGCATTTGCTCAGACGCCTTAAGGACAGCTAGAACCCCTGATTGAAAGACGCTGCTTGTTCCCGGTAGTCTTATAGCCTCTTATTGTTCTGAATCTTTTGAGAAGTCGTTTTCGAACCATCTGTTAAAATTGTAATTTCGTTTGTTTTAATAATTGCAATTCTTTGCCAATCCTTCCTCTCCGGAGGAAGGCCTTAATAATGTATCCTCAACTTTAATAATGTTACAACACCGAACGAAATCGCTTTCGTAAAAACACTCTACCACTTCCATTAGCTGGTACCAATTTATTGCGACGCTCGAACAAACTTCATGCACTTACTGCTATAAATTTCCAGCTGCCTTCTTTGGTATCGGCGAAAAGAAGACCATATTTCAATCAAATATACTTTTTTTTTAAACGAATACGCATCCTGATATACATATATTCGGGATATGTTTTATCATACTACAGATACGCTTATGAAAAGAGAAAATCTCCTTAGACCCAGTCGCATTTTTTCCTAATCGAACGTTTTTAAAGTTCGAGACTAAAGTAACTAAAGCTTGAAAAATTGGAACAAAAACATTCTCATATCTCTGGGGGTGGGGGAAGACATCGAATCCACCCTCTTTTCTTTCGGTTTTTCTACTTCTATGACAAATCATCGAAATCAATCAATGATGACACCATCATCAAAACATGATTCAATCTTCGCTCCGGTGGCACTGTGCCACCGGGAGAAAGTTGGTAATTTTTCATCGAAATTAATTTAATTGAAAATCACAAAGGATAACCAATCTTAAATGATCCAAATAAACTGAACAATTTCTCATGTCTCGTTCTCGTCCGGGAACAATAGGCACGTTTTCTCTTATTTCAAACCGCATTATTCCCCCAGCCCAACACATACAGTTAGTGTGTCAGTGTCCTTGTCAGCTGACAGTAAATTGTTTTGCAAACATTCGCAATAGGCAAAGGTACATTATAGGATGTAGTAGTAGGTTTCCATCAATGGCAAAGCCATCGCGTGTGCCAATTTGCATTTTTTTGTAATTCGTTCCACTCTAACAAGACACAGACGTGCGAACAAGGACTTTCCCGTTAAATGGCACCATCTTAACAAGGAACACCCTACTTTAAAGTGTAATTGAAGCATCACCCCGAGGGTATTTTGCAGAAGAAGCTTGATTTCCAATGAACGCACATAAGTATTTCAAATCATTGACACCAGTAACCACTGTTTGGCACACAGATTCCTTTCTTTTCCTTCTCCTTCTGTGGGTCCTTTGTCCTGTCAATTTAAAATCGGTGTGAATCAATCGAGAGCACAGAGTGGGAAAGTATTTTACTTCTTGCACGTCGGGCTAATAAATCAAATTAAGGATCTTCTTCTTTGGCAATTTTTTCAGACTAAGACCGGAGTAATGCGTGTATCCATATGTGACTTTTCTGCTTAGGGCCATTTAAAACAGTTGCACCTTGGGTTGTCCTATATCAATTTCACGAATGAACACAATGGAGAGGAAAAATTTAAATTACCTCTATTATCCTGCAGATACAACGCGAAAGATATATGGATCACACAAAAGATACATTACCTATCGCGTTATGATAAACAAGTCATAAATATTCGCTAAGAAATCGGTCACATAGAACCACAGCAGGAGGGTGACATCGACAGAGACTAGAATTTTGAAATTTTTTCACACATTTTGTTGATTTTTTTTTTCTGATGAGCAGTTTTATGACATTTTTCTGGTCACAGTGACGATTTATTGTTTGCCATAAATGGATTTAAGATGCAAATTTGAGCTAAAAAGCTGTCGACTTAACAAAAATCAAGAAAAGTCAATCTGGCTACGCACGGCAAATAATCCTTATAATGGGTTTTTGCTTTTTTTCTATTTATAGCTCAAAATTCTAGGTACGCCAATGGAATACAAATTAAACAAATTTATGATTTTCAGATACAATCATTTTGAAGGGATCATTAAATTACTTTAACAAGTATCGAACAATGATTTTACGTTCGCAACATTTAAGTCTGTTTTCTGCACCTCTTCACGTTGATGAAGTAAATTCACAAACATAAAGTCTGGCAATATAACTTCTACGTTGCGTGAGTAGGATCCTGGATATATTGATGCTGCGTAAAATTAACTAACTTTGTTTGGTGAGAGGTTTAATTTTGTCATACCAATTTGGATTCAAAGCAAGAATGAAACAACTTACCTCTGGACACCGAGAAGGCCTTTGAAAGTGTGAAAATCAAGAGGCTGATCTGTGACTGGAATATGAATCTCACAACGCCATAGTGAGATTACTTTTTAATTTCATAAGAAATTTATCTTTTTTTGTTGAGATTGGCCAGATTCTCCCAGAGGTTTAGGCTCCAACCTATTGTCTTCAACATTTATACTTCCGACCAACCAGGATTTAGCAAAGCCACTGCCTTATGCAGATGACTCCACAACCAATGCCACTTTGCAGTCTCCAGAGATAGCTTGCTAATGAGTAAAGACAAAAAGTTCGCTGTAGATATTCCCAGCTTTATTAGTTTAGGTAATACCTTTCAAATGAAATTGTAAACAATTATTAAACAAGAAGGGACTTTTTTTTAATTATAGGAGTACTTCAAGGTTCTGTTATGGGGCCTATTTTTTCAATTCAATGAATATTGACTGCTATTGCTATTGGAGATGATGTACTAGGTTTTTCTTACGTGGTTAAGAGTGAAATAAACTTGGCATCTGATATAAACTGAGATCTATTTCATTAGGGACTTGCACATAAGTTCTAAAACAAAAGTTATGTATTTAAACGGAAGATAGTTAGAGATTAAAATGTAGATTTGCACTTTCACGCTCCAGTTGATCAATTTATGTATCCCGGGCTAATTTTTGAGCTTCAAAGGTACGTAGATACGTAGTCTTCAACATTTTTTTTTACGTAAGCAAGGTTAGGTTAGAAGGGCTGTTTGGCACCAAGTGCATACCCACCGAGATGCCATGAAGCACCATTGTGAATTCTCTCGATGTACATGTAAGGATGTATGACTAAAATACAACTTCGATCTGTAGAATAAGCAGCCGCGTGCCTATTGAATTGGGAAGCGGCATAGCGCTGTGGAAAGCCAGTAGCAGCTGCCAGTACACTAGTAGTAAACTCAGATCACCGCCGTATCAGACCAGAAAAATAGCCCATTTCACCCTGGAGTAACTCAGTAGAGTTCAACTAGGGATATGGTCTTAAGTGTGTACTGATGTGAGTGCCTAGCATGGCGAGAATTTACATTGCGGTTAAATTGATGTAGGAGTGCAATGCAACTGGCTATTTCGATTTAGCTCTTATGGTGGAAGCAACGATAAGACAACGACAGGCAGGAGATGCGAGTCAAGCGTCTTCGCAAAATTTCGATTCCCAATAAGTTTTATCGCGCGTTTTTGAATCCTAGTAATCTAGTAGCAAATATGTTATTGGTGCACCGGACCAGATATAAGCGTTTCACTCATGTAAAAGCCTTAGGTGAATCAGAAGAGGTGACACATTTCTCGCATCGTTTAGGGAAGCCTTGACATTTCGCAGCGTTATTGACGACGTCGAATATGTGGTTATTCCAACGAAAGTTGCCATTAACACACATACCGAGGATGGAAAGCCTTTCGGTTTCAACGATGCTAGTGCCATTCATGGATAATGGCAGAGTATTGGGGTTTCGCTTTAACGATAGAATACAGCATTTTGTTTAAGCAGCATTAAATTGTCTCAGTTGGTCTAACCCCACTTTAGAATGCTGTCAATGTCAGAATTTAATGAGCTTAGCATACGTTGCCGTTCCAGCTCCACGCCCTAAGATGAGGAACGTAAATTCCAAAACGAATGTACGAATTGGAGGTTATTGCCATCAGCGAAGTAATGGATTGGATTGATAAAATGAGAAAGAGTCGAAGACAAAACAGTGCCTTGAGGGATACCAGCATTTATTTGCAAAACAACTTTATATTGATAACAAATTATCCACCACAGTGAATAGATCGGTTCCTCTTTTCGGTTAGATATGTCATCAAATCACCAGTGGACTTGTTGCTGCAAAAACCTTACTGCAGGTCATTAAGAAGTGTTCGGGGGGAGTCAAGATATTTCATAAGCTGACGATTTAAGTAAGTGCAATTGGTCTTTAGGAGGTGGGAGAGGAAGTTTCTCCTTTTTTGTGCAACTCGATGGACAAATGCTGTTTTCTATGTTCTCGGAAAGAGCCCTGAAGAATAGGGCAGATAGAAAAGCTTACGCAGTGGTCTTATCAGCTTAACAAACACCTCTTTATAACGATAGGGGACTTAGGAGTTTGAAACCGACCATCCTACTTAACTACATACCTATAAGGTAATATTATATATATATAGATTCTTGTCTGCAAGACTATATTGTTGGTCATTCATTTTATAATATCTTAAAGTGTCTAAGTATTTCTTAAATAAAAAAATGAAATCATTTTTAATAAATAATTTTATTTTAATAAACAAATAAAAATAAATTCGTAAGCAAGTTTATCCATTTAAAGAAGCTGCCGCTGCTACATTTGCTGCTTGTTGGGCTATAGCAATTGCTTTTAATGCTGCCTCTCGCGTATTTTGACTAATTCGTTCCTGTCATAAAAATTACCTTGTTAGTTATAAAATAGGAAGTATACAGAATAGAATATATGTTTACCAATCGTTTGCCAAACTTCTTTAACCAGCTGGCTTCTGTTTTCCCAGCAAATGATGCCGACATGACGACAATGAAAGTAAATATTTTTGAGAAATTCATCTTAAGTAAAAAAAGAATATAATTCCAAAGCTGACGTTGCTACTTGGGGCCCTGTTATATGATTGACTGCAAGCTTTGGCAGCAATTCGCATTTATATTTATACTAGACATAAAAAGAAGCAATGATATATGTTGGTTCTCATATCGCACTTAATGGAGGTTGCAATTGGCGCCACAAATGTGTCCATGGATCAATACATTGTGGTTCGAAGACACACAACTAAATATTTTTAACCATGCAAACCCAGGTGGCACGATTAAAGAGATGATAACTTCTGTTATCCGTGACTGTGGTAAAGAGAAATTTATCCTAACGATATGACATCGCTTCTTAATTTGTGTGAAATGACAAATTTATAAGTTATAGTCTTTAATTCAATTAGTTTGATTGTTTTTATAGATGGATTGGAAGCTTTAAAGACTAAATATGTTAGAACTTTCTCACGAATGTTTAAGAAACAAACATCTGTTCACTGACTGAGACAAACTGTCACTCTTGATAGCAGCAACTTCGAGGTAGTTAAGGAGTTCATCTACCCCTTTGTAAATATGAACTGACCGAATGACAACTTAGTGGATATCCGGGGAAGAAGTACCCTAGGAAACCCCTGACTCGGAGGACAAAGTGCATGCTCTACAGAACCCTTATCCTGCCAGTTCTGCTATACTGCACCAAGTGCTAAACGATAAGCAGGAATGTATAGTTAATACAGGGCTGCTTTGAAATTATTCGACGTATTTCTACTCTTGTGTGCGAGTAGGTCGAATGTAGAAGAAGGTACATGGAAGTAGTTCAAAAACCCAAGACACGTCGACTTTATTGGCACAGCCACATTGAGCGAATGGACAATAATGCTTCAGCTAAAAGAATCTGCGAATCCAAGCCCTCAGGCTCGTGCCGAGAAGGAAGACCGAAGCCGCCGTGTCTCAGGCAGGGGCTGTTCACAGGTCGGGAGCCCTTTAGAGTGAGGAATTTGAGTAATGATTTGTTTAATTAGTAAATACAAGATGGACCGTGCTCGCCTTGCTTCGCCTGCCTGCAGACGCACTATATTAAGTTTCTGTCTCGTGTCGATTGTTTATTGTCACAGCGAAACAAAGTTTGACAGGAAACAAAAGCGTTTGAAGTTAAAGAACTCTGTCACTTCTCGAACTTTGATGAAATACATACGATTGCCAACTGAATGACATAAATCAGATCACAATCAACAGCACTCTAAGTGGATCACGCGTATTCACAGATAGAAAAATTTAAGAGAGGATTTTGCGGCTATTTTTTTACATTTTTTTAATTTTTTGCGTGTTAAGGGGATTGGGGTTTTCTGAGTTGACTATCTGGTTAATTACCCATTTGTGGCTACAATAAGATAGAGACTAAACATCGAGTACCATTCCAAGTGCCCTGGCACTGAACTGGCCGCTCAAACGTGCAAAATATTATTTACTTAATTGTGTCTCTTAAATCCTTATCTATGACGTAATAACGCTAGCACATAAAGTTAGGTGATGCAAGAGACGCATTTTCAAAATTCAGGTTCAGATCAGATTCAGAGTCATACGAGTTTGACTATCTCATTGCACCTCATCCTATCTGTGCACACGACGCACGCACACGCCTCCATGCCCTTTTATGCGCAATACCCAGACACACACATGTGTATATTGTACACATTACCTGAAAAGAAAACATCGAAACGTGATTGGAATTTACACACACATAACAGTATCGCTTGAGCAGCCACACAAACCCATTCGAGATTCCCAAATTCCAATTCTTCTCAATCAGGCAAATAAAATAATAACAAATATAATCGCTCTTCCGTTAGGGATTTACATTGCCTCTTATAAAGCTTTATTTTAACAAGTTGTTAAGATTTTCTTATGAAACATACACGATGTTGCATAGACAGGTTTTTTTGTGAAGGCGTTCTGTTTGTTTAATTCCGTCTACCTGACCAAAATAAAGTGAGGACAGCAATTTACAACCTAAAGTCCAACAATGCGGCTGGGACGGACGTTCTACTGAACTATTTAGGGCTCTACTTAGGAGCTGACTCAAAAAAGAGCGTACACCAACTCGCTTCCAAGATTTGCCTGGAGAATGGAACCTAGAAGTTGTCCTTCTAAACTGCGACAAACATCAGTCTCCTACACATCCCATATAAGATCTTGTCTGCTGTATTGTGCGAGCGCCTGAAGCCATTTGTCAACGATCTGTGATTTTAGGCCCGGTAAGTCCACAGTTGACCAAATGTTCGCACTAAGACAAATCATGAAGAAAACCCAAAAACTTAAGATGGATACTCACCAATTTCTAACGATTTTAAAGCCTCATACGACAGCACAGTAAGGGACTTTGTCTATCTCTTCGAGGTAGTGGATCAGCTTCTGTGGATAAAGTGAGATTCATCCTAAGAAGGTTCCCATTTTATATGAGGCAAGTTAAAATCGCCAAGAAGAAGAGCCTGGCGCTGGCACTGGCGCTAGTAATTTTGCCTGCGTCTCTTTCGCGCTTATAGAGAACGTTGATTGGCTTCGCCTTTTATTGGCCTTCCCTTAAACATGGCAGTACCAATTTAAAGGTTGTGCTCCAATTTTAAAAACGAATTTTTTGGAAAAGAAAGTGTTCTCGGATTATTGAACTTCTAATACGATCAAGCGCAGCCTAGTCTATAAACATCATAAAAAATAGATATTTTCGTAGTAAATTGAAATGGGAAATCCTGAAGGTCGCCTGCTAATTTTGTAACCTAAAAACGGGCGAGTTGCTTTTGTGATGTTTTGAAGTCCTTGTACTTAGGCTAACCACTGTATCACCAACCGTTGTATGTCTATTTCTAAATTCCTCTCCTAAATTCCTAATCAGTTCACATGCAATTTGTAAATTACAAATTTCTACCTTCAACCGATACCGGCTAATCCATAAACTTGTTATGTTATTTACCAATCACTCAATTGGCTTGTTTATACATCTGACTAGTGCTTACCAATTCACATCACCAAAAGTCGAATTACAAGATACACTGCGGGTCGGATCGATTTGACTTCGACAAGTGCCCATTCCAGACTGCAAACTCGACCAAAGTTTACTTTACAATATTAAACAATCAAAAAGAAGAAGAGAAAAGAAACGGTGAACTGTTCATGATACAGGATATTCGATAAAAAACAAAGAACATACTCCTTGATGGGCATATCCTCTCGGGGGAATTTACTCATTCACTTGCGTTCTGTGTGTGTACAATTCCTATTATATATCCTTGTTGTCGATGCGGATAATAATAACAATAATCACGATGGAGAGTTGCGTTTTCTTTGGTGAACAGTGTAGCCAAACAAAGGGATCCGTCCGAACTCCAAAAAAATTAAACCATATTGGCTGGATTCCTGCCATCACAGTGATGGCACATGCTATCCGCCAGGACATTTGGTGAATTAGGTAAATAATGAAGAGTTTTTTTTTTTCTTTATTTTCTTGTTGTTGTTCATTCCTGCTTGTTGTGTTGGTTGTGTCTTGTGTGTCCCTTGGTTGGGTAATGGATATTGGAAACGAATCGATTTCAAAATTACCAGCATCGCACACAATAGAATGTGCGCTCGCACCCAATCATGAATTCGATCAAACGGTGGTCCTTATATTCGTTTGATGGACGATGACGACAACAACGCGGGATAAAAAAAGGAAATTTTAAACGAAAAAAATAAACAACAAAAAATGTAATTCGATATGATTCAAGCGTGTGTTTTTTTCCGGTACGAAACGAAACAAGCGGAAGCTGTAAATCTGTTGAAGCTAACCTGGTGAAGGTAGTTTAGGGTGTCGGTTGGTTTTTGCTTTGTTATGTCGCCCTGACAGTTGGGATTACCTGCTAATGGTTGCCAAGCGTAATTGAACAACTGGGTAATCAAATGTCGAGATGGAATTGAAATTTGAGGAATGTCAAGTTTGATTGGGCTGATTGACGGGCCAATCATTTTATTTTAATTACTATTGAAATGCAGGGAGCTTTGAACATGCACCATTCCCCAGTAATTGCGTGGGTGGGTGATAGTGCGGCTAACTACAACAAAGCTGCACTCAAAGTCCTGTTTAGACATTTAACCGAAATGCTACAAAAGTGTTTATAATTCATAAACACATTGGGTTCGTCCGAGTGAATGAAGAATTTCTGAAATTTTCAAAGGAAAATGTTCAAATTTCCGTCATTGTGACGTCATTTCCGGTGATCCCTCAGAAAAAATGTGCGTCCGCGTTGACAGTGGAACTCGTGACAGGATCATCAGAAGTGAAAAAAAAAATTGTGTTTTAGAACTAGAATTTGGACGAAGGAAAAATAAAAGGGAAAATTGGATTTTTGACCTTTTTACAAAAAAATGCTAATTTTACTCAAATTTTTTTTTTTTAAATAGTTGTGATTGAACAAAAAAAATCCTTCATCCAAGTCCTCGTGAATTGTATCTCGAAGACCTGTGTAAAGTTTCAGCAAGATCGGTTCAGTGGTTTTGGAGAACTTTTAACAACTTGACTTTGAAAACACAGTTTCGAGAAAAACACGTTTAAAATTTGTATAACCTCAAATAAACCTCGTGATTCAATTGAATGCGCACCTTCCCAAGGCTGTATCTCCGAACTTTTATTCGGAATAACTTAAATATTTTAGGATAATATTCTCGAGATGTTGTAGAAATCAATAAGACAATAAAAAAAAATCGATTTTTTGAAGCTGTGAAACCCATGTAACCCCTTAAGTGAGTTCGATCATAAGCTTACACACATCCAAAAGAAGATTTGATTGGGACCATTTTTCTGGCACTCAGACCACATCATTTCTGTTCATTGCTTCTTAATATTAACGGAGAAACACATACAACTACAATTAGGGTATAGATAAAGTTACATCCTTTAGTAAAGGAGATAGGGACCTATCTGTTAAATTAAAAATATTATTCAGTCAAAGACGAACGTTTTAATAAATATTTTTATTCTAAGAAAAAATTAAATACATAAATCGAAAACACTAATGTTGATATTTCAGCCATTTAAGGTTGGTCTTATCCCCTTGTAGTTGCTGCAACATCTGCAGCTGCTTGCGCTACTCCAATCACTTAATATGAAGCATCACGAGTACGTTGCACAGCTCCTTCCTGGAAAGTATTTTTATATTAATATCTTTGTCAAGATTTTATTTTATTTTATTTTTTAAGAAAACTTACAATACTTTTGCCGATTTTCTTAAAGAAATTAGCTTCTGATTGTCCTGAGAATAGAACCAGAACAATGATGACTAGAAAATACTTGGCGAAGTTCATATTGATGAAATGATTTACTGTTGACCGTTGGTTAACTATTCTGATTTTACACTGAACTGAATTCCAGATGGATTGATGATTGATACTGATGGTTGCATTCACTATTTGTAAAGGGTGATCCATTTCGAGGTTCACTACTTTTTTAAAGAAAAAAACACAGAAAATTCAAATTTAATGAAGAATGTTTATTATCACTTGAAAGAACATTCTTTGGCATTTATTTTTTGAAGATTATGTCTATCAAATGTTGGCCGTTGCTAGTCGAAAATTGGACTCAACGGATGGACCATATGCGACGGTCCATCCGTTGAGTCCAATTTTCGATCACTCGTTCGAGCATTTCGACTGGTAACTGGCGAATGACACGCGTGATGTTTTCCTCCAAGGCCTGAATCGAAGCGGGTTTGTCGGCATAAGCTTTTGACTTTACATATCCCCACAGGAAAAAGTCTAATGGTGTGATATCACACGATCTTGGTGGCCAATCGACCGGCCCAAAACGTGAAATTATGTGCTCACCGAAATGTTCTCTCAATAAGTCCATTGATTGATGCGATGTGTGGGAAGTGGCGCCGTCTTGCTAAAACCAAATGTCGCCGAGATCACGAGCTTCAATTTCAGGCATCAAATAGTCGGTTATCATGGCACCATAACGGTCACCATTGACGGTTACGTTCGCACCGGCATAATTTTTAAAGAAATATGGACCGATGATTCCACCGGCCCACAAACCACACCAAACCGTTGTTTTTTCTGGATGAAGTGGCAGTTTTTCAATCTCTTCAGGTTGCTCTTCGTCTCTTCATTTCGTCTAGACGTAAAATGCGCCAAGTCGTTCCATACGTCAGTCCGAGTTGCTGCGAACGGCGCCAAAACGACTCTCTACGGTCTTCGTGTACACTCTCAGCTACGGCCGCTATATTTTCTTCACAGCGTGCTGGACGTGGTCTATTCGGTCGAATATTATCCAATAATGAATGCTGGGTCTCAAAATGGGTGATGGTGTTGCGAATAGTACGCTCAGTAGGCCGATTATGTTGACCATAAGTTGAGCGAAGTGCACGAAACACATTCCTCACAGAACGTGAATTTTCATAATAAAGTTGAACAATTTGTAAACGTTGTTCACGCGTAAGTCCTTCCATTATGAAATGCCAAACAATACTAAAAAAAAATAACATGACAGCATGACACGACTCACACGTGATCTGTCAAAAAAGGCTATTGAAAAAAGTATCTCTACTTGGATCACCCGTTATTTGCGATTAATAGAAACTAACTGATAAGGGGATCTGAAACGAATGTGCATTTAAAAAGGGAAAAAACTTTTCGTTGGTGATTCACACTGGCGGCTGGTGTTATAAAGTTCCCCAAAGCTGGGCTCATTGGGCCAAAGAAACAATTGATATTATGCTAGGACTTTTAAAAGATTTGTAAAAATAAATAAATAGAAGTCTCGACGGGTAAACTCGACTTTCGTAAGATAAAATTTTATGTTAACTAGGTTTACTAGGATGTATGCAGGTGATAGATTATGAGATTTTTATGGCTCTTTGAGTCATAGCTATCCAAATTAGGCATAGGATGCAAAAAAATCAGTTGTGCTCGCTTAATTTTGCTAAATTTAAATAAATGTTGAGGCTCTAGAAAATAAGGCCGCAATATATAAATGATACAAAGGCCCAAAAGTTGGTCTTCATTTCATAATGATATAAAGTTATTTATGTTATTCCAATTATTAAGAAATGTCGAATGGAATAATTGAAGGCTTGCGGCCCCTGCAACCCTCCTGCTTGGTTTCACTTTTGGAGTAGGTTTGGTAGTAGATTTGGAGTAGGTACAAGGTTGGGTATATGCAAATATTTATTGAATATAAACAAAGTTTGCATATAGGCAACCTCGCGCGTACTACAAATCTAAAATCGAAACTAAGCAGTGGGGTTGCGGGGGCAGCATGCCCCAATATTCCGTAACCATTAAATTCACCACGAAACCCCGAAATCACTAAGTATTGAAAACGAAATAAAGTTCGGCGGCCCTTATTTCACAGTAGTCATTGATACGTTGTGACAGTATTACATAGAAATGAACTCAAATACAAAAATGAAATAAGACCCCAATAGAACGAAATAATTCCCTAAAAAATTAAATAAGACCCCAATTTAAAAAAAATGTTGTTGTTGTTTCGCGTTTATATTTTTGGGGCCTTACTTCATTTTTATTTTGGGGCTTTATTTTTTGGGGCCTTATTTCTTTGAGCCATTTTGAAATGCTCACATTCTGGTGTATTTATTTATCTCGCCTCAATTTAACTTCAATAAGTCATCAAACTTAACAAACTAAAATGCTCGGTTTTAACGTAATCTTAGCCTTACTTGTTGATATCGTACAGTCAAGCACCCTCATTAAGAGACCTCCTAATCGGGCCAACCATAAGAATTTTGTAAAGCATATTCCCTGTGTAATCCATTTCTAGAACATCCATAGCTTTTGTCTTGAAAGTCTTTACATGATGAGTATTAATTTTAAGAAGCGATATGAAGAAAAACCGTAGAGCGTTACATTGTACGAGAAACAAAGACTTTTATGCTAAGGACACTCGCAGAAAAGATCAAAATCAGCAGAAGTCAAGCCCGTCAAATTTTATTAAAACGAAGTAAGATGACAAGGAAAATTTAGAAGAATATGGCCTTTTGGCAAGACAAGAGTTAATTTTCTACTCCAACTGGTTCTCGTAATCTCGTGTTAAAAACGTTCCCATACCCAAAACCAATTCTGCTTACATGGTAACATTTTTAAAACTGAATAAATTACAAGCATCAATATCCGTCTATATTCTAAGCAGTGTTGCTTTCGTATCAATTGCTAAAATTTGCAAAAAAATTCCGCAAAAAACAACTTCAAATAAATAAATTAATTCAATACTAGGCGTAAGAGGATCATACAGCACCTAAAGCCTAGCTTCTACCACGAATATGTGTGTGTGAGGATGTATTTTTCTTACACGAATGGAAGGTCCCTACAGTTTAATGGAAAAATTAATTTTTTGAAAACCTTATCATGACAATTCTTTTGGCTTGGAAGTTTGTTAGACTTTTGGGAGAGGTGGGAGAGCGAATAAGAACATTCAGATGGAACGTGTAGGGATTTGAACCAGCGATCTCTTACTAAGTGGTCCAACGCACTAAACCACTAAGCCACTGCAACCACAGACAATTAAAAAAAAATCCTAAGAAAAGAGACTTACCATTGTCTGGAAAAAAAGAATACTTTTAATCCACTAGCTTTTAAAAACATTTATGTTGAGGAAGTTCTTAAAATAACTTGACGCAGTAAGTCCAGGGGTTAAATGATTTCTTCTTTATTTACTGAGTGTTGACGATTCAAACAGGTCTGAATTGAGATTCATATCAGCACTATAATCAACTGTCACATAACAGGAGGATCTTTGGAAGAGATGGAACAAGATTTAACTCAAATGTACCTTGATACTTGCAGGAAACCCGTTAGCAAAATATTAGCAGCGCGGTCCGTTAATAATCCAGGAAATGGTGCCTATATACACGTGGAGGAAGTTCATACTAGGTATGATGATGATATACCTGACCCGACTGCCGATGCACACGTGCGATTATTTAATGCTTTTCAATAACAGTGCAGGTTCAAGATTTTGGTGTGCGCCTGAAGAAAGACCATCTAGGCCGTTGGTGGATGGATTGGAGATGTTAATACGGCCAATAAAAGATACTTCGCTACTTCGCTTTATAATATTGTGTTACTTTGGTTTTTGCTAAGACCCCGGTTTTTAATATAAGTTATCGCCATTTTGCCTTAGCAAAACTGATAATAGCACAATATTTTAAAGAGAACTTTATTACCCTTCATATGCCGTATTCAAATTTCCAATCGAGCCACCGATTTTATTTCCACAAAACTTGTTAAATAAAAAGTATGGCTGCAACATTAAGGCACTCATTTTGTATTTCTGGCAAGATACTAGAGATACATCTCGGCTTTACACATGATTAACAATAATTTCCAACAATATCTGACGGGTGCTCTCTATAGAGATAGGGCAGTTCCATTATGGTATTTAAATTGGTGACGGAGACTAAATACGCCCGGAAAATAACTTCATTGCACTATATTAGGAGCACCATCAGTTTACTCTTAGTCTACGGAAGAGGTTTTCCAGCTCCAGAATATTTTAGCAGGAGTCTTTTCGATCAAGACAGCAAAGAGGCAGTGCCATCGGTGTATTGAAAAGATAAAGCTTTTACAATTTTTTTTTATTTTTTTAACCTAGATGTAGTGTTTAAGGATCATCAGGAAATTGCCTCCTTATGGACACCTCTCAGAAGCAGACAGCCCTTATAACCTAACCGACAAAAATGTGAGTTTTTCCATAGAAAACGAACCGGGAGAACTTCAGCTCTAATTGTAAGTCATTTAAGAACTTTTCAGTTAGAGAGAGTTCACTGTATTTTATGCTTCGAGTTTCAAGTACACCCCCTCGATATTTGCCCACCCTTAAAAACGTAAGAGGGCCTTGAAAAAAATTTCAAAATATCAATACCGCATATAGTTTCAATTACCATATTCTAATACTACATTTACACCTAGGAAAATGAGCTTATTACGAACAAAATTTGCGAATGTGGTTGGAAATCACTATATAAAACCACATAGTATGCAAAGAGCTTAGTTAAGCGAATCAAAGAACACAAAGAATCCTAACATTCAGCTCTGGATCCTCCTGTGTCGAGCACATAGAAAACTTGCGGATCATAACTGGGCAGTGCACAAGACCACAATATAAATTTTTATCGATAAATTCTACACACTTAATAGTTATATCTATCGTAGAAGTAAGTTGTAACTATCCTTAATATTCGCCCTAGACCCCCAAAAGTATATAAATCTATTTATAATCAGGAGCAAACCCTAAGACGGTTCAACAACATCCGTATCCGGATGGTCGGACGGATATTGCTAAATAGTCTTAGGATTTGGTCCTGATCATAAATATATATACTTTTATGGGTCTACGACGAATATTAAGGAGTGTTACAAACAATGTGTCAAAATGATATGACCTTAGGATAGGGTATCCAAATAAATAATAACCATCCAGCGTGGTCTTTGCTTTAAAATTAATTTTTTATTTTTATTAAAGACTTTTATTAGTATATGGCCTTTTACACTTTACAGAAAAAATTTATTACAACTCTATAATGACAATAGTAAACAAAAAATTTTGTTCGTGGTATAATAAACATTTAATTTAAGTATGTCCGTCTTAAGTCCTCTAGAATTTTTGTAACTGTTGTTACTTTTAGAATAAAAATTGAAACAATATTTTCTTATGTTTATCCTCTTGCAGTTGCAGCAACATTTGTGGTAGCTTGAGCTGCTCCAATGGCTTGCAATGATGCATCTCGGGTACGTTGCCCAACTCCTTCCTAGAAAAAAAGTTTTGTTTACAGGTTTACCACATTTTATCAATTTAAAATTTTTGTTTTTAAAACTTACTAGGCCCTTGCCGATTTTCTTAAAGAAATTAGCTTCTGATTGTCCCGAGAACAGAACCAAGACAATTGACATGATGACAAGGAAATATTTGGCGAAGTTCATCTTTGTTTAAGGTTTTCTTGAAATGTTGTCGAATCGACTGAATTACAACTGGATTGAAAACAAATTGATGCTTGCCTGCTAATCGTAATCGTTATTTATATTCACAAAATGCAGTCACCAGCACACCATTGTAAGGGGATCCTTATCAGACAGTACAAAGAAGGACAAGGAAGTATTATCGCGACGTGGTTTACATTCATTTTAAAGAGTTTTTTTTTGTTTGCCTAGGGCTTTCTACGTCGGGCATTCTTGGTCAGCTGCCACAACCACTTAATGCGTTGCGATGGAATGAAGTAATAATTTCTATCAAACAAAAGAAACTTTCTCTCAACAGATTTTGATTTTAATTTTTGAAAATAACAATTTAATAACTGAATTAATAATCAATGTATGCATCGCGGTGTGCTTAACCCGCATAGGGAGTTTTCTCAAATATATTTGTAACGTGTAAACTTTTGATCCAACCAACAACCACAGTAATTTAAAGATGCTGTCAAAGAAACATACATTGCCTACAAAACCTCAAAATCCATAGATAAGCGACACAGCTGTCTAAATTAATTGCTGCAATAAAAGTGCTAAAGTCTAATGTAAAAAGCGATTACTCAACTTGTTCATTAGAATCAATTTATTTAAAAGCATCAGCTGGAGAGACAGCTTTATCACTAAAACGAAAACTAAAAAAAAAAAATACACAAAAGACAACAACAATTTAATTAGCATGTAGCCTTCGCACGTTCCCGTCTCATTGTAATAGTAGACAAGTCGGATAGGTCACTGTAGTACAATTTGTGGTGTGACGTATCACATATTCTCGGCGGCTGGCAAAATGACTGAGCTGTTTAATGAATGAGTTTAACTGGTAATTCCATAACTTGATCTTGATTCAGGTTACTAATTAGCATTTAACCAGGTTTAGCTATTTACATTTTTCCACGATATAAACTTTTTGTTTCACATTTTTGTGAAGCACATTCTGACTTTGTCTGTCTATAAGTGAGCTCCGCTATTCTATAAAGACAATACATTTTATTGCGTTTAGTGAGGAATATAAGATTTCTCTTTAAAAATGGATAATTTTTTGTTAAAGGGTTTTTTAAATAAGGGCGGGTCCATGTTGAGATGGAATAAACCAAGTTGTAAGATATTATTAAATAATTTTGTTCAAATGTCCAGAGGTTCAATTTTTATCTACCCCGCCATTGAGCGATGCCATGGCCATCGCCGATGATTTAAAACTATTTCTAAAAACTAAAAACTTAGAGTACTGAGAACTTTCAGACCTAACGTCTATTTCGGTCCAATGATTTGAAACTTAATCTAAAAGAGCGCCAACTAATTACATTTTCAAAATTTACTTCAATTTTGTAGTTTGACTGTCACATAAGGAACACAGAAAGAGTACCTTGGAATCTAACAGAACAAATCAAAAGTACTTTTAACTGCAAAGAGGTTGCAGTGTCTGCCTTTCTGCACATAGATGATGCTTTTGATAATACTGGATATAATTCCATATCAAACGCTTTGGTACACTGATCAGATGTACAGACCAACCTACGAGCAAATGGATCAAAGCGATGCTGGAGAGTTGGAAAATGACTGCAATATCAGCATTGACCTCAGTATCAGTAACAGCCGCCCAAAGCTGCCCACAGGCAGGAGTTCTCTCACCCCTTCTATGGTAACTGGTTATTGACAACCTACTCCAAGACCTCAGTAATTTAGGCTTCCACCTAGTTAGATACGCCTATGACCTGGTCATGTATGCAAAATGCTCTTTAGATAGTCCTTGATTGGTGCAACAAGAAGGGACACTCATAATTCCTTTAACAAAGAAAATAAATTTAAATCTAAACCAAATTTACATAAATGATACCATCGTAGATTATTCCGACGAAGTCAAATATCTGGGTGTAATCTTAGATAAAACACTAAATTGGAACTCACGCCTAAGCAATGTTAAAATAGCAACAAACGCTTCCTGGGCCTGACGCTGCATGTATCGAATAACCTGTGTTACCTCTCCAATTACGGATTACTTAGTCATGATCTCTAATTAAAAATAGTCTTCACCAAATAGCTATTTCTTGAAGTGCTGGTATTTTCTGTAAAAGCTGACATTTTTTACGCATTATTTCAAGGTAACTGGTGTCAAAGAACCTGACCTGTGCTTGTAACAGCAAAGTTCGGCAGAGTTCTCGGGCTCACAACTCTTAAATATTTTCTTTAATGACTTTACTGAGTCTTCTCCACTGATATCAAAGACTACTCGTGTTTTTGGGGGATTAGAATATATATACTCAAATCAGAACTAATCTGCTTCGGCAATGACTGAATTTAAAGATCAATGCTTCACTCGTAAAAGCCAAACTAATATAAAACATAAGGAAAGGCTACAGTCCGCTTGGGGCGAACAGTATGATACCCTATCCATATCCCTATATGCCAAATAGAAAAAAACCTTAAGATGATGGATAGCATTTTATTTCATTCTATTAAATTAAAAAAAAAAAATATTTTATGAAAAATGGACCTCAAAAAGTGGGCGTGGCTAAAAACTTTATATGGGCGATATGTTGAAAAAAATATTGGCTAAATATCTTGTAAACATTTTTTTTTCGCTTTCTATGAAAATTTTTGAAGAAAACTGCATTTTAGTGAAAAACGCCCACAAAATGTAGGCGCGGCAAAAAAGTGTATATGACAGACTTATAAAGGAGGGCAGAGCCTACATATCTTGTGAAGGTTTTAACACTCTATCTCTCTAACTTTAGCCTTAAAACGTTTTTTTCTAAATTTTGGGGGTGGCAGTGGGCAGATTTAAAAACTTTTAACACTTTACCATAGGGAGTATATCCTCTAAATTTCAGCTTCCTAGCATACATTTAAAGGCTTCAAAAGTTGATACGGACGGACAGACCGACATTGCTAAATAGTCTTAGGATTTGGTCCTGATCATAAATATATATACTTTTATGGGTCTACGACGAATATTAAGGGGTGTTACAAAATATGTCTTTCAAAATTAATATACCCTTAGGATAGGGTATAAATATGGCGGAGTAAGTTTGAAGCCTTAATAAACACTTGATATTAAATCATTCCGTTGAAGAGATATGTGTTATTCCCCATAAAAAACTGAACCTACAAACTTAACCTCTCAGATATTTATCCGCTCACAGAAGGGTTTCCCTTTCAGGTTGGTTCTGTGACAAAAATCTTCTTCCTTCTTTAAGTCCGGCCCCTATGATATGACCATGGCATTTTATTTGAGATCTAAACCGGGTCAAAACCGGGGTTTATCCTCAAACGATAACTTATCTTCCGTTAGACTCTTATTATTTTGAATAATTCTGCTGCAGCAACTCCAAACAAAGGTTCAAACATTAGATACTCCGACGACATGTGTCATTTTTTATTTGTTCGATTACCTTTAATATTATTGTTTTACACCAGACCCCGAATTTCCTGATCATTAATTAATTGTGTTAATATAACAAAATGTATCAAATGAAAGTGCAAACTTACTAAATCCGGGTAACTGTAATTTGTTTATAGGTAAAATGAAGCCAACAGATCAAATGTAAACATAAACTACCTCAAAGTTGTCTGGTATCATTCTAGCATCTTCAACAATTGTGTATGAAGCTATTTCGTTGACACGAGTGACAGCTACGAACGACAAATTTGAGGATTTCCTCATCTTCCGCAGCAGCAGTGATTTTGGAATTGCTGGCAACGTTTCGTAGTTTCGGCTACCATTTCGATGATGATGCGATACTGGTAGTGGTACCACTGGTTGCGAAGTTGCTAAGTAAGGTAAGTGCACAGTAGAAAATTTCTCACTTTATCCACTCCAGTGGTCAACATTTTTAAGAACACAGCTTCCTTAAATCGCTTAAAACACACTAACCGTCACAAAGAGGTTATACGCAAGATACGGTGGAAGCTTTTACACCAAAACCAAACATAACCAACCACATATTATCCCGCACTAGACTCACATCGCATTATAAATTAAACGCAGGCAAACTTTTAAAAAGAAATTAATAACCATCTATGGGTAAACGACTTGTGGATGCTCCCACTCCAATTTACATATTTAAAAATAGAAACACAGCAGTCGCGAAAAAAAGAAATTCAAATTTGCAAAAATAATTTTTAAGCCACTTCACCACGTCCACGGAAAAAAATAAAACACACAAATTCAACCCCCCACTCGGTTGAGTATTGCGTTCAAAATTCCACCCTTGTCGCTGAGAAAATGTAGTCCTTGTGGCACTCGGCTGGGCGTGTATTTAATAATAAATAATTTTAATGGCGCCTGATTTCGTTTTAAATTGTTCATAAATCGCGTATTAGAATGATAAATCGGCTGTGAAATTGTAATCCAATCTCGTTACGGTGCTGTTTTAAGGCGGTCGATGTCGGCGGTACACCCAAAATCACTGCCAGTCTTCAGCTATAAACTGCCTAAATGTGCAAACGAGTTTGTTCAACGGAAAAGTTAATGGATTTCTTTCGAAGAAATCCGAATATAATATTCACATAGTTTCAATGCTGTTCTAGTTTCTTGGGTGGAATTTTAATGGTCTCATTACTGTAATAGGTTTGTTTTAAGGACATTTTTGGGTTAGAAGATCAGTGACTATAAATACGATATTCGTGAGAGACGATGTAATGGGTATTTTTGCTATTTAAAGTCTTGTCCTAATAATAATAATTATTCGTCACTGACCTATCCAATATGTAATAATTTAATCTTCTTCCCACCCAAGCACCAATATTACACATCACCCTGTCCGCGCAAAATTAGTAGGAATCCCCTGATGGAATCAACTCATTGATAGAGAAAAAGTCCCCGCGATAATTAACTGAAACCTTCTCAAGTAAGGTTATCCGAATTTTTGATATTTAAAGTCAAATGATCAAGCTGATCCATCAGTCATCATTTGACTTTCCCCTTGTCACAGATTACATACCTACGCCAAGATGAACGCTAAAGTATTCGCCACAATTGCTGCTCTTTTGATTATTTTCACCGCCAGTATTGCTAATGCTGATTGGTTGGATGACCTTACATCTGGAACTGTAGGATTAATATTTACGTATTTATTATTATTATATTATTACAATTTTTTTTTTAAACAGGATCGCTTGGTACAATCCATCAACGAAAATGCTGCTAAAGTCAATCAACTCACAGATAATCTTGGAATTGTAGCACATATTCTTCAGCAGGTTGATGCAGATCAAAGTAAAAGCAATGAGGAGTAAAACGGAAGCGATCGATTTTAAAAAGTCAAGAGATTACTTTTAATAATAGTTTATTAAATTATATTGATACGTATTAATTGTCCTATTTACTCAAATGGTAAAGGGTCTTTTATATTTTATTTGAAGCTGTCTAGACAGAAAAGTATTGTAACTAAAATGAAAATAATAGTAGTCGTACTATAAATTTTGCAGATATCTATAACCTAAATTATTGTGCAGAACCCAACAACTAATAACAATAAAATATTATAATATTGATAATAAAGCTATGTTTTAACCAATTTATCCTAATTGTTAATGAAAGTAATCAAAATTATATTGATAAAAGTGACTAACTTAATAGTAAGTAGGTTGATAATACATTTTCGGTTGAAAATATATTTAAGTATAACTTTACAAACACGGATTTCGTAGGTAACTTAAATAACATAATTGGGCACTGGCTTAAAATGCTTTTTGATATAACATGGACCAACTTCTAACAAATATTATTTTCGCTTTTTTTTTTAACAAAATTTGCAATCACTTACTAGTAGTAGTAGTAGTAAATAGGTACAGGTTTTTTTAGAGGTACAGAAATTTTGTCATTTTGGCATTTTTTCAGATGTCAAGTGATTTGTTTTTAGTTTGCTTTGGCATTTTAACATAAATAGACGACGCCTGAACAACGCTTCCAAATTGTGCAAATTTATTTCGAAAATCATGGCTCTGTTCGAAATTCTACTGCGCACAACATCCATTTTACGGTCAACATAATCGTCCACCAAAGCAATTAATTCGATTAACGATGAAACGTTTTCGCACCATCATTTAAATGATAACTCGCATCAAGTCATTGCTGCTGTCGAGCGTAGCGTAGAGGAAGACCCGAATCAGTCTATCCGCCATCGTGCGCAGGAATTGGATATGTGTTCATCCACTTTATGGAAGATTTTGCGGAAAGTTCTTGGTGTACGTTCTTACAAAAACGTGCAACGTGTACGTTCTCGTGCAAAAATTAAAGCCACAGGATCACCTAGCAAGGCGTAGGTGGGCCCAAGATAAGATTGCCGTTAATCCCAATTTTCATAAGCGAATTTTGTTTAGCGGTGAAGCTGACTTTTGGTTGAATAGATATGTCAATAAACGAAACTGCCGTATTTGGAGTGATGATAATCCTTAAGTGTATGTCAAGACACCGTTACATCGACAAAAACTGACTGTTTGGTGTGCTTTGTGGGTTGGTGGTATAATTGGTGGAATAATTGGTCTGTACTTCTTAAAAAACGATACTGGGCAGAACGTTACAGTTAATGATGACCGCTATAGAGCCATGATTACTGACTTTTTCGTTCATCAATTGAACAACAATGATGTGCAGAAGCGGTTTCAGCAAGACGGCGCAACATGTCACACAGCTGGTGCCACAATTGATTTATTGATGGAAACGTTTGGTAACCGCATAGTTTCAATTTACTTGCTCGTGAATTGGTCTCCAAGATCGAGCGATGTAACGCCGTTTGACTAATATGAAATCGCTAATCCACGCCGATAAGTTTGACCACTTGGAGGACAACAACCGCCGCGTTTTTGCGATATACTTACTTAATCACTTACTAAAAATTGGAAGATAAAGCATATTAACTTAGATATAAAATTTCCAAACCCGCCGAAGAAAACTCAAAAAACTATTAAAAATACTTTTTCCCCACTTTTTTAACTTTCTCGTATACATTTGTATACTAAAGAGAAAGTTATTGAGTATAAGGGATGATATTACGAGAGAAATCCAAAAAAGTGGGTCCGCCAATGCCGTCCGTCGGTCTGTCTGTCTGTCTGTCCGGGCGCCGTATGGCGAAACAGTTCTACGGATTTGCTTCAAAGTTCGTGTATATGGTTCTTGCGGTTACATCTCGGGGCATCTTTTTATTTTTTGCTTTATCTTTTGAAATAACGGTACCTGCCATACAATTTTTTTTTTGTGAAAATCAGTTATCACTATTTTTCTCAAAAGTGGTCTCAAGGATTTCAGTCTTTTTTTGTACTAAGGATGTTTAGGATGGGTTCAAAAATTCTGCATACTCAGTTTTTGGAAAAAAATCGATTAACGGTAATTTTTAAAACTGGCAATATCTCGAAAACTAATAAAGGGAACTTTAAAAAAATGTACAGTTTTTTTCATAAAGGGTCCGCCATCTAACGTTTTTTTTCTCAACTAGTGCTCATTCCGCGAATGGTAACACTTAGCTCATGTCTGAATTGACAGATAAATAGTTTTATCCTTCCGCTGAACGAATATGGTTGTGTATACGCTTGAACATCGCTGGGAAATATTGCGACAATACTTTTTTGATTTTGCCAAAAAATTCATCTTTTCAGATGAAGCTCATTTTGATCTTGGCGGGTATGTAAACAAGAAAAATTGCCGCATTTGGGAAAGAGAAAACCCGCACGCATACATTAAAAAGCCGATATACGCAAAACGAGTCACTGTTTGGTGCGGATTTTGGTCCAGAGGCATAATAAGGACATTTTTCTTCGAAAATCAGCAAGAAGTGGCCGTTACAGTCAATGGCGATCGTTATCGGGCCATGTTGAACGAATTTTTGTTCACAAAAATTGAAGAGGAGGATATTGGCAACATTTGGTTTCAACAGGACGGCGCTACGTGCCACACAGCCGAAGCTACACTCGATGTTTTGCGCCCTGTTTTTGAAGATCGCATTATCAGCCGCAGAGCTAATGTCGTTTGGCCACCGCGGAGCTGCGATTTGTGCCGTAAAAGATAAGTGTTACGCCGACATGCCAGAGACAATTGACGCTTTAAAGGACAATATTCGTGAAGCCATTGGTGAAATACAGCTGCACACAATCGATAATGTGCTTAAAAATTGGACCGATCGTGTAGTCTACTGCATGACCAGCCGAGGCAGCCATTTGAATGAAATTATTTTCCATTATTAACCGGAAGGATTGTACTTTCAAATAAAAAAAGAAATTTGAGAAAATATTCAGTAGTTTTTTTTGTAGCATTTTCAAAAAAAAAATTATTTGGCGGACCCTATACTATAAACTCAAACAAATCTGCATACTTTGATATTTTAAATAATTTTTTTTTCATATAACGATTTTGTTTAATTTAAATTAAATTCGTTTTCTCAAAAACGGCTCTAACGATTTTGATAATTTTTTATTTCGAACAATTATATTAAGAGTGAATCATGTGCGAAATTATATCAAGATCGTAGGTGCCGTTTTTGAAAAAATCTAATTATCCAAAACCTAAAAAGTGATTTAAATACATTTTCGATTCATTTTGGGGTTCAAAAACGGTTCATGTACCGAGAAAGTTTCGTATGACGCAGTCGTGCACTTTATTTATCTCTGCACAGAACCCTAATATGGATATACATTAAACTTTCATATTTTGAACAAAAACATAACAAAAAAATCAAAGACTTTAATTTATATATATAACAAACCAATCTAAAACTATTTAATATAAATATTTTACACCCAAAAATTACTTATTTAGTAATATTATTGGCACCCCATCATTCAACAGTGATGTGGTCAGTCAGTAGCCCTTTGTCCTAATAATAAATTTCAATTTGAACTTTCATATTTTTCTCACATTTCTGTGTCATTAGTTCGAAGACATTTGTTTTCAGTTTTGTTTTATAAGTGAAAGGAAAAACGCATGCGACAAATTTTGATTTTGTTTTTTGGTTAAGGGCCTATAATTTTGTAAGTTTTTTTACACTAATTCCTTTTATATTTTTTTAATAAAAACTTTTTTTATTTAATAGTTCATTATATAATAAATTTGTAAATATATATTGTTAAAATATGTATTGTTTTAAATAATAATTAATACGGGGTGAAATAATTGGGTCCAAAAAGAACTAGAGTTCATTTATTGGTGGTGGGGGGGTGCTACAATTATTGGCACTTCCAATCTTACTCGTTTGAAGAATGTTTTTGTGCTCGTATAACTTATTTAATCGGAATTGATCAAACCGACAAAAAAAAAAGTCAGAATTTCAATAATTAAATCATAAATAAATTTATTTATAATACTTTATAATACTTAATCAATGCGCAATTCAATAATTTATTCTCTGGTATACAACAAATTCAAATCGATATACAAATAAAAATGTTATAAAGGTTGATTTTTTAAGCGTAGTTTTTTTTTTTAAATCGAATAAAACACTCAAACTTGCATCAAATATTCAAAAATTTTATTTTAATTGATAAATAGGCCTTTGCCATTTACGTTTTAAAGACAACTTCATGTAAATGTTTTCCGCGGCTCCGTTTCAAATGGTCCATTCGGAAGGTCCAATTTTGCGTCACTTTTTCGAGCATTTCGGCCTGTATTCCACGAATTACGCGTCTTATGTTATCCTGTAAGGCTTCAATCGTGTTCGGCTTGTCCACATAGACTAACGACTTTACATAACCCCACAAGAAATAATCAAGAGGCGTTAAATCGCATGACCTTGGCGGCCAACTCACAGGGCCATTTCGAGAGATAAGCTGCGCACCAAATTCATCCTTCAACATTTCCATTGTTTCACGAGCTGTGTGGCACCGTATTAATGAAACCACATGTCAACAGAGTTCAACTCATCCAACTGGGTCAAAAAAAATTCGCGTATCATGGTTCGATATCGTTCGCCGACCAATGCGACAGTTTTGCTTATTTACGTATCCGTTGAGCCAAACACAATTTTTCGATAAAAAGCGGATTTCCAAATAATTCACAGAGCACGAATTTTGATAATAAAATTCAATAATTTGCAATCGTTTCTCTTTTGTAAGTCTTTCCATGATTAAATGGCAGAGTATACTGAAAAATGTTCACTTGACAACCTGAAAAACTTAACTCTTAAAAAATCACCCTTTAGTTGATCAAAGTTGAAATTTTCTCAAGGGTGCCAATAATTGTCTAGATGCTTCCCAAATAAAGGCATAATGAGTTAAATCTAAGACCTAAAAATTTTATAATATATATTTATATATCTTTTAAGTAAAGTAGCCTTACCTTCGTTGTAATCATCAATTAATTTGTAAATTGAATCCACGTTGCTATTAATTTGTTTGGAAAAATTTAACCATTTCGTGTACAGCACGGGAGATAAAGGTTCTACCCACTCCTGTCCAATATCTTTTTGAAAGGACCCAGTGGCAAATAAATAAAAACCAGCACATACACGATTGAGGACTTAATTTTTGTGTTATTTTATATAATATACGCATTATCCAATGATTATTCTGAAGTTCTGTTAAATCGAATAGTATTCAAAATCTATCCTCTGGAATTTCATATGGATTTTTCTTTCTTTGAATCCTCATAATACTCCGCTTGCCATATAGTTATTAAAATTCAATTCAAAAATATACATACACAAGCAAAGAGTACAATTTTACGGTATAGTAATATGTGATGTCAAATGCCTTAGGTTTTCTATTTTAAATTTTGATACATTTATTACAAAACGTGGCAACTGGGTTTTCGACGAAAAAAAATTATGAAATGAAGTATTTACAACTTGGACGTTATTTCATTTAAGTCGCAAAAGTAGATTGTGGAAGAATCCTGCGGTGTTCCTGTGGAGCCCTGAGATGTTGCAATGGACCTTACTCTTTTTGCAGAAACATTTCTATTAAATGATATTTGGAAAATATACTGCCTGACCCTAGTTACCTGAAATGCATTCTGTGGCGCATTTCGCCTTTATAAAGTTTGATTGCTTTAAGAACCTCCAGTGCTTCTAAAATGTGTTCTGCGATGTAACAGAAGCCTTCTCGATTCTCGAACTGTGAGGAATTTCATTATAAAGCTGGAAAAATTAAATTTTTCTCAAGCAGGTAAAGGTAAAGGTTTCGCATATTTAGCAAATGGCACCAGTGATGAGTCCCAATTGATTAAAGATATCATAATGTCCGACGCTCGAGAATATGAATCCAAAAGTGTAAATTTGTTGTTGTCTACTAATCCGAGAGCTGTCACTTTCCTAGAGAGATACCACCTAGTTGCAGTATGGATTTTACTAAGCCCACTAAAAGCATATTCTTTTGTCCCTGAACTGAGAATGGGGTGTACAATTGCAGCCTATTCTTTTTAAATGTAAGTGTGAAATAAAAAAGAACATTTAATAATGTCGGCAACAATGTTGCAATGTTAGATAAAAATTTGTTAGACCTTAAGATAATGTATTTATACAGACATATTGTTCACTCTAAACAATAAGAGGTATCAAAGACTTATTATCTATTCATAACGTGACTATAGATGGAGCAGCTGATATACTTTTACTTGTTTTTGAAATCTCAAAAGTTTTAAAAAGTATGACAAAAATATGGAACAAATTCAACAAATCAATTTGCAGTACCTACAAAAATGTAACCGCCTTCCTTCTCTTACAAATAGAAGAAAATTGAGTTGTTTAATGTTTTTCAGAGATATTTCAAGTAGTGAAATAAATTGCCCTGAATTGCTTCCTTTCTTTGGAATATATGATGATGAATGAGATTTCTGAATTCTCAGAATTTAAAAAAACATATACTTAATAAATTGTAATTTATGCTACTCATAGTCTGTAAGATATAGATTCTGTAGACAGGAAATAAATAAATAAATAAATTTTTATAATATTTTTTATTTAAAAAATAATAAATATATTATATAAAATAAATTAAATGATTATGCTACCCAGACCCAGTATCGTCATCCCCGTCTACCCCCGCTGAGCAGTTGCAGCAACATTAGCTGCTGCTTGAGCTACTCCAATAACTTGATAGGATGCATCTCGACCGCGTTGCACAGCTTTCTCCTGTAAATCAATTTAGATTAATAATTTTCTTAAGATATTCAAATCAAAATTCTTTACCAAACTCTTGCCGAATTTTTTAAGGAGACCAGCTTCCGACTGTCCAGAGAATAGCATCAACACAATAGCAGCAACAATGAAGAAATATTTAGTGAAATTCATTTTGAGAAAGTAGTTTTACTTCTATGTGTATCGAATGTAGTTCCAATGTAACTGTATTTAGTTGATTGATGATTGAGAGCAGAATGTACTTGCTTTTTATACTACAAAATTTAATTGGGGGCTTCCCATCGCTGAACATAGGAACATACCCTGTGTAGGTGGATGGGGAATTACATGCGAAATATTCTTCTTGTAAGTACCAAAGCAATATCAATATTTCAATAATAAGTCCACACAAAATAAATACATATATATCGGAAGCTTGAGAATAATTTTTCACATCGTTTTCGAAATTTAATTCGATTTTTAAGTGTCACCAAAACATAGCCTCAAGTCATAACCTCGATTACAACAATTGTTACACTGTTTCCTGTTCAATTTTACAATCTCCTGCTGCGAATGTTATCCTGTAGTTCTGCTCAGGGGGACACAGTGCTCTACAGATGCCCGAAGTTCTGTGATGTGACAAAATCCTCTCAAAAATCATGACACATTTTCAAGTGCAATCATCTTTGCCATCAGCGTAGTATAGTAATATCGAAATCAACCCCATTAACGAGGTTTTCCAATTGAATCGCACCAAAGTTATTATCGATTCGCGAAGGATTTGTTATAATATGTTTCCGTATATAGCACGCGTTGTGACATCACGAAAGGCCTAGCGGTAGTCTACAAACTAAACATAGGTAGGTACAGTACAGTCTCTATATGAAATTTTTAACAAGCAAAGTCTTCCTAATACCAAAGGTGATGGGGTGTATTTGCTTCAAGGCCCGTCTTCAGCATTGTTATTCAAATTAATTTTCATAATCCAGAATCCTGCAACAGTATACCACTTGCTTGTTGCTTGATACGCTGTAGGCATCACTTCAGTGTGCAGTCATTCGCAGGACCCGCGAGAAACATTTTGAATTTTAATCAGGATGATGGGGCGTCAATGATTCGTCGAATATTGTTTGAAATTAGGAAGGCGGAACAATGGTGTGGCAAGTAATATATAATTTTTTTTCTTCTCTAAATCAAGACAACCTGTCAATTTCCCATGAGGCATCAGAAAGTTGCCTGTCTACGAAACATCCCCATAAGATAGGATAGGAGTGGCACGTCAATTCGTTACTTTCCAATCAATTCCACATCCTTAATGCCGACTGATTACGTTGTACTTTTTTTTCGCGTCGCATGTGCTTTAGCTAAGATTATGTTAAATCCTTAAGCCGTCACCATCTTACAGTCAATTACGACTGGAGTTGGTTTTTTTCTTTGGTGAGGACCGCTTTTGGTTTAGCATTTTAATCAGAAGGAGGAAATTTATTTATTTTTCGCGGAGAATGGAACATGTGGTCATGCTAGAGATAGATATATAGAGAGTGACAGATAGGAAATGAAATATATTCCCAAATGTAGGTACCCGACTGTGTAAGTCACCCACTAAGAAGAGTATACAATCGTGTTGAGCGGTGTTGGGAAGCCCCTATCATAGTTTTGTAGTATAAATAACGAACGCGTTCTGCTCTCAATAATCAATCAACTAATTAGCTTTACTGCCACTACAGTCGATACACACTTACACAAAAACAAAATCACCCATCATGAATTTCAACAAATATTGTTTTGTTATAGTAGCTATAGTTCTGATGCTATTCTCGGGGCAATCGGAAGCTGGTCTCCTCAAGAAATTCGGCAAAAGTTTGGTAAGAAATTTTAATTTTATTATCTTAAGAATATTATTAATCTAAATTGATTTACAGGAAAAAGCTGTGCAACGCGGTCGAGATGCATCGTATCAAGTTATTGGAGTAGCTCAAGCAGCAGCTAATGTTGCTGCAACAGCTCAGCGGGGTTAGGAAGGGAATGCGACGGATTAGCATAATCATTTAATATATATTCTATTTATTTATTACAATTCTAATAAACTATTTATTTAAAAAAACTTAGTTTTTGCTTAAAAATTCTTCTCAGCGGAAGACGGAAACATGACTTAGTATTCATATATATTGTGAGGGAATATGTTCCTAAGGTTCCCGGTTCGGCTGTCGTTCGTTCAACAAACTCTAAAATATCAGCAAATTTTCGGCTCTCTCCAATCACAAAATAACCTTGTGGAATTTGTCTTAGAAAATGAGATTGTCATATATAGCATTTCAGGCTGCAATTGGCACCGCAGGAGCACTACTTTCAAGCCCTATCGAGGCTTTCTTTGAGTTTCTTGGCATTCTATCCTTATACCTACATGCCAGATCATATGTATCTTGATTGACTACCCAGGAGCGTAGAAACAATATAAAGGGTGATTTTTTAAGAGGTTTAGAACTTTTTTTTAAAAAAAAAACACAAAAAATTCGAAAAAATGAATGAAATATTTATTTGAATCGATAGTTTGAACCTTGCAATTTAATGTTTAAAGATAATTCATGCAAATGTTGACCGCGGCTGCGTCTCAGGTAGCCCATCCGCTGAGTCCAATTTTGGCATACTCTTTCACACATATCGGCCGGTATCTCACGAATGAATGCATGGATGTTGGCTTCCAGTGCGTCAATCGAAGCGGGCTTGTCCCTATACACATTAGCCTTGGCATACCCCCACAAAAAATAATCTAATGGTGTCAAATCGCACGATCTAGGCGGCCAATTGACCGGCCCGAAACGTGAAATTAACTGTTCACCAAACTCGCCTCGCAATTGCGCCATTGTTTCGCGTGCTGTGTGGCATGTGGCACCGTCTTGTTGAAACCACATATCATGCAAGTCAAGAACTTCCATTTCGGGCAAAAAAAGTTTGTTATCATCGCTCGGTAGCGTTCACCATTGACAGTAACGCTGCGATTCGCATCATCTTTGAAGAAATATGGCCCAATAATGCCGCCGGCCCATAAACCGCACCAAACAGTGGCTTTTTCGGGATGCATTGGTAGCTGTTGCAATGCTTCTGGCTGATCTTCACTCCAAATGCGGCAATTTTGCTTATTTACGTACCCATTCAACCAAAAATGAGCCTCATCGCTGAACACAATTTTTCGATAAAAAAGCGGATCCTCGGCCAGCTTTCCAAGAGCCCATTCACCAAAAATTCGGCGTTGTGGTAGGTCGGCTGGCTTTAGTTCTTGCACCAGCTGTATCTTAAAAGGCTTTACGCCCAAATCCTTCCGCAAAATTTTCCACGTAGTGCTGTAACAAAGGCCTAACTGCTGGGAACGGCGCCGAATCGACATTTCGCGGTCTTCTGTCACACTAGCTGATACGGCCGCAATATTTTCTTCAATACGCACAGTACGTAAACGTGTTGGTGGTTTAATGTCCAACAAAGTAAATTTGGTGCGAAATTTGGTCACAATCTTCCGAATAGACTGCTCAGAAGGTCGAGAATGCCGATCATAAAATGGAAGCAGCGCGCGATGAACATTTCGAACCGAGCACGAATTTTGATAGTAAAATTCAATAATTTGCAAGCGTTGTTCATTTGTAAGACGATCCATGGTTAAATTGCAAACCAAACTGAAGCTGTTTGACAGTAACACAAGGTACTAAACACACGTCAGCTGTCAAAACCAGTGTTGCCAAAACCAAACCAGCTAAAAAATCACCCGTTAGTTCTAGTGACAACATTCCACTAAAACTCAACTTTTAGACAACATTTTCTGCCGATTTATTGTAATTAAAGAGTTCACTCTTTCTATCTGCACTGACGGGTCCAAAGTGAACTGTGGAGTGTCCTTCCGGATTGCAAGCTCATCCAGTGTCTTCCAGGCGGAGATCCTGACTATTAAAACACCTGGAAAGATACCTTTAAATATTATATCAACCAAAAACAACACAGCTATCTTCATCGACTGTCAGTCAAGGTAACGTCCAAGCTCTTCAAGGATGTGTAAGGAGATTTTGGAACTGTGGTGCGGTTTATAATTACTCTCATCTGTGTTCCCGGACATAGGAACATAGATGGGAATGAGAAAGCCGACGATCTGGCCGAACCTGCATTGAACCTCGTGGGAGTTGGCATCGTCTCGTAGATAATAACGGCAGTAGAAAATATTCCAAAAATAGTCCAAAATGGACCTGTACGATAAAGATGATAAGATGATGCCTTTAACGTCAGCGAACAGACGGCGTTATATATGACAATAAACTACAGGGTGGGCCAAATACAAGTTTTTTATTTTATATATTATTCCATGTATATTATGGTTTTATTAGGAAGAGCAAACATTTCCATTAGCAAACATTTTGCAGTAGCGTATTATGTCACCCCAATTTTTCCGAACCCTGTTGAGGGCTGTAGCTTGGATGATATTGGTCATAGGTGCTTGAATCGTTTCCGGATTGCTGGCATTACATCGGTCCTTCACGGTTCCCCACAAAAAGAAGTCAAATCGCAGCTGTTCTCAGTCTCATTTTCAATGAAAAATAGTCCAATGATGCCACGACTCCACAATCAGCTACATTCTTGTCTGCACCGTACGACGACGGGAGCTATGAGTGTTCTCTCCTAGCATACTAGCTTCACGGATTTTCTGCACTCCACAACTTGCTTACAGCAGGCGCAGTTTTCAATATTTCCCAACGTTGTTCAAGCGTAAAGCGACTCATTTCGTTCCGCAGAGGTATGAAACTGACTTTATGTCAAGATTTCGAGCAGAAAACAGCTGTCAAAATCCAAATAATATATGATTTAAAAAGAAACCACTATAAGGCCCATCCCTTAAGAGATTATGGGTCGGTTTGATCGTGTACGTTTGAGGTCTGCAAAGAGGCGAATTCTTGTGCATGGCGGGGAATCGACTGCTTCGGGTTCCCACGTACATTTCTACGCAAAGCGATAATGTTTCAGTCGTTCTGTCTTTCCTTTGACCAACAGATTTTGAATGGCCACCAGTCATTAGAGAGTCGACTTTGAAGGGGCACCGAGTCTGCGGGGCACAGCGAGCGAAAATTTCCAACGAACTAATACTCATTTTGATAAAGGGGTATTATTTAAACGTGTATCTTGCTTTAGCTATTTGGCATCTTTGACTGAATAAAAATAAACAGACATTTATTGGGGAAAACAACGCACTTTTTCCGAATTTAAATATTCAAATCTATTCTCAATAGGAATACAAATAAGTGCAAACATATTATATATACTTTCTAACAAAGTATGGAATTTACTCTCATTAAATTAAAACGATCTAGCTAATCAAGCACCCAAAACCACCTGAATATATTTTGTACGTGCCTATTTGTTAGCTTACTCGAATAATCCATTCAAATAAAAGCTGTGGTTGTGGTTTTCCCCTTGCCTAAATGGTGGCGTTGCCTAAAAAAAGATCCCGCGTAAAATTTGTAAACGTGATTCCCATTCGCTTCCGCAGTCAGTCAGTCAACACAGCAATTAATTTTCGCTTAGGGGGCTCGTCTGGACAGCATCTACAGATACAGAAAGGCCAAGAAATCTATGAATCATTTGCGTATTATAATGGCCCGCATGTATTCAGTTAGTGGATTTTATTATTCAGAACCGGTAGTTCTGCGGTTTTGTGTTTAATAAATTTACTATAATCTCGTCTGGTAGTAAAGTAACCAGTACAATGACTTTATTATTGATCGGTAATATCAATTAGCACATGTATCAGAGGAACTAAATTGATAACGATAAACCCGTAAAGGTCTTGTGGATTTCAACAGGTATTAGTTGTAAATATGTTTAAATCAGGAGTCATCTAGATGTTTTTTTAAAGGCAACGACGATTCAAGGAATCAAGTTGATAACAAAAATCAGTTTCAAGTTTTGAGACACCCCTCAGAAAAGCCTTTTAATGCTGAAATTCCCCAAGTACCTTTCTCCAAGTAAACAAAAGAACATGATATCAATTGGGGATTTTATGCAGAACATGCTGTAGTCGAAATTTTAACTCTAATTAGTTCCAACGAAACCTCAAATTATATTACTTAGTTAAGCTGAGTTATTCGTGTTAAATGATTGAATTAATGAATGATTCTTTATTTATATTTTAGTAATTCACGATGTTAATTGTGAATCCACCTTAACGTCGTGTTTGACAAATTCAAACATGGAGAGGTACACAACTGAGCAGCGCGTTAAGATTGTTGAAGCCTTTTATGAAAATGTTCTTTCAAATCAAAATGCATTTCGTGCACTTCATCTTCAGCGACGAGGCACACTCAGTGGATTCGTTAACAAGCAGAATTTCCGCATTTGGGCAAATGATAATCCACGAGTGATTGTTGAAAAGCCGATGCATTCCCAAAGAGTGACTGTTTGGTGCGGTTTATGGAAATCGGGCCGTACTTCTTCGAAAATGAGGCTGGCCAAGCAGTTACCGTGAATGGTGTTCGCTATCGCGAGATGATAACGGACTTCTTGCCAGAATTTGAGGATATGGACCTGGACATTATGTGCTTTCAACAGGATGGTGCCACTTGCCACAGAGCCAACGAAAGAATGGCGCGAGAAATTCAATGGCCATGTTATTGCACGTATGTCGTGGCGATGTTAATTTGCCGTCGTGTGATGTAATCGTGTGATTTGACACCGTTGGACTTCCTTTTTTGGGGATATTTAAATAAGTCAATAAGCCAAGAACAATTCAACAATTCATTAGGCCAATATTTTGTTTCAAGATAAATTACGTTCATCAGAAAATTTTTTACATCGTGCATTTTCGTTGGACCACCCTTTACCTTATAGAAACTTACATGTTATAAATTATAAACTTTCTACTTCAGCCTTATTAGGAACTTATTTTTAAGTATTTCTCTTAACAAATTCAATACATTTTGTTTTAAATGATCTAAAGTTTATATCACATTGAATGCCAATTAAATCCTTTGTAGACGATTGTATTTCGGACATAAAACCGAAGTTGGTAGGGTTACGTCTTATCTCATTAAGTTTATGTTTTGACGAATTACCAACGTCTGTTTACCGTTGAGCAATGTAAGAGCGTCTAGCATATACCTTACTGGGGTAAATCTGTTGCACCTCAGGATGCTCCTCATAGCTTTGTTTTGTAGACCCTGGTAGCAGCAGGAAAACGAAATTGTGGAACAAAACTCAACATATGAGTTGACTATGGTTTTTTTTAACTCATTAACTAATAAAACAAACAAAAGGAGATAATTTAATTTAAAGACAGTTTTTGGGCTCAAAATGCCTGCACTTAATACTGAGTAATAAAATGTTGTGTATCCTGTAAAAACTGCGACAAGTATGCCTCACAATTTTTTTCCAGTTACTAAACGGGCTACTGAGACACGGCAGCCTTCCATCCTCTGCGATCCCGGGCAAGCTGCTTCCAGTTGTCCAGACCAAGTGCTCTGGGATCCGCGATTGCTTGGTCTTTAAAACGGAGGTTCGGTCTTCGAGCGGTCGTCTCGAACCTGGCGGCTAGGATTCGAAGATCTTCTTGGCTGGAGCGTTGTTGTCCATTCGCTCGATGTGTCCGAGCCAATGTAGTCGACGTTTCTTGGCTTTTTGGACTACATCCACATCGTGGTACAGCTCATAGAGTTCACGGTTGTATCTTCTCCTCCATTCGCCCTCCTCGGTGGACAGATGATTGTTTGTTTGTTGATAGCATATATTTAGTCTTGTCCTCGTTAACTTCAAGGCCAACTAGTTTCGCCTGTTCTGCAATAGTCGTGAAAGCCTCTATTCAATTTGGCTGACCCCGCGTATTTAGCTAATTCTGACGATGAGTTGACTAATATAGCTGTAGATGATCCGGGTGATGCTAACACGCCATCAACTTCGACTTCTAACAGACCTCAGTGCATTGTTATAGTATTAAATTCATCGAATGCAGAACAGGCAGAATGTAAACATCTCATAATTTCGCCGTGGACACACATTACTCGAGGTAAGAACAACTACATTTGGTCATCGTAACCACCTTCATCTCTGCAAATTTGCAAGCAGGTCGGCTGAAAGGAATATTATTCACGTTATGCCAGGACCAAAACAATGTGGCAGTAATATTATAAATCTATTGGAGTGTTTTGGATTTTAGTTTACACTTAATATGATTAGAGAAATACTCCATCGTACTAACGAAAATATTGAGGTCAAATCAGGAAAATATCAAGTAAATAGCTTCCAGCAAAGAAGAACTTCAAGCACTACGTGTCATATTATTTTTAACCGGTGCGATGAAATGTATTCACCTGGCAAGTAAGAAACTTTTAGATTCTTCACTTTGCAGATCTAATTGCTACAATGAGTCATGACGCTTTGATTTTATCATACGATGTCTTTGTTTTGATGATCGTAGCAGCCGAGAGGTCGGAAAAAAGCAAGACAGATTTGCTCCAATCCGAAGTATAAAGGATTCAACAATGTCGTGATCTATACAATCGGGGTTCATAGGTCCCGATAGATGAATAACTGCTTGCATTTAGGGGGCGATCCCCTTTCAGAAAGTACAACATACCAAACAAACTTGCTAAATATGGAATAGAGATTGTCCTAGCATGTGATGTTAACACTTAATATATATATATGTTTGATGCCTGCCTATATTTAGGAAAAAAACAAAGACACGTCTGCTACTGAAAATCCTCTCGGTAGCTACTATTGCAAGCTGCTTACAAGAACAATCCATGGGACCGAAATGTTGCAACAGATCATTTTTTTAAATCAGTGCCTCTGTAGCTGAACAGTTGATTGCTGGGACAATTAGGAGCAACAAAACAGAAATCCCCAAAAGTTCAAACACACTACATCACGTTTGGTTGCAACGTCTATTTTTAGCTCAAAAAACAGTTCTTCTTCTTTCGAACCAGCTATTGATCCAGTATCACAAAAACTGTCTAGTCGTACAATTCAACAATATGACCAAATGTGTGGTCACTTAAGTTGTAGTCGTAAGATAAGGCGTTGGCCGCAGTGTTTATTTTACGGGATGTTGAATATGGCGCTTTTGAATAGCTATATCCTTCATGTCTCCAATTGCTATGCTAAAAAAAATCCAGCCAGTTAATAGGAGAAACTTTATGATAAGATTAAGCAGTGACTTGTGAAAAAATTGGCAAAGGATACGTCGTGGAACAGCGCCCCACTATGCAGAAACGAGTTCGTGGAGCGAAGTACTTAATTTGCCTACTTTTAAAAATTTTGCACCTTGTCCTGAATCATTAAAAAAGAAAAGAGATCAGTATGCAGCTTTTGTCCTGGGAAAAAACGACGCAAGAGCGAGTACTAATGTGCAAAATGTGACAATTTTAAATCAATGCGGAAACCACAATTCTTGTGATACATTTCTAAACTTTTTATTGTTATGAAAGCGTTTAGTTTTATTTATTGGTTTTGGCAAGATTATGGAATTTTTAAAAAAAAATTATTTTTGTTCTTTTTTTTTAAGTCGTCACTTATTTGAAGAGTGAAAAAAATGTGTTCTATAATTTAAGGTTCATTATTAAAATTCCAATGAATATTCAAAATAAGTATGTATATTCAAAATATATGAATCGTCAGGCGATTTTTCAAAAGCAGCCTCCCAGGCGAGGATTAGTGTTTAGCGACAAAAAAAGATTAGTACTCCAGTTATCAGTGAGTATTCGTGGACTTATTTCTTCAAAATCCGATTTGTTCCTTAGCTTCCAGCCTATTGTTTTGAGTTGGTCTAGTGTTATTTGACGGAATTTGAATCTATTTTCTGTTCGGTTTATGTAATTAACATATTCAGTGTCCTCGATTGATTCTCCCGTTGGGTACCGTACTTTTTTCTTAGGGCTGCTATGATTTGATTGTAACTCGCTCAGTTGAACACTGTAAGTTTAAACCTTTCAAACATGACAACCTTTATCACAACATCGTCCCTGGCGGGGAGAACGTAATATTTTGAAGAAAAAAACATAAACATTTTTTAACACAGTTCACCATCACTTAGCTAGAAGTTGTTGAATCTCAAAAAGAGACACCCCACATCAAAACACATCAAATTTTTTAACCCCACGTCAATGTCGATTTCTATTCAGTGGCATTATGGAAATAGTCAATGTAATCCAATCATCTCCCTTTTTTTTTGTCAGTGCCCGTAAAGGACCTTTGCAGCTAAGTATACTATAAAACCCATCAACATACTACGAGATGGAAGTTTTCCCTTGAAATATGCTTTGTCCATTTTTTTTCGGTTGAAACGAACTTCAAATGTTCTTGATGGACATGGTTGTTACATTTTCGCCAGTTTGTGGATGAAATTATGTTAAGAACTAAACCCTCTGGACTTCTTTCAGGAGGAGTGTGCCAGTGCCACATTATCACATATTTGTTTCGTTCAAACAAGTGGATCTGTCTCATTTGTACAGAGTATCCCTTTCGATAAACTTGAGGTGATAAAATTTTACAACGGCTAGCGTTGTCGTTTGAAATTGATATCGGTTCTCATTCATTATAAATGAGGCAAGCAGGATAGGGTGAATCGGTTGCAACTACACAAACATGAAGACCTAAGCACACATGAATGTATTTCCGAATTGACGGCTAATGCGATTTGGTCAAGTAGCCATTTAGAGTAATAACGCAACTGTGTCCGTGTTAGTGATTTGGGATTTTTCTTTCAACATTCGGAGCACTTGTGTACAATTTTAAATCGATTTTGAATGGTACTATTCATTGGCATTGGGGATAAAGATGCGATATTGCATAGTAATCTGCAAATTGATAGCAGGTTATTGGGCATTCAATGGCAGTGTTGAACTTATGCAAAGTGGTCTCGACAAAAATTTGCTGTTTGAAAAGATTTAAAGTGATTGCGTACTAAAATTTAAAAGCATACAAATACATACATCGTAGCCGTATTTTTATGAGGATACGTTAAAATAAATTTGAAGGCTTAAAATGATTACTTAATTTACTTACATTACCGTGAATAGGATCCGTTTGAGACAATAACGCCTTCCATCCTCTGCGATCCTGAGCTCCCTGCTTCCTTTTATCCAGACCAAGCACTCTGTCATCAGCGAAGGTTTACCTAACCTACCTACCTACATAACCTAGACTTATATTTCTTTTATGTACAGCCCCTTTATATTCCTCGCAGAACTCGCAGTATATATATTTTTAATGAGCATCAGATTAAATAGGGTTACCAACAGCGGTATTTTGGCCTGGAGACTCCGGGAATTTGCTCAAATCTCCGGGCTGCGTGCCTAGCCGAAATTTTTCCGGCCCGCCAGGTTTTAAATGTTTATAATTTCTTTAAACCTAAAAATCGTTTATAGGGATAAAAAATTAGCTTTCGTTTACAGTGACAAATTGTTCGGAAAATGTACAAAGAACAAAACGGGTAAGGGCGCATTAGGTCTTATTTAACCTAAGCTAATACCATTTTCACACCGCATTGAACTCTGAGTTTTTGCAAAATCTCCTGAAACCTCCATCCTTTCAATGGTGAGGTTGTCGAAGCAAATGCACATTTTAACACATACTACAGAACAGATTTTCAACTGTGTTACAAGTCAACTTCAAGTCACCTAAGAGTCAGATTACCGATTTCTTGAACGATGATCACGCGAACTATATGAGGATTTAGGGATTGTTAGCTTATAGTGGACTTGCAGTGCACTTGCAACTTGAACGCAATAATATTTTATTAGGTTTTATTTTTCAATGGCTCACTGATACGTCAAATAAATCCCTGGTAGTGTTCGAATAAATGTTAGGTTAGGATAGTCATAAAACATACGGACGGAATACGCCAATTTTTGGCAGTAATTAATGATCTTGTTATTTTACTGTGGCTGTTATTATGCTGTTCTTAATAAATTTCTTTTTATCCCCGACAAATTTTCTATAAAATTTAAACTAGAAAGTCATATGTAGGAAGTAAAGGTTTTTTTTTTAATTGATTTTAAATAAGAAGTTGTAAGCGTCGATTGTTTTATTAGGTAGCAATGTAGCTTCTTGTTAGTTAGATAAAATCACATGATGTGCGCAATTAAACTTGCAAAACTTTCTGCCACTTTAACTCGCCACTCTATGAACCTACCTTCAATTTTTTAGTTTTTACTTTTGTTATAAAAGAAAAAAATTAATGAAAAAATATATTTAATATCTTTTTGGAAAAAGGGACTCTCTTATATTAAGTATGCATTGTCACAAACAATTGGCAAAAAAAAATCTCCGGGCCGGGCCTTTGATAGGGTTGGTAACCGTGCCCATAAGCCACTCTAATTAGCGAGTTCTTTGGCTTAGTGTATCTAGTTGCGCACTCCAAACAAGTCGAGGCCATCTTTAGCTTTTCGCGCAATCTAAGGCGAGGTCGTCCTCTACCGTGCTCGCCCTCCGAATAAGATTTGAGGATTCAGTTGCGTTGGTGTAAACTCGCTATACATTCGCTATCAAACCATAATCAGGTCTATATCGATGTCGCTGTACAGTTAGACTTCTCCAGAACACGCCAACTCAAAATATCTTATGAATTTTTTTAAATGACCAAGGATATCTGCAACCATAATAAATGAGTGGGATTGGGATTATCAAGGTCTTAAATATGACACTTCAAATTCGCCCCAAACTTACCACTCCCTTATGTTTTTTTTTTCAAATCTAAACCTAATAAAATTAACTAACCAAATTATATCTGTTTCACTTTCAAAAACAATCTATTTCAGAACAAAATTTCAAAAAGTCTTTGTTACATTTGCTGATTTCCAAAACTACAAAAATGCTTTGATATATATTTCAAAGACGGTTTGATTGCCAAAGGAAAAGAATATTCAGCAAGGATTCAATATCGAAACAGAATCATTAAATCAAACCTATGTCAAGATTCTTTAAGACCTCGTCCTTAAAAACGTTATTTGTGATTATCTCAAAACAAGAAAATGTGGAATACGTCAATTTTTAATCTATGGGACACCAATACAGTCAGCGATATTGTAAGTTATTCAATATACTTTTGAAATGTCGTATCTTGTGTGTTGGCTTGTGAGTTTTGTAAAAAAATGTCGTCTCAGTTGCTTTGCCTAAATCCATTAATAACATCAAAGGTCTTTGCTTGATGTTGCAGCGTGCTTTCTCTATCCTGCACAAACGGACGAGGTTAGCAGGGATGACAAAACAATACATGTCTCTGTATAGCTCGTCGCTAAAGGTTCTTTGATATGCGGTTTTAAAATTGATTAAAATTAAATATCGAGTGGAACTTCTTGGGTATTCTCGAGAATACCCAAATCCTACGGTCTCATTCGAACGTTGACAAATGGTTTCAGGCGCTCGCTCTGTGCGACAGATAATATCTTAGACGATATGTTTGGGCGCAGTTTGGAGAGTCTCCAAACAGGTTTTATTCTTTGGACATACATTTGGACAAAGTTATTTAAATGAATGTAAACATTCAGAATAACGACACCGCCCAACGATTTGCTGTTGGCTTAACTGAGTAAGTCAACTCCTTAAAAGGTATAGGTAGATAGGAGAAAAGCTATATACATATAATGTGTTTTCCCGTATGCAAACAAACCATCGGTTAACTTTTAATTGTAACTATTTACATAAACATGTAATTGTTTTTAACTATATTAAAATAAATAATTTATATTTCCCATAAAACTAAATAAAAAAAAATCGGTCGTCCTTTGCCTCATCCTCTTGCTGTAGCTGCGACATTAGCTGCCTGTTGCGCGATCTGAAGCACTTGAATTGAAGCATCACGAGTACGTTGCACGACTTTTTCCTATCAACGAAAACAAAAATTCAACACTTTTCCTTTTTTTTTGTACAAAAACTACTCTTACCAATTTTTTACCAAATCTTTTTAACCAACCGGCTTCTAATTGTCCCGTAAAAACGGCAAAAATCAATATAAGTACGAGAAATATTTTAAAGAAATTCATTTTGAATATGAAATTTAAATAAATAAATTCACAGGAATAATTCCAAGCTAAACAATGGGAAGCGTGCTGCTTGTTTTGTTAATAATCGACAACTGAAGACAATGCTCCAATTTGTATAAATATATGTTGTAGAGATAAGCCATTCTCCAGAGATTATAATTATTTAATAATAAATTGTATACAAGAAAAATATTATTGATGCCAGACGGGGATGCCCCAATCCAATTATAGCTTTTACGATAAGGAAAGATGTTTAGGAACATTTTTCGTTTTCTTAAAAAAAAAATATCAATAGCTAACACATTTCAATGACAGTTACCTCTTATTAATTTGTTTTCTCTTCTGGCCATTTTCTTAAAAAAAAAAACAACACAGAAAAGGGTTAAATCTTCCAATAAATGTGACTAATTAGGCCATTTAGGATAAGAGAAAGCCTTCTGTTGCACGAGGTCCACTCATTTATTATGACGAGAGAAAAAAAAAAACCTTGGAAAATCTGATACTAATTATGTAAATTAATCAGCACGAGAGCCTGGATAATAAACAGTTATTCAAGGTGAAGGGGTGATTCCACCTACTGACGCATTTAATTGACCAATTTTTTACTTGTTAATTGCACAAAAAAAATTCGTCATTTTGGGGGTTGATGTTCAAACGCCCCACCATCCATTCCGATAGCAGAAGGAGTGTGAAATGGTTTATTAAAACATAATTAATTGGATGAATTTTTTGTAGAAGAATTTAATAAAAAAAAAGTAAATGAGAACTTAATTGACACGACTCTGACACGTGATTAAGTGTCAGGGAGGGTTTCTCGAACTGAGTTGCGTCGGTAGTCAACATCCTTTATTTTTTATTACTTTAACTGCTTTACGATTGCCATAGTGAGGTCATCATTTCTAGCGTCTTTATTCACCGTTAACTATGCAACATTTCAACCCTCATCGGTGACGTTATTTAGAAAAAAATTCCGATTGACCTGAATCCTGATCCATGCATCCAAAGTCACGTACAAATTACCCAAATCATTGGATAGCCAACTGAAACGGAGTTAATGTGCCCTCAAGGCAGTAACACATTTGGTCCTGTTAATTGGGGAGACTTTTAGTGAAGCAATGAGATGAATATTAAAATATTTTGACGAACAATTACGACTTAGTGATTCTACAGTGCAAGGAGACGGGAAATGTGTCCGAACATTCTCCACTCTGTAGCTCTTATGTACGTTATTCAGTTGAATACAGCCAGGATATTGTTGAACAATAGGTTCTGGTTTCAAAAGCAACATTTTGTCAGATCTATTGTACTTAAAAGTTCTTAGAGAATGCTGCAGTTCGTTTGAGTGGAATGTTAAACACCTCTAATTTATATTAATAATTTAGTAAGATACGCATAAAAAATGGGGGGAGCGGGTTTTATATAATTTCAACACTGAGACCAATCCAATACTGCTGTTATTGCAGTTGTGCGATCCAGGACTTTTTAATCCTGATTGAAGGGGATGTGGGAATACTAACTGAGTAATATTTAAATTTTTTCAAGATGAATTTTTAGACGAGGCTTTCTAGGATGTCTGAAATTTTATTTCGTCAGAAATATTTACTCAAAGCTCTTCCAACCCGTGGCGTCTTTGCCTGAAACACAGCAGCCTTCCATTCTTTACGGTTGATTATGGGCATGGTGCTTTTAGTTATCCTTTAAACGCACTGAAGTTTTTTTGGTACAAGGGTCATGATGTAGTGCATGCACCCTATTAAAACATGTTTGAACATATGATGATACTGGGACCACTGGTTGTTGGCTTCTTTGGTAGGTAAATGGACAGTAAATAGTTTCTCACTCGGACGCTATTTGAAAGCTTTGAAAACTTCAGGTGTGCTACAGTGCGTCAAACATTCTTCATTTTTCGTCCATCTGCCGAGTTTAGAATCTAGCCTCAATAAGAAAGTAAGCTTCGCATCGATTAGCTTTGTTTGCTGTTCGTCAGGCTCTAAGAAATAATTGAACTCATTGAATGGGCTTTAGCCTGATATGTAGTGATGTGGCAGCATCCGGTCACTTATCAGTTTGACGTTGACCTTCCGGATCCATTTGAGGTGGATTGGTATCCTAGTTAATTTCATATCATTGAGGTGATCGGGAAGTTACCCCGATTGCACAAGCCGCAACTAGTGATTGCGGTGCCAGTACCCCACTTCGGGGATGTGAGAGCTCCCATTGGGCCATAAATGGCTCATTCGCCACCGTCTCTTTTCAAAAACCCTGACTAAACAAACCTCTTACTGAACTCAGCACCAAATATGTCGAAGTAGCTTACGCAGCGTACGTCTAGTTAAATTCATCCGCATTAAGTCCTCCGTCTTAGGAGCTAGGCTTCCGAGACTCAATCAGCCAATCATCTTAGACAGAGCATTATAGTATTGCTTTTTCCTTCTTGTTCAACGTTCGCGCAAGTCATGTCTGGTTGGACACGTCCAGTATCCGGTGGTTAAAACTATAAAATGGTAGAATAGGCACTAATATTCTAGAACACCGCGAAACATTCTGAAGTAAGAACTGCCATGAGAAGTAAAAATGAGCCGTTCGCAACAGCCATTTAACTATAGGTCTCTAAAATGTATGTTCGCCCACACAATGGTTGAAGAAGCTAAGCTTTAGGCCCTAGGTTTAGGGCCGTATGCGCCTCATATAAATACTAAATACCAGTACAAATATTTCTTGTTCATGTAGTTATCATCCTCCGGGTTTTCATCCTAAATTAAAATGGAATCAGTAAATCATTTGTTAAAACTTTAATTATGTGACACGTAGCGCACTAAGCTTGCTAAGCAGCCGTGTAAATGTGTTTCCCCAGCCAACAACCATCGTGCGTCGTCAGTTTATTGTATCGCATTGCTAAATCATCAATTTTTCTTCTTCTTCCCAACGTTCTTGTTCGATTTCGCTTTAAAAGCATATTAGCTTTTCTCATACGCTTAACGTAGGTCGTAGCTATTGCCTTAAAACATCCAATGGAGGCCTGCCATTCAAATCCAATTAAAACCGAAAAATAATTAATACCCAAGCTGTGGCTGCTGCTCTAGTAATTTTCGATTCCTTTAGGGAATTCGACACGGATATTTATTTAAGTTCATATGTGTGCCATATCCTTTAATTGAGGGGTTTCTTCAAGAAATACATGCATCGTATATCCCTTTGACAATGCGAAGGGATGGGAATCTATTTGGTACCTACCTACAGTTTTTAGGCTTGGCAAAAATGCCTATTAATTCACTACGTTTACGGAGTACCACAAGGAGTTAAATAAGACTTTTTTGATTAATTAACGCGTCTTTTATAAACGATGTTAGACTTTTGCTCAAGGTGTCTAACCGGCATCATTAAAAAGTCGAATTTATTGGATTCACCTGAAAGGGTATGGAAAAATTGTTTCACTTTCGCAATGCTCCAGTAGCACAGGGGAAGGAGGAAAAAGAAGACAAGAGTTTTTCGCGGGCTTTATTGTGTGAAACCACCGAAGAGGAAAAAACATTCGCTTGTAAAAAGGGTTCACTGGGGGGTGGGATGCGTGAAAGTAATCTGCATATGTGATTACCCGGTGTATATGGTTAACAAACACGCTCCTGAGCACACATGTGCTGCAAACACTAAAGGGTTTTTCTCATTTTATTTTAAAAAGGGAAGAAGAGGATGAGGAGTAGGCATTTTTTCCTTCATTTGTAATGTTTGCTCTATTTTGAATGAGCCGCCGCCGGTCTTGTGGGTTGTTGTATGCGGAACAATGATTGCATACGAGTATTTCGTAAAAGGATTAACTTTCTCTTTGACTGATTAATTATGTCCCATTATGATAGAAATTGGTGAAAGGAGTCCGCTTCCTTTTAATGGAACATTACAAGCGCGCTGTTATTGCTTTTGCGGGTAAATAAATAGATTTTGCGAGTCTTCGTGGTTAGTAATTTTGTATCGTTAGTGTTCCCTTGAGGTTGCATCAACACGTGTGTTAGGAGATGTGTGGCAGAATGAGTCGGAGGATAAGGAATCTGCGGCCATTCAGGAATCAATTTTGATGATGATTTTTTAGGCGTAGTTTTTTTTTAAAAATCGAATAAAACACTCAAATTTGCAACAAATAATCAAAATGGTTATTGTTATCGATAAATAGGCCTTTGCCATTTACGTTTTAAAGACGACTTCAAGTAAATGTTGTCCACGGCTCCGTTTCAAATGGTCCATTCGGATGTTCCAAATTTGCGTCACTTTTTCGAGCATTTCTTCCACGGTCTTTTTTGAATAAAAATGGACCGATGATGCCACCAGCCCATGAACCACACCAATCTGTCGTTTTTTCGGGATGCATCGGTAATTTTTGCCTGGATGTATGTCAGACTTTTGCAAGAGGTGGGGCGGCGAATAAAAACTTTTAAGTGATAAGGGGCGGATTTAAAGCTGAGTGCCGTCGCGTAGCAATATAACGGCCTTAACCACTAAGCGCCCTGCAATATGACCCGGAACACATGCGAGACTCAGGGAGTTCAGTCTTTCAACCGAATTTAACGAGTTATTGCGTTGAAGCACTAACTTAGAAGTGGTTAAAGGCTAAAAGAAGGCTTTATGTGCAGCTTGGCTATAGGCACAAAACTTCTACCCCTGCCCCCCCTGGTCTTTATAATATAACGCATGGCATTAGAATAGCAATCGCTTGAAGACCGTTGCATATGTGCCTTTTGAGGAGAAAGGCTTTACCTTGGTTGTTAACAGATAGATAGTAATTAGTTTAAAACTATTAATTCTAACACTCGAAGAACGCAGAAATAAATATATTGTTTTTTTGGCCCATTTTAGAATTTGTTCGTATGCAAAATCATAATGAGCAACGGCGCCGATTTATAACTTAAGTGTATGAAATGAATGAAGAGCTGTGTTTGTACTGATAATTGGCATTTATCAATTTTGAGAGTGCTGACGGCACCACCGTAACCATATTTTTTGAGCGCTACAGACAAAAATTTAAAGACTTTGGTTTGCTGAAAGTTGCGATCTGTGCGATCTGCCGTTATGGTGGCCCTTGGGGCTTTTTCAAATCTCGCGATTACTACAACAAACTACAAACCTTGTGCCAATACCTAGAAGGTGATCATTTGATAGATATCATTATTACAACTTAATCTTTTAATCTACAAAGCCTTATAGACTCTTACCTTTTACAGGCACTTACTTACATAGGCAGCGCTACAGTCCGGAGTGGACCTGGGCCTCAACCAATAAGCCTCTCCAATTAGCGCGGTCTTTTGCTATATGCCTCCAGTTGCGCACACCTAGTTGGTTGAAGTCTCCTTCCACTATAGAGTTTCCTTAGTTATTCGAGAGATGGTTTTACTATATAATTGCCTTCTCAGCCCAAAGAAACATCGATTGGCAAGTGTTATTCTTCGTTTGATTTCTGATAAGATGTCGTTTTCAGACAAAGTCCGTTAGAACCTCAAAGATATAGCTGGCGATTGTGACATTCTGCCCGATTCGTCGATGTTGGGTGTCCCTTCTTGTTGATAGCATATGCTTTGTTTTGCCCAAGTTAACCCCGCTAAACCCATTTTTGCCTGTGTTCTACCAATGATATCAATTTCGTCGGCATATGCAAGTTGCCTCTTGTGTTGGCTTGTGAGTTCTGCACAATTTCTTCAAGTATGATGTTAAAGAGCGTCGCCTTGCCTGAATCCTTTTTTGATATCAAAGGGATCGATTAAGTCCTTACCGACCTTGATGCAGCAGCGAGCTTTTTCCATCGTCATGCTGCATAGACGGACGAGATTAGCAGGGATGCTAAAACTACACATGGCTTTATATAGCTCGTCTCTATAGCTATACTCTCGTACAGCTTTGGAAAAAAATTATTAGTGGTTTCCACGACATTCTTTACTTTGTTGTTGAAAATGACTACCTCATATTCAATCATTAACAACTGCTTGTTGCTGTGAACATGGATTATATCAAAATTTGTAAGAAAAAAAAACACTGCAAAAAAACCCAAATCCATCCTCAGTCCCCCTTCACTTGAAAAGTGAAGCTAATCTCCTCACGTTCTGCACCTCATTTCCATCAAATAATTTCTCCTCGGGCTACAAATTACCACAACCCTCTCACTAAAGCTCTTGGCTATCTTTTCTCACAACTTCTATTTCAATCCTAACCCCACTCATACATTGAACACAATAATAATTTGTGTAACATGTGGGCCAATGAATTCTCACAAATGAACGAACCAAAATGACCATTCAATTTTACGACCCTGGTTTTGGTGGTTATGCTGGCTACACGGCCATATACTTGTCACTTAAAAACACATCTTGTTGCCAATTTTGTGGAAATAAGGCCCTCGGGCGACTTCTTCTTGTACGCAAGTTGAATATGAACGACCAATACTCGTATATTGGCGATGAAGAAGGGCATTCCTTACATTGTGGGTGAGATGACCGAAAAGGATTAAAGGGAAAATTAAACGAAAATATTTTCGAAACCGCGCATTGCATATTTATAATATAAAGAAATATTTAAGATGGAAGTTCTTTAGACTTGCCCGAGGTTAGCTTTTCGTTGGACAGAAGGAGTATATATTTTTATAATATCTATCTACTCGAAGGATACAAATTATTGAACGTGGGTTGTGTTGTGATTTAAAATGACATCTTTTGAGATATATGTTGTTAAGAAAATATGGGACAATGAATAGATAGATTACATGGTTAGACTACTACCGATGTGTTCCATACAGCTTTTGTTTTAGCTATTTCCCTTACAAATAGAGATACGTTAAATTTTAAAACGTAAGGAAGGCCATTTAGACTATTTTCGAGGTAACTTTCGCAAAAAACTGTTCCCTGTTCATTCTCTTAATGCAGTCAACAGACAGAAAATGCATATGCAAAAATGGAAAACAAGGGCATCAACTCCGCACATGTTAGCGGAATTATTTGTTATGAAATTGCGTTCTGTGATGATTAATGGTTTAACTTAAACAAAAATAAAAATTTAAAGCCGTATGCCAAGGACTATCAACACTATTTTTTAGGTATGTTAAACGTTTACGTTTTCTCTTCGAGATAGACGACATAGTGAACCCAAAATTGGTACATCTTTTATGTGTGGCGCGAAGTTAAGAATCAATAACTTGTCTCATGTACGGAAACTTGTTTTGTTCAAATCGTTAAAGTAGTTGAATAAACTCAGTTTAAAATTCAGAGTCTTGTTGATCTGCTTCAATATATGTATGCATTTCTCGTGTAGTGGCATGATTCCACACTAAAATCCTTTGAATATAAAACTTCTGCAGCTTTCCAAATTATAATGACACATATGACCCCATACTTGTGCAATAAAGTTTAATGCTTCTTTTTCTTTTCGTATGTATTTTAATAATAAAATATAGAAAAATTCTAAACTTAAAAAAAATCAAAAACAAAAATATAGAACACAAAATCTAGGAAACAATGACTAGAATGACAGACTTTAATAAGAATTTTAATAAGGACGAAGTTGAGTTCCTATATACTTCGTTTATATATAACTTCACTTTTCATAAACTCAATTTTGCACCTACATATTTCACATCCAACGTTTTCTTCATATAAAAAATTTCAAAAAAGAAAAAACTTACTTTTTATTATCCGAGATTATTCTAGATTTTTGTCTCTCTACAGATTTTTTTATTGTATTTCTATAGTTTATTGTAAATTTCAATAAATAAATAAATAAATAAAAATTCTCATCTGTCAGCTTTGCTTTAAATTATCAACTCTAACCTCAGAACCTATACACATTAACGATCTTAAATATCTTATTTTCCAAAATATTTCACTCCTCAATATGATCACAAGATATTCAATCCGTTTTCCGTCGTATTTCAAAATATGTTGAATTTTTAAATGATATTCGATGATTTAAGCTAATTTAGTCATTTTATATTCACTGAACAAAGTCGTTGCGACTGAGTTTAACTTAGAGGATTTGGAATAGGATCTGAAAGGAATGCCATTCCCTGGATTTTACTACAAAAATAGCCAAAAAATAACATAGCAGAGCTTACAATATCATATTCAAATTGATCTTAAGTTCAGTAAGTACAACGCAATAGCTTTTGAAATCTTTAGTTAGATTAAAATATAATACTAACGAAACAAAAATGCTCCATAAAACAAAAACATTAATCATTTACGTAACTTCTTACTACAATCTGGTATAGAACTGTTATTCTACCAAGAAGCCTCTTCAGTTACCGCGGCCTTTAGCTTTATCCCTCCAAATACGTTCTTGTTAAGATGCTGCAATGCTTTCCTCTACTGTTATTCAGCGGGCTGAAACGTCTGAATCGTCTGAAACGCTTAATGCAAAGCTTTTTTGACCAAGTCGATGTCGTTGTAGATAAGGTAAGTCACAATGTTCATATAAAATGTTACTTGAAATCAAGCATGGGACTAGATATAGAGGTATCTCGCATAAGCGTCTTACGTAACAAATAAACTGACCCAATATCTGCCCCCATGCTCGCTTAATTATATCTTATCAGCAATTTTATGTTGTAATTACCAGCGTGAGAAAAGACATAGAATTGGCGCTTCTTGCGTATTGTATTTCAGCTTAAATGCCTGTCCTCATGCTTACCAATAGTATCTACCCATAAGGTACAAATTTGTTTTAATTCTACCTTCGGACAATAAAGTCTTAGTATTAGCTGAACAGCATCTAAGCTCTGCCAAATCTGTCCGTAGCACAAATTCATAAGTATACGGCAATTTAATTTTTTTTAGATAAGCTTTAAGTAAAATTAATTCTGGTTTATGCTCTTAAGAAAGTGTGTGACTAGGTAAGTAAAAGTAAAGTGTGTCGGTAAGGTAAGTCTATGCCGACACCGACTTCGGATAACTTTGAAGCTAACCATCGCATAAACAAAACAAGTTGAAATAATATTTAAGCGGTCGAGTGCTTAGAAACATAGCTGCATTGACTGAACTTGGACATAAAGCACGTTTTAAACATTTCTTGTTTTGTTTTAAATCAATTTATGGAGTATCACTCCGTTTTAACCCAAAAAAAAACATTCAACTTTTGAACTTCTTTCTTAAAATGAATTTTTAAATCCGTTCTGTATTTGAAAATTTTTGTGCAAAAGTGATGTGTGAACCCGTACCGCATTGGACAAGAAATGAAAAATAGACATGCCTCGTTATATACCTTTTAACTATATTTGTTTCGAGAATTAAGATGAATTAAGATATTAAAATAAAAGATTTAAAAAAATGTTAATAGCAACACTGGCTATAACTGACTTGTCGAAAAAATTAATCCACTAACTGGCTCTTTAAATGTTCACTTCGAAAAAATTTTAAAAACTTCTTGTGACTTAATTTATCTTATAACACAGTTAGACGTAATATACATATTTTACCAAGAATATTTTCCCCTGCAAAAATAACACACCCTATCTTGCACCATGGGGTAGGGTGAGTCAGTTCAGTTTTACACCAGATGCAAATTTCACCCGCAAGCCGTGAAGGCCTTTTTGGGTACCCTGTTTATTGATGTAGGCATGTGGCTAACAAAACCACTTTGATCTGCTGAGAAATAGGCTTATGTCGGATAGAGGTACCCTAGACAAGTCGTCCAAACTTTCGAAGAACAGTGTTCTTCGCGGCGTTCCTGCAGAGCTTGGCAGTTGCATAGAAGGTATTGCACGAACTCTTTTTCCTCCTCGTCTCTGCAACTTCTGCAGACGTCATTTGCAAAGAGCTCTAGCGTTTTAGCCATGTTTCCGATGATGCAGTGCCTGGTTAAAATCATCCGGATTTGACCTCTGTTAAGACAGACTAAGGACATTGATCTTTTGCTGTCAACATCAGGCCACATATGGGGGTTATGACGCACCCGCTGGTGTTGCTCTATTGTTCCTTAGCCTTGTTGTGTGGTGACGCCGTCGATAAAAGTTTAAGCAGTGTTGAAAGGCGGCAGCATTTCTCCGTCCGCTTGTAGTTCATATCAGAGCAGTATGTGTCCAATTCGTCCGCTTTTTCCACTCCAACGAGTCCAGGAACCCAGCAGAGTAGAACTGAGTGATGACGTATAGGCCTGAGTGCCAAGAGGCAATCTGTGACGCACTTTGCGTTTACTAGATTGGAGCTAATCGCTTTAAGTCTGCTGGACTGTCCACACAGATGGTTATTTCTATTGCTGGTAGTCTGCTTTCCTAACCGCATAGATCTCAGCTTGAAAGACACTGCAGTGATGAGTCAGTCGAAGCGACTGCTTAATAGCAAGTGTTTCTGAGAAGACACCAGTTCCTGTACCATTTTATTTTTTTGAACCATCCGTATAGATAGATATACCTTTAATGATGGTACTGGGTGAGTTCCAGTCCTGTCTTTCGGGTATAGTGATTCTAAAATTTTTCTTGAAGTCAAACCTGGGCTTCTCGCATTCAGTAAGTGACGTGAGTCTTTTCCGATCAAAGATTTCAAGTATGCAATTCTCTGCGACTTGTTCAGTTTCTTCAGATAGGAATTGGTTTTAACTACCCCCACCAGACAACTGAATCGTTGGTAATAATAGGTTCCACAATCGCGGTGTAAAGCCAGTGCACAATGTTCGCCTGTAAGACCCATTTTTTTCCAAAGGGTTTCTGCTTGCATTAAATGCATTAAGTCCTTTCTTAATTCTGAAAACTTCTTCAGTATTCCGTTTCCAATGCTATTTTGAGGTGATTACCACTCCCATGTACTTGGCGTCGGTTGAAACATAAAGGCGGACACCTTTACGCTTCGGTGGGTCCCATTTAGGTACCTTATATTTCCTGCTGAACAGAATGGGTCCGTTCTTTTTTGGATTAACCACAAGACCGTTATGTTCCGTTCATTTCGATAGTTCTGATGAAACATAGAAAAGTATAGACTGCTTTGTAGCCCATTCGTAGTACCTACATTTCGTTTCCGATGTGAAGGAAATGGTTAAACCCAAATCCATTGAATTGCAAATACATACTAAGAAATTGCATAGAAATTGTTGCAAAAATTGTTATATCTCCTGAGACAACTAGCTGAAAATCAAATAAGTTCAAAGAACACTATATGCAAACAAAAAAAAAACAAAAATCCTTGAGCACTTCATTCCCCTTCAATGGTAGCACCAAATGAATTCTTTTCCTCAATAACCCCTCAGTCACATCTGTCTTTTGATGACACTTTACCAGAGCCGCTTGATAACGTCAAATTGGCACATCTCAGCAGTTTTACACGCCAAATGACAGGCGACGCGAGGATGTCAGCATCAGCACATGAGTGCAAAAAAAAGAGATTTCATTCATTGCTGTCACATTTGCTGCCAATGGCAGTTTTCAGGATCATCCCCATCCACCTCAGAACACCACTTTTCCAACGAAGAGAAAAAAAAAATCATCATCTCAGAAAGAAAAGCAAAATATCAGCACTACCACCAAACATTACCACCCCACACATCAGGATAATCTAAGAAAATTTTTATTAAGACATCATCAGCTTGTTAAGTTCAAGCTCAAGGTATCTTTTGGCTTCTGTTTATATTATTTGCAGAATTTGCATACGTTCCTCAGTTTATTCGCAGCAACATGTGGGTTTTATGATGGCTCTTCTCTTCACCCTCATCATTCGCTTCATTGCAGTAGTGGGTTTGAGTAGGGTACCGTACCAATGTATTGTTATTGAGCCTTTTGATAACAAAGAGAAACACATGCATTGTGCTTTTTCAGATAACATTTCTCATAAACTAACCATCCTTACGCAAGGGTCAAGCGTCCTTTGGCATTACTTACATACATTGAACAGTTTTACTGCCCTTTTTTACGATGATGACGGATCCAACATGTGACCGGACTTAAGTGATATGAAAAATAATAGTAACAGTTCAATTAGCATGGGAATGAGCTGCAGCTACTAAAACAAGACGTTCGTAAATATGGCCCTGAAAAGAAAGGAGCACAACAACAAGAACAACAACAGAAAATGACGAAGGTGATGAAGTAAACCAATTTTATTACATCCCAGAGGATATCCTTTATTAACCCGAAAATTCAATTTGCAACTGAGTGAATGACAAAAAAGCAGGAGCTGTTCGTATATGGATTTCGTTTCATGTCGCGTGCACAAAGTGTATGGAGTAGGTGCTCGGCCCGTATCCTCCTGGCCAAATTACATTACACTCATTCTCACTTTGGTGTGTGAAAGTTTACTACTTGTGTGCGATGTGAAAGGTGTAAGCGGCAAGGTTGAGTGCCGAGTGCCAAGTGCCAAGAAAGAGTAGCGTCTCGTTTTGGAGGTTATTATATCGACGTGGCCTTTATACGTCTAGACAAAGGATAACAAAAAGGTAAATTGGCTTGCATACCACCATACGAGATAAAAGTAGTGAAAGTCGTCAAATTTGCTGTCACCGTGTTCAAGGAAATAGTGATGTGCTTGGGAAGGGGGTAATTCTGTTTGGAATGATTTTTTTAATGAACTCATCAAGGATATAGATCTAGGATTGATTCGTATCGCGTATCACAGACCTTATAAATCTGTATAAAACCTAGAATACCTCCATTTGGATATTGATAGATATCCCTGTATGCCACTATCATTTGGGAAATTCTGCCAGCCATTCTTATCACAGTAATTTAGCACGTATTGTTTGCGGATACTAACCCCACCAGATGGATAAGAGCGATCCAGACACGAAACGAAACAAAACAATAGATCATCCCTGTCTGTCGCGCCTGGAGCTCTAATTGATTGCGACTCAATGCACAATTTCCACTACAAGTTGGAGACATTCAAAAGCAGAACAAAAAAAAGAAAACCCGCAAACAAAAATCCTTTATAATTATTATCCCGATTCCGAACATCATAATGGTTGATTAACAAAAACAAACAACTAACTGAGCAAACAGACAGCCGAAGAGTATTTAGCACGGAAATGGTTAGTCAGACGATTCCACTCGACGACGACGCCCAGAACTCATTTAACTTCCCGAAATTAAAAAAAATCCATTAAACCATATTACACAATAGTACTACGGCTTCCCAGCCATCCCATTCGGGTGTCACTCCCTTTCACAATATCAGCATCACTGGGAAATCACTGTCATATCGAAGGAAGACTGGCTTCGAGCCAATTCTGTTCCATGCAACACGCCGCAATACAATCAATATTTTCCAAGAATAAACTGGTAGTGGTGTCGCTGTAGCATCCATCTATGAGCATCTGAAGTGGGATGTTGAAGTGGGCGAAAATAGTCAGTGCCTCTGTCTAGGTGCTTGCTCGCCTCTCTCATCTGATAAGCATGGAGCCTCTGATTGTCGCGCCGTGCTGCTTGCTAAATCCACAGAACGGAAGTTTCAGACATTTTATGGTGAAAATATACTTTCGCTTACCCCAGCTCTTCCGGCAGCAGCAGCAATAGCAGCCACAGTTCGTGAATTGTACACTGTGCACAGACACCCAAATAAGCGTCGTCGGTAGACTTTTTTCAGGTTGTAATCCATAAAGTATCCGGTCTATGCCATAGCACAGCACCGTCTGGCACGTACACGTTGTCCTCATCGTTGTAGTATGACACGATACTGTGTACTATCATAGTACTACGCCACGCCGTCGTGCCGTGCCGGCCGGTTGTGCTTGAATGAAAGTAAAACTGCAGATGGAAGGGGCACTTGCATTGTAGATTTCCGGCAAAGCGATGCACTTTCCACTTTGCAACTGGGAGTTACTACGGAGCCTGGGGAACTGTCGTGCGGAGACTTGGGAAAGATATGTTTTCATTAGGTGCAGTTGTCGTTGTCGTCTGTCTGTATGTCTACCCGCTGCTGCGCCAGGGAAAGTTGGATGTGATAAAATGCATAACTTTATGACCTTACGGTGGACATGAAGACGATTCGTTAATAAAGTTATGCTGGTGAAGTTTTCAGTTTTGGGGTGACTCCAAAAATTTTATATTGCCAAATATAACGGAAATTATGCTGCGTTGGGCTACTAAAAATTGTATGATGACCTGCCATGAGTCATTGTTAATAAGTATGAGAAGTTATTGCTCGTAAATTGTAGATTTGTTACAGATTTCCCTGTAGTGGTTTGCGCGCTAAAAGAGAGGAAACCATGAGATAAGTGAGTCACCCCCAAGGGTCACCTACCGGGCTTAAGTATATTTGTGTGAATATTTGTTGGCAACGATGCTTATTTATGTATATATTTCACTTAGACTCTCCTATGGGTGGTAGGACAGTGAAAACAACTAAAAGTGCTACTGGAAGGGAATCGAAAATTTTAAATTTTGCTCAATAAAATTTTATAAAAATAAAATAAATAAATATTAGGCGTAAACGCCCCATACAAGCCCTAAAGCCTAGCTTCAAACAAGCCAGAACCGTGTAAAATTTCTACATGGCTAAAGTCACATGGGTAGTGAAAACGTTTGGTCGATTATGAAAAAAATAAAGAATTCTACCTTCTAATTTATCCCGATACTTATCAGCTTAGCAGTATCAGTGGCCAACGTTCAACGCACTAACATCATGCAGCATAACTGGTATATTGCATCAGGAGTGGTTGATGACGCTATCAAATATGCTATTGCAACTTTTGGGAATTTAAACAACATGGTCCAGATGGAACTTATCCAGCTATGCTGAAACAAGGTTTAAGTCAGGTTTTTCCAACGCTATGGTTAAAGTGGTTTTCAAGAGCGCAATGTTGCTCTTCGATCACATCCTCTCTCTAAGATCCAACATGCCTATCAGTGCGGAAAATCCGTGCGAGACTGCGTTCAAAACCTTGTTGGTATTGGATTGAAAGTTCTCAAGTGCGTCATATTAGCGGCAAATAGGGACTGCCCTCACGTTGGTGTTTTGTCTCCCCTTTTATGGTGTTTGGTGGTAGACTCTCTGCTTACGGCTCTCAATCTTCCTGAAAACTGCGCTCAAGCTTATATGGATGATTCGCCGTTCTTTCTGTCGGTTCAAACATAGGGGCTGTCTACTCACAGGCGTAGAGATCCCTAGATTTGATCGATGCTTGGTGCACTAGTCATCGGCTTTCAGTGAATCCTCTTAAAAACTCGGTATCTTAAAGGTGTCTCCATCCCTATCTCCGATTAAGTCAAATATCTGGGTGTAATCCTCGATAAAAAAACGACTATGGTTTAAATCTGTTGAATCGAAAATCGAAATATCAGGCAGTGTAGAGGCACTTTTGGTAAGACATGGGGATTGTCTTCGAAAAGGGTCCTTTGGATCTATACGGCCATGATTAGACCACTCCTCCCAAACTCATCGGTTGTTTGGTAGAACAAGCTTTCGCGGAAACGTGTTACTGCTTCTTCTACTACAGGGGCCTTCCCCAGAACGCCGGGCTCTGCTCTAGATGCTCTGATGAATCTCCCCCGCCTCGATTTATATATCATGGGGTGTACGCTAAAACCCATCTCTCGCTTAAAGAGAGGTGGCTGAAATCTTTCTGCAACAAAACTACCACGTCAACTTTCCTCAGGTAACGGGATGGGCTCCAGTCGTACTCTGAACCTTCGTATTTTCACAAATGGCTCCAAAACCGGACAGGGATCTAGTGCTGGAGTCTTTTTGGAATGCGATAATATAAGACTTCACTACCCCTTGGGTAAGCATGCGCCTGTTTTCCAAGCGAAGCTTTTTTTAGGTGGAAGGGTAGAGGTATTTGCATTTGCAGTAACAGCCAAAAAAAATGCCTTTTTCGGACGTACAGTAAAATAAAAAGATTTCTTCTGAACCACACGAAATTTGTAGAAAGCTTTGAATGCTCTTTCTTTGCATATTTCAGTTTCCAAGCCAGATAATGATAAGCGATCTTATTTTTAGGACTTACTGTATGTATTTACATTGTATTACATAGCTAGGGGTAGTCCGAAGACAACAAGCACTTAGACCTGTGGTCCATTGCACTTCAGCAAAGGCTGCCCAAACTTAGTTCACAACTGATAACTGAACCTGCCATTGCTTTTGGCTAGTTCAATCTGATTTAGATCATCTTCACAGAGGGAGTTTTTGCCAAGGATAGCCAGTCTGGTTTTTGTTAAAGCCGGACATTCACAGATAAAGAGTGATGTCGTTTTGTCATTTTCTAGATAGCATTCAATAAAGTCGCAGGTTTCTAACTCTGTTAGTTTGAAGATGATCGTTGAGACCATCTCGCGATTTGAATTCTTATATCAGACGACGCATCACCATTTGATCTATCTAATGGTATATAAATCTCAAATATGATTGAAATAGAGTTAAATGGGTTACACTCTCAGCCGACGATATGGTACTATACACCACCAACGATATTGGAGAAATGTAGATATATATAAATTGACCATTGATTTTTAACAATATAGAAACAGGAGAGTAAACCGGGCTTACATTAAGTTAGCTGGACTAACTTTTCCCCATTTTCATTGTGATAAATCATTTTCAAGTTTTTTTTTTACGCTCAGATACGCTGAACATTGAACACCAAACCAAACACAATTTAACACAAGGTATCCTTGTATAAGTTACCATGTGCTAGGGCAAGACAGGTATTGTGTTGGGGGTTTCTTGCAGATCACATCCAAATATTAGCTGTTTTGTCAGTGTAAAATTCTTCCTACAAAATTTAAGATGTATCTTGATATAAAAAATAACAACTAAAAAAAGCATAAGTTGAGTTCTCAGTCAACGCTGGCAATGCTGTAAAGCTGACGGATTGGTGGAAACTGTCAAAGAGAACATCTGAGTGATTTTCACGAGCAGCTTTTGCACATTGTCAGTTAACTTCATCACACTATACAAAACTTGAATAAATAAAGCTGAATTATAATTAGAAGTACATTACTCCTATTTTTTTATTCAATATAATATACCAAATACACTACTTTCACTTGTTTAAACAAGTCTAGAAATCTCTTAAATGGTAATTCTATCAATATGAACACGGCTGGTTAAATCAATATGTCAAGATGGCGGCCTTTCTTCAGCGAGGCGTTAAGATGATTGTCACTGGTTATTTTATTTTTTATGGTGTACATATTTTATTCACGCCCCCCCTTTAAAATATACCATAAAATTAGCTGAGCTTACCCATTGAGTCTCAACTTCTGTCAAACGGTTTGTCATTTTTTAATTTATTGGAAATTAACTGCCGGGCTTGAGAGTGACTGAGCCAAGAAAAAACATTTTTCTTAAAATAATATTTGTTTAAATAATTGTATCTGTAAATAATTTCATGTAATAAAATCCTTTGAATTAAATTAATAAAATTAACAGTCGAAGCGCGAGGGTTTTTTCCGGCATGTTTGGGAGTTTGCATTACACATTCCAAATTATAAAACATGCAAACTTTTTTTTTTGCAGAAATTATTTAATCCCAATTATTTAACACTTAAATTAATGATACACACTATTTTCTGTGTTAACTGTGTGTTTTTTTTTCAAATTTTTGCTCAGCTTATACAGTTCAGTTCACAGCAAAATAGTTCAAAATACTAGGCAGTGACATTCTTATCTATCCTGCCGCTGCATTGGAGACTTTACCATTCGACCTTTAAAATTCTATTGCATTCTTTTGGATTTCAGAGTAATAAAGGGGAATAGATTTAGTAAAGTCGTTTGCATATTTTCATTCTGTATTTCAAAATAATCAACTCACGTTAATGGTCTTCATTAACATCCGTATTTAACTTCCAAGTACCTAAATACTTATGAGTCTTTAGTTTGGTGGCCCATCTTAAATAAAGGCAATAACAGTACCAAATTGAGAAGAGTCTTAGGAACAGCCGGAATTGGCACCACAGGAGTCTTTCGGTCAAACCCGACCAAAGCACTTAACATGATTCTGAATATTCCAGGTAAAAGTTTTTGCTATTAGGGAGGCGGGAAAGGTACTTTTAAATTCGTCAACATCCATGAAAACAGCGGATATCTTCATCGATAGTCAGGCTCCGATTAGGGCTCTGGATTCAATAGTGACTACATCCAAGCTTGTTAGAGACTGTAGTCAAACACTGGCCGAGCTAGCCGCCGGTTCACAATCGCTCTAGTATGGGTTCCGGGCCTACTTATGTACATCAAATTCAGAACACAGAACCTTACAAGCAGAACTCGTGTGGACGTCGCTAGGCTGGCAGCCATATGTACAGGGCGGGCACTGGCCGATAAGAACGCACGCATTTTAACTTGGAGTCCTCCATAATACCTTCTTCCGTAGTTGTCTGGACGTTAACGAGAATGAAACACTGTCTCATCGGCTTTAGCGAAAACCAGATATCGTACACTGGGTAAGCATTTCTTTGATGATTGGATTTAAGTTTTAAGTTTCACGTTTCTCACAGGTCCCGTGCGCCTATGCGCTAATTGTGCTCCCCTTTTAATGGACATAAGGGAGAAACCACTTTACATTAAATACATTATTTAATTTTTTTTATATAACCCTTGATATTTTTATTAAAGACACCTTCACCTTAAAATCTCGCAAAAGTCCGTAAATCACAAATGTCCTTGAAATTTGTATCATCCAATATTTTCCCATCGCAAGTATAATCACCTCTCCGAGAGTTCCTGTCACATGCATTTGCATGAATTTCCTGCAATCATACAATTTATTTTTTTGTTCCTCTTTTGATCCAAAGCCAACCCCAGTCTTACGTAGATATACAAAGATAATAAATCAAAAACTATTCCAATCTGTTCATGTAGGTGATGCATAACTTTTTATTTATCCGATGAGAGTGTCTAGTCTAGTCTGTTAAAAAAATAGAATACAATGCCAAGATTTCATAACAACGGAATCATCAAGAGCAGAGGCTACGGACGAGAGTGAGTTTAAAAAAAAAAATTAAATCCTCTGAATGAAAGTGCAAAATACATGGACGTGGCTCCAAGCACCCCTTACTCCAAATGCACTGTCATCATCATTATTCAAAAGTTTGTTCATTGGAAAAATGAGGAACGTATGGAGTTAGTGCAAAAACTAGAGACTCATAGACACGTCTGCTAGTACATTGTTGTAGTATATTTGCCTGCTAGCAATTTTTTTTACTACCGACGAGAAAAATACGTTTGCTATTGTATGTAGCTTACGTGAACCAATGCAAGTCTGTAGTGTACATACGGATACAGGAGAAAAATTTAAATGCTTCCAGGGAACGCATGATGATTGTTCTGGTTGCAAATCATTAAAGCCATTGATAGGTTTATTTGCTTAATTAACGGGCTTTCGAGCCCTGGATAGTCACTGAATGAGACAAAGCAGCCATCCATCCTCCCAGACACGATGTTTCCAAGAGTTTTGCTCGTCTTGGCAAGCATTTGAGTATTTTTTTTCGAAACATATATCAATTTTTTGGTTAGTATTCCATTCTTTTCTTGTATTCACTCCATCGATCAGTAGAAGACGATTCCAGCCCCAAACAACAAATGTTGTTTATTTTTATAAAACACGTTCACATCTACGCATAATTTGTGTAATATTTCGCATTATATAGCTTTTGTTATTGATGCAACGTTAGTTTTTGTGTGTTTTATGATAAATGTTTGTGTAATTAAATAAATGTGTTCACTGTTTAATGTAAATTTTAATATAAATTATATATATGTTAAGTGTAATGTGAAATGTGTATAAATGTGATTTTATAGCGTGTAAATTGTTAAATTTTACCAACGTCCAAACAGCCTGACGATCAACTAAATAAGAAGGCAGAAACTCGGTTCACAAATATCAAATTGCTTGCAAATGACTCAAAGAACGACAATATCAAGGAGGATTGCAAAGAGAGAGATTACGGTAACAATTAAAGAGTAGAACTTAATATTGTAAAACTTATTGCAAATAGTAGTTAATATTGCAAATAACTGAATTATTACGCACTTGAGTAAAATAAGAATAGGGTATGTTTTTAACATTTAACAATTATAACAAATCGAACAAATGAAGTGGAAAAACTAAACAATATTTTTACAATAATAAATTAAGATCGAATACGAATACTTAGCATACAAATTAACAATATGAATCCTTAACAGCTTTGATATTTATACCCTTCGCTAAGTGTTTAGTTTTGCCCAATTTCTAAACAAGCAGATCCAATTGACCAAATATTTACACTACGTCAGATCCAGGAGAAAACCCAAGATCTGCAGAATGAGTAAGACAACACCTATACAGAGCCTTGGCTAGTTTTGGCAACTCTGCCAAATTTACTGGACATTTCATGACCAAAAATGATAGCGCACTCTTCATATTCACTTGAAGGCATTTTGCAAAACAAGTAAAGATCTATAAAAAATATGTTGGATTACATGCATACGGCAACATAACACAGCGAGTTATTAAGTCCATTAAGTCCATTGTGCCACCATTCAGACAGCATACATTAATGTACTTAGTTTTCCGTCGTTCGAAAAGAGATGAGACGGAGTTTCAGTGATGAAGAGCTTATATGTTCGGCACTCACCACGTCAACCCTGAAAATGCGCCACCTGAAGTATTCTGCTGTATTATTCTCCTTACCACAGCGGAACAGGTGGTGGTGTCGTCAAGTCCAACACAAGCTTGGGTGACCTGAAAGGACGCCTACAAGAAGCCACCACGCCACCGAAACTTGTGTTCACAGGAAACCCAAGTATCAATGGAAGACATGACGGCAGATGCAGGCAGACCAAACGCTGTTTTGGGTCCTGAGAAAACTTCTTCCGAACCTCTAAAAATCGTCGGAGATCTCATTTCCCTTGAGGGACTGACTTTTTCTACCGCGGGTTTTTCTTTCAAATCAGAAAACGACTTGTCTTATAAAATTAGAGGAAGAATAAATCGCTGTTTCTATGGGCTGAGAAGGCAACTTTGTAGTGAGGCACTCTCCCGAAGAACTAAGGAGACTTTGGGATGTGTTTTGTGGATTATATTATAAGAAAAAAACAGTTTTCAGTGAAAGGGTCTATCTCCAATTTTAACCCCAGTTACTGAGGAATTAATCAAAGCTCTACTTTGGTGTAGGTACCTTAAACTACATTAAATATTAGGCGTAAACGGCCCGTTTAGGACCTAAAGCCTAGCTTCTCCAGCCATTGTGCGCGCGAAGATATATTTTTCACACGAATAGTGGGGACCTACAGTTTAATGCTGATTCCGAACGGCAAATTAATTTGTTTAGAAGCTCCTCGTGACTTTTCTTTACTCTTGAACGTTTTTCAGACGTTCGCAAGAGGTGGGGAAGCGAATAAAAACTTTCTGGCAGTACAGGTCGGGATCCGAAACAGTGACTCCTCGCTTAGTGGGCCAACGCACTTAACAACTAAAGGCCCCGACCCATAGAATCCGTCGCTGCCGTGCGTGCGTTGATACTTTAAAATTCACGCATAGACCGTCCCATAGAACCCGTCGGAAATTTGACAGTTGTGTTTTGTATTGTTTTTCAAATCTGTGACAAACGGCGATGGCGGATTACCATATCAAAAGTAACGTATACGCAAAAAACATATAAGCATATTAATACAAAAATACTAATATGGTTCTATTTTAGTTGGAAAATACATTTTAGCTTGAAACAAATAATACAAAACGCACATTTAGCTACGATAAATCTACTTATATCGCAAGGCTGGCTGCAAAGACAAATGCTTTCGTTCTTCCAACTGTTCAACCAATCATATGTTTTTTAGCCTGGCTGTCAAAGTATGAAATATTATTAAATATTTTCCAACTACGATTTTTCGTCTTCATCATCAATTCATTAGCGATTAATAAACATTTTGTGACCGGGACATGTTTCTCGCTTATGTCTATTGCATTCACCTCCAATGCGGTAGAGATCATATTTAAATTGTCCTCTAAGGACTAAATGATTAAAACGCAGCAACAACAAAAAATTTGTAGACCATCTGTTACAATCGCCAAACGAAACGACAATGCCGACTCTACCGCCATCTTTCTTCGTTTCCTCGTAATGAAGGCAATGCCAACAGTACATTTAGAAATTAGTTGTTTCTTAGTGGTGGATAGATACAGTAAAATAATTTCATTAAAATTGTCCACTTTTCTTTTCTATGAATTCTTTTTACATTGGGTTAAACTTAAGTAATATTTGCATGGAAAAAATGTTAATTACTTAAGTTCAAATTATCAAATCAACCGTCATAAATTTCCTACTCAGAGAACTTACTGAGATTCTGTGATGCCACCTGTAAGTGAATGATGTTAGTTTGTGGTGACGATTTCAAGGGTTTGTGCATCAGTTTACCTAATGGATTCTAAACTAATTCATGGTATCGCCGTTGTATATAATTGCTATAATATTGCTAGTTTCGTTTTTATAGCGTATATGCGAACCTTTAGCGGATACAATTGGTGTGTAAGAAACTTGAAAACTGGCCACGGACAGTGTGGAGGTGCTAGTAGTTGCGAAGCACATTTCAATTATTTATGAATAATTTCGCAAAATAAAATTTATGTTGTTAGTTAATTTAACTATATTTTTACTGTACGTTATATATTGCCTGATTTTTTTGTTCTTATAATTGAAGCATAATAATATATATTTTGTAATTTAATGCATGCTGTGCATGCATGCTGATTGCAATAAGAACATGTGCTAAATTTGATTTTCGGTGGACATAACAATACTATTTAGCTAGTATTCTTATATTCACCCGGCCCAGCCCATGTTCAGAGAAACTATTTTAACTTTCTAACTAATATTTAATGTTTTAAGTCAGAAAATATATATTTCTTTACAGCAGATTGCTTTTTGATTGCTTTTGATTGAAATGACAGATTTCTATCATTGCATAGAAAATACAAATTGTTCGTGGGAAACTATATTTAAAGTAAATACGCTAATTGATATTGCCTCCGTCGAGACCTACGAACTTTTTCGAGTGATATAAACCAAAGGTCCTAGATAATGTCGTTATAAGCGATTTTGACTGAATTGCAATTATATTATTACATATAACCAAGTTTTTTCGTTTGTTCTCTGGCATTTTGTTCGAACGTAACACTTCTTCGTCATTAATTACGTAAAATAATTCACAAGTAAACTTTTATTTACTACAAACTGATTTCCCACTAATTTAACGCTGTTACTCGCACTGCATTCATATAGATGGCACTGTAATCGTACCGTGCAAATAAGTCGCTTCGGCCTTGAAACTAAGAAAAATAAAAATATTTTTGCACCTTCTTAAGCTAAATATATTCCATGATCTACATATACTCCTACATATTGACTTGACTATTATTATATGGAGGATGACTTGATTGCAGGGCAATGCAGTTGAAAATAGATACCTCTCTATTGGACAGGCCTTCTATGAATAGCTCTTGTCGTTGAATGCAGCATATTTAACGTTCTAAAAAATGACGCATATGTGTGTGGAAGCCGTTGGTTTGTTGCAAATGAAGATCACCAGTATCGTTAAAGCAATGATCAAGCAAATCAATAACAGGATCATGTATGCGTCGAAATGAAACACCTTAAACAACTTAATGATAATCACTTTTTAGTACAAAATATATATAAATGTAAGACACACAAAAATATTATGATCAAAAAAGACATTTAATAAGTGAACACATTTTAAAGGGATTTCTTATTTCAAATTCACATGAGCTGAATTCTCTCTTCTGAGAAACAGTACCCTTTAACTGGCCCTAACACTATAGGAAGTCTCTGTCTAGCACGCAACCGGTATACACTAAGTCTTGTAAAAGGAAAACTCTGTCTTTCTTGTTGCCTCGCATCTGGGGGACTGGGACTCGAAGATTGCCTTAATTCCCCGAGGAGCACCCGTACTTGGTTTTTGTTAAACGAAAAGATAGTTAGCTATCGTCGGCAGGCTGTTCTATTGGCTGTTCTTAGCCGAACTCACCATGACACTGTCAATGAAGATCTTAGGTGATAGTAAGTCCCAGTATATCAGTCAAGTCAGTCCAAATCAGAGCCAGTCTGCTCCCTTTCACCCAACTCGTCTACGACATGGAGTTAATTTAATTTCTGGTACCTTCTATCAAATCTGTTGATAAAAGATGGTGATCCGCCTCCCCAATGCTTAGAGGAAGAGGCCTGTCCCCCATACTTACAGGGCAAAACCTAAATCTTTGTGAAACACATATACTCGTCATCCTTTGGGCTTACATCGTATATTACTAACACTTAATTCTTGTTAAATGCCATTTGTCAAAGTAAGTCCAGTAATTAAATATTTATAGCTTCGAAAGTGTAAAAATTGCGTAGTTATATTTCTTGCCTAGGACAGGAGCTATGAAAAATTAGGCATCTAACAGCATTACTACACGCAAGACGCAACTGTGAAGAAATATAAATAAATTCACTTTCGTAAAGCTCAAAGTCCACCCAACAAACTGTTGACTTCTTCATAGCCGCACACCAAACCTACATAAACATGTTAATACTTCACATTATTTATGCCAACGAACTTGTGTACCTACATCCAGAACGCACCATTCCCGAAAGTTCATTGAAAAACAGCACTGGCGTCAAATAGACGTCGCATAACAGTCTCGAAATTATCCACCCCTCTCAGTCTATTCCCTAAAACCTGCCTACCTACTTAATAATCACCATCCCCACCATGTTCCTTCTATATAGAAAATTACACATTTTGTCAAATAGGCCAGGCTGCCATCACCCAGCGGCGTCCGTTATGGCACATACAAAGTAATCGAGTCCCGCAACCACCTACTTTCAGTAGGAATTATTATGTCATCACAGTTCATTACGGCTATGGGTCGCCTTGTCTGTCTGAATAATTTCAATTTGCCTTCGCTGCAAGTGTACATATTTTGTGTATTGATGGGGCATTTTTAGATATAGCACAGAGGGGTTTTTATATTCGTCTTTATGGTGACATACATTCTGTGTAGCTATAGATTGTAGTTTTTATGAAACATCATATCCTACGCAACGGGGGGCGTTTTCGGGTATAAGTCCAGACTTTGTGGTGTCACTCACGTATTCGATGGCCTTCGGATACGCCTTGCTATTATCAATCGATTTTATTTTAAGAAAATTCAATTGAGTAACCAATCTCAGTTTTCAAGTTACTTCCAGTACTCGTGGAAATATTTTAAATAAAAGCTGAGGAATAAACCTCATAAAATACGACATTTTGACTAGACAAACAACGAACACCTGCGTGTGTGTCATATAAGGCGCAGGTGGGCAATTAGAGCACCACAGAATGTTGGTAAACGAAACTCTAGTTGCTGCCATCCTTATCAGTTCTTACAATCCGACGCAAACAGAAAATTGTCAGTGGACTTAAGCTTTTTGTATTTCATGATGTCTATCTAGCCTTATCTCTGGCGATAGTGTGGTGGAACTTACCAAAAGTGCCGGTTAGTCATGCCTTGAATATCTGTAAAAAGCTTGATCAAGCAAATGGTTATGTCAAAAAGGGGAATAACATTGAATTTGCATTCATCGAGCAAATATAAATATAGTCAGCAATCAATTACTCACAAATGGAAAAGTCATAAATCATAAATGTATTAATTGGGTTATATAATTATTTTTGTTTTACAATTATTTCAGTGATGTAGGTTATGGATGGTTTTGCTTTTGAATAATTAGAAGTTTATTGACGAGTTCTAGTAGTCTTCCGACTCATAATTTCATTTATTTTAAGAAGTAGATTTACATATCTGGGAAAATATAGCAATAGGTCAATTATGAGGGTGAACGGTTTCTACAGGACCTAAGGCCTAGCTTCCCCAACCATTGCGTTTGCCAAAAAAAGAAGGCCAGAGAGTAATGGTGATACTCATGACAGTTCTCACTGTTCGATGTTTGTTTGTCAGACTTTTGCAAGAGTTGGGTCAGCTAATAAGAATGAACTTGAGAAGCATTGCCACCGCGACCTAGAAGATCTTTTGTGCTCCCTATGGGTTGACTATTGAGTGTTTTGATCTGGCGACAATCCTAGTTCCTTGGTGAACCTTAAGACTCACTTAGACCGTTGTGATACCACGTGCACCTAAACTTTTACTGATCCACTCTTTAAACCATTTGGAGTTCTGGATATAATGAAAAATATCTTTAAAGTAGTAGTTCACAGATCTTCCAGATTGTCCACCTGGGTGGACCTTACGTTTTTGGGTGAGAGCAGGACAAATGCAAAGAAGGATTAGGATTGTCTACTCTTCCTCCTCGTCCAATGCGAAAGTCATTTGAGTACATGCCAAGCCTAGTTGTAAGCCTGCTGCCTATAAGACAGTTACCACTGATGACACAGTCAGTCTTTTTAGAGAGATCAAACACGTTGAGCGTTTCAGATCCAGCTTAGGGATAATCCGCTTTGTTGCTAGATAAACTACTATTGAAGCTAACTACCAACTAAGGTCTAACGTCTGGTCTGTGACAAAAAACACCCACCATTAACCACCACCAAGTGGATCGTTGATTCATCTTCATCATCGCGAGATCACTTTCCTCCTTGAGTGATCTGGATCGAATGGTGACTTAGATGGAACCTTAAAAAGTCGACGATTTGGCGATAAACTGAGGTCCGGTTAGTTCTTTGTTGAAGCATTTAAGCCTCTTCTGGATGATTGCAGGCCGCTCGTATAATATATGCACCGTTGTTTCTTCCTCCTCGTCCAAGCAGCTAATGCAAAAGTCATTTGAGTACATGCCAAGCCTAGTTGTAAGCCTGCCGCCTATAAGACAGTTACCACTGATGACACAGTCTGTCTTTTTAGAGAGATCAAACACGTTGAGCGTTTCAGATCCAGCTTAGGGATAATTCGCTTTGTTGCTAGATAAACTACTATTGAAGCTATTGAGTTAACTACCAACTAAGGTTAGTTTTCTCAATAGCTTCCAATAGCATTAGGTTGCATGTGGCAATTGGAATGCCTAAGGAACCTTTATCATGTGAAATATGAGGCAGTGTGGTTTGGAGCTTTGCGAGTTTGTCGGCCTTGCAGTTCTATCTCTATGACCCAGGCACCCAGCAAAGATGAATGTTGAACTGCTTCGACATCTTCTTAAGAGACGTTCGGCATTCTAAGGCCACTTTAGAGTTTAGAGAAACTGAGTATAGTGATTTCAAGGCTGCTTGCCATTAGCTTAGACGAAACGAGAGACTAAGATTTGGTCTGTGATAAAAAAACGCCCACCATTAACCACCACCAAGTGGATCGTTGATTCATCTTCTTCATCGCGAGATCACTTTCCTCCTTGAGTGATCTGGATCGAATGGTGACTTAGATGGAACCTTAAGAAGTCGACGATTTGGCGATAAACTGAAGTCCGGTTAGTCCATTGTTGAAGCATTTAAGCCTCTTCTGGCTGATTGCAGGCCACTCGTATAAGATATGCACCGTTGTTTCTAGTTTCCAGTTTTTTAAGATGGTAGTTCAGGGTGCAGTGGCCTGTGTTTTTAGAGAAACGAATGATGAATTTTTTAACGTGGCGTAATCCTTGGATAGAGTTCCATTGAGATATACGCGCATTTGGTGTTCTCATGCGTTGAAATGTAATCTAATGCCAATGAAAGGGGATGTAGAGCCTTTTAGGGCTAGCTGGACAGCCGCTTGATTACCAAAGACTCCTTCGTTTTATGGGACTAAGTAGAAAGTCACTTTGTTGTGGGCAGTGTGTAGTTTTAGGGTGATGAGACAGTTTCAAACGAGTTGAGAATTGAACTAGTAGAAGTAAAGAGTGCCGCTGACTGAAAGTTCGATGTTGTGCGGCCGAAAAGGGCTGAAATATCCCTATACCAGACTGAATTAGACCCACACTGAATGGTCCGGTGTGGTTATGTTAAATTGTTGATGGAGTTGCCTTTTCTGAGCATGAGGAGGAGGGCATGAGCTTCTCTAAATCAGGGGAGGGCTCATGCACCCGTGACACCACACTAGAGATGAGAAAGTGATGATTGGTAAGACAATGCTCCAGGGAATATACCATCTTCCCCCTAATGAGCAGTCACAATGTCCCCTTTTTACTAGAGTTGAAAGTTCCATCCACTTTCTTCAGCAATCCAATCCCGTATCTGCACTTTTTTGCTTACAGCGAGCAACTTGGTATATCGATTACTTGAGAATGCGACAGTCCACTACCTCTTAGGTACAAGCGTCTGTCTTCCAAGTGGAGATATTCGCAGATGTGAATAACATTGGAAGGGAAAGAAACATTTGCATTTGTAGTGATAGCTAAGCCGCACTAAAATAAGTGCTCTTCATCACTGAAGCTTCTTCTCATCTTTTTCGAAATAAGGTAAAACTAAGTACATTGATGTAAGGTGCCTCCATGGTTTCCCAATGGACCAGTAGTTGTGTTTGAGTGCTCGAATAGTAGCGAAGTATAGATTTTCAGCACCACGGTCCCAATACCGTGAAAGAGAAGCAAGTAATTTCCTCGCATAGTGTGACTGCTCACAGCAAACACTTTCACCAACATATAAAAAATTTAATCCTCGGAACGCTTTCTTCAAGCACTTTCCTCGCAACATTTATGAAGTTTTTTCTATAAATACTCTATCAAGAAATAAACTATTACGTCACTAGGCTTTGATTTTCATCACTCGCTTTGTTGTCGTAATTATACTCGATGACAGTGTTAACCACGAAAACTTTCTTCTATTGACTTTTTTGATTCGATCCTGATATTAAAAAATTTCGCTCTCTGGGTTGAAAATTTTAAATATGGTCTGAACCATACGAAACCTCTAAACCCATCACTTTCAAGTTTACTTTCAATATAAACATAATCTATGGTAGATTAGCTTAAGCTTTTTGATTTACTTTGATATAACTAAAATATGATTTAAATGAATTTGGTATGTGAATTTGATAAACCATTTTGTTTAAGTCTCATGTTGCGAGAATATTTCGTATGACGCTTAAACAATTTGGGGTTTTTTTAAGACTTTGATACTCACGATCCTGCTCCCATGCAATACTTGCGATAAACCCATTTACATTTCAGTACGAAACTGTGAAATTCTATTGTGTACATTATGCAAGTATGTAGTTAATCATATTTTGTGTTCTGTATTATTTAAATTCCTACGAGATATTGAGGTATTTTGTTTCTTATCGCGCCCGGCGGAGCATATTTTTAAGAGAAATTCTTAACTCATATGTGATAAATTTTTTTACCGAAATGTGTGTTTCCTAAACAGCAATTTTTAATGGAACTATACTAGTGGTGTTCGGGTCCACTTTAGACTTTGAAAAATAGTGTCAATTCCAACTCACTTTTGACTAAATATAAAGGGTAAAGTAAAGGGTAAAGTTAGTATTTGTTAGTGTTACTTTACTGAGACTCGAATTCAAAGTAAGGATTTTGGCAAATGTTTAGTATATCTAACTGTCCATATGATTAGAATTCAACTGCTGGCCTTACCTAAATATTGAGCGTGGTCGTTTACATATCAGCAACAACAACAAAGGCAATTGCTATCACGGAAGGGTTAGTCGATTATTTAATCGATTTATTTTCAGTGTGTAGTTAGCAAAAACGGATTAAATAAAAAATATGGCTTATGTATTATTAAAACAAAAAAAAAAAAAACTTTATCTAATCGAAGTTCACTATCATTTTTAGCTTTTTGTCGTATATTGAATTGATTTCATTTGGACGTGTTGATAATACCATCTGGATGGTTTTATATTTTGAAATTGAGATATGATGGAAGTTTGTAGATTATATATCTGCTCCAATTTGCCTTATTATTAAATATATATTGAACTACAATTATTTTGGAAATATTCTGTTAAAAAATAAGAACACTGTTAAGCTCATATTACTCGTGTCAAATTCTTCTACGATCAAAGGTTTAGGCCAAAAAATACTACCAAGTCTCACCGGTAGTAGAAACTTTTGGTCGTTAGTGACAAACATTAGAAAATCGTCCTCGTCATCTATTCCGATACTTAATGACAATGACACTCCAGCTGTTAGCTCTTCAAGCGATGCCAGAAATATTTCATCCATTCTGATTTTGCTCGAATTTCTTAGGTGTTTATTCTCCCAAAACTTGAGTTCAACGCCGTTATCTGATCTGATGCAGCAATTTGGAACTACTTGACAGAATTCAAAAACTTTAAATCTTATTGGCGATCCAAATATCGCGAAATCGCTTGCCTCTCTTAGTCGTCATCGTAATGTCTTCTGGTGGCTTTAGAAAGTAATGCCATAAAAACAATTAAATATTAACCCAAAAGTGGGGCTAGTTTTGATTTCAGGTGCTGAACGGGTAAATGTAGATACTGTTAAAATTCCTTTCTGAGCTTTCGTTGCATTATAAAGCACATGGAAATAATATTTGGGGGTGTATGCTCTAACTTTGTTTTGTTTTTATCAAGAAAGTCCACCTAGAACCAAAGCATGTAGTCTCTTCCCAAATTTATTTATGCTCTTAGACAAGGACATGATCTTTGAAATGGACTTAATTTCCCGCAATTTTTTATTCCAGAATGACTAACTTTTTGTACCTACAATCAATATCAAAACTTTTTTTTATGTTATGTGTATTTTGCCTTTAAAATTGTTAAAAGTCTTTATATAACTGAAACTGCCAGCCCACCTAGCCGAACGAAGAAAAATAGGAGCCTGGAATAACAATACTTTTTCTAGAAAAAGTAAAAACCAAAAAAGATGGCAATTCGTCAGTCTTTAGACAGCAGCAGTGGAGCAAACTTGATTCATTCATTCATTATTCGTATCGGATAAGTGGTTCAGAAATGACACGGGTTTTAATATACATTTGCTTGCATTTATGGCCAAGATAAAATGGAAAATGCAGAAAAAGCTCATTCAAATCCATGCCATTTCTCAATCACTTGGCCGATAGCGATAATATCTATACAATTAAGTCGCAATTTCAATACCCTAGATATGAGTCTAATTAAGTTTTGCAAATGGGTATTATTTAAGAATTTCGTTCCCATGTTCGATGTACACTGCTCTGATCGAATACCGAAACCAGGCATATGTTAAGACCCGAGCTATTTTTGAACCACTTATTCGATTATTTAGCATTCATGATCTTGCTTTATTGATATTCAAACTTATATTTATTTTTGTCAATTATTTAACGTTGAAATGGAATTTTGAAACACTTATCTATATCCGCTTATAGACTTAGCGCCGATAATAAATAAGTAGGTAGGTTGGTGGATGCCCTTGTGACTTCAGTCACGGCTCACGTAGACCAGCAATTGGGTCCATGGTGTTCATATGGCTACCTTTTCTCGAACTTAAAAACAAACACCTGAAAATAGACCAAAAGAAAACCCGCTGGTATATGCTCAAAGTGTCGCTCTCTTAGAACTAACCCGATTTGTACACAAATCTGAGAAGGTCTTTTAGCTCAACTTTGCCCACATCATCCAGCTTATAATAGAAGTTTCTGCCGAGGATCTTAAGGCTTATGCTATTTAAGGCTAGGCAATAGTCTCTACGGCTGCTGCAGTAGTCGTTATGCGGTATGCAGTATGCCCATCCATTCCGCATGTAGACCCACGGCGCAGTGACCCGGAAGGACTCTAGGGAGTATTCGGATGTCCTTGCGGTTTAACCCGATCATGAATTTTGATCTCTCTTTGTTGATAGCTGGGCATAGTTCTTTTGTATGTCTGCACGTGTCGAGTTGTGTCCAACGTTGGTAAATACTACTCAAGGACTCGGTGTCGATTCTACGTGCGATTGTACTAAGCGGCGTTCTTACTGATTGAAGTGCCAGTGATGCATTAATTACCGATCCTGATTTTGCAAGCTTGTACGCTTCCCCGTTTCCCGGGATATAGTGTGCTCTGGCACCCAGCATAGGGTTACTGTGTTAGCAGCCGATAGCTCGCCTTGACTTCACCACATCTGATTTCATGGCTTTTATGGCCGCTTGACTATCAGAGTAGATAGAGATTGTTCTGTTTGCAATTTCGTGCCTTCTCAGTTCGTTACAGCCTGAATATGTATAGACTAAGTTTTTGTTGTATTAAACGCGGAAATTAAAAATAAGCGTATACACGCTTACCAAAAAAAAAACGGCTAATAAATGATGAAAAGAACCAATTTTTTGTCTTTTTTGGTTAAACTTGCCAGTTAGTCGGCCCATTCGTTTCCCGATATTTCCCTCTGCCCAGTAATAATATGCCATAGCGACGAATAATACTGGACTTTATTTCAATAACAGATACTTCAGTAAGTCCCCCTCTTCTGCAGCAACATAAAAATCACTTTCTGCCTTTTTAACTCTCTGATTTGCATTTATTTTCCAATTAAGTTCCCTGTCGAGAGTCATTCCCAGACATTTCGCACTATTCGCGAACATATGAATTTTATCTGTGAACAGCAAAAGTACCGCCTGATTGACAAGTTTGAACTTCACTTTCAAAAAAAATTAACGTCGTTTGGTCTATAGGCATAGCTGGTAGCCTAGACCTGCGATGTTATTATTACAAAATTGTTACAGCCACTCTCAACCCACCGTCGCCGAGCCGTTCACTCTAAATAAACTGCTAGTTGAGTCGGAAATGTTTTCTCAAAAATAACTAATTTTCCAAACAAACTTAATCACTTATTTATATGGCTGTCGTATAACATCCTGTTTACTTCCTAGCAAAGTGGCATATTCGCACGCCACCTATGTAAACACTTCATCCTCATTGGCTACCGTAAATGGAATTCTCAAGTGAGTTTTCGTGAGCATGGTGTTTTCAAAATAATTCCATTGGAATATTATAACTCCGTGACTCCGTTCAACACGAAAGGTGAAAGGACTGTATCCAATCCAGTAGTATTGGTGGGTCAGTCAACTTTAACATACAATACCCATCGCATCGGTTTTTCTACTCCACAGACAGAGTGACAATTCACATTATAAATTTATATTTAACATGTATAAGGCTTCATCCATTTTTCATTGATTTATATACCCTCCCCTCATACGTCGTATATACTATACAGGTTTACAGAAAATTGAAATTAATTAGAAAATGAAATGTCCTTGGAGAATAAGAAATTGTTTGTGAAAGGTGTGGTAACTTGGCATTGACAAGGCTTGGTGAAATCAAACTAATTTATTTATTTGACCCACCTTCTCGCCACAACAACAACTATCCACAAGGATAGTTTTGTTGCCTGGAATTTGCTTAATTATATTTATATTGCATTGTGTAGGAGTCTAACTTTAAATTACTAATAAACGGACTGGATGGGTGGGACGATAATTCTGAAAATGGAAACTATCCTCATTGCAAATTATTTTGCTTAGTATGAGTATAACCAAGTAAAATGAGGATTTGTTATCTATTTGTATCAGAAAATTGTTCTGATTCATCGCGAAATGTAGAATGATTCATGAATCAATGCATGAAGCGTACAAGCTAATTGCTATACTATATTTTTTAGAGTTTTATCGATTAGACATAGATTGATAAACAATGGTGAGTAATATTGTAGTGCACACATTCGTAATTCAGCATTTCAAGACAATAAAAAATATCACTGATAATAACTACGAAGCATTTTGTGTCTTTTTCTTTGGGAGCTCGAAGAAGCAAATGAATAAGTTTTCTTTTCAAGTGGTAATCAAATGGTAAACTAGCGCCACTTGCATACTTACCTGCAGAGAAATTGACTTACCACTTGAAAATATAAGATGGGAATAAATCCATCGCATTCATCGTCAGTAGTTCTTCATGGTTGAATCCAGAATCCCGCAAAAACGGATGAAGCTGTATCACAAGAACCTAGAAAACACGCGGTGCAAGATGCAGCAGCTCATCTGAAACCAATCAAATATTCGTCGGATTTTTGGATGAGTTGTCGCACGATTTTTGCAATCTTGTTCCTGAGCAAATGGTGTACAGGGCAGGTGAAAACAGGGATGAGAATATCTTGAAATCAGCTTACCATAAGAGAGGCTTTTACGGCTGTTGAAGAACAAACAAAACTAGTTGGCCTTGAAGGAAATGAGAGCGAAATATATGTTATCAACAAATAAACAAACAATTACAAGCCGGCTAGGGCAACACCTAACTTTTGATTTCGAGGTGTTAAGAAGTTCATCAATCTTTAATTAACTATTATTCCCACAAATGACATCTTAGTGGAGATTCGACAGATAATTATCCTAGAAAACTGTTTCTACTTTTGCTTGACAAAATATATTTTAGCCAAAATGTTTTAATGTGCAATGTAAAAATATTGTGCCTAGATGAAATATACATGAGTAGGGGAGAGTGGGGCTAAAAGTATAAAGTTTTACTAAAACCGATCTTATAACTTTGAAAATAAGTCAGAAAACTTTTTTTAATTGAAAAGCCATATTTCAACTGCAAAATCTATTAAAACTGATCAATAAAACCCTTTCGGAATTTGTATATTTTAACAAACCCCATGTATAAGTTGTAATATAGACTAATGTACTTTGTAAAAAATAAAATATTTTATTAAAATATATTATCAATTTATTTTTTAAAGTAATGAAACAATATAACTATTAATTCAATAACATAAATTCTTACTTTGAAAAAATATTTAAAAACAAAAAAAACAATAGATTCGGGTTAAACGGCGACTTTGTGCCGTGCATGACAAAAATAAACACTCAGCACTATACTTCTTCCGTCTGAAGATAAAGACCAAAACTACTAAAAAAACAGGCTTTTTTTGTGGCACCGACAGTAGTGCTTCCTGTCCAACACAGAAGTCCAATCTACAACTTAAGTAGATACACGGGTAGTTATCAAGAAGACGAATATATTTCTCGTAAAACCTTGTTGTTTCTTAGCTGTTGCTTTTAGCCCCGCTCTTCCCTAGGCTTAGCTTCTCCAACGATTGTTTGTGTGAAGATATACCGATTCCAAACGGCAGATTTGAAGAAATTGCACACGACATCGTCGCCCTTCAATGAAATCTGTTTTCCGGAGACGCTCAGTAAATGGCCACCTGAGTCGTAAACGGCCCTTATAGGACATATAGCCTAGCTTCTGCAACCACTGTGAATGCGAAGATATATTTTGTACAGTTTAATGCCGATTCTGAGCGGCAAATTTGAGGAGCTTCTCCTTTGCCAGACTTTCACAAGAGATGGGGCAGGAAATAAGAACTACTACTGGGGCAGATGAAAAGGTACCTTACCTATTATCTTGTCTAGCACTAGTTTTTCATTATTATTTTTATTAAAATCCTTAACATAACTGCTTCTTATCTCCGCCATTCAAACACCGAATGGCCACCTAGAGGTGGCTCTAGGAAAAAAAGTCCCCAAGGAATAAAGCCCCAAAATAAAAATGAAATAGGGCCCCAAAAATATAAACGCGAAACAACAACAACATTTTTTTAAATTGGGGTCTTATTTAATTTTTTTGCGGACTTATTTCGTTCTTTTGGGGTCTTATTTCATTTTTGTATTTGAACAGTTTTTTCTATCAGTTCATTTCTATGTAATACTGTTACAACGTACTGTTGGTTCAATGACTACTGGGAAATAAGGGCCAACTTTTGGGCCTTTATTTCATTTTTATATTGGGATTTTATTTCTTGGGGCCTTATTTCCTACACCCGGATTAGGTACCTATCTCCTCGCTAAGTTATTAATCCCTTTTAAGAACGCTGAAAAAGCGATAGGTAGAGCTGATGTAATGATTTATTTTTATTGAAAACGCGTTTTAGTTTTTTAGATCTCAATATGCAAGTACAATCATCACTTTCAATTCTAACACAATATGTATATACTTACATCGTTACTGTTGAACTTTTATTCTAAGTGAGTCAGTGTTTCCGACAATCACTTCAAACTAATCTCACATACAGGAAGAATTTACAAACAAATCGCTTATAATGACCAGTCGGCTATCGCATTCATATTTACTTCATTTGATAAGTCTCTTTCTATAAGAACCTGTAAGAAGCATCGACAGATTCCGAACTACTGTCGGTTAGTAAAAAACGACTTTGCTCGATTTTACCGTTATTATTATTAAATAAACGAACGAAAGCGTGGTTAACTTAGGTGTTAGCTCCTTTTCATTTTCAATAGTCACAACTTATTAAAAGCTAATTTGCGAATGCATCCATTAACTTAATAGAGATACTAAAGTTGGTTTTAGTTTAAATCATTAAATCATGAAAATAGAAAATTTCCTTAAAAAAAACCCACACTTTGGGATAGGTAGTCCGCCTTAATTTCTGCGAGACATTTTTTTTAACTAAAGTGCTCGCAATTATTTCTATTAACTGGCAGCCATATTTATTAGAATTTATAAAAATACCTTACAACAATTGCATATTTATACAGGGTCGAAGAATTTAAGCGTCCTTTATGCTTGCATAGGTAAATCCTTATTTATAAAACATTTTCCCATCCATTTTAGTTACACAGAGCTTATGTCAGATTATGTACCAAAATGGCAAATTTTTTACAATTACAATTAGCTGTCCGAATTTGTAAATACAACTCATCTGTTTGCAGAGAAACAAATTGAATGTATTTTGTTGAAACTCGGATATTTCATTTAAAGCGTAATATGGAAACGAAATAAAAGTTGTTTAATTAAATGTAATGTAAACCAAGGCATTCACACAGTTTATGCCATAGCCTATCTGAGAAGGCAAATCCCTCCTTTTCAAGAGCGTATTAGTAAACCATGGGAATGCACATGCAGCTTGCCAAATGTGAGAGACGAAATGAGTTCAGTTAGAGCTGAAAGGAAGCTTGGTGTGTTGTCTCGCGTGTGTCCTTTGAAATTGCAATTTTAATTTTGTAAATGTAGTGTTAGATTTTAGTTTTTATAGTAAATAAAATTTTTGTACACATTCAATCCATCTCCAAATCCTTATGGCAACTTTTACTTCAAACTGCACGCTAATGCCTCCTACACTGTCGTAACTCTGCCATACGAAAACAAATTATAATTCACATAATTCATCGACGGTTGCACATACATATGTATGTAAAGCAATTTTAAAATAATTTTTGCTTTGCAAGTTTCAACACCTACCTATCTGCTCTGCCATAAGAAAATTCTTGCGGTCGGCCAATGGCGCAAGCTTCACCTGCTTCACCTTTAAAAATCTGATCTCATAAAATGGAAATTCTATAAAATCCTAGAAAACTAATTCATACATTTTTTCTATTAGCCATATTAGTTTGCATAAACTCATCAGCTTACAAGTCAAATACAAATGTACATACACATAATGCTGTGACTTTTTCGATCGTCAACACGTCAACAACCGGCGCAAACACAAACCGGTGCAAACCATCACGTCAACCTCAAAGTAAAACAAACAAGTGAAGCTCTTATCAGCTTGTAAACAAAACACAACTATTCGCTCGCTCATTCATAATGTCCGTCCACTAATGCAAAAAGTTGTTTCAAGAACCCCGATAAGCCGGCAAACATTGCATAAAGTTTATCTGCAAATCTGATTGCCATAACCACTAACACACGCACAAATTGGTAACAAAAAACTTCTTCTGAGCTTGAGGTCCGCACATCTAGTGTGCGCCTGATAACACTTCTCGCCTTCACCGAACACAATAACTACATACTTCGACGAGTCGTCGTCGTCGGAGAACACTTTTCGTTTCATTTTGTTTTGTTTTTGTTTTTGTTTGTATTTTCTATCCAATGAGCTTTCCCGCTGGCATCATCTACCGCCACCCGATGACGATCCGAGCCCCATCGAAATAGTAAAGTATCTGACGAATGACTCCAAATAATTGAACAAGCTAAAGCTTCCAACTCAGTCGTTTGAGATAGTCGTATTAGATTGGACACGGTACGCGGTAGTCCGAAGAGAGTTATTCGAAATTTATATTTATTTTTTTATTTGAGTGGAAAATTATTTTTAAAAATATACATAAAAGTGTTTTCGTAAAAAAAAAAACTTAAAACATAAAACCATTCAAACAAAAGTGTTAAGAAAATTCATTTCAAGTGTAGAAGTGTGAATTAAAAGAAGAAAAAACAACAAGAGTCCTAGAACTCACCAATTGCTGGCAAAAAATTGTAAGTGTAGCTACCACCTGCCCTTAAATTCCTACAGTTTTGTTCATATTTTGGATTTGAATTCGAATTGACGATCAACTGAAGGGGGTTAATATGTAGCGATTGTTTAATAACCCCTCGGCGATTTGTGAGTCAACAAAGGAACACGAGTCAGTGCGTAGGTGTCTGATGGCGGGGATGAGGTTCATTTAATATTTCTATGATGAATTTGTGGACAAAAATTGTTTTCACTGTTGTCGACCGATAAACTAATATGTTCGTTGTGCGTGCACATAATTGGGTGTGAGACCAATTGAATTAGAGGTCAGCCATTGCTTGGCATATATCCAGACAACCGTATGTGGCCGAATCTCCATGTATTTTGAATATGGAATGTGCTTGTGCAGAATACCATCACATTGGCAACATTGTTTTTTTCTCTTTCAGATCTGGAAGTGCTTACATTGTGTTGCTAGCTAGCTGTAGGTGGCCGTGGCAACATATACAGCGATTGTTTATGTTGATAGCAATTTAGATGGATATTTGAATTTGGAATGGCAAATCTTCAATCTTCTCGTATCATCAAAGCAGGCTTTGAGTATGGTTTTATTTTTGTTTATTTCTGTCAATTTAATTGCATTCGCATGGTATTTCGAAATAACCGTCGCGATAAAAAATTTTTATTCGAAAATATAGATAATAAATTCTTTGATTTAGTGATCCTATTATTTTGTGTGACTCATTTTTAGCAAGAATTCGTGTTGTGTAGTTCTGGCATTCTGTTTGCTTATCTGATTAGGTTTTTTTTTAAAGCGTGTTTAGTTAGAATGAATATTTTGTGTCATGGTCGATAAATTTGAATAGACGAAGCAGATTAGCTTATAATTGGCTGTTTTTTGCTATTGTTGGGGGTTGAGTGTTAGCGTGGGCAACAACTTAATATCTGTTTAGCCCTATGTATGTAAATGTACTTGCGAAAGGGTTTAAATAATGTAATTTAACGATGTTTGGGATAACTTTGGAATATGTAAATAATTTGGTAGAAAATGTTTGTTCGCTTTAGTTTTTGTTACTAGCTAGAGTAAATTTACTAACAAATTAAAGCACGACAATAGTGTTTACGGCGACAAGATCTGGAAACTAGTTCCTGTTGATTTCGATGATGTAAACAGAAAATATTTTTAATAAAAAAAAACCGAAATTTTTCTACATGTATTCTAGGGATGAATGTTCATATTTTGTAGGGATCTTGATTATCGCAGCCACAATGTAAATTGAGATTACCACCAAAAATGTGTAAAAAGGTTTGGTTCCTTAATTAAGAATGTAATGCACTTTTGTCGCTGCCGGTGGTTAATGGTTGAAGTATCTACGCTTTTTTACATTCATCGCAGAACAGAGCTTTGACTGGCAGAAATTGCATTAAAACGAGCCAATGAACAAATTATTTACAAACTCAATTTTAGAGTATTTCAGGCGCATAATATCGATAGTATTACGCGATGGGCTTAGCTACTGTTCTAAATAAAACTGCCTACTTAACCGTTCTAGCACTTATGCAAAGTGCTCATAACAATTGACTTAGTTTTGTTAGATTTAATTTGGTTTTTGAAGGTCAGAAACGGTGTCTTTGTAAAGCACTCGAGTGCTATATAAAGGAACGAATATTGACTTGTAATTTATTCGTCATCAGTTGTAAGCATTTTTTTTTTTTTATTTATACAAAATTTTAAGATAGACTTGGATATGTACTGATAAGCATTCAATATTGACAACTGTTCGATAACACTTTTAAAAGGGGCGGAATATTCATTACCTCTTACAACCAACTGAGTTGAACAAAATAGAAAGTACTTATTTTTGCGTTATTTTATCTCTAGCTTTTTCAAGTGAAGCAGCGTTGTTCTACGATTTTAGATTTGTTCTTTTCTAAGATATTTAAATGCAAATACTTAATCATTTTTCAATGTATGTTGAATCGTTAAAAGATATAAATACTAAGATTTTAGCTCATACTAAAAATACTTGACCTTTGCAGTTAAGGTAGTTACAAAGTTGCATTACTAAATTTGAAGCCGGCAGACTGAAGTCATTGTATATGAGTGTAGGCGATGGGAATTGAGATAGGATCTAGGTTTTGCTGCTAAATATTCGTACGCCATCATATTTAGGTTGAACATAAACACCTAATTTATTAAAAGGGTTGTCACTCGTACTAACCCTAGAGTTATCACTTGGTTTACATGTAATTTTTTTAGTGAAAACAGGGCATGTGTTAAATAACAATTGAAAGAAAGATTCCCTTACATTAATTCTTGGGGACCTCAACAGGAAGCAATTTTGCCGAGTGCAAGATGAGTGCAGTTTTAGAAAAAAAAAACATTACCAAGTATGAACTTAATTGCACATTCATCGTTGAACACTTCATCATGCGGAAATGGTATATTTTTGCAGTAAACCAATATTCACACAGACAACAATTTATTTAACCGATCTTCACTCGTTACAACCAAGATCAAATATTATAAAATTCAATTTTCTTAAAAAAAATGGGTTAATGCCTATGATAAGGGAATAATCCCACTGTTGAAGGGGGCTTCTTCTCCTTTGCCGATGAGGCTATGATCAGGAATGAAGAATCATTACTTGCCGACTTTTAATGCATCCCTACTGATTCGCCTGCGAATAAGGTTGGCTAGAACGGCCCAAAAAGAGTTTCGGCAAAGGTCACAGTTTCGGATAAATCACTAAATCCAATAAATTTCTTTTCCTGCCGCTCTTCGGTGATTTTCAGCTTAACGTACAAATGCTAATTACATTGATACTTTTTCAAATACGGCGATTCTTATACGCCGATTTTTGATATCGGGAAATAAGGCAGCTCAGATATGTATTGCTAGACAACCGAACTGCATATACCTTTAGAATTTTAATTTTAAAAGCTAAATACGCATGCGGAATGTTATTCCATGTATTGCGAAGCAAATCAGTCAAATAGGTCAGGCCTATAGGCAGAATCATCTATCGCCGAAAAGTTTCTATGACGAAAGTTGCAATGTTTCAGTTTCATAATTCAGAAAATTCGAAATCAGGGCATGGTATCTGAATTATGACTCACTGCCAGAAATGCGCACTTACAAAAAAGGGGCGCTTGGTCCCACAGGTAACTGCAACATATAAGTAAGGAAGTAAGAAAATCGTATCTTTAAAGAAGAGGAACATAAACAATATCTCCGATGTACCAAAGCCTCGTCGTACATTAAGTCCCTGAAGTGTTACTTAATCTTCGTTGTTAGCACAGGGCCTGTATACACACTGTATAAAATTGAATTTAGACCACTTTTATACATTAACATCGATATTTTAAGCGCTTAATAAAATGTAAGAACCGGGTTTTCAAATACTGCCATATAAAATTGGAAATGGCATCTGTTTTTCATTTAATTAAAGCACAAACTCAAGTAATGTCTTACTATGAGTACTTCAAATTAATATCAAATAAACATACACTTTTGCATTCGTTCACTATATTGATGTCATTTTCATAAAAGATATTAATAAAGTTCCACGCATTTTTCCCACACTGAAAAGATGTGCGTCTGTGTGTTCAAGTATTATGTCATGGATGTTTCCCGCTGCTGGTAGAATATCAATAAACTCTGTTTCCAAAGCAAAATGACTAGGTCATCTGTGCTACATACATTAAGCACTTTTCATAAAAATGTAATGAATAAATTGAATAAAACTTGTACAACTATACATGCTACATGCTAACAAATATGTATCTATACATACATATTATTCTTGTAGTATTGACAGCAAAAATAAACTCGAAAACCAGAGATTTTCTGTATCATTTTTTTTTTCTTGAATACAAAATTCGTTGTAAAAAAAATCAATTCATTGTGGACACGATGAATAGTATATTATTTCCAATCCTCTATAGTTTGAAGGCAAATTACAATGTTTGTATGTACATTGGACATTACGTACTTACTTTGCCCTGTAATAATCTACGCAGCTAGAGGGGAAAAACTCCCCATGGATAGGTGGCATGTAGTTGGCTTCATCTTGTGTAACAAAAAAATCTGCAGCGACATTTCTTTAACGTATTTGCAGATGATATTTCAAATGAAAACCAGTTTCTTGAGACGGCAAGATTGATATTACTGGATACATTTCAAGTTATTCGTTTTTGAAGACCTACATTAAAATTATGAGAATTGCGAGGAAGGAATGAAGTAGATTATGAAAAGCAAATGTGCGGGAGAAAGGAATCTATATATTTTTTCCCGTTTTTAATGTTTAGGTACCTACTTACCAGAGTTATAGGCATATCATTCGCTGACTTCCCAATAAATTCATTTCCAGTAGACAAAAAACTTCGAAGCAGGTTAACGATTTTAACTGCACGTAAATAATGTGAAAGGAAGACTTAAAAGCAATTACAAATTGATTCAAGTAATATTTTACCAAAGACTTAAGACCTAACATAACCGTATCATTTCATATCCTTGAAATTGAGTGCAGTCAGCTGTATTTACAATACTATGAACTGTATACAGAGTGTTACCGACTTAATATTAAATATTTTGGTATATGATCTGTGCGCATGAAAATATATAAAAAAAGGATCGACCCGCCAGATCGACTATAGTCCAAATTTTCAGATTAAGACAAATCCTGGAAAGAACCAACAATGTGCAGTTTGGCAACAGCTCAAAAGCTCTTCGAAACATGCACCGGATTTCGGATCTGTCGTGTAATTTCTTCATTCTAGTTCTTGAGCAAATAGTGCGCAGGGCAGATGTCAACACGGAAGGCACTATCTTCAGCAGATCGGTCATATTGACATCATCCGTCGCTCCCAGCGTGCCTTGGTGTAAGCTTTTACGGTTATTAAGGAACAGTCGAAGTTAGTTGGTTTTGAAGTAAATGAGGCTGGACGATAAGCAGCGAAAGGAGAGTTAATACTGGGATCCTTCGAATGAAAAATTGTTCAAGGGACGGGAGCCCGTTAAGTAATTGAGTTCTAAGAAAACAATTATTCTACAGTTATAACCCCAGTTACAGATGATTGAAGGTGTACCCTGCCTCATATTTATGCAAATAACTCAGTTGTTGGTTACATCAGAAACTTTATGTGGGGTTTTATTCTTAGAAGAAATGATGTTCTTAGTAACTTTGTTTAAAATATGTCAATATCTCATTTCAGTTCTAAAATATTCCATTGTCTTACCAATGAACATAATTGACTTGCTGGTACCTTTTCTTAAAAAGATGAGCATCAATTTGTTTGCTGTATTTTATAACTTTGCTGATAAACCCATAGATTTCATAATTGGGAAAATCAGGAATTCCAAAAAGTGAGTCCATTAATGTTGGAGTCACATCTCGTTTGTATAATATTACTTTTTCTTCCCCCTGAGAGTTTGTAAACAGCGCTTTCTAAAAGAATCTATTTCATATGTCCACCAATTGTCTGTTTCGGGTGCATGTGAAGGTCATCAATGTGTCGCCATGGCTGGTGAATTTTGTCTACGTTGATCTCAATATCTTGTCTTCTTTCCAGGATAAAAATGTTATCATACAACTGTCATACAACTAGTTCTTCGTTAGAAATAGGAGTTTATAGTTCATATTCACAGGCTTTCGTCTTGACTAACGGTGGTCGCTAATGGTATAGTTTTCATTATCTCTATCTGTTCACAATATTGGACGATATAGACGAAGGTGACATCTGGGATGGTCTCGCGATAGCCGGGTCATTTGAATTTATTATTTATTTATCGCCCACGATCATTACGCTGATACTCAATTTGTATGCCAAATCAAGTATTTTATTTAGTTTGTGAAGGCCATTCGGCACTCAATAGGAGTTTCAAGTCAACAGCTATTATAACCTGTCCTTGAGTTGCTTTCACGACATCCTTCAGTTGGTCCAGCTTTTGTTGGAAATCCATCATTATATATGTATGTCGGATTAAAGTACCAACTGACTCCCTACTATCACATCAAAACAAAACCTGTGGCTGAGAAAACTGTTGCTTTATTAGGGAACCTCATTTTTGTTCCGATATTGTTCCGATATTGCTTTACCTATAGTTGCAAAGGTGTTTCACCCATATGTGGTGGTGGTTTAGGATCATCAGTGAATTGCCACAATACACACCTAATCTATACGAACTTTTCCCCTCAGTTTCTTATCAAAATGTAAAAGTGTATATCAATTTTCACTTTAGATCTGAGTTGCATTAAGATTTTGTCAGCTGTTTTTCTTCTCTGTGCGTGTTTGCTAGCCCAATTTTCTAGCACACGCATTTCGCTGGGCCCAATTTTTTCGCGTCCTGTCCATACTCCAGAAAATATTGGCAGATTACTAGCCCTTCTCTTGTCCTTGGACTATATGCTAGTTGCTAGTTTTGTCGATGACAGAGAACTACGTCCACTTTGACATCTGTTCTGGTTTCGGTTATCCAAATTCTCTCTACACTCAGATACTAATTAAAATTGTCCAATTATCCATAAAAATAATACGGTCTTCTATATTCTATAGCCCAACTATATCATCAGCCGCAATTCTCAATAATTAGTTTGCATATTTATTTGTAATTGGTTGTGTTGGGAAATTATCAGAATAAACTTGAATTGTTTGTTCAACGTTTATGGTGTTATAATGCGAATTTCCCATATTCAAGAGATTCATTTATTATTAAATGACAGCATCAGTAGATTTTATCTTTATGAATTACAGAGCAGAAAATGTACCCAAAGTGAATTTTCATATTTTATCTTCAACTTGTCAATATTCGCAAAACTTTTCTATTGCACATAGTAACAGCAATGCATTTAGGACGGGAGTCAATGCTTTTCTGAAAGTCTCTCGACGCCCTGATGTGGCATTATAGCTTGTTCGCCTTTCCTTAGAAGAATGAAATTAAACGCGTTTTAATAGTGTAATAATAACCGACTGCGATAAGTTTCCCCTCTTGATATAATATTTCCGCGAAGAACGTGTTGCTCTGAACTATATTTAAGTAAACAAAAAAAAAATAAAATCATAAAAAATACCACAAAAACTTTCATGCGGTAAATGTGTGAATTATAGTACAATAGTTGTCTGTTGTCTGTCGATAATAAAACGAATAAATACCAAGGAAATACATTACGAAGAGAGATCCATGTTTATTGCTGAATATTGAAAATATTTATTTAAAAAATGAACATTTAAAGATGGAACTACGAAAACCAATATTACTTTGAGCTCAATGGAGGGCAATGTCTTGCCGGTAATACTTACCGGCATATCGTTTACTGATTTATATTTCACTGTTTTAGGTTAGAAACGAATTTGAAATTTGGTTACGTCTGTAGCAATGTCAATTTACAATTTGTCACATTTATTCGACAACAACACTGAAACTAGTGCGAACGTACTGTGTGAACGTATTAGACCTTTCTACAAAATACTAATCGTGCCAGTAACCGGTCGATCGACCTTAAACCAAATTTTTAATCCAGCTGTATCGCGTGACCTTAGGAAACAAGCGGTGCAATGTGCAGCAGAATGTGTGTTGAATATTGCAGCAGCTCGTCCGAACTCTTTCAAACAAGCACCGAATTTCAGTCCACACGAAAGTCATCTGCTGCAACAGATCAGTCCACTACTACGGGGTATACGGACGATAGAGACAGAATCTGTTGTTGCCAATTTGCCGTAATAGAGGTTTTTAGGGCTATTGAAAAATGGTTTCCAATGCTTAAATTTTAATAAACTTGTGAACACCCGTGTAGAAGGGTGAAAGAAGACCCATGAAATATAACATCGGTCAAATGTCTGCCGCGGCTTCGCTGAGTGACGCGTATCCGAAACCGCCACTTTACCATAACGCAGGCATTGATTATTTTCGCTTTCAGGACAGATGTTGTTTGTGGTTTTTGGTTTATTGGCATAGATCTCTGACTTGAGAAAACCTCACAGGCGGAAGTCTAACGGGGTTAAATAACACGATCTTGTTGGTCAATTCACATCGCCTCCGCTTGAGATAACAATGTTCGGAAATGGCTCCTGCAAAATGTCCATTATGGCACCAGCTGTGTGGCACGTCTGGCCAAAAAAATAATTGGCTATCATCGACTAATAGCATCCGCCATTGACGGTAATAGCCTCAAGAATGTCATTCTCAAAAAAGTGTGGACAGTCCAAAATTCACACCAAATCGTGGCTTTCTCTGGATGCCTCGCAAATTGATAGACTTGTGTGGATTGTTATTGTCTCAAATTCGACAATTTCGCTTGTTGACGAACCCGTTCAAATATGGGCCTCGAACAGAAGACACACTTTCATAAAACAAATGCACATGCTGTTGAACGGTATAACTCCCCATGTTGATTTGGCTTCATAGACTAAATAAATAAGTAATAGATGTAGCTTCAACAATATGGTCGTAATCACCGGTCAAATATCAGAAATCCCTATTAGAAAACTTTTTTGTTCGTCTTAAAGCAAATGAGGACAAGACGAAATATTTGCTATCAACAACAAACCATTGCTAAGGCCAGTACATAGCTGTTATATAGTATAAAGATAGCAGCATCTTCGAGTTTGTTAGGGAGTCCATCTACCTCGGGGTAGATATCAACCATGAGAGAATTAAGGTAGGGAGCCGTGATACTTTTTTGTTCAAAGCAAATGGTTTTTAAGTTTCTGCCTCGTAAGACAAAATGAAGAGTTTCAAATACAACAGAAAAGGAGAGTTAAAACTAGGGCTCAGAAAGGCAAGTGTTGGAGAAGATATTACCAAAAAGCGACGGCATAGGCTCGGGCGCTTCAAACGAGCTGCCAGAGAGCTTGGCCTAGAACATTTGAAGTAGCGTTCTTGGGATCTCAGTGGATGGAAGGCTGCCGTTTCTTTTTTAACCTTTTAGAAGCCAATTAATTAAAAATAATCCTTCGACCTCTAGTATGTCCTTAGCCTTAGGCTTGCTTTGATAGTGAAACCCGTTATAAGATCAATTCGTGTACCTACTTTTGACCTACTTTTGGTACTGTGCCACTGATGCTGTTGGCTCAGGCAAATTGGCTTATTTTAATAAGAAATAGCTGTTCCCGTCTGTTTGGCTGAAAAGCATCAGTTTACGACATAAAAAACAAAGCACGCACTTAAATAAGAACCGCAATATTGGAAGTTGTTCAGGAAAATGTCTAAAATTCAACTTTTTACTAGAAGAAATCGATTATTGTATGAATTACTTATCTACACTGATTCTATGAAAGTAAAAAGTCGGCATTAAAGATTGTGTTGCACCCTCTTTTAATTAATTACAAACACACAGCACGTTGATTGTATAGTTCAACGGTGTTAATGTCCTCGATTATGTCATAGCAAAAAATAACAAAAAATTCATTCACACTGCAGAGCTGTTTTGTTTTTTTGTTTTGCTTTACCCACAGCCACAAACCGCAGTATGGCAGCGGCGAAACGCCGGCAATATAGCCCGCACGCTGATGTCAATCTTATCATCACCAAGTATTCGTTCCTTCTGACATTACCTTACATTTGCCAAACGACCATTTACTATACCCATGCCCAAGTCGATGCCATAGCAGCGCGAGAATGGTCAAGTATTTTTAAATTCAAATTTGTTGGCTAAATTCTATGAGTGTGCGTTTTTATCTTTGAAAAATGTTTGTTTGTGTATTTTTTTGCAATTTTAACATTTTAGTATCTGAGATGATAGATTTTGCCAAAATGTGTGTATGAAAAATTACTTTCGATTTCAAGTAATTTTCGTTCTTGTTTATCGGAGAAACCATAGGTCAAGTACCTTTAGCCATTACTGTTCAAGCATGCTAAATTTGTTGGTTTTAAATAATACAAATAAGATGAGGAAATAATATTTCATGTCATAGTTGGAATTTCTGCAATTAAAAAAAACCCCGATAGTAGCATGTACAAGTAGAGCCTCTAGTTAACAGTTGCGGCCTGCTGCGAAAGTTATCACAAGGAAAAAAAAATTAGAGCAATTCAAATAAACCAGACCAAAAGGCAGTTCTCCTATAGTTTGGCAAAAATGTATAGATATAGTGATCCCCTTGTGCTGGCATGAGGACCAGAAAAATTGACAAAAGTGCATCTGAAATAGAATATTTCACATACATTGGGTTCAACCATAATTATGTCTACCAAAAAGCCAAACTCACTGAGACCGCAATTGATGCATTGATAAACCGCAAGTTCTAATCGGGTGATGTCTTTAGTGATATTGACAGTCCCATCTTCTGCGGAATTGTGTCTACCTTGCTTATAATCAGAGAAATTATTGTTTCTATTATTGACAGCCACCGCTTTCTGTCACATTAAAGAATCTTTTGGTTGCCTCCTTGTTTGAGAACACTTGGAAGGCTCTGCCTTTCTGCAATCGGATATGGTGACGATACTTATACCATTGCTAGCGGAAGGAACGTACCAACTCTATGTGTGCGTAATGGACTAGCTCTTTCAGTAAAATCGTCGAAGACAGAGATAATGATATTTCCAACAACAAGAAGAAGCATAATTTATATAAGGTGGCCGGTGTTTTTGGTGTAATGGGGGAAAATACCGCCGTTGCTGCTATGGAAGTTTTTCTTGGTTTACCTCCCTTGCAGTTTTATGTTGTAACTGAAGCTTATAAAATCTGAAATTGCGTGGCACTTGGCCTGAAGATCGATATTAAGGAAGGCATCTGTGGGCTTCTTGATAACATTTCTGACCATAGGAAAGGAACACTCGACATTATGCGCTAAATACAGATTTTTAAGCAAAATAATGATTTCGAGCAATAGGTAGATCGGCTTTAATCCTAGTTATATCGTCGTGTACACAGAGGGTTCCCTCGTGAACTACCTCTCTGAAAACGTAATCTACCCTAGTGAATATTGGATCAAGTAATCTTTAATCCTTAGCCACATAACTGTATTTCAAACAGACTTCTTTGCGATCGCAACTGCTGCTTATATCTTTAAAAGGAGAATAGTAAAAAGCGCTGCCTTCAACATATGCTCAGATAGTCAAGCTGCCATTAAAGCCTGCTCTGCTGCTACGATCACCTCCAAAGTTGTGAAGAAGGCCATAAGCAATCTGAACAGTGTGTATTACTCTGTAAACGGATGAGTATCTATCCATGAGAATAGTAAAAAGCGCTGCCTTCAACATATGCTCAGATAGTCAAGCTGCCATTAAAGCCTGCTCTGCTGCTACGATCACCTCCAAAGTTGTGAAGAAGGCCATAAGCAATCTGAACTGTGTGTATTACTCTGTAAACGGATGAGTATCTATCCACTTGTACTTGTTGTCTCCAGATGACCCCTTTCTAGAAGCAAACAAGGAAAGTCTTATATAAGCCTTATTTCAATATAGTTTATTGCTTAGACAGCAAGGCTTGTTATTAATAAGAAATGGTGCATTGCATTCAAGATTCCTTATTTTGAGAATTATTTTTACACGCTCATTTCCTACGGAATCGGGTATACGTTCCCATACCTTATATTTCGCTTTAATAGTTATAGATCCTACGAAAAGACTTATTATCTATGAACGACTTATTATCAGTTATTATCAGTTAAATCGAAATGAGACCAAATTCCTAGTTTGGCTTTATTTCGTTTCAAAAACCGAATTATTTCGCTTTTGAAATTCTTAAAGATTTTGTGATGGCTATGGAATAACCCCCCTGCTTGGTTGCACTATTAGAATTGGAGTAGGCGCGAGGTTGGCTATATCCAAACTTTGTTTGTACCCAATAAATCTTTGCATATACCCAACTTCGCACCTACTCCAAATCTAACAGTAAAACCAATCAGCGGATTTATTCCATAACCAACGGAATATACCGTTGATCTGATATTGTATTCTTTCCTTATAAAAAATGCTCAACTCACAATCAGAATTTTTATGGGTGATCAATAGGATTTTCCACTTCGTCTATGCCTAATCATAACCTTAACCAGTGCCCATGTTTTATAACTTTCTCGCATCGATAAAATGTTCTACGTCTGGGTTCTACGAGTTTTTCGTAGTTGCTAAACCGCGTCAATATTTCATAAATGACACACACTCCAGCTCCCAAAATACAACAACTGACCAAAGGCGTAGATGCCGAACGATTAAGAATCAGAAAAAAATTTTATAGGACCTACATTTTCTCGATGCGAGAAGTTCTCGACAGACTTACAAATATATACGAAATAAAATTATCTACTGGGTAGGAACTGACTTACTCTGATCAAAAATACGATTGCAACCGGATTTTTATCAAAAGCACGTTCTTCATAATTTTGAAAAAGGCTATAAATATTACCCGATCGGTCTTACATGCCATATGATCGTCGCATATGGTCACTTCTAATACACTACTAATTTTATCTACACACACAGACTTTCATCACAAGACCATATAAATAAATTTTCCATGCCCACTATATGTACACGTTAACCCTATTTATGCAAGTTCATGATCATCGCTCCCATATATGTAGTAAGTAAGCAACCATGTGAGCAACCCTGTAGGTATTTTAAATTCATAGCTAGACCTATTTAAAACTAGTCTTCTCCACTTTTTTGTTAACGTTTTATCGTAAGAAACCAAAAAAATAAATAACACAAATATTACTCCCATCCCAAAACCCAATACCTGATTCTATTAGCTGTATTATAACGTGGGATACAAAAAAAAATACAATCTTTTTAGCATGTCACAGATTTGCACACAAATCTCAAACCAGCCAACAACAACATCTATGTATGTATTTTCCTTTAGTTGAACAAAAAAAAACCACTTTATAAATTATTCATAAATTTAACTTAAATATATTTTACCTATAGAAATAAGACGTAAACAAGAGTAATTAGAATCAAAACAGAATGTGATAACTACAAAAAAAATGTGGAATTCAAAACAATAAAAAAAGAAATACATAGAAGCAATTGTATTGATCTTAACGGACCTTGAATAATAAATTCATGAATGATGCATGTCACACATTGAAGTGAGAATAGGAGGTATATGTAGTTACCATTCTTTGGTTTCCAATTTATGTAGGTCATGATCCCCTAAATTGATTTTGAAAGCAAATATTCATAGATACATAGTGCGTATTGTCTTTCCAGAGTTACGTCACCTTTTGAGAGTATACATATATTTCCCTCCACCTATATTGAGAATTGGAATTGGTAAAATGTGTATGTGTATATTCTGAACAATAACGCTAGTTCTTCGCGTCGCAAACAATTAGGTGACCTCATGGTTCATAGATCCAAACGAAAACAAATCCACATTGTTTGGGCGCCACAAACTCTTCACGTACCGATGGAATACATAATTATGTAAATTTTTTGTATGTACATGATGTATGTTTATAAGCAAAGCTCTTAGTTTACATACACATCATTTGGGAATGAATAATGAAAGCTTCTATCACAAGGGAATAATTTTAATATGATTTATTAAAAAGCGGACCTATTTGTTTACATTATAACTTTAAAAGGGAAGGAGCGAGGTTGTTCTCACGCGCGTCGATATGCTTATTTTGATTAAATATTTTAAATTTAATTTTTAATGGAGAGCGAACTAAAGGCGACATTGTTGGTGTCGATTGTCGAGACGAATTGATGGAAAATTCCACATCGATTTGCTCCTAAATATCGATGACTGATATGCTCTAAATAGAATATCCTTACTTCAGTCGCTTCTATTTAAAATATAGGTGTTTACCACAAAATACCGTTATTTTCAAAAATAAATGCAATCTTAAGCGTAGTATGCAGCTCTGGCTTTTAATAAATTTGGTGAAGCTAAAAATCACCAAGTATTTTAGCTGGGCGGTACCTATATCTACAGTTTTAGCCAAAAATCAAACATTCTCATCAGACTGTACATAATAAATTTGTCACGCTTCAATTACTTCGCTCATTTTGTGTCACACTCAGTTGTGTTTATGGGACAAAGGTTCATGTTGACCTAAATGGGCTATTTAAAATGTATTTGAGTAAAATAAAAGGAAGGAACAAACTGAAATGAGCATTTAGCCCAAACTTTATACTACGCATTATACAAAGGGCTATGGTCTGGAACGGAATACCGTCTTTTTTGTGCCACTCTTGAATTTATTGTCTATTTTTAGCTGGAGCAAAATCTTGTTGGAAAAATCCACAAAACGTCGGCTAATGTTTATAAATCTTCTGCGTTCTACTCCCAAGTAACAATTTAGTTCCCATAAAGGCCAAGGAAAGCTATTTTCTTATTTCCAAAGCAAATGTAATGCCCAAAACACATGTGCAGAATTTTCCTTGCAGTGGAAATAGAACTTAAATGGGAGGGAACATATGTAAATTCAGCATGCGTTGCAGTACTGCAAGTTGTCTCTATTTCTAAATCCAATGCAACCGACAAGTCAAACAACAACAAATAAACAAAATAATATAAGTTTTAACAGTTTGGGACCACTGAATTCTGAGGTTAATTTGAAATCGCTTTTGATTTTTTAACAACAACGACATCGGCTGAAGGCGAAAGAATGAAGTCAAACAAAAGTGCTGCTCTTGTGTCTTACTTGCAGTACTGCACCTTGAACTTCTGCATATGTGTTTTGGGCATGAGAGATCTTATGGAAACCTTTTTGGCGCAGGCTCTATTAAAGCAGTAGAGCCCTGACCCCGTTTTCCGTTTTCCATTCACGTTTTCAGAAAAATTTGTTTTCTTTAAAATATTACAAAAACCTATTTTGTTGGGAAAATGCAATCTATTTTTAAAACTATTAAATAATTATTTTCAATTAACGCAGTATAGAAATAAAACCACAAAAAAAGTTGTATCAATTGACTTATAATTGCTTAGACTAGTACTTTCTTGTTGCATTTAAAGTTGCTTGCTAGAAACTGATCAATAATGATTTAAATAATTAACTACAAAATGTAATAAATGTAAGAATTGTAGTATTCACGTTTATGTAATAATTGCAAATTAATTTCATGACAAAAACAATCGCTGGAGTATCGTCTAAATGTTCTCTTAACAACAATTGAGGTCAAACCCACAAGGAACCCATTACGTATACCTTTTATGGTAAAACAAGTCATTAATGATTATTAAAAGCGTTTTATTAGTCATAAAATATTTAATCATAGAATTCCGTTCGCGGAAATAAATCTCCGAAAAAGAAGCTTTATTTGAATAAAACGTAAATCCAAGCTGTGGTTCCAACTAGATGGCGCTACATACCCTGCAAGAGACCCATCATTTGAAGTTGTAAACGATAAATTTAGCTACTGGCAAGCGTTTATCAATTAAGAACCTATGTAAATACTAAAGTCTTTCAACTATCGCATAAATATGACAACTCAATAGCAGCAATCACTCTCGCTAAAAGTTTCTTGACTCACAACATGAAATATGGATTAAATATCCCTAAATACAAGCCAATCCCCTCTGATGAATAGAATTCATTGGAAAATTCATAATTTGCGTGCTACAGGATATTTAGTAATTTTGAAAGAAAAAATAAAATTATACCTCATTTATACCTCACCTCAACACCATGTTGACGGTGAGACATAAATTACATTATCTAATTACTGTTCCACTGGATAATTTATATTATTAAGTAAATTAGCCAAAATGGATTAACTATCGTAAGTTGGTTTCATATTTACATCAAGATTAAAGCCATTCCGTACAATTACACCCAAAACCAGCTATCTAGGATCTAGATTAATGACATTTTGTTGTGGACTCAGATGTGAATTTATTTAATCCAGTCAAATTAATTTTGTTCTATACTCGCTTAACAGAGAACGAAATTATTGACTTTAGCTGCCATATTGGAAAAAGTTCAAAAGTTTTATACAAACATTATTGCAACTTTGATAGTGCTTTAAATAAGAAACACCTTAAGTTTACCTAGAATTTGGTTGTACGAAATAGTTAGCTAGAAATGTTAAATTAGTTTACTGCCATTCAAATTTTCTAAATTTGGCAGAAGTTTTTTCCAACAAGAAAAAAATATTCCTTCATGTGACATTTTACATGTTGTATGGCTAAACTAAAATTAATTAATCACAATGAAAACTACCACATACATAAAGTATTTTTCATTTTTTCGCTGGAAAATCTATTGTTTTTTTTCCAACTTAAATCTAAAAACCATATTAAATTTTTTTTTCAACCAGACGGGTAAATATTAAAATCATGTCTAATGTAGCCAGTTCAAGAAATTTCTTAAGACGCAAGTGCCAATTTAATTATTTACTCTAGAAATAATAATAAAAAGCATTTTAGAACTTGTTTTGCTTAAGCCGTCACTAAACCATCTACCTTGGTGAAATAATTGACTCACAGTTGAAAAAGTATCAATTAGCACCTAATTCATTTTATTTTGCATTTAATTCATGAGTCAACATATACATAATAGCAAACAATATAAATGCAACAAGTTGCTTTCAGTCTTTGTTCTTCCTCTCATTTCATCGAATTATAAGGATCATAGACTGGTTCAACGGTTTGATCTGAAAATATATCAACCGGCCTCACGGTATCGTATTACCCATCACTGAGGTCAATACTGTTGTTGTTGCTTTTGTGTGATCAAGGTAATGTTAGGTCTACTCCACTTTTACACTTGCATAAGAGCGTTGATTGAAATTGCTATCACGGTTGCCGTTTTGGTAGAATTCGACCAAACTTGGTAGGGTTTTATGCGCTTTGATTAATATTATTTACAGCTCTAAAACTTTCTCCAAATATATAACACGTACCTAAATAAATTCTGAATTACGAATTGAATTACATAAAATCGTAATAAACATGATATTTATGAAAAAAGAATGTAAGGAATAACTATTCTGACGTTTACTTTGCGCAAATCTATTACCATTTTATTACACTCACTCAGTAAAATTGTCGTTGTCCCTAGAGTATTTCTCAGATTAAATGTAAACTTAATGTTCCTTCGTTTTGCACAATAAAAATGGAGAATTGTAAAAAAAATAGAGAGAAATGAGAAATTTCTATAGAATTAATATTTTTAATCGAGCCACCAAACGCCGTGGTCCATCTTCTGGCGCACGACAATATCTTGAACGCGCACTTCCCAAATATTAATTTTGACATTGTTGGGAGATAAGCGGCTGTGCTGGGAAAAGACAAAATAATTAAAAAAATATTCCTCCGGCTTACAATACAAATAGTTTATTTTATAACTTGGCGAACTTCTCACATCGAGCTTTAAAAAGTGGAAGAGAAATCTTTTCTCGAGCAAGTTTGACCGATCGATGAAGTATACATTACAATGCAAAAAGGTGATTTCCGACATGCGGAAAGCCATCTAGTGTCAGTTATCAGTCAGTCTTAAAGACCGTGTACATTTGCGCGTTGATAATCTTCTGTTTGTGGAAGCAACATTGACTTGACATTTCGATTTCTGACGCTAGGTTACATAATATTTGATTTTAATGTTTGTAAATAAAAAAAAAGTGTGTAAGTTCCTACATACAACTTCGATTGTTAAAGCTTTACGTTATTATAAGACATAAATTGAGCTTTGGCATGTTGGGAAGTTCGGTGGGATTCTCTTTTCGCGAGTGGTAACCGTGCCGATCGTGCTTCAATTTCTTTAACGTGAAGAATTGCTGAAATTTTTGAACTTCTAATTCAACTAAACTTCGTTACTCCTGCCGATATTTCATGTTTTTGCACTTGGGAATACATTTTCTATCACACGATGTTTTGTAACAACAAAACAAACTCACAATAGTCATCGAAAGTCTTATTATTTTCCGCAATCGGCAGTCTAAAACTCGCTTATTGATTGGCAGGCATTGGTTCGCCTCTCATGGGCTTTGAGATAAGAACCATAAGCTTTCTTGATCCAATGTCTCCTTCTCTTCCGTATTCGGAGGGTAACTCGTCCGCTTCAACCACATTTTGGATTATTTGACCGCTTTTCCAACCTCTTCAATTGTAATGTCGGTAAATTCTTCATACTTAGCAGTGGCTCATGGAACGTACCGTGCGTCATTAAAATTGTTCGTTTATAGTCCGTAATACTACCAACAGCAGTATAAATTTTTTTATCATCTAACATAAGTTGGCCTTAAGCATTTTTAATGAACTTTGAGGACAGAAATTCCTTAGTATTTCTTTGCCGATATTTTAAAAATAGTTGCGCCTTTGTTGAGACCTGAAATTGCCAGAATTAAAATGTTATTTATAGTGGCAACCTGATGGGTGGTCGTGAAAAATTGTCTGAAACAAAAATATCCTCAATATTCTCAGAGTTTGTTTTTTTTTTATTTAAATTTTCGAAAAAGGATATTTTGTCCTGACGTCGATGTGTCGTCATATTCATTTTCAAAATTGTACCCCATGCAAGTGTTCTTCGGCACGCACTTATTTTCTCTAATGGGAGTTTTAAATGTATCTACAGGCATAAGACATAAAATTGATTGCATATATTTTGGCATTTATTCAATTTTGTCTAGCTAATGTTATAGACAGTCGAAGTTAGGAACCTACTTACCTAGAAATTGTAAGTACGCACCAGTAAACCTAACCCGCATGCACATTGAACATTCCGACATATGATATGCAATTAAACCGAATGAATAAAAAATTGGCACTCGAAACGAAATTTACTAAAAGAAAATTCAAAAGTTAAAGAAACTGGGAAGTAGATTCCATCATGTAGGTACCCAAGTTTCTCTTTTGTTTTCTTCAACATTGAACATGGATTAATAAATTAATAATATTTGCATAAGTGTACGTATTTAGCAGATTTTAAAAGCTACAGAAATATGATCCCATTTAATATAGACATCTGTCTCATTGTGCATTTCACTATTGGAATGATCTACATACAATAAAATAAAGTTGCTTAGCTTTCACTATATCTCATGCTTCGGCGTCATCGTGTCTAACGTCTGCCTCAAAATACGTTATGCCACGTAATACGACATACACCATAGGTGGCCTCTGCCGTCTATTATTTCATATTAGCTGTCTAATTGATAACAGCACACCGACACCGGGAGCACTGACCATAGGTTACACTTTTCCGATTTAAGAGGTCCGGCATATAGATAAGTAGATGCACAGTGTGCCTTCATAATAATGAAAGTATCTATACAAAGTTGTTATTTTAAGTAGTAACACGTACAATTTAAAAGCTTCAACAGCTTCGTCGTACTATAAATCTGACTAAGTCGTAAACATTTTAATGTACGAATTTTATTAATTTTCAGCAGGAGCGTTCAACGAACTTTTTATTTTTGAATAATCAGGAAGCAAATTTGGCTCCTAACTTAAATGTGTCTAATACTTTCTTATAAAATGCATTAACAGGCAAAAGTTTCGAAACCTTTTATGCCGTACATCTTCTGCTTGCGCCAAACCACTTGACCAAATGTCATATGATGTCACAACATTTTATATTTATTAAGTTGGAAGAATGGTTTATATGTACTTTACCAGCGGAGCCTCCCAAATTCTTTTGCCAAGGACTACTCGTATATACGTAAAATGTGAACTAGAGTCCCTTTTAGATCTTTAATCCTCAGCTTCTTCAATTTTAAATAGTCATAACCGCTTCCCTTGAAATGCCAATCAAAACATTCGAATACGTTCATTGCTTCTTGAGATTAGCGGCAACATACCGGCAGATGTTTTTTGACGAATCCCTACCACTTGCTTGCTAATGGTTCCTCGTTAAAATGAGGGCGCGCGCTTCAGCTACGCATTACTTTTGCAACAAACAAGTGATAATAGAAGCCACCAATACTTGACAAAATTGTCGCTTGAATTTTCTGTGAAACATTCCTATCTTTTTTTTTTTAATTTGTGACTTTTCTGTCTCCCTCATCTTTTTAAATAGGATGTTATTCTACTGTCCGGATACTCTGCCCTTGATGAGCTTGCTTTACTCTATAGTCCATTGAACACAACATTCTGTCTATATATTCTTAAGCAGGGTATTTTCAATAACTCAGTTCAAATTTAGCAGAAGAAGAATTTTAGCGCACATAACGGTTCAAAGACATAACCCTTAAGCATGGGAAACCAATTAAAAAGATTAGGGACCGTAAGGATTGTTGGTGTAATTATTAACAAACTTTTAAAATCTGTTTGATCTGGGAGGGTCATAGCTGATATCATTATAAGATTATTGGAACACTTTTCCGAGACTTCAAAATAATTGTGCTTCTTTATACTTACTAAAGTGGCGCTACACTCCGGAGTGGACCAACATTCCAGCAAATAAGCTTCTTCAATTCGCACGGTTTTTACAAACTGCCTGCAGTTGCGCAATCTAGGATGGTTGCGGGGTTTTTTTACTAGTGCGCGCCAAGAACTTTCTTCACTGTGGATAACTGTCATCTCAAGCGCTGTATATGCTGCACGTAACCGCTAAATACGTTTAATACGCAAAAAGCACCTGTGCAGCTTGCCATATTCAATATCGTCTGCGTATGCAAGATAGTATCCCATTTTTGGCTGTTCAGTTTTGCACAATTTATTCAAGTATTTAATTGAACATGGCTTTTTAACACGAAAAGTATTAGCGCAGTATGATGCAGCAGCGAGCATTCTCCATCGTCATATAACACAAACGGAGACGAGTGTTTCTTGAACGTCAAAACTAGAATGTATTAAATTGATAAAAAAGTGGTCTGAATTTCTCTACGAACTGCGTTGTGGGAATATTCGATCGACTGGGGACTTACCGAGCTTAAAGCCGCTCTGATCAAGCTCAATGCGATAATGAAAAAATCGTCCTTTCTCTGCATTAACCTTGTCATAATTTTTATGAAACTCCGCCGAGAGTGATCAAATGAGAACGATTGGAAAAGAAATTTGAACGGCTGGCCGTCAATGGCTTTTTGAATTTTGGCCTTAAGTTCGGCCGAAGTGGTTAGCTTATTAGCGTAAGTACTTAACGTAGCCCTAGAGAAAATAATCAAGTGGTTTCAAGTCGCATGATCGCGGGGGCCAATTGATGAACTGTCGCCGTGAGATGGCTCAGTAGCAACATTTTTTCTTCACAACTTTGAGCGTTGCGTTGCTGTAATTATGTTATGTAGCGCCATTTTGTTGAAACTACAGGTCGGATATGACAATGTTGTCGAGCTTTAGCCACAGAAGTCTACACCTGAGACCACTGATGATGCCGCCATGCCATAAACCGCACCAAACCGTCAATCTTGAAATTTGTGGATTATGTTTGCTCCGACCAACATTTCCAGCGCCCAATTAGCGCCTGCAGTAGCTTAGTGGTTAAGTGCGTTGGACCAATAAGCGAGAGGTCACTAGTTCAAATCCCGACCTATACTAACTGAGAGATTTTATTCGCTGTAAGTCCCTTCCGTTCGTGTCAAAAAATTCGCACACATAGTGGTTGGAAAAGCAAGGCTTTGGGTTCTGTATGGGCCGTTTACGCCTTATATTTTATTTTTAGTTAGAAAACTCACGACGCTGTCTATAGTCGTTCGGCTTCAGTTCTTGCGTCGCACAATCTCATACGGCAACCACACCATCTCATACGGTTGCTCAAATTCAACCGCAAAATAAGCCGGATAGACTTTTTAGCGATGCCCAATTCAGCTGGTCAGCTCCAAATCAAATATTTCTGGGTCTTCTAAACTGGTCACAACTGGCTATGTTTTCTTCATTTCGCACCAATCTCGGTGTGGTGTTCTAACGCTCAAACTTTTAACTTAAAACATGATAACTGACGACCGACCTTAAACTATGAAATTCACGTTGCCTGTGAGTCCTGAAAGAGGGATCTATACTTAAGAAATTGATTTTCATTAAAACATTTTAGGTATGCATCACTTCATATATGAGTAAAAAAAAGCATAGAATCCACATCGATATATTAAATAGAAGAAACAATACCACATACATATATGAACAACTATAGGTACTAGAAACAATTACTTACATATTTACATTCCTTGCTTTCAGCCTACTCGAATCCCTGGAATATTCAGCTATGTATACACATAGGTTCATAAATCTGCATGCAGCGACATAAAACCTTATTGTAGTTATGTCTAAATGTATATTTAGTTACCTTTATTATAGTTAGTAATCATTATAAAAAGCGATTACATTCATATAGCAGATGGCCTGAAATTCACCATAAACGTTATCTCTGACAGAATATTGCAGAATGTCAAATCTAATCTTATCTTGACAACCGAAACACAACAAACCGTATCTACACTATTACAGTTGAATATTTCGAAAAATGAAGAGCTTACGTAAGTGAAACGTAATTTGAAAGGTTCTGCATTAATGCTAACAATGTTGTGTTGCTATAAATACAAACCAATTTTACAAACTTATGACTAAATTCAATAGAAAAAATATAACAAACAAGCAAGTCATTGATTTCTTTTCATAATTTAATTTCTTTCAGGTAAAACCAAATGATATGCCACCAACTTCATCCGTAGAAACCGTGCCTATATCCCAAGTGCTGACAAACTCTCAGACGTCAAACAACAACAATACCACAGACAAGATGTGCCTTTCATCGCCTTCAGATTCTACCTCGGTTACTTGCAGAAGAGCATCATGTAACAATTTGGACCAAAGTTCAACGAACACAGCAACAACATCATGTACCAATAGTAACAGCAATAGCTCTAATGTCAGACACAGGAAACAGCCATCACAGTCAGCGATTACAGCAGCAAATACCAAAGTGTTAGAGGATAACAACAACAATAAAAGTAACATAGCTATAAGTGAAGACGAAAAGCATGACGTCTACAAAGAGAACGATGCCAAAGCAGCCGGTGTCATTAGTACTGATGCGACTACACATACAATCGCAAATGAAGGCGATGCTGATATCGGGTATAAGCCACAAATTAGATGGCCCGATTTAATAGCGCAGGTTTTTATACACACCGGAGCTTTGTATGGATTGTATTTGCTGTTTTTTGCAAAGTTTTACACATTTTTATGGGGTGAGTTGGATTTTTTTTTGTTGAACATTTATGATGGAACATGTTCTGCTTCTTACCAGTTTTTATTTTTTTTCAAACTTATCTATTATTCGGGAAGTTAAATTACTAAACCTGCAACCGCAAGAAATACAGATGTGGGACATCTGAAAGTACTCAATTCTCTTTCGAAAACAAACATGTTCAGTACAAACCCGGATACTATGGTTAGGGAATATTGTTTTGATAGTCTGTCTAAGGTAAAAATATTGAACCGTGAAAACTGGCTCAATGGTGTCCCGAACGTGGACCCGAAACGTCCGGTTTTGGTCCGGATGGATAGTTTTTGTAGTTCGAACTGGGGTCTTTGAACCCAAAACCAAATTTTCTATACTAATGGGAATGTGTCCCACTGTACTTCAAGCTGAAATCCATGCCATTGAGGTCTGCGCAAGATTAAACCTTGCTAAAGGTATCAAAGGCGCAAAAATGTATATCTTTTCGGACTCGCACTATCGTTCAATACACAGGATTCGATGACTGCTGCGATCCTCTGCAATCCCTGGGCAAACTAAACAAAGTCACACTTGCATGGATCAGCCACCAGATCCTATTTGTAGAGTCAATTGATCTGCTACCTCAAGACAGATTGACTGTTGGTAGGATCAACTTCGTCTAGCCTACTGGGAAAATGATCCGGGGCTCAGACAATCCAAAACACTCATCAAGCCTTACTCGTATAAAGAAATACTTATGAGAATGTAGGTTCTGCATGGACGAATCCTTTTGAACATATTCTATGCGAATGTCCGGCACTACAATTGGTTAAGAAGAAGAATAGAAATACGTTCATCAGCGGAGATGATAAACTCTGCGACCAAGGACGTACATAATTACCTTCATAAGAGAGGTAATACGTTTCTTGAATTTACTTTCCCTATGACACAAAATATCTTTTAGGTCGCAGTGTCAGCCATATGTGCAAGGGTTTAATTATAAACAACAAAAAGTCTTCTTGCGGTTTAAAGAGTGGCAAGCATCGCCCCGCCTAGAAGTGTCCATAAAAACAAAGAAGTTGTAATATCAAGTAATATTGGTATTCCAAAAATTATAGCATCCTTCTTCTCGCTGACAGTCTGAGTTTCAGATATAAGTACGTGATATACGCAGACAGAGACTTATGACTTCTAGCAGCACTTCCAGTTTTTGCGGAGACACTAACGAACAAATATGATATAAGATACAAATAATATATACATGCAAAAATAGAGGAGGGTTTTAGTAGATTTCTGACAAGCGAAATGGTAGAAGAGCCATTTTTAAACTTCATTAAAGAATAAAGTAGCTTGAACAATTAATCTTATTTGAAATGGTAATTTATTAAAAAGCAAATTATTTATTCTCAACTCGTAAGTTCTCTAAGTTCTCAACTCGTCACTTCTGAGAGGAGAACTATAGCCGCTTCGCATGAAAAAAACCTTTTAAACCTTTAAGATGTAAAGATGATTCTTTCACTCGAAGACTATGAAAAAGAGGTCAACTATTCAGTTTAAATTTTTATCAATTAAAACCTCTAAACATTTAAAACTTTAAAAACCTCTTAAATTACAAATCATTTTGTTTTATTGCTAAATGAGTACAGTACATGTTTGGCAAACAAGATATTTAGCCTAATACGAGAATCAAATAAGCTATTGCTGTAATACGACTGTTAAAGTCAATAGCCATATCGAATGCTTTAGTCATATCTATAAATAGAGCTATGCAAGTACTGTTAATATAAAAACCTTCATTGATTTTCTGAAAAATGGAATAACTTCTGAAGATTTCAAGGACGAAGGAAAGATACCACAGTTGTGACGCTCAGATTAAATAAATGACTCAACACATCGACAATAAACAATGCAATACGTTTCAGAAGACAGTTGCTGATATTATAGGAAGTATTTGAGTTCTTTTTACATGGACATGATTTGTTTATAAATTTTTAGGAGAGTAAATGGTGTCTTACTTTGAGATACATCATTAAAAATATCTGCATATAACAATGACTAAAAGGTCAGATGATACTGTATTTATCTGTTTGTTTGTTAAGGATGTTATTAACAACTTTCCATTCTTCTTTCATGGTCCCTGTAAAATTCTGAAATTTATCCACGTAGTAAATATTTATCTCTACATGCATATATGCACCTGTTTTCTTACCCCATCATTTAATTTTAAGTAATATTTCTTTAATTTCGTGGATGTGGATTTACATTCCAAAATCGAACCGTCTGGGGAAAGAGGATTGAAATCACTCATACTGTTGCCATAGGCGCCTGCCTGACGAAAACACATACCCCGAGCGGAGCAGCGAAGTTGCCTGACCGGTACCTGCCGCTTGCAGAAAGTGGGTTGAAATCCCTTAATCCCGTGAAGCGGGTCACCAAGGTACTGTTGCCAAAGCCGCCTTATTTAAAATTTGGCGTTATTTCACGTCACCACACAAGCTCCCAAAACTCAAAAGTCAAACACCTTATTAATTTGTGGAAATTGATTTTCCGCGATGCCTCAAAAGGGACGTATCTTTCAATATCATTCAATTGAAGATTCTCTATGAAACGACAGTGGTCGGCAATTTTGTCAGAAAATAGTCTATGCCTAAATTTGTTGTCTAACCTCACAAAATAATTATCAATACACGTTTGCGATGAGTCTGTGATACGAGATGACTCCATTATAAGTGATTGCAATCCATAAGATGCCTTTAAAAGCTTATAGCTATCGGTGTTTCTATGTTTACTTACATCTCTTAAAACCTATAAGTTCTTATTCTTTACATCTTAAGGTAAGCCATTCATCTGTTCTTAGAATATGTTCTTGCTAATACTATTTTCATGAAAATGGTAAAAGTAAAAAAAGGAAAATTTTTCGTTACATATATGATAATTATTTTGTTAGATATCGGCACTGTTCAGACTAATCTTAATAACATACTAAAGAGAAAGTTTTTGCGATCGTGCGGAAATTCCGAACTCAAACTGATGTGACGGATGATATTACGACTATAGAGTAGTCCAAAAAATGTGAGTCGCCAATACCTTCCATCTGTCTGTCTATCTGTCTGTCGGTCTGCCCGTCTGTCTGTCTGTCTGTCTGTCCGGGCGCCGTATGGCGAAACGGTTCGACGGATTTGCTTCAAAGTTCATATATAAGGTTTTTGGGGTTACATCTCGGGGCATCTTTTTATTATTTGCTTTATCGTTTGAAATAACGTTACCTGCCATACAATTTTTTTTGTGAAATCAATGATTGTAGTTTAAATAAATTTGGTATGTGATCAAATGTTACCATTCCTTTTGAGGCCATTTAAAAATGCCATGATGTGCATTAATATCGTCCACTTTATTTTTTTTCCGTATACCGCAACACCACCTGCGCTATATGAATTATTGCAGTCCGTTTATTGAGCGTAGCCCGGAATATTATAAATAATTAGATAGTTCATAGTCATACAACCAGATCTCAGATAAAACAATAAATTCAGCATTCACATTCAAACCATTTAAAAGAGCTAAGAATGAGTTGAAATTTGCGCTCATACTACGAATGTTTTGATGTAAATATAATGAGTGTAGAATAGGCGGGATTAGCATAATTTTCTGAGTAAGATGAGCTAAGTTTGTTCATTTTAATAAACTAATAAAGAATTTAAAATTTATTGAAGTTATCAAAAGACCTACGCATTTAATTATCATTAAAGTTATTTCTCGTTTTGATTCTTCTGACCACATTGAAAAGTCCTGGTTGTCGAGCAGTTTCTGTCTTTTCTGATGCTTCATTCTCATAATTTTCTCTTTTGTGAGTTGAAGTGTAAAACTAAGAGACTGTGGCATTGGTCGAGTTATTTGATGTAAGAGTATATCTCCTTGCTAATGTCACTTTCTTCCAATTCGACTTCTAGGCCGTCGCGTACAATGTGTAATGCGGTTTGTAGTGCAGTAGAATTGTCAACGTCTGGCACATTGCAGATTTTAATTGTATTGCTCAGATTCGATTGCCCCAATAAGTTAATACAGTCTTGCAAAACCTTCAAGGACGATTTGATTTCAGTGTTTTCTTTCTGCAGCACAGTGATTTAAGATAAACATTCCTGGTTGACCTTCTTTAATTGTTGGATTTCAATAAAAACCATTTCAATTGTTACATATTCATTTGTTTGCTTTTCTTCATCGATTTTATCACCTGTTTTTTTGTTTTTTACGAGAAACAGATAGAGGGCTATCCACAGAGAATGAGTTTCTACGCGTTGTAGTACATTGTCCAGATGTTACGTTTTTTTTTCAAAAATTCATGATCAGTGGGTAACAGATTCACACACTTTGTATGGAAAAGCTTTTTGCAGTCCTTGCACTCAATTTTAATGTCACTGCGTTCGACTTTTTTCCCACAAAGGCAATTCATCTGGTCGAATTTATTAGTAAACTTAAATTACAATTTATTAAGAATCTTTTATTTTATGTGTATTTATTTAGCTTATATTTATCTTTTTGTATGAGACTTTAATTACTTTACAATTCAGAGATTATTATCTTTATGTATAAAGCTATTCTATATATGGGGCATAATATAGGCTTCCGATTATAGATCTCAATGAAATAATCAAAAGTTAATATGTAACAATATATTATTCGTTTTCGCCTAGTTTAGTCGATATCTCCAAGTGTAAAAATCTAATTTTTAGTATGAAATCTCTATAAGATGACGTCACTTTTTTGCCAATATTTTCACTTCAAAAACATAAAACATTACATATGTTAAGGAGTTCAATCACCAATATTTTTCACCATAAAAAATGAGGAATGAAATGAAAAGTGACGTCATCTTATAAAAATTCGAATTTCAAACCTCGATATTGCATTTTTAGTTCTTGTCGCCTCGGAAACTATAGTAGTGCCTCGAAACGTGTGTACCCCACAACACAAATCGAGACAAACTAGGTTCTAGGTTAATCATCTTAAAACCGAGGTTGTTCTCTTTACGAGACATCAGCTATGAAGGGAAGCTAAATAACACTGGGCTTATCACCCAAAAGTGTCCAATGCATATATATATATATATATATATATATAAATGCCAATCTTATCATATGTAACGGTTGTTTCGTGGAATAAACTTTCGGGCAAATACAAGAAACGGCATGTTTAAGATGCATTTAGGCCTTCCCTGGCTCTGCTATAGATGCTCTGACGACCTTGCATTATATTGTGCAGAAGAAAAGGAGGGGTCGGATTTACCGTGGAGCATTTGCTGTGTAAATGTACTGCCTTCGCTCGGAACCAGGCTACAGGCTCCAGACTCTAGGTGCTGATGTGGTGAGTGCTGAACATCTAAGATCCTTATCACTGAAGTCACTTTTTATCTTTAAAAGGAAGTGTCTGAAAGTACAAACGACCACCTTTTGAGTTTGAGTGCTTCAGCGGATGTGCAAAGCTTACTTACTAACTTAGTCGGGGTCTGCCTACATCTTTAGTTATGTCTACCATTGATGCTTGGGTTTCTCATGAACACAAGATTCGGTGGCGCGATTGCTGTAGATGTAGACAGACCAAACTACTGTGCCCGGAAATTTGCAAAAAGCCTGCATCTTTTCTTCTTTCTCTTAGGAGAATCGACTGTATACGGGAAGACGGGAAAAAAGTACATTTATGTAATGTGTCTGATTGGTAGAACAATGGACCTGTAGTTGTGTCTGAGCGCTCCATCGGATAGTAGCAACCTCCGACAACATAAGGAAAGGCCACAGTCCGCTTGGGGCGAACAGTACGATACCCTATCCATATCCCTATATGCCCCAAAGAAAAAAGCATTAAGATGATTATGGATAGCATTTTATTTCATTCTATTAAATTTTAAAAAATAAACATACTTTTGGAAAAAACGCCCCAAAAAAGTGGGCGTATCCAAAAACGTTATATGGGCGATATTTTGGAAAAAATATTGGCTAAATATCTTGTTAAACATTTTTTTCCGTTTTTATGAAAATTTTCGAAGGAAACAGCATTTAAGTGAAAAATGCCCACAAAATGTAGGCGTAGCAAAAAAGTTTATATAACAAACCTATAAAGGAGGGAAGTGCCTACATATCTTGGGAAGATTGTAATACTCTAACTTTCTAACTTTAGCTTTAAAACGGTATTTTTTAAATTGTGGGCGTGGCAGTGAGCGTATTCAAAAAAATTTTACAATAAAACATTTCGGACCCCTAGGGAATATGTGGTCCACGGACGGACTGACATTGCTAAATAGTCTTAGGATTTGGTCCTGATGGGTGTAACAAACTGTTTGTCAAAATTCATATACCCTTAGGATAGGGTATACAAATAGGGCGGCGCTACAGTCCGAGGTGGACTTGGGCCTCAACCAATTTGCGCGGTCTTTATCTACCTGCTACCTGCTACCAGTTGCGCACTCTAAGTTGGTTAAGGTCACCTTCAACCAGTGCGGGCCACCTAAGGCGAGGGTTTCTTCTAACGCGTTTTCTCTCCGGATTGAGTCGAAGATTCTCCCGGGTGAAACTATGGTGTTAATTCGCTCTACATCTCCCAGCCATCTAAATGTCGTTGTACATCTCTTAGGGTTCATCGCTTTAGAAAGGGTCCATGCTTCAGAACCATAGAGTAGGACTGGTATTATAAGGATCTTAGCTGTTCGGAAGTTGCCTTCTTAGCGCAAAGCAACAGCGGTTGTCTAACGTCATCCTTCGTTTGATTTTCGAGGAGATGTCGTTTTCACGATCGTCTTCTTGTCTAAATTCTTTTCTTACATCAAAGGTGACCTAACCGACAGGTCGTTACCGAACTTGAAGCAGCAGCGAGCTTTTTCCATTGCCATACTGCACAAAAGGACCTAGTTTTGCTTAAAAATAAAAAGCTGTTGATTATCGATCTCAACTTCTTTGGTTTCACCAGAATCTGGCATAGTGTGAATATTCGGTCAATTGTGGAATTACCGGGCCTAAAACCGCACTGATAGGGTCCAAGAAGATCGTTAAAAACTGGTTTCATACGATCACGGAATATGGCAAACAAAATCTTATATGTAATTTTCGGAGGCTGGTACCTCTAAAGTTGATCTTTAGAGGGTCTCCTTTCTTGTGAACCGAGCAAACGATGCTAAGGTCAAAATCCGACCAAATCTTGGAAATGTGTATGCTGTCCACCAAGTCATCACAAGCTGCTTATAGTTCGGCGGGTAGAACATCCGACCCAGTAACCTAATTAAACTTCAGTTTAGATATAACCATCCTCACATTATTTTGGTCCGATGGACGGAATTCTTGAATCGCCAAATATTGAATGGTTCCCTCTACCTGACAGCTGAATTTTTATTGCCTTCGCCGTTTGGCAGTCTGCAGAAATGGTTTTTCCGACTGTGACCCATTTATAAGTTTTTATTGTTACTCTGACACATTCTTTTTTTTCCCTTTGGTAAAACTTCCGAACATTATTCCTGGAGTAGCACCACCTCTCTATTTGCTCGATCGCGCTTTTTATGCGTAGAATAAAAGCCAAAGTTCTTCCCTCTTTGTAGGCATGTTGATTTGTTGCATTTGCTCGCTGGCACTCTTCATCAAACAAGGGCTTTCGTGGTAGTACGCGGGTAAAACCCAGTATGCCCGTTGCAGCGTTTTTGATTGCTACTCGGCAATCTAAGCCACTGGTCTTCAGCACTTATCCCTAGACGTACCTTGCTCTATATTTGTCGGTCGAAGTGTTCTACGTCGATTGCAACATAATCAATCTGGTAACGTCCAGCAGTAAAATAAATTAATCTAAGCCCGTTTTAAGATGTGGTGTAGTATAGGCTATGTCTTCCCATTGTATTACCAATATTTTCTTTTTAATTTGGCATTAACGTTCCCTAGGGCGCCCGACACAAATGAAAAACAAACAATACACTAAACATTCAATTGCTAGAATTCTATATTTTCCGATAGCGTGACGTAAATTTAATTCAAAATGTCTGATCAATCAAATCATTGAATATTCTAAACAATTAACAGATTTTATTGGAAGCTTCCGACCAGCTAGCTATTGGAAAAGAATTATTGAAACACATTAACTATATAAGTGTTTGTTGTGAATCACTTGAAAAGCAAATGCACAACAAAAACTTGTGATTGCTTTCATGTGAAGTGTACATTTGTGTTGTAACAAATTACTAGTATTTATTTATTTTTATGACCTACTCTACGTACCTAGTTCAATAAGGAAACGTGCACAATTTGAAGATAAGAATCTCGCATTACAGAATTTAAAAATACACAATTGTTTACTTACACAGATTTCAAAGGCTTATAATATAAAGGATAGTTACACGACCATACATGCTGAAGTTGTAGATTAGCTGAATTTATATTGATAGCATTTGCGATATTCAGTGAATGTTTTGTTTCACAATTTTTAGCGATACGTTTTTTCATTGGAGGGCAGATAAAGCAGGTGCCAAGGTATTATTATCATAGGTAAGGTTAGGTTAGTTAGAAATAGCTATCAGCAACAATGACATATCAAGAACAATATTTAATCTGTTGTGATATCACAAGGATCTAGACAAAATTAATTCTTCACTGATTAAACCCGTTGGAGCTTTTGATAACGGGTAAGAGACTTTTAATGTCAATATTAGCTATATAGCTTAGATCTTAATAGAGCTTTCTTTTTTTGCAGCGAGCCTAATCATGAACCAAGAAGGTAGTGGATATTGTCTCCTCTTCCTCGCTCATGGACTGCTGTGGGAAAGATCCCATCTTAGGTTTTTTTGGAATTGAATTTTTTTCCCAAGTCTGACCAACATCCAAGTTCATAACTTGTCATAAGAAACTTCTCAAAAATGTATCATTCGGAATAGGTATAAAATTGTGAGTGCCCTCTACCTCTGTGCCAAAAATATAACTTTGCACACACAAACGTTGGAGAAGCTATGATAAAGCCTCTGCTGCTTCTTTAAAATATTAAAACTGTTGGAGTCCTGTTTCTTCTTCTTCCATGTGGGCTTTCCTTTATTTCATCTTGGAAATACCATTCGGCTATTGAATTTCGATAAAATAAAACCACATTTTAAATCCGGTTTTATTTCATCATATATTTCCATCCATAGATTTTGCCAGTTTATCACTATTAGTTGTTTAACAAAGGTACACCGGACAACCATTTTGTACCTCAGTATAGGTCTTATGATCTGGGAATAAAGGTTGAAGTCCTCCTTTTATTGCTCACAAGTGCGATGGTTTCCAACTCAATTTTCAGTCTTACACGTTAAGGTTTTACTATTAGTAAGGATTCTTCAATTTTCAAATTTTCATTTGGGACCTGACAACTTTGAACAGCTTCGTTAACAAACAGAATAACTACGTTATTGGTCAGGTGAAAACCCTCATGTGCTTCAAGAAACACAACTTGATCTATAAAAAATAAATGTACAGTTGTACCCTCGCGTCCTTTTTTTTCGTTTATGAAACTGAACTGATTGCTACAGAGACATGTTGCAAAATTTTTTCTTTGGTCAATTGCATGGACTGGATATTAATGCAATGAAGTTTCAACAAGCCTGTGCCACAAATCAAAAAAACTAGAAAACGTAGTTGAGTTGACCTGTCCAAATATTATGATAAACATTATCTTAAGTCTTAACGTAAAAGATAACAAATTTAGGGAGTGAATACCCTTTATTTATACAGCATGTAGATAAATATATACCTATTTGGGAGTATTACATTCTTCAACTTTAACGTCACCATCCGTTTAATAAATTATATAGCCCAACCTGAAGTTGCAAATTATAAATGTATTGAGGCGTTGTTCGCGTGTCAAACGTAAATACCTAGCACTCTATATCGAAGATGAACAGCTCTTCCAATGCAGATAAATTGAACAATTAAGACGGAAGCCATTCCCTAATAAATTGCTTGACACGTGCATTGCCACAGAGAAAGACAGATCAATTTAAAACAAATTGACAATACAAAATGTCGAGTCATCTGAAAGCATCAATTTATCTAGAAGCTAAAACGTCATTGTAATAATAAATATTTAATTTCAATTGATAAGTAAATAAATCAGGCAATATGTATTAATAATTTCTGGTCGATATAAAAAAAATAATATTAATTGGGAAATGACAATATTAAGATAAATCATATTTGAAATTGCTTTGCAGTGCATAAAATTTTTATCGTGTCGTGTCTAGACGCCAGACAATGGGACACATTATTGCTAAAAGATAAATAATATTCATAAACCATTTAATACATGTAACAGTTGCTCCCTACATGTACATCCAATACGAATATGAAAAAGAACTATAGCCAAATGACATACTTAGCTTCCGACTTAAAAAAAAAAATTGCCATACTACCATGCGTGTTAGATAAGATTGCGTTGACATGAAACGATAGAACCAACTGAATATATATATTGAATTCCCGCTCGCAATTTTTTTTATCATTAAGGTTTCCTACTTTTTAGGTTATTTTTTCTTTTTAATAGAAAAAAATGGGCGCTTATTAGCATTTTATCCCCGGTATATGATTACTTTTATATTACCTAGCTTTTAATAGATGTAGTAATAATTTATATTTAAATAAAAGATTCGCTTTAAGCGATTAAAAATAAATTAAAGAATGAATTTTCACATGCCAATAACTGTTCCTACGTGATGTGTCAAATAAATGAAGTCATTAATATCCAACAATGTTGTTTGTTTTTGCAAATTTTAAAATGTTTAAGACTCCAAAAATAATAGTTTTGTATTGTTTTTCAATATGATTGTATAGATATTTTATTTTGATAGGCGGTTACTGTTACGTAATGTGATGGGTTACAATTTCATGCATCATCATTTTATGTTTGTTGGCATAGGGTATTATTTTTACTTTTATACAACGCGATGAATGCTCTTGTGGAAAAATTGGATTAGATAAGGAGTCTTATCGTATAAGCATTTTTTGTACATGAGAGCTAGTTATGTGAGTATACAAAATATTTTGTAATGGTTGAACACATTTCTTGGCTCCAGTTTAAGAAAAATTCTTCCACGGATACAACCGAGAACTCTATGAGCTGTAGCAAGATGTGGATGTAGTCCAAAAAGGCAAGACCAGTTGAATACATTGGCTCGGCCACATCAAGCGATTAGCTAAGGGAATCATTGAATCCCAGCCCCCAGGTTGGAGGCGACAGGGAAGACCTATACTCTATTTCGGGCGCCTGCTCTGGGAACTGGAAGCAGCGTGCCCAGGATCGCAGAGCATAGAAGGCTGCCGTGTCTTAACACACATCAACTGCTTTATCCAAACACGTCAACGCTACCTATGCAAATTCTACCTTGAAGCAGTGGATACAGCTGCCAGTTCACCAAACTATTATAACAAAGTGCGGCAACATGGATATATCACAATGGGCTTACTTGTAGCCGTAGTTATGTGGGATGCATTATACCAACTCTACACCCACAACTTACAATCTACTACACAGTTCTTTAATAAGAAATGAGAGGAGTACTCAAAAATAAAGGGATGTGTCCTCATGAAATTCCTCTTCAATGAAGCCTTTACAAATGTCGTCATCCTTAAAATTTAAAGCAGCTACCAGGTTAGACCTTTATGCTTCTTAGATTTAAAAAAATGTTCGGTTCGAATTTTATTACACTTACTTATTCTTTCGATGGCGCTACAAAGCAGTGTCCTCTTGTGGCTTTCTTAATATGCGACTCCAGGAAGCTCGATCCTTCCCGTCTTCAATTTCTTATTCCAGCAAGTCGCAGTTTTGCCTCTGCCTAATTGAGGTCGTCCTTGGTGCCTCTTTTCCTCTGGTTTGCCGTCGAAGACATTACGCGTCGATGTTAATTCGCTCTGCATGGTCCAGCTGTAAACTGTTGAATACGGATTTTGTTTACTACGCATATGTCGCTGTACAGCACATTTAACTCATTGTTGTATCTTCTTCGTCAAACAATGTTTTCTTGGTCTACATAAACAGGGCCATAAGTCGTTCGTGGAACTTTTCGCTCGAATACCGCAAGAGAGCTTTCATCCGACGGTGTAAGGGTTCATGCTTCTGCAACATATAGCAGAACCGGGATGATTAGTGTTTTGTACAGCGTCTCCTTGGTCTTTCTCAAAGAAACATTACTCTACGGTTTCCGCGCTTATGCTGTTTGCGTCTTGCCCGGGTTATACCTATCAATGGTCCGTTCGGACAAGTCGACGGTGGGTTTCGGTGATGAAGGCATATACTTCGTCTTGTCCTCGTTTATAATCAGAAGACAACGTCTACTGTTCGCTTTGTTCTTCCGATCACACCGATGTACTTAGCAAACACAAGTAATTTCGCTGATTTATTAGAGATACCTGTAGAGATTACCTGATGTACTGACCTGGCTGGTTTGTACTGCACTTTCAGGCACAATATTGAAATAGCTCCATAACAGTGCATTACCTTGTCTTCATCCTCTGGTGATGTCAAAGGTTTCAGTAAAATACTCAACAATTTTGACAGAATAGTAAGCCTTCTCCAACGTCATCCTGAAAAGACATATAGTTTATCAAAACATTTAAAGCTGATCATGACACGATAGAGTTATTCTCTATTTATAATAAAATCGATATACAGTGGTGGATCTCAATGTTAAATTCATGGGGTTTCTCTAGTATTTGGCGCAATGTGAAGATTTGGTTGGTCGTAGATTTTCGCATTGGTAAGGATCTTTTAACTGCTTAAAACGTACATATAAAACCCTGATCAAAATCTTATAAGCGATGTTTAAAAGACTTATGTCTGTATAGTTGGTGCAGAGTAGTCAACCTTATTTTCTGTGGATTGAGTAAAACATACTTTCCCCGAGCATATTTTGAAGATGAGTAGGTGTCATCAATCATCTCTAGCGTTTTTAAAAAATATTTTATATACTGTCGTCATAATAGCCGTGATATTTCTCAAGTGGGTCACAATTTCCACCTCTTGATTGGCTTTCATTCCCTGAGATTTCAGAGTCGAGTTTTTTCGCCTTTAGAATATTGAGAACTGTTTTCTTCACAGAAGCTTAGCTTTTCCAACCAGTGTGCGTGCGAAGATTATATATACTTATTTTTGGAAAGCTTCTCATGAAAGTTATTAAGGTGCGATCAGACGGTCATCCAAACAAGTCATTCGGATAAAATCCTGAAGTCACTATGACGTAGAATATGTACTAAAGTTTTTATCCAGTACAAATTCTACGTCATAGTGACGTCCGGATGTTATCCGGATGACAAGTTCAACAAGTCCGTCCGTATCAACTTTTGAGGCCTTTAAAGTTTTGCTAGGAAGCTGAAATTTGGAATATATACTCCCTAGGGCTCCGAAATGGTAAAGTGTTAAAATCTTCAAAATACGCCCACTGCCACGCCCACTGTTTAGAAAAACCGTTTTAAGGCTTAAGTTAGAGAGATGTTTACAACCTTCACAAGATATGTAGGTACTGCCCCCCTTTATAAATTTGTCATATAAAGATTTTTGCCACGCCTACTTTTGGTGGGCGTTTTTCACTAAAATGGTGTTTTCTTCGAAAATTTTCATAGAAATTGTTTAACAATTTATTTAGCCAATATATTTTGCAATATATCGTCCATACAAAGTTTTTGGCCACGCCCACTTTTTGGGGGCGTTTTTTCAAAAAAATTATTTATTTTCTATAAATTTCATAGAATGAAATAAAATGCTATCCATCATCTTCCTAATGCTTTTCTTCATTGGAGTACATAGGGATAAGGATAGGGTATCATACTGTTCGCCCCAAGCGGACTGTAGCCTTTCCTTATGTTTTTTTTCTGCAAAGGTTTCATATAGTAATTAGGATAAGTGGATAGGTGTCTGCTTTGGCTGTAGAGCATAGAAATAACAAAATATTTAATGACAGGGAGTAATGTCAATGTAAATATCTACAATTTCCCATACCTACATGATAAATCGATTGATTGGATTATCCAAAAATGACAAATTGCCTCCTTTTTCACCAGTACGACTACGAGTAATCACCGCTCACATTCAACTAACAATTGCCAAGTTTACCACATCCAAAATGAATTTGGTGACAAAAAAAAATAAACGACAGTCGATTGCATTCTGCGTTTTAGATAATCAAATTCAACTTCTAGTTGCAGCTTTGCACACTTTGGCCTATGGAAATACATACAAACAAAGTACAGTTTCAATGAAATAAAATTTCATGTTAAATGGATGACATAACGATAGAGTTAATAAGTAAGCAATACCACGATGTGGTTACAAATTGACTCATGTGCCACACATTAAGTCGACATGGACCCACGAACTTTGGACCTTGATCTAAATTGATTTATATTTTTATTGATTGTTTTTTTGCTTACTCTATTTCCAGTCGTTCTGACAATTTGGTGTTCTGGTGTTGGAATCACCGCTGGTGCGCATCGCCTATGGTCGCACAAGGCATACACAGCAGCATTGCCTCTGCGAATTCTTTTGGTATTTTTATTCACTATCGCTGGGCAGGTGTGTAGTATTTTCCCTCTGATTCCATCGAAACTATAACTTAATTTTGAATTCTAGCGAGATGCATACACATGGGCGCTGGACCATAGGATACATCACAAATTTTCAGAAACAGAGGCCGATCCACACAATGCCAAGCGAGGATTCTTCTTTGCTCATGTCGGATGGCTATTCCTAACACCTCACCCATTGGTGGAGGCCAAGCGTAAAGTAATCGATATGTCCGATCTGGAGAATGATCCTGTCGTGATGTTCCAAAGAAAATGGTACATTCCATTGTTTGCCGTTTTCGCCATTGCATTGCCAGTACTTGTGCCTGTTTACTACTGGAACGAGGATCTCTGGATGTCCTTCTGGATAAATTTCAACATGCGATTTTGTTCCACATTGAATATAGCTTTCTTTGTAAATAGTGTTGCACATATGTGGGGCAGCAAGCCTTACGATAAGTAAGTTGCGACTCATTTTACCCCTTACCCTCTGTCAATGGAATAACAATTGGAAATGTTGCTTTTTTTACAGAAACATCAGCCCAGTCGAAAGTCCAATTGTGTCATTCCTAGCATTGGGCGAGGGATGGCATAACTACCATCATGTATTTCCCTGGGACTACAAGACCAGTGAAATGGGTACTTACACTTTGAACGTTACGACAGCGTTTATTGACTTTTTCGCCAGATTAGGATGGGTTACAGGACGTAAGTGATCTTAACTTAACAAAAAATTTTACTTACTAATAAGTTTTCTTTTAGGTAAATCTGTGTCGCTGGATATGGTGGCACGACGTGCTGCAAAATGTGGAGATGGCTCACATTTCCTCTGTGATGAATATGCTCATAAGGATCAAGTCTGGGGCTATGGTGATAGGGATCTGCCTGGTGAAGATGCCGCCGAATTGGAAACAATGAAGGATTAAACTTTAAGAAAATGTTGTATATACATATTTGTATGCTTAATGTTATTTTTATTATCAAACCAAGCTGAATGTTAATTGAGTGCTTTAAGCAGTTGCTGCCTCAGTGAAAACTTTGAGGTGATTTACAATTCAACTAAATGTTATTTCTTAAATTATTTCAAGAAAACTAAAACCTAAAACCATGAGACAACATATTTTCTTAATAAAATGTTCAATCCAAACGAAGGCTTCTTTGCAATTCACCTAAGTTAAGGCTGCTTACTTAAACAAAATTCATTTCTAAAATGAAATTTTTTACATTAATTGGAGTTGCATTGGGAATATTGAGAAACCACATTTGCTTTGAAGGCAGGATTTCAAAAAAAAATATTCGACTTCGTGGAACAAAACGTTCTCGATTTATTACGATGTCTTTTTGTATAGCATATTTTAAGGGTATATTCGGTTTGACACATAGAAGCCTCCTAAAAGTACACTGTGAATTCGTAAACGTCAACACAGACTTACCGTGTGCACAAATTCATAATGCTGATGTCGCTGCAATGAAAGCTTTTAAAATTCTTTTGACGCTTTCTTGCGTTGACGTTTGTGCATCAGTTACGCCAACTTTACAGAAGTCAACGCAATGGATTTCGAACCTTTACAGTAATTCGAAATGTTTGTGATTATGAAATTGAGGCTTGATTGAGCAACAACAGGAATACGTTTTAGATTAAACTCATATATAAAGGATTTTTGAATAAGGACGTATAAACTTTCAATTCAAATAAACCACAGAACGGGTTAAGATTTATTCCACGTGTGGTACTCATGTTTCATTTTAATGGAAGTGGATTTCGTTCATATTGTTATTATTTTCCACACCTAACGGTTCATATCCACACATTAAAATTGCGCCAATTGACTCAGAATTTCGATAGTTGTTTTTAATAATTTTTAAACTTTGTTATTTCGTGAACTTCGCCATAATAAAATTGTGATAAATGATAAACTGATATTTCGACATTGACAGCAAAATGTTGTGTGTCATTGTGAAAAATCGCAAAACATTTGTAAATAGCATTAAAAGTTATGTAAATTATTCATTGTCCTTTTGTCTGTCACTGGTTAGAGACATTTAACAGTTCCTATACATGCGCGTGTGGTCTGTCGAACCGACATCAGATTTTATAAGCTGAACTTGTATCTTGTTAAGGTAGAAGTTGGTAAAAAATCTTGGTATTTATAAACTGCCGCAGGAGTATTTATGTATGGCCTTAATCCACTATGTGAATCGATATATGTACCGAATGTTCCTTCAAAGCAATGTTTCTATACTTTCCCAATCAGCAGGTCACACCACAAACAGTTTATCATCAGCTTCATGAAACATATGTGTCCTTTATTTACCAAGTATGTAGTTGTTCTCTTTACTTTTTACAATGTACAGAAATAATTCTTAATGTTCGGTTTTATGCTTTCGGGTGGTAGGAGCACAATATAAACTCGAGTGTTAAAGAAAATTAATGAAAGAAATAATGGTCTACACAATTTTAAATAATAATGCTGAACAGTCTTTCTTGGAGTGGAGAAACAGCATTATATGACTAAGGTGTCAAAATCAGTTTTTTATTACAGCGCAATGGCATGGGTGGCAGCGAATTTACACTTTATTGAAGTGTTTGAGTACACCCGCTTATACATATCTGTACGTAGTATACATTGACTTCTCAAAAAAAATATCTACGCAATAATTGGAGTGTGTTTCAGGCAGAAGTCATGTCAATTAAAGAATCCTTACCTTGGTTGAAAAGAAACGTGATATCCGCCAGAGATCTTCTCTGACAGCCGAGTGGCCTTAAAATCACTACACTCGATTTCTCTTGACTTTATAGCAGCCCTAGAATGCCGATCCTATTACCAGGAGATGTCGCAGCAGTTTAACATTCACATATGCTGGGTGTCCGGGTATAGAGATATCTCAGGAAACTGCGACGACGATGGACACGCAAAACATGAAACCGCACTGCCTGATATTTTATCCGCTAAACATATGAGCAATGTCCTAAATACGACGTTAAAATCGTCCTAGGTGATTTTAACGCCAAAATAGGAAAGGAGGACATCTTTGGTAGCACAATCGGAAAGCATAGCCTACACGACGCCACGTCTGGAAACGGACTTAGGCTAATTGACTTTGCTGCGGGACGTAATGTTACTATAGCTAGCACACGGTTTCCTCACCTCAATATCCACAAAGAAACATGGCGGTCACCAGATCACCCAACCGTCAATCAAATTGATCAAATTGACCATGCTGCGATGATGTCCGAACTTTCCGAGCGGCCAACATAGACTCGGATCACTACCTTGTTGTAGCCAAGGTACGTATGCGGATATCTCAGACACCACAACAGCGAGGAAATACTGTCAGGAGATTCAACGTTGAACGGCTACAAGCGCAACAAACCGCCATAATTTTTGCCGATCGCGTATCCCTCAACCTCTCGAGAAGTCCTGTGCTGCCAGCATCAAGTGCTGAAGACCAGTGGCATCGATGCCAAGAAGCCATCAGAAGCGCCGCAACTGATGTGCTTGGTTTCACCAAACCACCCCCACGAAACCCCTGGTTCGATGAAGAGTGCCGGCAAGCGCATGCAGCAAAACAACGTGCCTACGAAGCGGCGCTGCACAGAAGGACGAGAGCGGCTCGTGAGCTCTACGAGCAAATGAGGAGGGAAGAACACCGGCTTCTCCGGAAGAAAAAGAAAGAGCATGAGAAGCGCGCGATCGAGGAAATAGAGAGGTGGTACTCCAGGAACAATGTTCGGAAGTTTTACCAAAAGGTAAAAAGAACGTGTCAACGCAACTTTACCCGAGCAGATACCTGTAGAGACGAACAATTAAACCTAGTAGTGGAACCACAGTCGGTGCTGAGGATATGGAAAAACCATTTTTGCAGACTGTTAAACGGCGATGATGACACAAATTCCGCTGTCAGGCAGAATGAACCATTCAACATGGGTGATAAAAGCCAAGACTCCCGCCCACCTGACCAAAATGAAGTGAGGATAGCAATATCCAAACTGAAATCCAACAAGGCTGCCGGGCCGGACGGCTTAACTGCCGAACTTTTCAAGGCAGCGGGAGATGATTTGGTAGAGAGCATGCACCAGCTCGTCTCCAAGATTTGGTCAGAGGAAAGTATGCCTGATGAATGGAACCTCAGCATTGTTTGCCCGATCCACAAGAAAGGGAACCCGTGTCTGCCGTGCTGTGTGAACGCCTGAAACCATTCGTCAACGAACTGATTGGACCCTATCAGTGCGGTTTTAGGCCCAATAAGTCCACAACTGACCAGACACTTCGGCAGATCCTGGAAAAAACCCAAGAAGTCCAGATCGATACTCACCATCTTTTTATCGATTTTAAGGCCGCATATGACAGCATTTATAGAGACGAGCTATACAGAGCCATGTCTAGTTTTGGCATACCTGCCAAACTCGTCAGATTGTGCAGGATGACGATGGAGAACTCTCGCTGCTCCATTAAGGTCGAAAAGAATCTCACCGAGACCTTTGATGTCAAAAAAGGATTTAGACAAGGCGATGCGCTGTCATGTAACTTCTTCAACATCATACTTGAGAGAATTGTGCGAAACTCGCAAGCCAACACCAGGGGCACAATTTTCCAAAAGTCTGTGGAACTACTTGCTTACGCCGACGACATCGACATGATTGGCAGAACACACCGAGCTGTCACTGGTGCGTTTGCAAGTATCAGTACAGAGGCGGCAAAAATGGGTTTAGAAGTGAATGAGGGCAAAACGAAATATATGCTGTCAACAAGAAGGGACGCACAACATCGACGAATCGGACAGAACAGTCGTCTAAGATGGCTGGGACATGTAGAGCGAATGGACACCAACGCTCCGGCCCGAAGAGTCTTCGAATCCAACCCGGAGGGACAACGCAGTAGAGGAAGACCTCGCCTAAGGTGGCGGGCGCAAGTGGAATGGGACCTCAACCAACTTGGAGTGCGCAACTGGAGGCAGTTAGCTAAAGATCGTGCTAACTGGAGAGGCGTATTGGTTGAGGCCCAGGTCCACCCCGGACTGTAGCGCCACCTAAGTAAGTAAGTAAGTAAAGGTTCCTTAGGCATACCAATTGCTACATGCTAAAATTAAGAGGTATTGAGGAAACTTATAACAAAGCGGATGAATCTGAAGGGCTCTAATTGGTTGATCTCTCTAAAAAGTCTGCACGTCGCATACAACGAGTTGTGTACTCAAATAACTTTTGCAGAAGCTGCATGGACAAGGAGGAGGAGACCATATTTGTAACTGTTTCTTCCGAAAACCTAAGGCCCACTTAGAAGCCATCTTTCATGACGAACTTGAAGATCTGTCCATCCTGGTGCAAGGAATATAGTAGTAAAAGTAAGGATTGTAGGAATGACAAAGCGGACAAAATAAAACACAGGAAGTTATCCGCCGTTCAACGGTTGGCATAGAACTCCCCTTTACTTTGTTTTCGAGTAAAAAAATTATAGCTAAGGGTACATTATAATAAACAGTTAGCATATAACACATAATATAGTACTTGAGAGAAAAAAAGAGAGTACATTAATACGACAACAAATACTAATATAATTGAGTGGAATTCCCACTAGGGTGGGGCATAACAGATTTTTTTTTAAAGAGTTGTATCTTTCTTAAAAAATGTTCACAGTAAAATAATAAAAAAAAAATTGCTAAATTGGAGATGAAATAAACATAATATTTACGTGAATTAACGGTTATTGCGCAGTCACAAGAAATAGCGCGAAACACTTTAGAAGAGTCCATAAACAAGGATGAATTTCAATTAAACCTATTCTTTGCTCAGTTCGTTGGTTTATTTAGCTGCGATTTGATAGTCGTTTCACCTATTTACGTCTATTTGTTAACGATTTGACTTTGAATAAAAAAATTGTGTTTTTTATTATCATCTTCCATATAATAATAGCCAAGTCAATTTTCTGTCCTCTGCACTGAGTTTCCGTCGGACCCAAAATTACTCGGAAATTGTAGGGCCTACAGAGCTTAAAAGCACTTTAATCTTACAGCTCCATCTATATTGAAGTTGTTTTGGATACCTCAACAGCCGCTGTATAGAAATATATATATTTTCTGACTTGAAATAGTTAATATTTAGTTGGATAGTAAAACTAATTTCTTTTATCATGAGCTTAGCCGGGCTGCAGCTGAATAGTTGACTGCAACTAAGCACAGTTTCCAGTTTCACAGGGCAATTTCGAAAACTTAATTAAAAATCCTCCAATGCTCTTATTAACTGCGTACAAGAATAAAAAAATCAGAGAAGACTTGCAACTGCCTTAAAGAATCTTGGCTCCTTATGGATGCAGTGAATCAGCGAGCGTCAGTGTACTATAAGCGAGTTGATTTACTGTGGAAATAAAATTGAAATCAGTGCCACCGCAACCTTTATTTGCTGCTCAACCACTTGCGAAAGTCTTAAATACATTCATAAGTAAAAACTGTCACGAGAAGGTTTATGAATTTGTCCCTTCCACACTTTCAAATATCTCAGTCATATGATAGTGACTTGTCATTTATAAAACTTTGATAGGTGGATTGGGTATACACATTCTATAAAATTGGCATAATTTTCGACATTGCTCACGAACAAAATGGATTTTTTAAAAAACAACTTTCAAGTTCAAAAAAAAAATAATAATTAATTTAACAAATAAGCCTACATTTTCTACATAAATTAAGATTAACATAATTCAAAAAAATTAAATTAAGCGGTTATGTGCCTCTAGTAAATGAAGAGCTCTAATTTCGAATTTAAAATGCCAATGTGTGAACAGAACAGAAAAGCCACAAATCCAACTGCTTGCAAATGTACTCAGTACGTAGGTGAGACTGTGATTGAAGTTTACAATTCATTTTCATTCGCGAAGTCAAGCTGGCCGCATTCGATCTGGAAAAACAATTACCACTGACAGCGGCATAGTCGGAGAAAAAAAAAGTGCTGTGATATTAGTTTTTTGTTCTGTATAAAGAGGATACATTTTGTTTTTCTGTTGCCGTTTGTAAAGTGATACTTAGAGGTATAAATATTTGGTATTTTTTAGATAGTTATTATTGCAATTTCATTGTAAATTGAATAATATTTTAATTGCAAGTAATTTGCTGAAATTATCAAATGAAAAATTATTAATTTTCATTTAAAAAAAAAAAAAAAGCACCATACAAGTACAATTCGGGATGTTACAAGTCGCAAATATGCATTCGAAATTAGTAGTTTGGGTTTTTATTAAATGTATAGACCTTGGTATTTATTATTGCATTCTTTAAGCATTTGTGGTCGTACACAACTAATCTATGCTTCTAATGGGTAGATTATGGTTAGTTTGTCAGCGTAGACTAGCGACCATGAAATTGAATAATCAAAAGGCGTAAACTCACAAATATTAGAGGCCAATTTACAGGTTTATGTTCTTTCATTGAATGTTTGCTTATTATTTCTTATTTGTGCCGTCAAAAGTACACAAAATTTATCCACTCAAAACAGCGAATCAAATCCAGTTGATTTGGGGATCATTCATCAAAATTTCGACTCAAACGATGGTCATTCGGCTTGAATTATTTCTCAAACTAGATCTTGTAAGTCTTTAAATCAAGATCTTTGCGTGCAATTCTTCATAAAATGGACGAACAAAAATTAAGACGTCGAATCGATCAATTCGGATCTTCAACGTTCTCCTAAATGGATGCAATGTTCCCTTCAGTTTTCTTACGCGTCTCAATGCTTTTGCATTTCGGTCAATAGTAATGTAAAAAGTGATCTCAAATCGTTGATTATGTAAATTTAGGTGCACAGTGCCATACGTTTAAAGGTAAACTTATACAATTTGGTAAATTTGGTAACTCTGTGAAAGCGTATGTGTCATCACGGTAGAATTGGGTTAAGGTACAGCTGCCCGAAAAAAACACCCTAGAAATATAGTTCAGGCGAACTGCTGCCGCTGCATTTGGATCATTTTTTCGGGGATCACAAATTCGGCCATCGCTATGTAGAGCTCCTCACGATGAATGTTTTCAGACAGACAATGAAAGATAGCGCATCTCGACTTGAAATTCGCTAGTCTTTTGCAGGATTTGCCTATTGTCTGATTGCGGATAGGATTTTCTTGCAAGGTCTTTGATCGCCTTGCTTGTAGATAGGGCATAATGAGCTGATAGTTCCATCATCTGGGCATTGCTTCTTTCACTCATACTTGGTTGACGATTTGGTGCATGCACCTTACCAAGCAGCTACTGGAAATGCTGGAAATGCACCTCTTGCTTTCTTGCAGAACATCCGGATATTGTCTCCATTGCTTGACGCCTCGATCTCCTTGAGCTGGGAGACTGCTTATGACTCTGCTTTTTTCCACTCCTCGCTTCTTCCGGCTCGTTACTCTTCCCTCGTCGCTCTTATTTTGCTCTGCAGCGCTTGTAAATGTGAACGTTTTGTCACCAATTTCCGGTGCTAACCGGTTATTCTTATTTAGCATTTTTAGCTGTCCTCAGAGCCAAATTGCACCACATTTGACAACCTACCGCACTGAGTTGAGATCAAAGATATGCCAAAATCTGGACCTGGTGATATCAATACCTTAAGCATACCTAAAAGACTTCAAATGAAATGTGGTCCACTTCCAACTCCTCCAAATATATTCTTTTGGTGTGTTTGTCCTGTTTCTGATTGCTCTGATTTTTCATTTTCAAACATAAGTTTTTAGGTACGCTGTAAGTAGGAAAATTTTTAATATGCCAAAATCTGGACCTGGTGATATCAATACTTTAAGCATACCTACAAGACTTCAAATGAAATGTGGTCCACTTCCAACTCCTCCAAATATATTCTTTTGGTGTGTTTGTCCTGTTTCTGATTGCTCTGATTTTTCATTTTCAAACATAAGTTTTTAGGTACGCTGTAAGTAGGAAAATTTTTAATTTGATTTTTACACAAACATCTTAAGGTATTTTTGTCATCTAGGTATATGCAAATACCTAGCCTCATCGTGAATTCATTTTCGGGGGAGCAATTCCGATACGAGTCGGAATTAATTCATGAAAGCCCAAACTGTATAAGTATATGTTATAAACGTAGCTACAATTCCGTCCTATTTTAAAATGTCGAATTCACTTTGCAGTTAATGTATTTACTTAATTTACACTCGATAATTCATTCAAATGGAATACATTCTATACGCGTGGAATAAATAAGTATTTCCTGTGACTTGTTCGGTTCATAGTACATTATTCGATTAAATTGATTTCAAACTCGGTAAAAATACATTCATATATGTACTTAGGTAAACAGTAATTATGCATTTTGTATACCTACGTATTATAGAACAATTTAAATGCTTTTATAATCCTTTTCCAGATAATTGCCTTCCGCGAACAGTAAGAAACTCATCACAATGACAGCTGTCGATAAAGAAACACTTATCAGCAGTGAACCAAGCTCGGGACTATCACATGCAGAACAGAATCCTAATTCGGATGCAGGGGGTGGTGTGAAAAGAGAAGTTAGCTGGCCATCAGTTCTATTTTATATACATCTCAATATTCTTGGCCTTTATGGTATTGTCGTCCTGTTTACAAGCACTTCGTTTTTAACGATACTTTTCAGTAAGTAAAATAAAATTTCACGAATAAATACGAGCAAGATACAAAATGTTTATTTAATTTCAGCATTACTTTTAAGTTTGTTTGGTGTTCTTGGAGTCACAGCTGGTGCCCACAGACTATGGACCCACAGAACGTATGAGGCAAATACAACGCTTAAAATTTTCCTCATGATTTGTCAGACCTTGGCAGGACAGGTAAGTCATACTCGTAAGTCAATTAATACTTTCATCTATTCTCTGCCGTGCTCAATACTCCGAGTACTGAAAATATTTCGTTTTCTAACTTAACAACTGTGGGTACCGTAAGGTTAGGTTAGGTTGAAGTGGCACTTAGACCAGATCTGCTTTGCTGTCAGACTTGCCCATATGTGGCTCGTTTTTTCTATTGCATGTAGTTTTAACAATGTGGAATTTTTTGCATGTGGAAACTGGTATGCTTCAGGATACCAAGCAAGGTTGAGTGGGTAGTTCCAAGTTTGTCGAGTTTTTCAGCCTTGCAGTTACCCGGAATGTATCCATGTCCCGGCACCCAGCACAGGCGAATGTTGAACTCCTCAGCCATCTCCTTTAGAGATGATCGGCAATCTAGGGCTACTAACGCCATAATCCAGACACTTGATGGCCGCCTGACTGTCCGAAAAGATTCGAATATCCTTTACGAATACCACGTTATTATTTCTGCTTGGAAAGCACTACACGGATTAGAAAGACGGAAAGAGAGACTACGATTTAGTCTATCTGAGAAGACGCTGTCTCTATTTAAGCAAATTAATGTAGCAATACATATAAGTCTTCTTTAGTTCAAGTAACTACGCAGACATACCATCGGTCATGACATGAGTGATGAATTTATTGAGAATGACACAAGTCCTTCTACCTACATATATCGGAGATTTCAATACGTTCGAACCATATTCCAACATAAAAGTCAAGAAATAGTTTCGATCCTCCAAATCGAGGATATAATAAAAGAGTAATAGGCAAAGAATGGTTCACTTAACTATTAAGTCCGTTGTAATTCTTATTACGAATGCAAAACTAGATTGAGCAATGCTCTTCATTCAATTCAAGACATTGGAAAATATCTCGAAGAAAGCAGTCTTACTGCGTCATTTTGTTTAATGAGACTTTTTATGAATTCAACAAAACGGCCCTTGAACTGAATAAGTAGCAAGTAAATGTCGTATAAGTACCTAACATTAACATTCATTTATGCATTTCTAAGTATTTAGACACTCATGCTTGGGAAGTCGTTACTGGTGACTTAAGAGACTAGCATGTGGTTTCTCTCATGTTTTTCTTCACTTTGAGTCCGAAATGGTAACTCTCTGGCTGCCTCACTGAATGTTGTAAGTTGTAACGCTTTGACTTTACTGAATAAATTTATACTAGAAGAATACATATTTCAATTACATATATGTACTTATAATAAGCCAAGTTAATTTTCTGTCATCTGCACTGCGTTCTGTCTGACCCAAAATTACTCGGAAACTGTAAGGCGAATGAAGCTGAAATTTGGAATATAGGTTGATCATAGCCTAAACTGGTGCAAAAAAAATATTTTTTTTCTTAGTTTCAAGGCTGAGTTTCAATCATAATAGTTGAGAATATATGGCCATCTAGATTGGAGTAGATGATTGTTGATAGATGAATCAGTACTCCAGGCTTAATTATAATACAGAATCGAGGCTATATGTAAATATCATGCGAGAGAAAAATTAAGCCAAATGGAAATAAAGTTTAATTAAATAGAATAACTTGCTACCATTTCAAATACGAGTAACAGTATGCTCTCTCTTCCAAAGTAAGGACAATCACTATAAACTATGGTAGGTGTGAGTAAATCTCTCAGCGATCGTTAAGGGGTTGAACCATAGTCAAGTTAGCATAGAGCTAAAATGCGTCATATCAGGCCAAATATTCAACATTTCGAAATGTTGAGTTTAAGATCCTATCAATAATGTCAGAAATATTAAGTTTAATTTTTTTTTTCGGTCGTGCAGTCGACTCTCGTTATTTCGAAACTTGAAGGACTTTTCAAATATTACGAATTATCGAGAGTTCGATATATTAAATGGTTCGAAATTTTCCAGAGAAAAAGTATGAAAGTTCGAATTATTGAGTAATAATCAATTATTATATATTAACTGCTAATTTTCAGCAATCGTCGAGCAATAATACTTCTCAGGACTCATAACTAACACAAACTTTTAATTTGTAACCAACGGAAACTCGACCTAAACTTACTAAACGGAAGTGTGTGTCAAATTGCAATGCTCGTGCCATCTGTTAACTTTGAATTGTCGAGTAATTGACGCCTATGAGTTCGAATTGACGCATCCTTAAGTTACGTAGCGACGATTCTTTTGTTCAAATTACCAAATTTTTTTAGAAATATAAAGAGATTTTCTACGGAACTCGTGATAACTTCGAATTCTGGAGAGGTTCGAATTATCGCATGTTTGAATTAAACGTGAGGCGACTGTATAATGTTGGATTTCGATGCGCTGGGCTTACTTCCCTTTTGTTTTATTTGGAAAAATCGTTGCCATACATAAATTGCAAAATGTAGTGCAGATGCGAGAATTTTTTGTTTGTGTAAGTACAAAGTACAAACGAAAAACATGGCTTTATGTTATATTTTCAATACAGCCACGACATTGTCTAAAGGGTCCTACGGTTTATTACGACCAAGTACGTAGGTCTCAACTGAGCTAAAATCGATATGAGCCTAACTTCAAATAAAGTTTTCCCCGCAATATTTACATTTTCTATGCAAAACAGGAGATTAGTTAATATTAAGTTGGATAGTAAAACTAATTTCCATAATAAAAATCAAAACCCATCCGGACTAATACACGAACCTTTGTTCTCCCCGTTTAAACCCAACGAAAGAGTCGTTAAATTTTTGTACATTTATCAAATATTAAAACCAATTTTTATTAATTTCAGGGACCAATCTACAATTGGGTTCGTGCCCATCGTCTACATCATGAAAAATATCAAAAAGCTGAAGATCCATTTTATAGTTCAAATGATTTCTTGTCAGCTCAGGTGCGGGCACAAGTCGAAAGCTATACACCTGAACAAGAAAAGCTATTAGAACAGATTGATGTATCTGATCTGGAAGCCGACAAAGTAGTGATGTTTCAAAAAAGGTGGGCACTCATTGTCAAACTCACACTGTGAATAAAATATAAAATTTCACTTTCAGATACTATTGGATTCTTTACTTTGTTCTGCACGTTTTACTTCCGATTAATGCGCCCATTGAATATTGGGGCGATACAATCCAAGCTGGTATCTTTGTGACCTTCTCGTTGCGCTACTTGATTGTACTGAACGTTTGTTGGTTGATTAATTCGGCGCATTTCGTTTGGGGTCTGAACAAGAACTTCAAGCCATCAGACTCAAATATGATTTTCTTGATCACAAAGAGCTATTGGCCGCACTATCATTATCTCTTGCCGCGTGACTATCAGACTGGTGAATTTGGTGATTATGGTAAGGAATGTCACCCATATATGGATATTTGATGGTTTTCAATATTTTTTCTATTCATAGCTAAGGATTGCACTACAGCATTTATCAGAGTATTTGCTGCATTAGGTTTGGCCGAAGATCTCCAAACAATTACCACAGAGGCTGTTAGGAAGGGTCTAACCACGGCTGTTGAAGAAGGAAAACCAATAGTGGAATGCATAAAAGAGGCTGCTATTGCCGAGCAAGACAAATTGCCAAAGGATCACTACCTGAATAAAGATAAATATATGTAATTCGTTTGCAGTAAATGCTTTATTTAAGTCAAGTACAGTTATTTGAAATAAAAAATTTTCAAAAAAATTGCATGTGATTTGTATGTATGTGGTGTGAATAAAAAGAAGCGTATGATCATCAGTTTTGGGCACTTTCTTAAGGTAAGTAACTGCACCATTGTAAGGTGTGAATAAGTTAGTTAGCTCAGTTGATTACTCAGCGGTAAAAAAACAAAATTTTTAACTTTCTCGAATACATTAGTATACTAAAGAGAAAGTTATTGCGATCATAAGTAAATTTCGAACTAAAATTGAATATGAGGGATAATATTACGACTATAGAAAAGTCAAAAATAACAGAAACAGTTAGAAGGAGTTGCTTCAAAGTTCATTTATAAGAATTTTGGGCTTACATCTCGCTTCGTTTTTTTACTTTTTCTTCGTATATATATACATTTTTCTGTTTCATTTACCTGCCATGCAATTTTTTGGTGAAAATCACTTATCTCTATTTTTCTAGCAAATGGTTCCAAAGTTTTTAGTCTTTTTTTGTAAGTTGGATACTTGAGATGGGGCCGATACTGTACACCTAGTTTTTTGCAAAAAAAATCGTATAACGTTAATTTATAAAACCGCTAATATCTTAAAAACCAATAAAGGGAATTCCGAAAAATTTTACAATTTTTTTTTATTGTTTTTATTAATATGAAATCAGCTTGCTTCGATTTTTGAAATAATTTTGTTTTTTAAATTTGTTTTCATATAACGATTTTCTTAAATTTAAATTAAATTCATTTTCTCAAAAACGGCTCTAACGATTTTTATAAAGTTTTGTGCTTTGAGCAATTATGTGAAAAGTGTCCAATTTTCGAAATTACATAAACATCGTAGATGCCGTTTTTTGAAAAAAACAAATTTTTTAAAACCTAAAAAATGATTTAAATGATTTTGGTATGTGATCAAATATTACCATTCTTTTTGAGACGATTTAAAAATACACATCATGTAGCATAGAAGCTGCGTATGATGCAATTAATTTTAATTTAAATTCATTTCTAATTTTAAATTCAATAAAACCTACGTCCTAGACAAAAATGATTAAATCTAACTTAATATTAACAGGATACTTATTCTAGATTACTGGTCCTTATGCGGACGCTCTAAACATAACTCTATCTCTTATTTATATTACCTTTCGGAATTATTGCAACTCCATTATTTATTATTTTAGAATCAGTCGTGCCCTTTATGTTTCTTATATGGCGGAGTTTATACCAATTTATTATCGAAATTTACAATTTTATATCAGTAAGGTTCCCACCTCTTGCAAAAGTCTGAACGAACCTCTTTAACGAATGTTCATACGACTACCAAATTCTGCTACTGATCTTCAGCAGTTTAGGTCTAAAAAAATTGTAATTCTTTACCGGGACATCTGAATGCACAGAATGCAATTCGATTTGTTATAAACTAAAAAACGGCCTGTACCTATTTGTGTGTCCATCATTATGCAATATACGCGGTTTACCAATTACGAGATACAATCTTTTAGATTTTTAAGTACCAGGGAATAAAGTAGCGTGTAGCTGTTTTAATGTGGTCAACTTAAGATGATAAAGAGTGTTTTTTTAGTGGTTGGTTTTTAGATAGAGATAAAACTGACATTTTGTGGTCAAATCTGGCAACTCTAATGTCATTTATGTTCAGTTTGGTTTGCCATTTCATCATGAACAGGTTGAAAAATGAACAAAGCTTGCAAGTCGTGCAAATTTATTTCGAAAATATTGGACCAGTTCGCGAAGTTTACCGCAAGCTCATTTTGGTTTGAGTGGCTACGTCAACAAGCAAAATTGCTGCATTTGGAGTGAAGAAAATCCACATGAGACCCTTGAAACGCCATTACATCCACAAAAACTGACTGTTTAGTGTGCTCTATATGCTGGGGGAGTCATTGGGCCATACTTCTTCCGAAATGATGCTGGAGAGTCAATTACCGTTAATGGAGACCGGTATAGAGCCATGCTAACCGACTGTTTTGTTCCCGAATTGGATGGCATGAATATGGATGAGATGTGGTTCCAACAGAACGGCGCTACATGCCACACAGCGCACGTCACAATCGATTTATTGAAGGAAACATTCGATGAGCGCATAATTTCGCGGAATGGACCTGTCAATTGGCCACCAAGATCGTGTGATTTGACACCATTGGATTATTTTCTTTGGGGATATGTGAAGTCGCTCGCCTACGCCAACAAACCAGAAGCATTAAGAGACTTGGAAGCTAACATTCGTGACGTTATTGTCGGCAATAACAGCCCCAAATGCTTGAAAAAGTGGTTGAAAATTGGACCTCTAGACTTGGCTTTATTCAAACCAGCCTCGGCCACATGCCCGAAATCATATTTAAACATTAATGGCATAAAATTATCCTTCCAAATTGAAATTCAATTCAAAGTTCTATACCTCTAAAAAAATTACCCTGTATAAACTCTAAGCTTTAAATTAAATAAATAAATCTTACTAAGCTAAAATAAATAAATAAATTTATTGTCCAAAATTTTAAAACTTTTTTATAAAAGTAAAACCAAGAAATGCTTTTCTTTAATGATTTCAGCGAAACAGGGAGTTAAGATAAATTTGTTCCTTGCTTTTACATATTCTAACCGCAACTTCAATAAAAACAAATATTAAAATCACAAATTTATAATAAATTTTAAAGTAATCGAAACAATTTATCAGTTAAACTTATCTATTAATTATATGTTAGCATTAAATATTTTGAATTGTTAGTTTATAACTGACAATTACATATTGAATAAATTTCAATTAACAATTAAATTGTAGATTTAAATTGATTTTTGCAAATAAACTGGTTGTTTGATTTTAAAAACAAATATTAAAATCACAAATTTATAATAAATTTTAAAGTAATCGAAACAATTTATCAGTTAAACTTATCTATTAATTATATGTTAGCATTAAATATTTTGAATTGTTAGTTTATAACTGACAATTACATATTGAATAAATTTCAATTAACAATCAAATTGTAGATTTAAATTGATTTTTGCAAATAAACTGGTTGTTTGATTTTTGCAAATAAACTGCTTGTTTGATTTTTGTATTAATTGTAACCGCAATTGCAATTGCATATTAATACCAACTTTAATTATACTAACAACTTTAGTTGCATGGAAAACATTTCAAAAGTAATCTGGTAATTATTCTTAAATGAGATATGGCAATGGATAATGACTACAGAGAAATTAGTGGAAGTGTAAGTATCGTTTCAGGGATATAGTTAATTTAGTTTTAGTCTATGATTGAAGCTATGAAGTCAGACCATCTACCACACAGCACAGTGGCAAGGAGACTACAGACATTGAACTTATGCTGTTCTACAGGGTATCACATAGCATCCAAGAGTAGGAACTGTGATGAGAAGCTGCTCAAAAATTATTTGCCGTTCGGAATCGGCATTATACTGTAGGTCCCTTGCCTCAAAAAATATATCTTCGCACACTTTCTCTTACGTTGCCGCTTACGCCTAATATTTATTTAGTTTTTTAATTGTCAAATAGAAAAAAAACAAAGCGTAACAAATAATTATCACAGCTTTGCAAATGTACCGTAATTTTGTATCAACTTACAGTCGACACTTTGCTCTGTAAGTGAACAGCCGATTGATAAGTTGATCTTCACAAAAATGTATTCATAAATATGTATATCGCGTAAATAGATATGGAACGTAAAACATCATATGGCTAGCTATTCGCTAATGCATAGCGGCGCGGATTGGTCGATTTGACCCCAACATTTGGCCACCCACCTTTGATACCACTACTCATGAGGACTCATGTCCTCCTCCCAATAGGAGCAATTGTCATTGCAGCTACAATAATGGGTGTTGTGCGGTATGACGAGCCTGGCTGCATGGGTGCGTAATGCCCAGTGGCCTGTTCTTTCAGCCACCAGTCCAACGACATCCGCACGCTTTCTGTGGGTTATGGGTTATGAGGTTATGGGGTCTAGATTTCTTATATTTGGGCCAGATCTTCCTACTTCCTAGAAGTGACGCAGTTCGTCAGGTTCCTCCACATAGACTCTGCCTTCGCTAGACGAGTTCCGGAGCCGGAAGAATAAAGACGTGTATAATTCGCCCGTTCCCACTCCACAGCTCATTTTGGATCCGAAGATCTTGCGGACCAGCAGCCGGCAACTAGCAAACTTACTATGCTGCTTGAAGCGATTGATTTGATATGCAGGTCAAGGAGAAGGATGTCTAGAATCACATTGAGCGCCTCCATCGGACTTGATAGACCACGTCATAGGCATACGCAACCACTGTCACAATCTTACTCTTGGATCTTTGTCAGACTTATGCAAAAGGTGGAACAGCGAGGAAACGTAAGATGGCACTGGTGCCGATTAAAGCTCCTCACTTACGTGTCCGACCCACTTATTACTTATTTAAACTTATTTAAAGTTTTACAGTAATAAAACAATAACATACGTATTTTGGCTGGAAAATATCTTCCCAACTTTCAAATGCATTTTCTCACAACAAAAACTATATAAGTTACTGCACATAGGCCTCACAGATTCGCTGGTTTAATAAATTCAACACGAACCATATTTTTCTCCAAATCAGTTTTTTGTTTTGTTTGTCAGTAATCGTCCGTGAATTAAAGACGCTTACTGATTAAAATCCATTCAGTTAAACCACGAAATTAGAGCTCATATCTTTTAAATTTCATCCATCAGCAACACCATCCAAATGTAAATGCAGCTAATTACATTATCGAGTGTACTCATCTCGTCTGTCATAATTTAACCTTAAAACCCAAGAATTTGGTTCCAGTGATTGCCTTCAACAACGCCAGCCAACCGGGCGTCATAGGCACTTGGTTACGAGTCGGTATTAGTACACTAGATACGTAGAATATGTAGTTGTTGTTAGTTTTTTGTTTTTCCACAACAATTTCGAGTTTTAAAATTTGATGAGATTTCAAAATCTATCGTTTCTTATTTTCTGCTACTTCTTATGACATTCACAACACAATACCACAGTGTCAGTGGAAAGAAAAAAAAAATTTAAAGAAAATTCGCTGAATCGTGAAAAGCTACTTGGTTTCGTGGTTATTGTCATGTGAAGTTTAAACATTGCTTTTCAGTACTGTCAAACGTGTCAGCAAGAAAATTACGTTAACTTCTTATTATGGTGTTGAGCTCAAAGCGGTAATTTGACAAATATTAAAGTTCACTCTTTTAAGTGAGTTTATAGTGCAAAAAAAACACAGTATTACCCCGACTCTTTTTTATTGTGAAAGGACTTTTTGTATGGACTATTTAAAGTGAAATTAAGTACGAGTACGTATTCGGATATAAAGTGTATCTATATTGATTCCAACGAAGGGTAAAACGTGAATATACATATACTATAACAAAGGCAAGCTTCGAAAACGAACAGATTTTATACTTAGATATTTATTTTAATATTTTGATTTAAGTAAAGATGGCTGCTATGCTGAGGAAGTTAGAATTAATCGGAAGTATATCTTTCTTAAATATGATGCGTTAAAGATTAATTTTGGAGGTGAACTACCTTTATTGTTTGCTTTGTAATCAATTAAAAAATTACCACCACACACCTCCGACAAGTTACCTAATTCAATTTGTCTGGGGTATTTTTAATTCACAAATTAACAAGTTGACTACTTCAACAAATTCTAAATTAATTATAACAAAATTCTCATACCGTAAAATTATTACATATTTATTTTTATTTGCATCTCATTGTCGTTCTCTACCTCTGAACCATTTAGATTTGCAAACATTAACAATTTGCTAAATACCGGATGCAAATAAAAAAACATCTCCAGACTGTTTATTGTTAATTTTTACATTTTCGCATAGAAAATTGTTTTTAACGAAATAAGGTACAATGTTTAAGATGTTTCCTGTCGGACAGAGATGAAAAGATTTCAAATGCTAGCAACAGATGCTTAAGCTCCTGATAGTTTTTGTTACTTCGCATTGAGTAGCATTTTTTTTGTGCATGCACTTAGTGTCTAGATTAATATTTAACTAATATGTTGAGCTCTAAAATGTATACATACTTACAGTAGTGACTTCAGATCAAATAAGTAGTATTACTTACTTTTCCTTTGGTCGAATGCTAAATAGTTGTATCACAAGATAGTCGTTGAAAATTCTAGGTTTGAAAGTGTCAATGGTCAAAACCACAAGACGAGAACATATTGTTCAGTATGTGGAAATTTCGATTCTCCATTAGTGCCGAGGTTTTTGTCTGGATTAAGGGATCATGGGGGTCTACTAATTTGTCAGTGGTTTTTTCGACGTTTCGACTTTATGCCTTAAGAATCATAAAAATTATCAAACCGTTGTTGTTAAAATTCTTAAAACTAAAATCGTATCACTCTTTAAATAATTTTCAATTTCACTACTTCTTTTATAAAAATAATCTTTAAAACGGAAATTTGTGCGGCATAACTGAAAATTAAGGAACCAATTCATTTAGATTTTTCAACAAAGATGCCTTATATATTGTGTTCGACTAGTACCACAATATATAAGGTAAACAATTAATTGGCAAATTAATACTAATAGAAACCTACCTTTACCTACTTTTTTTTATAAAAACTCATAACAAAAAAAAAATTTAATATTAACGAGGAAATAAAACAGTACCTTATCGTCGATCACCTCACCATTCGGATTCCAACAGCCCAAGAGATTGGTTATGAATCCACAAACCAGTTGTGAACTTCTCGCACCAAATCCAAAATATTTCGAGCCATAGTTCCACAATGCAAAAAACGTAGTTTATCATAAGACCTATGGAAAAATATGGCCGCTTAGGTACCGATGTCTTTCCAATACAAAAAAAAAACTCTGCTCAAATTCGCTTACCTGGCAAAAAGCACATACCCGAACGAAGTACCTCAATGTTGAACTCAAGTACTGTAAGCCTAGGCACCGGTATCGCGGTGGGTCTCTGGACTTATGACCCTTTGCCGCTTAGGACAAAGTATATTTTTGGAATAAACTTAGGGTACTTAGGTACCTAACCTAACCTAGAGTACCAAGAAACAATTAATGCAAAATAATAGTAACGTTCTTTTAACTATATTTGTTTCTGAGATTTTGTGATTTGTGAATTCTTTGAGAATTCCATAATTTAAAAAATATATTTATAACAGCGCTGGTCACCAGTTTTTAGGCCTATAATTAAGAGCTAACGAAAGAAATACGATTCATGTAAAAAGCAAGTTTTGTGAAAAATGCATTTTAAATCAATAGCTGAAAAACGTAGGTTTTTAATTTTTAAAAGGGACTCGAACTAAGTAAATATGTTGGAATTATGTAAAAGCTCTGCATTTAGAGTAGTTTTACCGCAAAATCTACCTTTGTGGGCGCAGCGTTCTAGTGGTTAAGTGCTTTGGGCTATTAAGTGAGTTCAAATTCGACACTTACTACCTGAAAGTATTTATTCGCTGCTCCTCCTCTTGTGAAAGTCCGAGTAAAAACTGTCATGAGAAGCTTCTCAAAAAAAATGTTCCGTGCACCGGCCTTAAACTATAGATCCCTTCCATTCGTTTCAAAAAATGTATTTTCGCACACACAATGATTTGGGAAGCTAGGTGTTAGGTCATACCCAATTTTTATTTTATTTTTTTAGTATTAACTTTTGTAAAGTTAGCTTCGCTCTATGAGTGTTTGGCCATAGCAAAAGTCGTTGGGGCCAGCTTCAAAACCATTATAAGGGAGATGCATCACTCTTCGTAATAGTTCCAAAGTTTCTCATTGATCTTCAAGATAAAATCTTGCAAAACAATAGTTCTCTTCCAAGATATTACAGTCGGAAAATATCGATCCGCTACAAAATGCATTGTCAAATATATAGAAGTTAATTGAGGGGTATTATTCATTACAGGAAGATGTATCAAGAAGTTTTGTTGAAAATAGTTCACGTAACATAAAAATTCACTTTGATGAACTGTTCCGAGACCAGAGACTTGATGATTCTCAACCGCGTTTCCGTGTTATTATTTTCTACCCCATGATTGAGGCTAAATCATAACAGATTGTTCAAAAAAACAGTTTTAAAGTTGTAGAAATAGGTTAGGTTAGGTAAGGAGGGCAGTTTTGCATCATATGCATATATCACACGCAAGTTGTGAAGACCCATTGTGAGTACCCTGTTTAAACATTTAAAAATATGTGGCTAACAAAACCACATCGATCGGTATGTGGTACGCTGTCGGATAGTGGTACGGATAGTGTTACGCTGGCCAAGTCGTCCAAACTTTCGGAGAGCCGTGCTCCCATGCAGGATGAGCTGGGCAGTGGGACAGAAGGTGTTCCACAGACTCTTCTATTTCCTCGTCGTCTTTGCATCTTTATTTGCAGAAGTCATTTGCAAGGAGCAATAGCCGTTTAGCCGTGTTTTCGATGATGCAGTGTTTTAGGAAAGACTTGGGACTTTGATCTTTTGGTGTCAACTTCAGGCCACAGACTTCGGGTTATGATGCAACCGCTTGTGTTGCTCTATTGTTCCTTAGCCAGTTGTGTGGTGACGCCGTCAATAAAAGTCTTAGCAGTGTTGAAAGGCGGTATCAAATCTCGCTTGTAGTGGGTTCATATCAGAGCAGTATCTGGCCAATTCGTCAGCTTTTTCGTTCCCTTCCACTCCAATGTGTCCAGGAACACAGCAGAGTAGGACTGAGTGATGACGTATACCCCGAGTGTCAAAAGGTAATCTGTGACGTACTTCGTGTTTACAAAATTGGAGCCGGTTAATTTAAGTGCTGCTTGACTTTCCACATAGATGGTTATTTCTATTGCTGTTAGTCCCATCGATAGGATAGTCTGTGCTACTTTCTTAGCCGCATAGATCTCAGCTTGAAAGACACTGCAGTGAATAGTCAGTCGAAACGAATGGTTAATAGCAAGGGTTTCTCAGAAAAACGCCTCCCGGCTACGGCCCTGCCTGTGTGCCAAGCTTACTCGCAGGTTAAAATTGTGTTCAGCATGTTCGGAAAATTTTTGGCTACGAGTCAATGATGAAATTGGCTTAATATCAATAAGCTAAACTCTCGTATTTGGAGCAAAGATGATACATACACATATGAGATAATCGAAACTATATACGTTACATCCTGACATATGCAGTCCGTTGCCTGGTGTATTCACCTGATAATGTTTTTTTTTTCAAAAACAAGCCATGGAGCCGTGATAAATTACCTTTTCTTTTATTGATTGAATGACTTGAATATGGAAAAGATGTGTTATGTACACGGCGCTCCTCAACAAGTTTGCCAAGCAAAGATTTTTTCTGCTAATACTTTGCTTTTCTTAACATAATGTTTTTTTTTTGCGAAAACGGTAAAATGTTTCATATAACGTTTTGACCGTAATTTTGAAAAGTGTTTTTTTTTCGGGGTGCTTTATAGAAATACTAATATGCTTCCTAACATTTGGCTCCAATCGGACTGTAGTCTTTCCTTACGCAAATTCGGGATTTTATGTATTTTTTCCAGAAAACATGTCGCGTCTCTTTGGAATCTCTCTTTTTCTATCTTAAAACAAAGAAATTTATTTGAAACAAATAAGGTACCTTCATATTTTTGTTTTTCCAAAATAAATCCAATTTCTTATTTTGGGATATTTCCGAGAAGTAGGCATTTTTATTTGTCCATCAATTATCGCATACAAAGTCGAGCGGTGATCCCATTCTAAATATTTACGCCTAGTTAGCACCTTATTAGTCATACAATTCCCACTATAGTAATTAGAGTAAGCTAAGCATTAGTATATAAGTCATAATCACTTTTTATGTGTCAATATTTAACGAGTCTATGTATAAATTTACATTTCCACTTCATCTCACAATGCATTTTAAATGTGCAATTTAAATCACATCCAAACGAATGCAAGAGGTGCATTTATCTTCATTAAATTTCAATTTCTGTTGACTAATTAGGCGCGAGTTAATTTATTCCCGAGTTATAATTTCCATTGGCGAAGAAAATCTGCCATTCTGTGTTTTGCAACGTTGCACTTTGAAGACACCTCGATGACATCAGCAAAAAAAAACAAAAAACAAAAAGAATTCAAAATCGTTTTGTTGACAAACTTTGCTGCGAGTAGTTTAAACTTGAATTATCTTTTTATTTTTGCGGAATTGCAGATAATGCACATAGTACATTCTGTATTCGTACTTGGTATACGAGAATGACCCCAACATTTGCCCTACGAACAATGCGACTTGTAGGTTCGAGTCAATGCGCTTTTGGAGACGAACATAATTTTTTTTTGTCGTGTTCTATGCATACAATTGTTGGGTGTAAAAAAAAGCAGAAACGAACCCAAGGTGACAGACTTAACACAAAAGTTACAGATCACTGTAGTACACTGGTGTGAGATTCTTGCTAAATGAAGTTGTCTATCTGCGCGGGTTACATACCGCCAAATCGTAAAACAACCAAAACGGATTGCCTTCATTTGCGCCTCACTCAGTCGAAGCCTATTTGCGGCAAACAAACCGTAAACAAATATACAAAATTATAAAACAAAGAAATAGGTAGAGGTACCCACTACCTAAGATACTTTTGCTTTTAGCACATTGTTTACGGAGTTATTAAGCCTCAAGGTCCAAGTAGTATACATATAAGAGAGGCTCGATTGATTCTTTCGTTGCTTTTGTCACCATTGAAGGTAAATACATTATAGCTGAAGTTGTTTTAAAAGAATTAATCACACTTAGGGAATAGGTATTTTTTTCCCAGCATGGTTCGGAGATCTAAAGCCATGGCAAAGTGTACTTTTTTCTATATATTTTGCGAATCTATCGAGCATTGAACTTTCGAATTTCATTTAAAATGCGCAAGTTAATGTTTTGGATACACGCAACAATAGCATTCCTTTGATGGTGTGACTGTCCTTGGAGTCAATGAGATCTTATGACACAGTCAAAAGAATTTTATTACCCCATTCATTTCATTGAAACAGACCAAACTTTCAGTGTCTCATGAGACAAAAGCAATTATAATGGACACAGACAGTTTCACTATTTGGTGTTTGTTCATACATATAACCAGATTGTATATCGATTCATCTTTAATTATTTCTTTAAAGACCTTCGGATCCAGATTTTAGGACCTAAAGTACATCACAACAGAACTTACTTCCCCTCGTGAAGTTGACAGGATTCGTAGACTTTTAAACATGGCAGTAATTTCTGAGACGTGTAAGGCATACTTGGATTAAGCTTTATTTGTCTTTCGAGCGCGCGAAGTTTCTAGACGGGGCGGCGACACGAAGCATACTTTTCTTATGGCCTCTCTAAACCAGCTACGCAATCCAAGTTGCTTGAGTTACCTTATACTTGTGCCTAGCACTTAAGGCTGACTATAGGACTGAGTTTTTCCTTTGAGTCGAAGCGTTTTGTGTTTATTAATTCAACATACCTCAGCCTTCTCAAAAGGGGCAGTTGACTCTGACTAGGTCGATGTAGCTATACAACTCGTAAAGTTCGTCATTGAATGGTGATCTCACAGCGGCACTAATATTTTTTTTTCTCAAATAATCAAGGGTATTGGCTGTTCATCAGCTTTATAGCAAGAGCCCATTCTTTAGATCCATAGAGCAGGACAAAGACACAGCGATTGGCAAGCGTTATTTTTCGTTTTAATTCTGATGAGATAGCGTTTTACTTTAAAGCTTTTTTGACATGAAAGGCCTTGGTTAAGTCATTCTATACAAACGGACGAGTTACGCCGTCTGTAGAAAGGGTTTTTGTGGCACAACTTCTATCTTTCTAAGGTTTCCTTGAGCCTGCAGTGTCTACGTTGGTTGACACCTGAACTCGCCGCCTTTTCAAAATATCTGAGAACATTTTAAGGGTTAGCTCACTCATTTCATCTAGGTAGCCAGTAAGTATTCCAACATAATTAATGTATCAAATGGCTGCCCTCTTGTTTGCCATAGTTCCAATATTGTAGATTAATTCTACAATAATAATACTTGAGTGGAGCTTCTATTTTTGATTTTTATGTCTTTATCTAAAGATCATTTATTATAGAAAATTTAAATTTGACAAGCAGGAGCAAAATCTGCACCATAGGTTAGGAGTCTGATGGAGTTGTGTATATTTAATTCGTCTGAGAATAGACCGGCACATTCTATTTGTGTAACTCCATCAGACTCTCTATATATGTAGATCTCATTTTTATGGGCTTATTCATGTTCTATTTTTTCTTGATCGGGAAGGAGCAGGAACATCGGAAAGGATATCCAGGTTGAGTGACATATAGGGGGGCTAAGTGCTTGCCCTTAGAAATCTGAGTTCCAGCTGACTGTTGGGCTGATCCTCAAGGCGCTCTTATCAGCTGATTCAAGCAAGTTTAGATACAAGGGTAGAAAATTCACACTCTCCACTACCTTTTGAGGGATCTGGGAGCTGGTGGTACGAAGTGTGTTATGTTCCATTTATTTTTGAATAGCACGAGCTCGGTCTATTGGTGATTTACCCCAAGACCACATTATTTTGTCCAGTGTTCCTAGTGAGTTTTCTAACAGTTTGGGTCTGATGTCCTTGGCATTCTGACAAGATTTCCCTACCTTGAAAATGAAGCCAGCCTTCACTACACGGCTTTTGGAATGTAGCCGAATTCAAGACTGTAAGTGAAGAGTTCTTTGAGGAGAGTTATAATTATGATCTTAGTATTTTTAGAATAATTGGAAATATTCCGTTACCTCGTGTACCACTTGTCACTTGTCTGGCAAAGAAGCAGATTTGGCCTAAGCTGGATCTAAAACGCTTTAATAGTTTGATTACCCTCAAAAGATCGCACATTAGTGCTACAATTGGTGTCGTCACTGGACACTGTCTGATAGGCAGGTATGCAATAAGGCTTGGCACCTTTTTAAATGACTTTTTTAGGATCTGCATGAAGGAGAATGAGACAACTCTACACCTTCTTTGAGCATGCGCTGCTCTCTCTCAGAAACGAAATCTCCATCTAGGAGCTTCCTTCTGCAATGATCTTAACGATCCAAACTCGACCGACCCAAAATGTCTCTCAAGCTTATAAGCATCTCAAAATGGAACTTCAGATCCAGGTGGTATCATAACATAATCTTAAATGCTTTTAGCAAAATAAAAATAACTGGCCTGTGTAATTTAAAATAGTGGGAAGGACCTACAACTTAATTGCGATACCAAGAAGAAAGTTTGAGGAACTTCTCATTTCTCAAGTCTGTTGACCGATTTGAACCAGTTCCAGAAGGCACCCAATGCCCGCTACTTAGCTTGTTCACTTAAAAATGATTTCCATCTATATTAAGCGGAAGTTAGTAAGTTACCATTTAATAAACGATTGCAGGCAATAAATTATCATATTGAAATCACTAACTAGACGTCATGATTAGCAAAATCAACCGGAGCAGGTAATTTTCCATACTCACAACAATGTTCATAACAAATTCTATTCGCAAGACCACAAAACTATGGCACGACTTTTGTGGAATATTTTTTACATTGTAAATTTAAAGACGTCAAGTAACCAGCTACTGAATTGTTAATCATTATTCTGAGAGAGACGTCACCTACTTTCGTCGTTCGCGCATATTACCGTCGAGGTTTTAAATATACTCAAAAGTCTCCCATATAATCATCGGGAGTTAGCACCTAGTATTTTACAATGAATTTTCGCAATTTTTAAATTAAGCGATCAAAACTATTGTTGTCAGAGCATACAATGCGTAAACGTTTCTATGCCAAACATAAGTCTGGTAAGTCTTACTATTACGCTAAGATGACAGATACGATATGCCTTCGCGGCGCGGATGAACCATCAGTTGATGATAAATATGCACATTAACCTCAATTGCGGATATTTTTAAACATTTTTTTTATTGTTATGATTTTTCTTTAAAGCTGGGAACAACAAGTTGGGTTTTGTTTTGTTGACACCTCAAAGCTTTGCTGTAACTGGGCCTTGAAGATAATGGAGTAGGTACAATATCTATAATGGCATAGAAAACAGTTGTATATATGGGATTTTGTTTAGGTGAGGAAGTGTGAACTATGAAGTTACGATGTGATGCCATTAACTTGTTGATGATTTTGGGGCGACGGTGACTGCAAGTAATTAAGCTTAAGTGAAAGTTAAAACTTTTTTTTATGAAGACGGCGCGTTTTTTTTTTTTGTGATATCTTGGTTGTTTTTGCAAAATGCGTTGGTTCATAACTGCGATTATTATTTATAAAATATTATAATATGTATATAAAGTAAATTGAGTAGTAGAAATAGTAATAATTGGTAAAAGGCATAACATTCATTTTAAGGATGAACTTACGACGAATAGCTGAGACTCTATTTCCCGGCCAAGAGAGAAAGAACAGAGCGCGCTGTCAGAGTGTTCATGAAATTACGCCTGTACCCATCACAACACGCGACGAATTATCCGAATGTAAGAATGTACGCGATAGAAAGGATCCGGGATTGGACAGTATCCCAAATAGTGCCCCAAAAATCGCAGTTAAAATAAGAAACGCAAGATGACTTTTCATGAGCCTTGTAAACGCCAGGGATTTGTCCCTCGTCCGAAAGGAAAGAGGAATTCAAACGTTTAGTAAAAAAACGGCAGACTTAATCAATGCGGTAATAACGAGATCCCGAGAAAGAAGGCGCTGGAAAGGTGGAACTAAAAAATACTGCGCCGTTATAACGCTTGATGTGAAAAACGCATTTAATTAACTTAATTAATTTAACGAGTTAACAACTCTGACGAGGGAATAAAAGATTAACTGGCGGTGAGCCACAAAGTTCGATTCTAGGCCCCTTGCTGTGGAACGTTATGTAAGATGAAATACTGCGCCTAGCGATTCGAAGAGAAGTGTCAATTATCAGCTAATTATAGGACATCGCTGTGGTGGTTGTGGCAAAAACTATAGAAGATGTCGAACTGCACTGCAATGAAACAGTTGCAATTGTACGTAAACTATACCGCTTAGAGTAGAAGAGCACAAAGTATTTTCCCAACCAATTATAAAGTACCTTGGAGTTACGTGTGAGAGGTATCAAATCCGTCCACCGTCTTAGCGCTCTAAGTATGGCATGTGCGTTTCGAACAGTTTAAAACGTTGCTATACACGTCGTCTCTTCAATATTCCCCATCGATATACTTACTGAAGAAATTATTAAAATAAAATGCAAACGAGTTCAAAACTGACGGGTAGTTAACGATAAGACAAACTAAGAAAGGAATTGTAGTATAGAAACCCGGCGACACAAATCGGCCTGTGCGGGAGGAGATATGGTTCTGGCAGGTAGGAATCCCGCACTTCCAACGGTTGTTGGACCTTTGATGCCACATTCAAGGTTTCCAACTTCCATCTCTCAAAAAAAGCATAAAAGAATAGTTTCTCTTCTATTTTAAAAAATGTTGAACTGACCAGCACAATATTACTCCTGAGCACTTTGAAAGGTCATCATAGAATGGTTTGCCTAGTATGTGAAGTCTGGCTAAAATCGAGCATCCGCACAGTAGGTAAAACACATTTTGTCTTGAGCGATCAGTTTTACGACGTCTGCACTTGTTCTTTGAATGCGTTTCTGTATTTTGCAGAGGTCTGCACCTACTAAATAAAATACACAGACTAGCCTGTTTATGTACAACCGGTGCAATGAAGACAAAACTGACTGCTGCACTTGAGATTATCCTAAGCATCCCACCACTTCATCTAGAACTCATGAAAGAAGCTATGGTAAATGTCCACACGCTCATCACAGAAGATGAAACTAATTCCAACCAAGTCCATCCTGCAATCTTACAGGAACTCAAAAAACACGAACTACTTGCAATACATCTAACGGACAAATGCTTGCCACGTTACAACTTCCAACACAACTTCAAGGTTGCGTTTCCAGAACGTTTAAACTGAACATTTGCAAAGGATTCCGAGGGTCATGCCATGTGATTCCGATGGTCGCGAAGATTCTAAAGACGCGGAAAAAAAGTCATGGGGATTACGAAGCGTTAAATAGACCAGCTGTCACAGAAGTGGTGAGTTTTTTTGGCCAGCTATTTTGATATTTAAAACTGGTAATTAGTACGAGAAATTATTTTTTATTGCAAATCTTACTTTCTGACTTGACTGGTTTCCGACCCATGAAGATTCCCTACCTGAGACAAGGCAGCCTTCCATCCTTTACGACCCCGGCCGCACCGCTTCTAGTTATCCAGACCAAACTCTACGGAATCCTTGTCTTTAAAACAGAAGTTGGGTCTTCCTGATATCTCGAAGCTTGGGAATGGGATTCGGTTATCCTGGCTGGAGTATTATTATCCCTTTGCCCTGCTCGCACACAGAACAAAATATCCGCCAATTCTTTTTTCTCGAATGGGCCCAGTATTAGCTATTATTAACTCTGCTGTTAATAATTTTCTGTTTCAGAACTGACAGGATAAGGGTTCTGTAGAGCATGTTCTTTGTCCTTCGAGTCAGAATTTTTAAACCCATTTGCTTCGCCAAACCGAAGTAGCACCTATTTCTTTTTGTACCCTATCCTAAGGGTATATTAATTTTGACACATAGTTTGTAACACCCCTTAATATTCGTCGTAGACCCATAAAAGTATATATATTTATGATCAGGACCAAATCCTAAGACTATTTAGCAATGTCCGTCCGTCCGTCCGTCCGTCCGTATAAACTTTTGAGGCCTTTAAATTTACGCTAGGAAGCTGAAATTTAGAGCATATACTCCTTAGGGTCCCGAAATGGAAAAGTATTAAAAGTTTTTAAATTCGCCCACTGCCACGCCCACAATTTAGAAAAAAACATTTTAAGGCTAAAGTTAGAGAGATAGAGTATTGGAACCTTTACAAGATATGTAGGCACTGCCCTCCTTTATAAGTCTGTCATATAAGATTTTTTGCCACGCCTACTTTTTGTGGGCTTTTTTCACTAAAATGCTGTTTTCAGTGACAATTTTCATAGAAACTGAAAAAAAATATTTAACAAGATATTTAGAAAATATTTTTTCCAATATATCGCCCATACAAAGTTTTTGGCCACGCCCACTTTTTGGGGTCGTTTTTTCAAATGAATTATTTATTTTCTATAAATTTCATAGAATGAAATAAAATGCTATCCATCATCTTCCTAATGCTTTTTTTCTTTGGGGTGCATAGGGATAAGGATATGGTATCATACTATTCGCCCCAAGCGGACTTTAGCCTTTCTTTATGTTTTCTATTTATTTTGATAAGTAAAAAACTCAGTAGTATTGATTGGAAACTTTGCAAATTTGTAGAAATAAATAATTATTTGAAAGGTGTTTTGGAAACTAAACTGTTTCAAGTGGATTCCCTTTTAAGAGGGCGAAATATTTGTATGTTCAATTTATCTAAAGTTTACAATGTTGGCCGACTACCTGAAGTGCTGCTTGTATCCAGGATGGTTATTAGTATATAGTTCGATCCATAGGATGGTCCGTGTTGGTTCCTTAATTGCTGAAATCTCAGTTTAAGAGAAACTGCAAGTACCTCTGAGAAGACGCCAGCTCCTGCACATTTCTCTGTACTTGAACTATCCGTGTTGATGGTTATTCCTTTGACGATAGTAATCAAAGGAAGTCCCCAGAGACCTATACTTGGCCCTTTCCGAACCAAATATTCCAGTATGCTTGAGTGTCCAAAATAGGCAGGCTTCTAATTTATTTTCTGTCTAAGTTTGAGAGCGGCTTTGGTATTATTTGTGAACATATCAATGGTTATGCGGGGTGGATTTTAGCTGCGGTGGGTCATATTTTGGTACCTTCTATTTCCTGGGAAACAGAAATATTTCGGTCTTTCTAGATTAACCATAAGACCGTTTTCATCCCGATAGGCAATATCATCATACTTCTGCTGATAAGGGGTTTAAAAATGTTGTTAATCGAGATGTTCCACAGGAGAAGGAGAGAGAGCTCCACCTTGCGGTGTAAGACTATTTGCGTTTATCTTAACCACGCAATCCACAAGTTTGCTGTTAACGACTCTGCTGAAAGCACATCCTATGTCCAGAAAGGCAGTCAACGTGAATTCTTTTTTGTAAAGGGATTTTTCGACCGCCCTAGTTACATCCTTCTACAGATCAACTCTTGGCATTGGCATATTGTGTTGATTCGACATTATTCCTTGAGTGCAAGTCCAATAGTCATTCTAGTAAAGGGTTATTGGAATGACTTAGCTAACTCGCTTTGGATATAAAAACCAACCGCACCTCTTTCAGGAATCAGTACCAGTACCAGTCTCGAAAGATTATCTGGAGTCATATGGCAGCCCATTCACTTGTAGTATTCCAGGTATAAATTTATCCGGTCCCGCCGACTTGTACGGTTGGGAGAATTTAAGAGCCTGTATGGTATTCCGTTTTGTCAGTCATTTTTATCCAGAAATAAGGAAGGAACCCCTCCCTCATCAGGGATTTTTACCAGACTTTCTGGGTTAGTGTAAACCGGGCAGTAGTTTCCAAGAAGTAGACCTACTTGGGGTTAAAGGGAACTAAAAAAATAAAAATGTGTTTATTACTAACATGAAAAATGTAATTTTATTTTATTTGCATAAATTTTGTTCGCATATTAAAAAGCGATTGAAATAAATTTAGTGTGGGTTCACATGTTATTTGAAACTAACTCACATATTTATTTTCGAAATTTTATTTAACTATAGGATTGACCGTATGACCTAGTCATGTACTTTGTTTAATGTGTTTTTCACATTATAAAGATTGTTATTTAACCAATCGTGACAATCGTGAAGCAGCAAATTTTATGAATAATTATCACTAGTTTGGAAAGATTTTAATAATAATTATTATTATTATTGTTTTCTAAATGAAATTTTCTACACTCAGAGGAAAATATCACAAATTTTAATATAATATTTATGATTGTTTATTTCTTTCATAGTATATTTCTCTGAGTGTATCTCCACCTGCACAAAGCACTGAATTGTCCTAGCGCATGAATCATACTAATATAATGAACATTTTGAAGTCTGATTAAACTGCAACAATGTAGGTAGGTACCAAACAACGGACCAAAGATTAATTTTGCAAAACCCAACTCCAATATTAAATGGCAATGGCCGCCTAATGGTCGTCTGCTTTGTACAACAACAGAAATGAATCATAGAACAACATCTTCATTTTCATCGTCGAAAAATATGAATAGCAGTTTCATTCAAAGCTTAAGTTTGGCTTCGTTGTTATTCTCTCTTCATCCGCATTACGCCAAATAAATACAATACATTCATCACGTAGCGATCTCCAAATTAATGTAGGTGCGTACAGGTAGGTATAGATACAGATACAGCTTCTTCTTTATCTTCGACATTGTGATTGTGTGCAAAATAGCCGCGCATCATTTCATCACGTGCACCTTATGCGAGCTCAGTGGTAGGGATAGGGACATCCTATAAAATTGACTGTCACAATGCCAACCCTTTTTATATCACTCTTCACATTGGCAGTTGTCTTGTCAACTCTTTAAGGCGCCCTACGAACATAGCTCATAATTTTAAACAACAAATTCCCATTTTTTTTTTATTTTTACAGCGCGTGTGAATTTTCATTAACATCGGTTATCTAATTGCCTATTTGAACGTTATTTTCAAATAAGCACCTAAAAAACGAAAAAAAAAAATATATAACCAACACAATTATACGATTACAACGAACAAAAACTCGTAATTATACCGTCCCTCGGACTGGGCCAATAACACACTTCCATCACCGCAACCATCCAGGTTATGTAAAGTGAAAGCATCTCTCATCCAAAACATCGAAACGAAATTTAAGCCAGACCGAAATTCAAAACAGAAAAAAAAAATTAAATTAAGTGAAAAAAAGAAAAGCCAGCGTAGACAGAGAGAACCTCAGCATTGGCAAGCGCGCGATATCGCAATAGGTACAGCCAGTCAGATACATACATGACCGAGACGATGCGGATACCTTTAGTTTTTGGTGAACTTCATAGATGCTGTACGTTAACATTTTGAATCATTAGTGACCGAACGTTAGATTCGTCTGAATTGTGTGGCGGTCTCTCAGTGCCTAAACTATAGATACTTGTCTAGGTCTATTTTGTCGGTCGTCCGACACGGGAGTCTTCTCGCAGCAATACGCGAAATTTTTTTTTTAATTTCATTTGAAAAGGCAACAAAAATTCGTCGAAAGTAAAAGTTCGGAAGGTTTATAGTTTATATAGTTTGATTTTCGAAGCTTTTCCTTTTTTTTTCCGTCACGAAAGATAAAATTTATTTACCTACTTATAATATACATTTTTTTTTCTTAAATCCTCTTCGCCAGCATCGGCCGAAAGAGAAATCTCGGAAGTCAACGTAGAAATTATAAAAATGGGTCACCTATCCACTTCGGATCGCGTCAATACGACCGTGGTAACAGCAAACGGATGTACTGTGTCACAAAAGGATACAAACGGCAACTTGTGCAATGGTACTAATGGGATTTGTGGTGGTGCAAAGTTATCGAACGGTGGTGCTTGCACCAGCAATGGTATCAGTGCAAATGGTAAATTGAATGGATTTTTGTCCAATGGTAGTGCAAAGCTATTAAACGGTGGCTATTCAAATGGAGGTAGTCAAACAGTGTTAATGAGTAAGAGTGAAGTGCAAGAAGTAGAACGCGACACGCACAATGACAATGATTCGCCGAAGCAAAACTATTTTGAACCAACACACAACATTAATCTGGAGGAATATACGAAAAACTTCAAAGGCGACACATTTTTGGGCTATAAGTTTGATGCACCCCTCAAGTGGGACAAGATCATTCAAATATCTTTGCTGCATATGGTGTTCGTTTATGGATTTTTAATATTCGACTTGAGAGATTTTAATATATGGACTACGCTGTTTGGTGAGTATTTTTTTTTTTGTTTTTGTATATATTTTTATAGTTAGGTAAAATGTTAGTGGCATATTGATTTCTATTTTTTTTAAATTAAATGGAAGAATTATTTTTGGCACCTTCAACCAAAAAAAAAAGAAATAACTAACAATTCAAAAATCAAGGACCAATCAAAAACTTAAAAAACAGCAAAAAATATATAATTATAATTTTTATTTATTTATTACAATTAAATTTTCTATTTGCGAAAATCGTTTTCTATTGAAAAATTAAATACTTCCAAATATTGTTATCCTTATTTCATCTAATTAACTTTTTGGTGGTTGAAAAAATTAAGAAACTATTATGAGCCTTAAAAATACTTCTCTAAAAAAACTCTTTTTAGAATATGTGCAAGAAAAAAATAAGCTTAACTTTAGTTAAACAAATTTAAAGGACGCAAATATAAACTAAGTCGTTTCCACTCCTGAGTGTGATGAGGAAACTAACCTAAGAAATAATATTACAGTCTTTAAAATTTGTGACAACACTTTTGTGTTAGTCGCTTGTTATACCCATTACGCTTTTTTTAAAAACAATCCGGATGTCATTGAAAACCTGAAAAGACTCTTAATAAGTAATCGACCAAGATTCAAAGCATTTCGACTCCTTCACGATTTAAGCGTCTTCGAGGCAAAGTCCTTGCTACTAGTGTGATGGGAAAGGTAATTCTTCGAAATTCCAAGAAAATAGTTGATAATCAGTTCTCGATCAAAACTCGCCACTTAACAGCGACTACATTTATGATCTTCGAGGATGACAGGGTTAAGCTATATGTCTTCGGCTATAAGAAATCTGCTCCTCATATATATTTATGACGCGCTAAGATAATAGAATAATAGAATATAATATAGCCTAACAATTTGAGGTGACCTACAATTAAAAACCTAGCTTCTAATGCCAAGTTATACACTTTAATTCTTGTCAGAGTAAAACTTTGCAAGAGCTAGGGATACGAATAAAAACTTCAGGTGGTACTGGGGAAGACTTCAACCTGAGACGCCTCGCTCAGCAGCAGTCCAACAAACTAAATTCTAAGCCTTTGCATCCATTCTGAGTCTATCGACAAAAATCTGATATGACAAATCTCGAAGACAGTGTTTCATATATATAACGCGCGCTAACGACACTATGCTGGTGGCTATAAATACGGGCCACTGAATGACAAGCCAAGTCTTGGCATCACTCACAATATAAACTGCAGCAGTTACTTGGAATATATTATAAGATTAAAACCGTGTTTTGTTTTCTTTGCACGGATTTAGCAAAGTCTAGATATTGTACTTGTTTGTACAATACGCTTTTTACGCTTTCAGGCAGCAGCCACTTACCTTCCTATCAACCTAATCGACTAAGGCTTGTGGGGAGTGGTTCAGAATATGTTTCTTCATATACATATATATATATATAGATTAAATGGTGGCCATAGATTCAATTGCTAGTTAACTTTTCTCCTACTACCCACTCTACTAGGAAGTATTTCGGAGAATAGTCTTAAGAAATCTAGAGTGCGGTTATCATAATACTTCATCTGTTCATGTCCTGTTGAATTCGTCTTCCAATTAAGCTGACTGATTCCCAGAGCAATTTTGTGACAGATTATTGCATACATACTATCCAAATGGTTTCTTTAGGAGTCTTAACTTATCGCTGTGCTTCATCGACAACGACATGCATGCTGCTGATATGATTAAAATATGATCACCTGGATATGAAACGCTTTATCCCTAACAGCATAAAACGTATCAAACCAAAGGTGAACGCACGGTGTGACTCGGGCTGCAAAGGGCTACAAAAAGGCTATCAGGTAAAAGAGGGGAGCTTTCGGTCTTATGAAGCCAACCCAACTGATGAAAACCGAAAAAAAACGAGCCAGAAAGACTGCAATGCCCAAAAGTTGAGGCAAAAAATACTACACGGTTCCAACGGTGGCAAAAACTTTTGGTCGTTTGTGAAGGATATTAAGAATTCGGCCTCAACATCTATTCCAGCACTCAATTGCAATGACATTAATGCACAAAAATCCGCTGGTCCAGAACGTATTTCCCCTACCGTTCTGAAGAGGTGTGGTGCCACGCTGGCAAACCACTGCGTAGCCTTTTCTATTTGTCCTATTCTGCTCTATCCGAGAAGATGGAAATCATTATTTGTCCAGCCAGTCCCCAAAAAAAAGGCGAATCTTACTTCCTCTCCTCCTACCAGCCAATTGCACTTACGTCCCTTCTATTATTAATAAAAATAATAAAAAAATAAAGGCATTTGACAGAGATTGGCACCGAGCTCTATTGTCGAAAATGCATTAATTTGGGATCGATGATACCCTTCTTTAAAGGATTAGAAATGATCTTTCGGGACGTTTAATTCAAGTTGTTTTGGACGGATTCAAGTCTGCAACTCATTGAAGTTGAACCCTAATTCTCTGCCATTGTCCATTCGCTGAAACCGAAAGACTTTCCATTCTCGGTATGGAACTTTCGTTCGGATGACCACATATTCGGTGTCGCCAAGAACGATGCAGAAAATTTGTCACCCACTTTGATCGGTTCCGGTGCTCCAATTAGATATTTGGGCTACTTAAAACAATTCAAAAACGTGCGGCAAAACTTATTGCTGATCGAGACATCAAGAAATTGTTTGACTCTCTTAGTCACAGTCGTAATGCCTCCAGCCTGTCATTGTTTTATCGGTATTTCAACCACATGTCCTCAAAGCTAGTTGCATTCCATCCCTCGAACAGTTTGGCAAAGGTTGTTCATCCCTTTCCGAAAGGTTGCGCGATAAGTTTGATTTCTAACAAAAAATGTCTGAACTGGATCTGACTTTAGTTGATGTAAAAAAATACTTGACTATGAATTATCGTCTCGACAAAACATATGTGTTTGTGTATGAATGTGATGCAATACATAAACCCTTTTTATTTTCTGAATGCCGCGCGTTAAATTATTTAACGAAAAAATATTCATTGAAATAAATTCACGTACGATATAATATAAAAAAGTAATTTTAAAGCGAAACAATTACCAAAAAAAAATCCTGGATATTAATTATGTACTTGTCCTTAAGCCTAAAAATAAACTATTAAAATAATCGCACTGCGGCGTTAAAAAAGAATTCTGTGTTACAAAGCCTCGAAACAGAAAAGTCACTCTAGTCAACTTTAAAACTATCGTTTTCTGACTTCAAACAAAAGAATTTGTGCCAGTCTCATATCAATCGGATGGTGAGGTTTAGACTTGTTTGGAATTAATGGAGCAGCTTCTTAACAATCTAATTCAACTGAGATACATTTTAAATTTACTGAAACAAAACTACACCCAACAACATTGACGCGTATGAGGTATAATATTTGTGAATCTATTTAGCATGCTGTCGTACAATTTCCAATTGACGTACCTGCTTATTGATTACTGATTATAGTTTCATTATTATAACCTACTGAACGTATAATTATTTTAATAACATTTTTGATTTTCCTTTCTATATGTATATAGTATGTATGAATGAACGGAAGTACATGTTTCACCCGGTGAATATTTTATTGTTGTTGCAAATCAATTATTGAAGTTATTTAATTATATTGCAATTGCTAGTCACCTTTTTCGTTCAATGGTTTGATATGAAGTTAGTTCTGGTATGACGAATAAAACTTGGTTAGGTGATGTTCATGTTAGGAGGGAGCCGCATACTAAGCAGAGACAATATTCTTTCAAGAATGAGTTGTATATGCTTGAAATATGTAGCAATACTATCGAAGACTACGAATTATGTCGCTTTAAAACCTACTTAAACGCTACAAAAGCCAAAAAGCGTTTAAAAAATCACCCGCGCGGCCGAACAAAACACAGGACACATTTTAGTAGAGCCACACGCGCACACTGACTGGGATTACAACGCATTTGTGCTACACGAAGTAATCATAACAATTGAAAAAATCCTTAAGCATAAATAGGTGCTTTTAACAACTTAAACACTAAAACTATTAAATAGTCACTTGGTTCGCCTCATTTTCTGACCCAGTTTGTTTAAAGCAATTCTTCACAGTAGTCTTGAGGACATCTTTGATTTTGAATCATGGAACCCTGCAGAGAGTCCTATTGTTCCTCTTTTAAGGAACATCTCGATCAATGAAACTCTTAATTCGGATTCCTTAGTTGGACTTATAACAATACATTCATCGCACCAAAAAATTCTGAAATCGAATGGTCATGCGGTTAACCTTAAAAAGACCGACCATGTTTACTAAAAAATACTATGAAAAATACGAAAATGAAAGACGGTCAATTTCTTAACCGAGACCAAATACTTCAAATTTAGCCTCCCGAAAAGCTACAAAGCTACAAGGGATGGCAAGTCTTTACGAAGAACGTGCACCTAGACGTTACTTGTCATCTCTAATCTTTAAGGAAATTATGCCAAATTATTTAACGACCCTTCAAAATCTTTCTTTACACCACGTCTTTTCAGTAAGACTTCAGGACCGGCATAGTTTGCTTTACACCAGACATATTGATGTCATGACTAAGTTATGTCCCGTGGAGACGGCTTGTTACAGATGATTTGATGGCAGAAAGCAAAACAGACATTTTGTACCAACCCGCCCAACCGACCGACAGATCACTGCATTGTTTTCTTAGCCGAGATTTACGCTGTAAGAAGAGACACCCCTAGAGGTTTTACTGCCAACAAAGTAATTGACAATCTGCGTAGACAGCCAGACAGCACTAAAGGCTCCTAAAGGCTTCATTGGAGCAACACTGGTAATGAACCTATAGCCCGTCATCGATAGTAAGAATTTCAAAGACCTTAGTTTACTTTAAAAAGAACTAAATTCTTCTTAAAAGAAGATTGCAAAGCACTCCAGAAAATCAGCTTATCCTCGATAGCTTGCGCGACCTTGAAGAAATAACTTTAACATATTTAGGCATATATCTTAACTTAACTTTCGTTCACACATTCTCACATAACAGAAAAAATTCCAAATTGATTTATTCTTCTTACAAAGATAGTTAAAATAATGTTTTACCAAAAAAAAATTATTATATTTCTATTAAGAGTATAAAATATATGGGTATTTATTAAATTATTTTTTTTAACACTCCTTTACTTGTAACGACCCAGTTCCAAACCAATGACAAATTTCAGAATTCACAACCCTGGCTTGCCATTGATTTATCGCTAAGATAACAGTTTTATGCATTTAAAAGAAAGTTCAAAATAAAAATTAAGTTTTTCGGACCAATCCCATCAGCTGAGTCATTTTCCTTTCCATTCCAACTTTATACTTTATCGCTGCTTATTATGTATCTAAATACATTTCTTTATGAACTTCAAGTTTAACGACCTGTTTTGTTTTATTCCTGTGGTTAAACTGTTATATAATTGTTAATGCTTCTGCGTTTCTTTTAGCAATCCTGTCATTCTGGAAATTTCTTTAAATAAATGATTATAAGTTCTTTAGTTTATTGCAAATAGAATACGTATCTAGCATTTGCACAAAAGCACCTATTTCCATTTGACCATGATTATTGAAACTTGAAATGCTGGTCCCAGCAGACTATCCAAGTTTGCCTCATTTGCATATATGCACAAAAAAAATACGCAAATTAATTTGATGGATACATAGATTAATTTGAATCCCCTCCTCTATGGACACAGAAACCTTTTCGAAATTTTATTCTTACAAAACAATTTGATTAACAAAAATCTGAATCGCATTTATCCTCATACAATATGCATAACAAAATGCAAAATGTCACACATCCTCCCTGTGCATCTGAGTAATTCCATAAATTAACAGCGATTCGACACTAAATTACATGATAATTTATTTTAAACATTCGTGTACCTCGCCAGACAGACAAACAAACAATCCAATGGCAATGGTTAAGCAGAAAACAAAAATGCAATTCGCAAAAGAAATTTTTGAATGAGCATGCGCGACCGCATTTAACTTCCCCTGGTGGCATGCGATTATAGCAATTAGTCAGTTCTTAAATACTCAGAGAGGTTCCATTATTTGTTTGTTATGTTCACAACTTGTTATGACATCACTGACATTATTTATTACACTTTTTGTTTTTTTGTTTGTCTCCGGCATGATGAATGGAGACCTGATGCATGATACAATGCACAAACATCATGCAAGGTGGAGATACATATATACTCGTGTATTGAAAGAAAAGTGAAATCGTGACATTGAATCGGTGATGTCGGAATTCCCTATAGTCACCAAATATGTATGTATGATCGCGTTTGTAAGATTTAAACATTGATCTTACGAAAGAATGAAGATTGATGTAAGAGCCTGAATGGTGTTTATGGGTGATCAACACTCATTATGTACCTAATATGACCTTAAATTAATTAAACCTTATGAAAAAAATAAAGTGGTAAAAAATAAATATTGCGGGGGAATTAATTATGCGTTGATAAAGGAAATTCGACGTTTACAACACCCAAGTCTCCCAAATTAGCCTACACACTTTTGGGACCGGTTTTCTTTTTTTAAGCCTGGTTACTGTAGGTACAGTTTTGTTTTTACGCAAGCAAGTATTTGACTCTTGAAAGTTTTAATATCGGTTTTGAACATCTGAAAAACTGCTCGTGTGAATCATTTTTATGTGATGTGATGCTATAAAATTCGTTTTACGGATCGTAAATACTTTTATATCAGATAAATAATTTAGTGATTCAAGAAGTAAAGAAATCGACGAACTAAATCTGAGTGTTTTGTACAAAGGCATTCAACATCAAACAAAGCTACATAATAGTTGTACTTATGTTTGATAAATTTAAATGCTAAGTGAACAGCGAATAAAGGTCTTAGTAAATGTTCAATATGCTAAACAGTATTATTACTTACTAGTATCAATCTTCTTGACTGAAATTTCACATGACTATTTGACAATGACATTCTCAAGAAGACGTATTCGCTCTATTTAATTTGGCCACAAACATATATATAGAGCCCCCATACTTAGTAAAGTACTTTTTTTTAAATGTAATTTTCTCATAAGCGATTGGGTTAGGTTAGGTTAGGTTAGGTTAAAAAGGAGTGTGTTGAAACCTAATTCAACCACACAACACTAGGCACCAAAACATCGCGATCCCTGGAGGAACTGCCTATTGAATTAACAAGGGAAATTTCCCTGGTAAAGCAACCAATTTCCCTGCAAAGACCTAAAATGCCCTTGAAGTCCATGCCATCTATTTCCTCTAAGTTTTAAAAAATAGTATTTTCCCAAACATTTTCTTCGACTGTGCGCTATTGCCTCATATTCACACAGTATATGTGATAAGATCCACTCCCACTCGGTTCTGACTGCATAATGCTATAAGTATTAAGAATAAATCCCCTCACTATGGAATCAACCAACATCTAGACATTATGCCAATAGTGGACTGATCTTCAAGATCGTCATGGAAGAAGACTCTTAGGTGGGCCTGCGTCTTTGCAGCTCATGTGCAAAGACGGTACGGGATGGTCTGCTCCTCCTCTTCACCTCGTCCATGCAGCTTCTGCAAAGTTATTGGAATACCTAGCCTTGTTGCGTGCTTGACACTGTCTAATGTGTCCCATAGTTGCATCTATTGTAGAACCTAGAGTATTTTTAGTAAGATCAAACACTTAGAACATGAACAGTGTGGTTTCATGTTTTGCGAATTCTTTGGCTCTGTAGTTCCCCGGAATATGTCAATGCCAGGGGAACTAGCATAGGTGAATGTTTAACCAATTGGTTTAACCAGAGTGGATCGGCAGTCTAGGGCAACTATACATTTAAAAGTAACTGAGTCTAGTCATTTTAATGCCTTGGCTGTCCGAGTAGATACGGATATCTCTGGCGCATATCACGTTTCTCTTTAACCATAATAAAAATTCTTTAATCGCCATGACTTCTGCCTGGAACACACTGATAGGCTGAGAAAACCCCAAACCCCATCATCAGTTTTTGATCCATCGGAATAGAAGTGAATTGATTTATCTTCCAAGAGATCACTTTCGTCCTAAAATTAAGAAAATGGAATGGTGACTAGAAAGGTTTTGTCAAACTTAAGCTGAAGAAGGGTCCTAAATAGATTTAAGATAGCAGAGTGGCCAAATTCTTTCTCGCTAGGATGTTGCCTTGAGGCGAACAGCCGAGTTAGCAGCAGACAATCTGATCTCTGAACTTTGCTTAGTTTGTCGCGATTTGTCGCAGTGTCTAAAAACCACCATATCTTTAGATTAAAAAAACGTTTAAAATATATTCGCTCGATAGGTCAACAAACCCCAGTTTTTGTAACTTTCAACCCAAATAAATATACAAATATGTGTCTATTGGTCTTCACTATGGCATAACCTTCTTTCATTCATATTTGCATTGCTAATTAGCAGAACCTTTGCATAGCAAATACAGCGCGCAGTTGTAAATATAAATATTTAAATTTTACTCGCGTGACTTTGGATTTTGACTGTTAACCGTTATTATAACAAGGGAATTTAGTTAAACCTACTAAAAACTGATTTCTTCTTCTCTATGTTGTCCAACGCGGATACAGGTTTTGACATGACTCGAAGAAATAAATGCCAATGCCTGCCACAGATTTTGCTTATTCCTAAATTAATTACAGTATTTCATCAATTTGTAATGAATGAGTCACCGATGATGGCTTCGTTCGACCCAAGGTTAGGATTATTAAATAACCTACTCAACTTTTTATTTTGACGTTAATCAAATTAGACATTCTGTTCATTCACGTAAGATAATGTAGTTTGAAACTTGTTTCTTTTGTTGAAGTTTTTTTTTTTTGCTTGGTTTGTTACGGTTTTGTAACACTTTGGGTAGACAGACCAGCGAGATGTAATAATGTGTTACGCGCCTATTGAGCAGACTGATCGGCGCATAGATCAATTAATGAGAAGATACCGATTTGGTAAATGAACAAGTAGTTTGCTCCATAAAGCGATAAGTGCTCAAACATTTCGTATTTTCGAAAACAATAACCGATTGTTAAATGGGTTGAATCCTTTCTTCGGGCTATCATTTCAAATGAACAATATTTTTAATGTCAATCACAGTAAAATGTACGAAAATGCCTAAGTTTGTACCTGTTTTTTTTTGTATAATTTTACTATAAAGTTATTAGTCTTTACCTCGTCATACCTGTTACTTACCTGCCATTTTAATGGGAAAAAACTGTCTAAAGTAAGTCATGTTGCGTGTTCATAGAGATTCAGCAAAGAGATTCAAATATTTAAAATCACAAAATAAAGCTTGGCGAACAACCCTCGTTAGAACACCAAAATTGTTTGAGCGGCTACGTCTTGCGGAAACTAATTCTTTCTTACTACACTTTTAAGTTTAATTACACAGTATATGATATAGTTAAAAACCAAACACATTATCGTTTAAAGAACCACAAAAAACCTCTGCTTCTTTAGAGTTACAAAAATATTGCAACTTGCTGGGAGTTTTACACATTATATTTGTGGTACAGCATATTCGGATTCATATTAATACGCAGTTATAAGAGTCCATAAAAAAAGATTTATTTTATTTCAGAATGCAATAACAATCGGATTTACTAGATTCTTTTTTAGAGGATCTCAAATATTTTATATATTGCAAACATTCTTAAAATGTTGTTTAGGTCATATTGGAATTAGGGACTCGTGTTCCAGGACTTAACGCTGTGAAAATAAAAATTTAATATCATTTCTTTCCTCTCGCATTGATGTGCTCTGCAATATAACTTTTAGAAGTTATTATTTTCTGCATCTATACATCTTTAACATAGCTCGAGACTAATAAAGTATGGCTGTGATATCACATTTAAAAACCTTTGATATCTTCAGATATATAACGCTTGCCAATCGCTGTTTCTTTAAGCTGCAAAGGCAACTGTGTTGTAAGGGTAAGGAAACTATAAGAGCATGCTTTATAGATCAGAGAAAAAACTTGTTCGTAAAATATTTGGTCCGGACGTAGCGATGCCTAAGTGAAAATGTTTTTCCAGTTCATAATTATTAAAAGCGTTCTGTAGGCACAAACATTTCTATACACACAGAACAACGGAAGGACAAGAAAAAAATTACGTATACGCCCTGTATTCTTCTCATAGCAATCTTTATCTATTAAAAGTCTGTTCTGATTGACTGGAGCTATGGTTTACTATAAAAGTGGTGTCGTCATCTAGCAAATGACTGATTTTTTACATCCGTAATACACCAATAATAGTTTATCCAGTTCGTACATTCTTTACCGTGATCAATGCACTGCTGAAGCTCCTCCGTTTTCTGAGTTCACATCTGTGCCTACTGTAAAGGCGGTCCGTAATATGGCCGCGAAATAAAACCATAATTCCTAAGAAACACTAATAAAAAACACTTGATTGACTGAAAAAGTAAAAGCTCAGTTAAAATGCGCAATTGGTGAGTTGTGAAACTTGAAGGGTATTTTCGTCCAACTGCGAGTCCCTTATGTTATCATAAAAAAAGCAACTCACAAACTCACAGTCATATTTCTAGTGAAAATTTCATTCCAAACCTTTTTTTTCGAAAGAATTTTAATTTCAACTTTTTTTTCATATTATGAAAATGACCCTTAAATGATGAAGAGGCCCTTAAAATCTGTCATGGGTCGAATTTGGGGAATTCCAAAATACGTATTTCTAATGTTTCTTAGTGCGCGTCTACAGAGTAAGAGAGAATGCACTCTCAAAGTTTCATAACACTACCACTAGCGGTTTGGGCTCAGCACCGCTGAGTTATGCTACGGTTACAGTGCATGCGTATTCTGACGAATACTTATGGAATTGATTAGAGTACCAGCGTTTTGTTCTTCAGAACCCGCAGCAGTACTTGAGGACAGATTAATCGTTCAACTGATTTAATTTTTTGGGAATCTTTCATTTAAAATATGTGTGTAAGTTAAATAAGCTTAAACTGACATATGTAAGTACAGCCTTCAAGCTAACTTTTCTACATTTAATCGATCGTATACAACATTTTCAGATACAGGCAGCTTGAGCAATTTTGAGAATGTGAACAAATTTGAATTGATATTGAATCACTGCTATGGAAAAGTATAAATTAAGACCGTGTTGTGTTTTCAAGTAAGTCGATTTTTTTTGGACATAAGTTCTCTATTGAAAAGAGAACAGTCAATTTCACAAATGATGCTTCTAGTGGTACCGTTCTAAACAAAATTTAGTTCATTAAACACCTAACAAGAACGATTTTCTAAGAAAGACAATGCTAAGTTCTTTAAAATGCAGCTAACGAAAATTAGGTTAGGCATTCACAGTAACCACTTTTCTGACGATCATTTTTGTCAAAAACGTCCGAACATTTCTTCATCAGAAAACTCATCCACTGTGACCGTAGCCTTAGTCAGTTAGTCAGGACACACCATTTTTTAGACAAACAACAAACTATTTGGTCGGCTGATAATTTTAGATCTAATGAGATCCGTTAGTGAGAACGATTCGACTGCAGCAGCTTTAATCAGAGATTCAAATGATGAACTCATAAAAAGAAGACAATTGCACTACTAAGTAAACCCATGAAATACAGTCGGAAACGTTAGAAACCCTCGCCAATTCAAAAGCTTTTCATACACACATACATTGCATTCTTATAATTGCTCATAGTATTAATTTCCAAAAATTTGTTATTAACTTTAAGTACTTGTGGTCAAATACTCCAGGTCAATAGAAAGTGCGTTTGACTACTAAGCGGGGAGTTACATTTTCACACCCACCTCGCTGTCCAACCTATTGAGAAACTCAATTTCAGAATCGTTATAAATTTGTAGTTCCCTTCCATACAAGTCAAACACTTATTCTCGCGAAAAAATAGGCAGATTAAGTTTAATTTATTTACTCGGACAAGCATATCCTCTTCAGACCCATGCTAATAGCACGTATTTTTTTGTTGATTTTATTCGATTTTTGGGCTTATATATATTATAAGGCAAAAAACTAATGTTAACAAAATTTCTAAATTAGCAGTTTTAATTTTACATTTTTACCTGTATAATTAATTTTTCCCTGAGAGGAATTTTAGTGTCTAACTGTGATACATACAACGGCAGTGACCATAGCACCTAGTGCCATCTAAAAATTATTGTTGCAATATAATCCCTACACTTGATATTCAAATACTTCTAATTGCCAAAAGGTGGCATTTATGTTTAAAGAAATAAATCATTAAAGGTGCACATATGAGTACCTTTGGTCTGAAGAGAATATACTCGGACAACTGAAACTTTTACGTTCCTTAGGGACATATTTCTGCCACCTACATACTTTTCCAGCAATAAGTTCCATATAAGGTATTAAAAGCACACATGTGGTGTATGAAAAGCCACTAATTAGCACAATGTATTTGTCAGTATGTCAAACAATTGGGCAAGCGAAAATGGGCAAGCATTTAGTCATTCGCTGTCATTCAATCATTCATTCTGTCTATCCTTAATTTTGTGGCCTCAGCGCTAATCACTATCGATTATTCAAATTGATTTCCTAACCATCAAAGAATCGTAATTTAATTGTTGTGCTTCAAATAAAATTAACTCCAAACAATCTTATATACCCTAATATGACAATACTTTACTTGGTGGTTGTCAAATGACCATTCATTTCTCTAAGGTCATGTTTAAGGTGCTTTAGACATTGTTCCCACTCAAAGTATACCTGAGTCTATAATATTTTACACTTCCTTTATTTAAGAAAAAATCAATGACTTGTGTAGAGAATTTTACACCCACAATTCAAAAACAAAATTCACCTGTTCAAACGACCAAGCGTTTGTTGGTTGTTGTTTTTTCTCCATAATAAAAGCAATCAAACAAAGCTCTTGTAGATTGATCGAGATTCCACGAATTTATTGCTAGATACATAGTTATCGTATTACATCGTGTTAAAGACAAAATAAAAACCTGTTTGGCAAACTTGTACCTATGTATATTTGTTTTCCCACTCGTGTCATGAAGTATCGACGTCATAATTATGTATCTTCTTTTCGAAGCTTGATTTTTATGTTGCACTACTGTAACAGTTATTACGAAATCATCATCGACCAAACTTAAAAAAAAAAAGAAAAAAAATTAAAACCTGATTGGCAATAAGATGAAACAAAACAAAATGTATCCGCAAGATCGGTCGGCTTTACCTGTTGCCGCTCATGAACTTGTATCGGATACCAAATGCTAACTTGTAGCAATTTTTTGATGAGGAATTGTATACCTATTTAATATTTATGTATTTATGATGTATATATTTTTTCGTAGTCGGTCTGTCTTTGGAGGCAGCGATTATAGGATCTGTAGTTGTGGCTTGGACTTTGAACCCCTTCACAGAGGGCGATAACATTGATGGGAATCTTTTGGCAATTTACACAGACAGAATATTGATTCCAAAGCTGCTATATTTTATTCTGCGCATTGTCATGTGGATAATGTGTGAAAATAAATTTCAGACAGATGTAAATCTTAAGCACGCAGCTAGGCTGTGAAAAAAATTGAAATTGCTCCGGCAAATAAGCATTGCCCATCATTGGGGTTCCCACTTAAGGCATGTTCAGTCAGCTAAGTTTGTAACGAAATAATTTATTTATATAATATATTATTAATATAGTCACCTTCTATATTTAGGTGTTCACTGGGCACAGTGCCAATAAGTTTACAGCTTCTGAGTCGGTCATCAAAAATATTCAGAGTAACTTGAACATAGCAATATTAGGGATTTGCAACATGCAGATATGTATTATTATTTTTTTAGGCTACGATTTAAAATGGTAGTTATAAATAACAGCTTCGTCAGTATGTACAATTAAAAGCAGCAATGCATCCAGATGCTACAGTTTTGCGTTGAGCCAGAAATGAGCCTCATTGCTGAAAAATTTTTTTCGATAAAACAGCGGATTTTCACATATTTTACAGAGCACGAATTATGGCAGAGTATACTGAAAACTTTTCACTTTCATAGATGACGTTTGGACGCCATTACTAACCAGTAAATACCAACCTGAAAAACTTTACTCTTAAAAAACCATCCTTTATATTAAATAGTCTTTTAAATTAATTAAGTAGTCAGTTCAAGAAATAAACTTAGCGACTTGTTATCGATTAAATAATAAAGGCTTTCCGTCAAAAATTGTTGAGCAAGGTAGTAAAAATATAAAAAATAAAGGTCTCCAATTGAGACTTAACAACACACCCTTAAACCAATGACCAAACTGTCAATGTCAAAATATATAGCAAAAACCACATTTTCAGCATAGCTACTAAGTTCTCGACCGAAGAACGTTTACAAATAATTAAAGTGTTTTATCGAAATTCCGAGTTGGTGACGGCAAGTTTCATCCTAAAATCAACTTGTTAGTGTAAATATAAATTTAGTTTCGTAAGTATTTAAATCTTCGGCAATACAAAACCTATTTCGAAGTGAGTATTTTCAGCTGGAACAAAAGTGGCAATTGTTGAAAAGAAGATCGGTGGTCATGTGGATATTCGATATCTTTTACTCTAGGAAGACCTAAGACTATATCGCTCATTGCCACGCCCACTTTTTGGTAGTGGATTTTTTAATCTCAGAAACTATTCTACTTTTGAGTGGTTGACGTACACCAAAAGCTATTTTGTGTGTTTTTCACTGTTCTTCGTCTAAACAATTGCGCAAGTGGCTGATGAGAGAGTGCTATGTTGTGTTGCTTTTTGGCCCTCTCGTCCTCCCATTTTGATTTGCTTTAAAAAGGCGTAGAACTGTGTATGTACAACTTTTGCAGTACTGCGCCAATGAATCAGTTTTGGACAAAATGTCATGAAGGTATTATTAATGTCAAACTGGTCAAACTGTGGTTTGCACGTATTCACAAATAAGAAATTTAAGAGAGAATTCTTCCGGCATTATTAAAATGTTTTTTGTTTTTATACAAAAAGTATGCCACGTCTACTTATATGGGAAACTTGTAAAGGAGTTCAGTGTCTACATATTTTGTTAAGGTTTTAACCCTTTATCTCTTCAACTATAGCTTTAAAACGGGCAGCTGTGTATTTAAAAACTGTTAACACTTTACCATTTCGGAACCCAAGGGAGTACATGTTTTAAATTTCAGCTTCCTAGGATAAATTTAATGGCCCAAAAAGTTGATATGGACGGACGGACAGACTTTGGTAAACAGTCTTATGGTCCTGATCATAAATATATATACTTTCGGGGTATGAGAAAAATATTAAGGGGTGTTACAAACTATGTGTCAAAATTAATATACCCTTAGGTATAAAAAAATCGGTGTAAATGGAAAGACATAACCGGTCTGACAGAAGCAAAAATTGGTCTAAATCTTTAAAACTACGTGCCCAATACGGTTTTGGTGTCTAATAAAAGTACCCGATACGCCCATTTGGCCTTGTCTGGGCCCACTGGAAAGGACCCACAAATCTTAGTTTTCTTTATACATAAAAAGATTCACATTGTCTCTTATAAACCCTAAATTCGACAATTTATTAACATTTGTTTTTATAAAACGTATAACACGTTGCATAGAGGCTACAAAAATTTAATTAATTATAATTTTTACTACTAAGTTGTTTATAAGTATAAAAACCATAAGAGTCATTTTTTTATTAATTAACAGATGCAAAAGTAACCTTATACATATGTAGTAGATATTTATGCAACTAAATCGCAAGTGAATATTTACTGAATGACAATATGTTTTAGGCACGCTGTGACTGGAGAAACAGAATAGTTACTACTTTCAAGATATTGTAGAACTTTCCTTCCAACTATTCAGGTTTTTTTGCGGTCTTCGGTCTGGCTAGACAACATTGGGTGACCATGAAAAAGAAGAAATATGCCTTAAACACTGTTCCAGTGGTAACATATTGGAAGAGGATGCAGATTAAGCCTTCTTCCTCTCCCCCCTCCTGCCTATGCAGAAACTTTAACTGAAAAATTGACATTTCGAACACAATATCTTTAATATGCGAAACAAAGTCAAACCAAAAAATCGCCGAAACCTTTAGATTACTTAATGAATCAGACAAACATCTTTGTTTACCTAACAATCAAGATGTTAAATTTCCATTTCATGACGATTGAATTAAGACCTCAACTTTGTGCAACCAAAAACCAATCACTAACAACACACTATTCATTTTTTTGTTTTGTATAAAATAATTTCATTTTCATTGTTGTTGAACTACGTAAATGCTTTACTTCTTCTTTCAAGCCGCCCACCAAAAACTTTGTTTCGAAACGCATTTTATACAATTATACTCTAACGTTACTAGATTCATGTCGGGCCAACGGTAATGACAATGAGACACTCTACTTTATTGAATGAATGAATCGCATACCTAAAGAAAAACAAAATGCGCCTAGTCACCCTGATAATGACATTTCTTAGCTTCTCGTCAAATAAGATTGGGGTACACGAAACAAATAAAGAGCAAATCTTTCCAAAAAGGCACACCCAGTGAAAGAGTGACGTAACTCAAAGCACTCCTAACAAAAAAAAAACATCTTAAGCAACAATTGACGGTGTTGCTTTGCTTTCGATTACATTATGCAGGTAGGTACTCGGAAATGGGAATAATTAATAGAAAACGAAATTTTACTAATTGAGCAAAAGCAACGCTATGCTACGCAACTAACGCTAATTTCGACCATACATATCGAAATGGCTACATTCAGCTAATTGATGGTTACAAACACGGTACACTTTAACGAAAAATAAACACCTAGATATTTCGAAGCCTTTCTCTAGGGAAAATGTGCAAAATGAAATTAATTTAATTTAAACTTTTTTTGTTGATCGAGTTTTATTTAATGTTTGTTGTTTTTGTTTTATTTTAATTAATTTATTTTGGTTATTTTGTTTCTTTGCAGCTTTCTTTACTGGTGGCTTAGCCGGATTCGGTGTTACTGGCGGAGTTCATCGTCTATGGACGCATAGATCATATAAGGCCAATGTTCCACTAAGGATTATTTTGATGGCATGCTTTTCACTATCGGGACAGGTTAGTCTTTAGTCTTTAGGAAATTTTAAAATTTTGTATGTGTCTTGAAAAGTCGTTTATGCGGCAGCAAATCAATTTTAATTTTATTCATCATCACGTAATGATCACATACTTTCTTAGTTTCATGCAAAATATGATATGCAAAACCATAATAGTTGATAGTGTTGCAAATAAAAATTAAACACTACTTTTAAAATAACGGAACACAGTTTAAATCCAGAAAAACATAAGATATCCGCTTACGACCGTACTATTTACTTATTGCTACACCTTAATAAGCTGAGCGAAAATGTTAACAAACTGACTCAGTTAAATTGGTTTTTCTGGTTTGTGGGTGCAGTGGATTAGTGGTTAAGTCCGTTTAACTACTAAGCGAGGGGTCTGATGTTCAAATCCGACCCGTGCCACCCGATTATTCGCTGCTGACTTACTTACTTACTTATCCGGCTCCCGACCCGTGGACTAGGTTTCCATCGCTGTATCGAAGAGCCTGCGTTCCGGGTTTAAATTTCATTTCCGACTTTAGCATTGAAGTCCCCAAGTACAATTTTGACATCGCACTCCGGACAGGCTCCGTAGGCTCCGTCCAAGAGGTCATAAGCCAGGCGAACAGTTATCGGCTTGAAGTCAATAACTTTTGGCCTCATGATCCTATCCATCGTATCTCCTGAATAACGGTAATGTCGGCCCTATACTGCGATAGGACAGACTCAAGGTTTTAAGCACCTGGAGTTTAGAGTGTCCGCACATTTCAAGTACACACTCGCATGTCCGTTAACGTTCCGGGTTTGTTTTGCCTTTGAGGTTCATTTATATTAATTTCTCCCATAACAATATGTATTTGACGTGGTCGGGAAGTTACCCCGACGGCACATTCCCAACCGTTGAGGTACTTGGCACCCAACAGTCACCACAAGGAGGTGATGGTGTTATGCTAAAGTGAGAACGCATGTGTACTCATATAATCGTATTCACTATCCTATTGATAACCGCTGCTTATCTCCTGTGAAAGTCTGACAAATATCCAAGAGTAACAACTGTCATAAGAAGCTTCTCAAAAATTCTTCCTTCCCTTCCATTTGTGTCAAAAGATATATCTTTGTACATGGTTTAAGAAGCTGGGCTTTAGGTCCTGTATGGGCGGTTGATATCTAATATTTATTTATTTCTTTTAATCATCTTTTAATGTATCACTTTTAATGTAGAAGAGAACATAGCACTAATTCTGAAATTTAAAACGCTGGTATTTCCTTGTGAACTGTTAAGATGGCGGTCGGTTTAAATAGAAATGGCAAACTCTCATCGAAGCCAATGTCGATGTTAAGACCACCGATGACTACTTTCTCCACGTGTTCTGCATTGGATTCACAGCTAAGGACCAGATGTCCCAGCGCAAGACTTGCTTCCCAATTCAGGAAGATCCGCAATAAGATGACTGAAATCAAAAGCCATGATATTGGTACTACCTACTTGAGGACCGTTGGCAGCAAATTTTCCCATTTGTCTAGGAATATATCAATTTTGACACCTCACCTTCTGGAGTTCGAGAGTAATTTCACCAAAGGTAAAATCTCTCTACGAAACCAGTGTGCAATTTGGGGACAAGCAAATTGGCCCACCAAATCTTATAGATTTTTATACATACATATTTCAAAAAAGGTATCTGAAAGCTGCGTTAACGTTAAAGGATGTAGAAGAATCCAAACAGAGCGCGTAAAAATGGTAAAAATCTTCGCAGCATATCGAATAATTTGTGTAGTAAAACTAAAAAACAGGATTCAAAACTTTGAAGATCAGGAAATTTCGTTATACGCATAAAGGCCTTCAAGACTTGTTCTTGTTCGAACTACTCCCAAAAACCTATAAAAAGCATTGAAAAGTCACAAACGCAAGTCTCTTAAATTAGGAAAAAATGGCGATTGGGCGGAAAAAGACAAAGAAAAAGACAAGCTTAAATGAATCTTTTACGAAGTAAAAGACCGACACTCTTGACCGAGGGTAACATAGGGTGTCGACTACTGAACTGCACCATGGAATGTATAAATTGAAATCCAACAAAGTTCCATGATACGATTAGATTACTGGGTAGATCCTTAAAGAGACCAATATCGCGTTTACTAATTAATTCAAATCAATTTAATCCAATCAATTTAATTCGGGTTCAGATTTAAGCGCTCTTCAATCAAACCAGGTTTACCAATAACTAAGAAAATAGAAAAAGCTATAGGTTGTATTAGCAGTCGTATAAAGGTCCGACACGCTGAGTAGAAAAGTAGGAAAGGCTATAAAGGAAAAACAAAATATGTTCTAGGGTTTTATTTTTCTGAAACCAACAATTGAGCTGCACACGGTTGGACAGCTTTTCTGAGTGCTAAAAGAAAGACTTGGTCCTTAACAAGAATTATCAGGGTGATCATTTTACTTGCAGATATATGTAAATATATTTTTTAGACTCTCTCCTGCTAAATATTGACATTTGATGGTATATTAAAATAGAAATCGCACGCGTAAAAAACAAACGGGAAGAACTCGTTATTAGAATGATATGATTAAATGAAATGCTTGGTAAGTTTCCTAAACTCAAATTGCATGGCAAGCAGCTTTAATACCAGCAAGTTTTAAAACAGGTACGATATACAATTTTGAGTTGTTTTAAGACCAGTAATATTTATTTTTTACAAACTTTCAAGACCAATTGTAAATGCCCCGCGTTATAACAAAAAAGGGATATCCACGGAGATTTATGTCAAGCTACCCTTATTACAATAATGCGATGCTAGAAATTCTAAATGAAATTAAGCTAGCGCGCTGAATACAACGGGTCAATCATCAGTGACGATGCGTCATAGAGACATTTTAGACACTGTCTACCCAAAAAATAAAGAAGAAAAAAAAACCAACAAAGCTTATAATAGAACCAAGAAAAAATTTGTTTGAAGAGCCAAAACGCATTTCTGTCTTGTCTACACTCCTCTTTCCCCTGCCTGTCTTCACACACACTACACAAAATAACTCTTTATTTTCATATTATTCAAATTATAAACCTGTTTCCGGAAAATAATATTGAATCAACTGTAGAGGTAGACAGAATCTAGCCTGTCTAGTTCCTCTGTGCAATTAGTATAGAAAAATTTTTTTTACCCTTGTACACATTTTTATATGGGAGATAAAGATACGTTTTACCCTTGTGCACATTTTTATACGGGAGAAAAAGATTTAAGAATGCGTTATTGTAACTTGAATGGTTCTCGAGTTTTTACAGAGAGAATAGAATTGATCAATAGTGGAATGGCAACATTTAGCTCTTGATCTATTGATAAAATTTAGACACACATATACATATTCTGTATTCGCACCTCCGGTAGTACAATGACGTAAATGTAAGAATGTTGATTCTTCACAAAATGCAATTTAACATTTTTATACCCTATCCTAAGGGCGTTTGGGAACACAGTTTTGTAAAACTTTTTAATATTCGTCATCGGCCCCTTGAAGTATATACTATTTAGCAATGTCCGTCCGTTGCCAAGGTGCCCAGGCTTCGAAATTATATCCAAAAGGCACAATTGTACTTTAGTTTGGCAGCTTCGCCCTGGCGACATATAGAATATTTTTTATTGGGTCTTTGTTTTGCTGGAAAGTAATACCTTTTTGGAAAATGTTGGCATGCTAAGCTCAGAAAATTAAATTTTTGCACTTACGTCATTGTACCACGGGAGAGATGCGATATACAGGGTGTCCACCGGGAAGGTATACTTCTTTGTTTGTTTATAATTTTTGATTAAATTAAAGAGAATGGATCTTATATTGATAAATGTTTTATTTAATGTCGGCAATTATCTATGAAATATAATATCAGGAATATGTCCGCCTCTGTTAGTCTCACAAATGCGAGCCCTTTTGAACACATTTTTCATTACATTCTCACACATTTCACGCGGTATTTCATTAATTTCATCACGAATATTTTGTTTGGGTTGCTCAATCGTTTCTGGTTTGTTTGCATAAACCTTGCTTTTCAGATATCCCCACAAAAAGAAGTCCGGAGCAGTCAAATCAGGCGACCGTGGAGGCCAATCAACATCACCATTTCATAAAATTTGTTGTTGTGGTAAGCGGTCTCGCAGTAATTCCATTGTAATCGTGGCTGTATGCGATGAGGCTCCGTCTTGTTGATACCACATGTTAATCAAGCCCAAAGCATGAAGTTGTGGCGTTAAAATGTTTTCAATCATATCAAGATATCGCTCCCATTCACAGTTACCGTTACGCCGTTTTCATTTTCAAAGAAGTAAGGTCCAATGATTCCTCCTGACCAAATTACGCACCAGACTGTAACCTTTAATGGATGCAAAGATGACTGAAGAATAATTTGAGGGTTTTCCATTTCCCAGAACCGACTATTCTGTTTATTCACATATCCATTCAAATGAAAATGTGCCTCGTCACAGTAATCGATGATTGATTTTAATAAAATGTTTTAACGATTAAAACACATTGTTTTATCGAATATTATTCCATAATAAATTTGCCACGTGTCTACTTCACGACTGCCAGATATGAACTGTCAAGACTAATGTTTACCAAAATGGCGGCAAAACAAAGTAGTATACCTTCCTGGCGGACACCCTGTATATCCTTTATTCGGCTTTGGTTTGGCTTGCGTCCGGTTGCATGAGTCTTGTATCCCTGAATGCAAATTTAAAGCTGCCTTGATGCACATATAGCATTAAGAATTTGCATCTTGTTTTTTTCATCTGGCACGGGCTGAACAAGCAACCTAAGAGTGAGGAGGTACCGGAAAATCATTATGTCTACTCTAGAAATTTGCTGCACGTCACAGTAAATCATATACATGTGTGGACAGTTCTCTTTATATCTAATAAGAAATGTTCTATCTTTTCTCCAAAAACCAAAATGTAAAACTAGATTTCAAGACATTTTTTTGCAGTTATTTTGGCGACATTTAATCCAGTTTGGCAAGCGAAAATTATATCCGCAACATACATACAATTTTATCAATCATCATTAGGATAAATTATATAATACCTACTACAAGTTTCTTTTTTTGCCTCTACATAGAGGGCTTATAGTGCTAATGAATACCCGTTAAAATCATAGGCGACTGATTGGGAAGTCCCAAACAATTTATTACCAAAAGATTATTGATATTTATATACCTTATGAAGGAAGTATGTGAAGATTGCTTGTTAATCTGATTGTCAACTTAAATATCTTAAAAATCAATTTGAATGATGTATTAATTTCGCTAGTATTAAGGAACTTAAAAAAATACATAAATTGCGCGTGTACCAAGCACAAGCATTTATCGAACTAGTTTTAATACGATTTTCAGTTGTGTCATCATCTTCTCGTTATTGATTTGCAAAATTATTATAAAATTTGAATAAATATTTCTTTCACTACAGAACACCATCTACGATTGGGTACGTGACCATCGCGTGCATCATAAATTCTCCGAAACCGATGCTGATCCGCACAACTCAAATCGTGGATTCTTTTTCTCACACGTTGGCTGGCTTATGATGTTGAAGCATCCTGATGTGCTTAAAAAAGGACGCCAGCTGGATATGTCGGATGTTCTTAGTGATCCCGTGGTCCAGTTCCATCAGAAACACTTTATTTTGTTGAAGTTATTGCTTTGTTTCCTGATTCCAACTCTCATCCCTGTATACTGCTGGAACGAAAAGTGGTACTGCGCTTTTTTGACTCAATGCATATTCCGTTACGTGTTTAGTTTAAATTTCACCTGGTCCGTCAATAGTGCCGCTCACATGTGGGGATCTCGACCTTTTGATAAGTAAGTGTGACTCTCTCTCTCATATATAAATTGCCGAAGATAGTCGAAGATATACATATTAACTTATATTATTCTCTCTTTAGACGCATAAACCCAAGCGAGAATCTATTTGTATCCATTTGCGCCATGGGCGAAGGCTGGCACAACTACCATCACGTTTTCCCATGGGACTACAAAGCAGCTGAACTGGGAAAATACTCAGTGAATCTAACAACTTTCTATTTGGATTTGTTCTCAAAAATTGGATGGGCGTGGGACTTGAAACAGCCCTCCAAGGACCTAGTGCGACGAACAATTGAAAAATATGGTGATGGTACTCACTTCTCGCATGGACATCAACACATTGCTGAAATTCCCGATCCAACTGAGAACGCAATAATTTACGATGAAAATAAAAACTATAAAAGCGACTAGCTGTTCGTCGGATCCTTTTAGAATATTTTAGTATTTAAGAAACAAAAAAGGGGAGTAGAAGATACAAAATACCATAGATTTTAGTAAGGTTAGGTTTAATCGAAACTTTTATTGTTTCGGAGGGCTATTCTATGTGGAAGAATATTTATAAACTCATAATATAACGGATATGAGCGTTTAATATAATAAAAATATTTTAATTATATTCTTATTTAATCACATGCACATTTTTTTTTTGGAAAACAAACAAAAAACAGTAAGCAGTCAAACTGACATTTTTCAACAGCTATTAAAAAAATAGCAACATTTTAGATAAGTCTCATCGTTTTTTGTGTGGTGGAATTCATCATCATCGTTTGATATCTTGTTCTTAGATTTAAGAATTGTTTTTTTTTATTGATTGGTAGTTTTTTTTACAGAATATGTAAAATACATTCACTTGAGAAAAAAATACTGTTGTTTGACTTTTTTCTTTTATTTAAAAATGTTGGTAAAGAGTGACAAAATAAGGTAAGTTTATTGATGGAACATCATTGTTGAATTTAAGCTATGAAAAATGTCATATTCGTGGCAGTAAAAAGGAGAACCTGGAGCTTGAAAAGGGAACAAAACTTATTATATAAACATTAACTAAACCCCAAAACATATTTTGACCGTGGCAGAAGGACGATGGACATTAGTCGTACATAATAATCTTGCTGTGTTTGAATCACGTTCTGATTTCCACTTTCAAATATAAATAATTATAAATATGAACAGCTACGCAGTGTCTAAGCTAAGAAGTAGAACGCGGTAGGTGGAGACTCCTGGGACTCCAACGAAAAGTAAATGGTATGGTAGACTGTCTATGCGCACTCCTATTCTCCAGGGCTTTTTTCCGAGAAGATAGAAACAGCATTTGTCCGGCTAGTCCCAACAAAATGCAAATCTTCCTCCCCCTCCTCCTACCGACCAATTGCAGTCACGTCGTTTCTTCCCAAAGTCATATAAACGCTGAAAAATAGTAAGCTTATGAAATTTCTTGAATCCCGAAAACTTCTTAATAAAGGTAAGGTCGTTGCGCTTGATATTTTAAAGGCATTTGACAGAGTTAGGCATCAAGCTCTTTTGTCGAAAATACGTGAATTTGGAATCGATGATACCTTTCTTCAATGGATTAAGGTGCGATCAGACGGTCATACAAACTTGTCATCCTGATGGAATCCTGACGTCACTATGACGTAGAATTTGTACTGGATGACAACTTTAGTCTGATCGCACCTTTAGAAATTACCCTTCGGAACGTTCAATTCAATTTGTTTTGGATGGTTTTAAGTCTGCAACTAATCAAATAAATGCAGGTGTCCGCCAAAGCCCCATTTTGTCTCTGACACTCATTTTTAAAAATGATCTCTTGTCTGTCACTGCCGACCTTGAGATCATTCTTAAGTAAGGAAAATCAATAGAGTAGGGTTAAATGCTTCCAAAACACAATGCTATCTGCCATTAAAGCGAAACCCCCATGCTCTGAAACCGAAAGTCTTTCCATCTTCGATATGTGCGTTAATGACAAACTTCATTGCAATGACCACATTTTCGACGTCGCCAAGAACGCTGCGAATTGTCTAGGCTTCTTTAAGTGATGCAGCAAATATTTCATCCCTTCTGATCTGGCAGGAATTTATAAGGCATTTATTTGCCCAAAACTGGAGAATAACGCTCACATCTGGTCTGGTGCACCAATTACATTTTTGGAGCGACAGGACAGAATTCAAAACGTGCGATCAAACTCTTTTTTAAGCATGCAAAACCAGTTGAACTTACGGTAAATAAAGACAAGACTAAATATGTCAAGAAATAAACAAAAATCGGGTCACATTAAATTGCGAATTTACTCAACAACATGGATTTAGTCAAAATAAAAAAATACCGCATCCCTTAACGAGCAAAGTTTTGCATCGATAACTGAGATAATTCAGTGACATATTGCTCGTTAACTTATGCGGTAATTCGTAATAGTCAATGAACAAGAGAAATACAAAATGTTTGCTTCTACAAAGCTTATTTTCAACTACAAAATTCTATAAGCAAAGAGAATCATTGGACTTGGAACCTGGATATCCAAGAATGATTGCGGAAATGAATCCTCAAATATCGATAACAAATTAGAAGGGTTTCCTCTCTATCATAAAATCCGCCAAGAAAAGTATATTCCCAAAATGGCATAATTTTTGGAATGGAATAACTCCATACAATGGTGTCATAAGAAAGAAATGCATCTTCTCTTCTTTCCCTTTTTCCAACGAGTTTCTGTCACAAATTTTCCAGTTTTACTGTATATCGACGGTCCGCCTGTTGGATTCGCAGGTCGAAGTTCAAAAAAGTTTAAAAGGCCTTTCAGATTAAATCACAGAGGTATCTATTTATTTTGTTCGCTTAATTTTCCTTTTACTAAACCAGTCGTATCAACCAAAAAATTGATAATTTGAAAATGCGCTGCAGGGTTGTTGTTCTTGCAAGGAAGACGAAAGATATTCATCATGGATTTAATATTCCTCCGAAGGATTTAATGAAAGAGGTGATATTTTTTTAAAGATCCTAAATGTCAAACTGGGCGTTCTAGATACAGGTAGTTTCTGAAAGCTGCCATATGCTAGTATTGATGATATTTTTGTAAGCGAGTATTCGTTTAAATCGGATTTGCCGTACAACCTGGCTTTTAACTATACGGCAGCTGTTGTTTTTATCGTTTTTTTCATGGCCTTATCTTATTATTCAGTGACTTTAACCTACAACCGCTCACAGGACACAATTTCGAAATCTGAATTTGAATTATGTGCTGAGTTCATAGAACAAAACAAATTGTTGTATCACTATGCTTTCGAGGGTGCTCTTTCCAATGGTGATTTTTCATCAAAAAATACATAAAGTATTTTGTTCGCCATTGAGTTTTTTTTTTTTTATGCGAAAAATTAATTAAAATCGTGACTCGATGTCTGAACTGAAAATATATTTTTGGTTATCTTAATGTCAACCAAAATGTTTTTTTTTATCCTGGCGCTCAATTGCCGTTTATAGATTTACATTGTATAAACCCAACTTTATTTAATATTGTCACGTTGTCAGCACCATGGGAGACTAGATACTAATGAAGGCTTACATTCAAAGTTTTGTAAAACATATGTTTGATCAGTGTCCAACTAACTAAGTTATAATAGGAAACAGAAGCTGCCCTTCTTTATGGTAAGAAGCATAATATATAGTGCTACTTCGATCCTCATCTAAATACTTCTTTAAATCTAAACAAAAACTGCATGGTTTCAGAACATAGTCTTGTTGAATATATGTGGTAATGGAAAATAAATATACATATCCAATTCTATTGAGTAGTACTATATACCAATCCGTTATCAATTATCGACGACATCGACTTTTCCGTAATCATAAAAAATAGAAAGGAGGTTTGCCATACACAGAAAGACTTCAGATCAAGATGGCTGTATTTATGGCAAAAGTTATTTTCGTCTTATAAAGGCATATAATATATGCCTGTATAATATACCTTGTGATAAGGTATACGTCAGACTTCGCAAAGGTCTTAGACAGCATCAATCACGATGTCCTCAGTTAAAAGCTGACAAATTTGTTTGCTTTTAATAACACGGCCTTTCAACCCATTCGTAAGACCACCCATCTTCTTGTTAAAATGCAGCTGCGCACCTATATGCTAATGGTGTTTAGCATCACTTGACTTAACCAATGAAAGTTTTAAATGAACTTGCTCAGATCAATGAGGGTCTTAAATAAATCCACATATGGTCGAGTTAAATGGTATCCTACACAAACCTATCAGCCTATCAACCTATTGCTATTGAACAGTAAACTAAATGAGCTGAGAAGAATTTACGGATGTCTTCGTATGCTACGTCCAAGCGCTACCTTTACACCCATTGTGACTCGAAGGAGGCTAATACACCATTTAGTGTTGCAAATTGTAACCAACGCCGAGGTAGTAGCCCTTGACGATAGAGCGGTGTATATTTTCTGTGGGAAAAACTTAACATACTAACATACTAACTTATGGTAACAGCAGCGGAATAACAAACGGTTCCTGTCGGAGTAAAAGTACATACACTATGACAAAAAACAAAACCTCTATCTAATCTGTAACTCCAAAACAACCGAAGTAGGTACTTAAAATGTTACTTCAACAAATAAGGCCAGCTCAAACCACAAATTGCGACGAAGGGAATTAGCGATGCACTTAAAAATTTGCGAACCTACTTCACAGTACTTTACCCACACTTATTTTTCATTAAGCAAGTCCGGTCCATTGACACATTACCACCTTGTCAATAAATGTAGGTGTACAATTTAACTTCCATTACGCTTAAAATATAAATGGGTAATTGCTCTTGGTGCAGACTTAACTCTGTTTATCAGTGTGTTCCAATTATTTCCCTATTTGAAATTAGTTCAGCGTAATTTCAGTCTTCAGTAAATTTCTTTAATATTGCATCCAAATATTTTATTCAAAATTGAAAACCTTGAAAGCAATTAAAATACATGCGGCTTACTACTATTTTTTATGTTTTTAAAGCGCAAGCAATCCTCTAACCTTAAATTTTATGATGATTTACAACAAAATGTTCATTTCAAACGACGTAGTCCAAGGTTGATATCGAAATAGCCCAAAAATGCATTCTAATTCGGTTAATTACGGAAGGTATTACAAATCTGTTGATATATGTATCTGACTCATTTACGCCGCAATAGACAGACACCTTAACAAACATAAAAAAAAATTACTTCTTAACGAGCAAATATCACACATTTCCGGAACATGTTCGTATTATACTATTAGCTACAACTTATTTCACGCGGCTAACCTTGAGGTGTGTGTTTCTTTTCCGCCCAAGACAAATTAGCACGCCTTTATAGTAAGGGTATTTGGCTTATATCGGTGCTGGTCTTGAATGATTTTGCCAAAATTTGGTTAAAATGGTAACGTATAAAACGAGTTCTGCCGATACTCAGTTGTTGGTTTTTTAACAACAGTAATGAGAATGCTAAGAAGTGCCCTAATAAATTCTGAAGAAATGAAAAAGATGCGTGTCACACCAGACCGGGGTTTTTGTGATGCTTTATGCATGTTTATTTGTTTGCATGTACTTGAGAAGCGTTTGAGTGCACAATACTGCACTTTGTCAAAGTCGTATATTATAACAGAAAATATGCATACAAAGGAAAATATGATTTACGTGATCTTCCTACGTGACTACGGTCAGACACTAGTATATAGATAAAAGGGATGCGTTCTGAGAATTTCTTCTCTATCTATTCTTGTTCTTTTGTAAGATCTTGTTTTGGTGGATACAATGCGCATGCGGGACGCTGCACGTATACCACATACTCGCATAAAGCTGATCAATTAGGCGGTCGCCTTGTAGTTACTCTTAAGTGGTGCATGGAAATATGAAACAGAGTCAGAATACAAAAAAGTGCACGTCTTCATTCTTAAAGTTGATGTTAATGTGAATTAGAAGAACACCAGTGCAACAGGGCAGTGAACCACTGTGAGTTTCGTTAAATAGCTTCTAGTTTGTTCGGTTGTTCTTCAATTAACAGCAATAAAAGCATCTACCAAGGCACATAGTAATTAGTTAGTATCTAGTGCTTTGCTCACCTGGAAGTCACATATGTGTCGATTAGTGAGTTGTAAATTTTTTTAAAGACATTCATGCAGAGGGGGTACATAGAGCTGATTGCCTAATCAATTTAATGCGCATCTTTATGGTACTTTCTTTGATTTTGCCAAGCTATTTTTTATGGCGAAATTCAGATTTTATTTGTCTTATATATGCCCAATCCCCATATCGCGTCATGAAAGAATTCTTTTATAAACCTGAATTCGAAGGAAGAAAGAATGAAGTGACCAATAAGACGATAACTATTGGTAAACTTTCCCATATTTCTTAAACTTAAACTTTCAGTGTAAGTCTTTCTCTTCATTCTTAAAAAGGATAATAAAACACTTCTTCTTGTCTTCTTCTCCATGTGGCACGTGGCGACGATTCCATAATATTTCAAAGTCATTTCCTTAACCCAAGATTTTAGTCTTCTTGAACAAGCCCTTGACAGTTTTTTAATTGATATCAAAATAATTGTTTGGAGCAGAAAATCGCCAAATGCCAAACTACAAACTTATTTCAAGTGCATCCAATCAATCGACTATAGGCTGCTTGTAGGCGTCCTTTCGGGCCACCAAGCTTTTGCTAAACACTTAAATGTGTTGGGCTTAAGCGACACCATTGCCTGTCCTGCTTGCGGTGAGGAGGATGACACAGCAGAACACTTTCTTTGCAGTTGTCGAGCCTATGCTTGCATTAGATGGCGGATTTTAGGGGCCGACGTGGTGAGTGCCAAACATCTAAGCTCTTCATCACTGAAGCTTCTTCTTGGTTTTCTTCCAAAGACGGTAAAACTAAGTACATTTATGTAAGGTCTGAATAGTAGTACAATGGACCTGTAGTTGTGACTGAGCGCTCCATCGGATAGTAGCAACCTCCGACAGAAAAAACAAAAAAGCATCCAATCTTCTACGCGGTCAGCTCCTTCTTTTGCGACATGTTCTTTTTTTTGTGTCACAGGTAGCTAGATTTTTGCATACTGATGAGAGAATTCTTAAAGATAACTCATAACTGTGTTTTATTACACGTTGGTCTAAAGAATTCACCGAGGCACTCTACATTAGCATCGTTCGGCCCTTATTTGGGTATCTCTAGCGTGGTGTCTCTTCCAGCGCGTTCACATGCCCAGAATTGAGAGTAATGAACGTTGTTTTTGCACTTTGAGATCTACTTAGAAACTTGAAAGAACACAGGGACGTAGTTGGTTCTATCGATTGCACATCTCTTTACAACTTCATCTACTTCAACACAAATTTCGTCTTTTTTATCTGTCAACTCACCGCACTTCTTACGGCTATAACAAACCAATATATAAAATATACTGTTAAAAGTTAACTTTAACCTTACCGTGTTCGATTTTAAATGCTGTTTTTTCCACCTGAAATTCGATCTCTTTTCCCTTTTTAAGTCTTGTATAAAGCCCGTGGGTGCAGTGGCTTAGTGGTTAAGTACGTTGGACCACTAAGCGAGAGGTCCCTGGTTCAAATCCCGACCTGTACCACCTGAAAGTTTTTATTCGCTGCCCCACCTCTTGCGAACGTCTGAGAAACATCCAAGAGTAAGAACTGTCATGAGAAGCTTCTCAAAAATTAATTGCCGTTCGGAATCGGCATTAAACTGTAGGTCCCTGCCATTTGTGTCAAAAAATATATCTTCGCACACACAGTGGTTGGAGAAGCTAGGCTTTGGGTCCTGTATGGGCCGTTTACCCCTAATATTTATTTTATATAGCCCAAAAAATGGGGTTCACCCTCACCAAAATTTAAAAGAATTGAATTGAAATATTAAAATTGGATTCTTAGCCTAACCTAACATTTTATTTCCATTTGATTCATGCCTATGATTACACAACCCCACCCCTTTAAAAAGAAGAAATTCTTATCTTGTCTTGCTTGACTAGGTTTCTAGCACTTCCTCTCACTGACATAGCTTAAAAAAGGTTCTAAAATTGTCACCAAATTGTTAGAATTCTTAAAAATGAAAAGTCCAACTCTCGGTTTAATGCTAGGTTTCTGACACATCTTTCTATTGTAGTATTTGACTATGGATTTTGGAGCTGTAAAGTCTTAGGGTGGATAAGAAGTTAGTTATGTGAAATGTCACGTTCCATTAAAGTGTCTTAGAGCACCTTAAAGTTTGTTATAAAATCGTATATTTCAAATAACAATGAAATGAAATTCGCAAAATAAAACTCCCACGCTAAATATAGAGTATATATGACATATTCGCCATATTTTACATACGCACCTTACAACTTTGCGCACCTACACCAAACAAGTTTTAAAAAACTTAAATAAATTATAAGCACGTGTATAGTGTGAACCGAAACTCGATTTAACTAAATACGTTTTACTTGCTTTACAATTTCGCACCTTAGAGCGCTCTCTGTTTTCCATCAAAACTTTAATTTTAATACATCAATGCGAATCTAAGACCCAAACATTGTTTCTTCCGTTTTTTGGGCAATAGCCAAACATACCCAAAATTGTAAATCTGGTTTTAATAAATATACATATGCCTACACGCACTGTCTTGACAAAAATGCGGTATTAACATTGCCAAAGACATGACTAAAAGTGAATATTTTTTTTACAAAGACATAATGACTAAATAAATTGGAGATGTAAATTTGGCGTTGGTTTTGGGCCCTTTTTCGGGCTTTTGACTCTGCCAGTCAAATATTTCATTAATATTTTTATTTACCTTTCTTTGTTCGGTTTTTTACAAATGCGCGACAAATGGTGATAATTATGTAACTCTGTTTACTCACACTTATAAATAAAGTATTTCCTACGCTTTTGCGTTTGGTTTTTTTTGTCTCTCTAAAACAATCTTTAGTGTAATTGGGCATTTTTCTTTTTTATTTCGCTCTTCTGTGGCTTGGTTGAGGCACGCTATTGCATTATGGAACATTAAATCAATATTTAATGAATTTTCTGGAAAAAAAAAATTTAACAAAAAACAAAGATTACGAAGCCAATTCAAATTCGATAGCCGTAAAATACGTTATATAATAGATTTTGACATTTTGATGGTGTAAACAACTGTATAATATAAGTTCGTTCACTCTTTGATGGCTTTAAACAATTCAATTAAGTATTTGGGGAAGTGATCGATTGATATTTTGGTAATAAAATTAATATAATTATATTAAGAAATTAAGTAGCGATACAATAAAAGCGAACCACATGCTGGATTGAGGACCATTATTAGCCAACTGCTATATCATATTTTTTTTTTTTTTGTTTAGAAACTCGATTTGTTTCATTGAAATTTTTGGTAAGTGATGATGATTGCTAAATTAAGGTAGTTAAATTAATTTTTATTTGGGTTTAAAATATAAATAAAAATATTCAAGTTGGGAATATTAACATGTGCAGTGATACTGAAACTTATTCAGGTTTTAGGACACGCTTACGCTGTTGGCATGCGGGTTTACTTGAATACTGGAATGCATTGACTGATTTACTGTGTTTTGACTTTAATTGATAAAAATCCCGTTTTTAAATTTTGCATTATTTTTTTTTCGTTTGGTGTACGTACATATGTATAAATACTAAGAAAAGTAACAACAGATTAGGTTTTTGAAATCTTTGAGATAGGTTAGTTTAACTGAGTATCAAGGTGACAAGGAACCATGAGGACCATAAGCTGACATATAAGCAAACACAGGTGTGGTAAACAGGTACGTAGGAGCAATATCTGTTCCAAATCTGTGAAGGCAACTTGAAGAGCCATTTCTTCGGAAAATCATTTTGGCTTCGTCAACAAACAGAATGTGCGTCATTGGTCAGGTGACAACAAACCCTCATGCGCTTCAAGAAACACAACTTCATCTACAAGAAATAACTGTATGGAATTTTGCATATTGCAACGTTAATTCTTTGGTCAATTTCATGGATTGGACATTAATGCTATGTGGTTTCAATAAGACGGTGCCACAAGCTATAGAGCGGGTGAAATAATCAACTTATTGAAAACTCAATTCGATGAACGTGTTATATCGATAAATGGCCCTGTCTATTAGCCGCCTAGATCGTGTGATTTAACACCTCTAGATTTATTTTTTGTGGGGCGACGTTAAATCATTGGTCTATGCCAACAAGCCGGCATCGTTGGAAAAGCTCAGAGCCAATTTTGAACGGGAGATATTGGCCGCCTCCGTCAAAATGTGATGCCGATTCATCGATAATTGGGTTCAATGGTCGATCCGTCGCCGTGATCAATAAGCCCGTTGTGGGCATATAAACGACGTCGAATTCTTTCCATAAATGGTTTTGATATATAGAAATCAGGGAAAAAATTAACATTTATGATTTTCCGTTCAGCGGCGTGGTTCTCCTTTTTCATATTTTCCATCTTCATATTCATCTACAATTTTTACCCCACTTACCTACCAAGGGGAACATTTATCGTGCTGAATAAAGTTTTTTTACACACCTACTTTTTGAGTTTTTTGCCAATATGTTTTTATACCCTATCCTAAGGGTATATTAATTTTGACACATAGTTTGTAACACCCCTTAATATTCGTCGTAGACCCATAAAAGTATATATATTTATGATCAGGACCAAATCCTAAGACTATTTAGCAATGTCCGTCCGTCCGTGCGTATCAACTTTTGAGGCCTTTAAATTTATGCTAGGAAGCTGAAATTTAGAGCATATACTCCTTAGGGTCCCGAAATGGTAAAGTGTTAAAAGTTTTTAAATCCGCCCACTGCCACGCCCACAATTTAGAAAAAACCATTTTAAGGCTAAAGTTAGAGAGATAGAGTATTGGAACCTTTACAAGATATGTAGGCACTGCCCTCCTTTATAAGTCTGTCTTATAAGGTTTTTTTGCCACGCCTACTTTTTGTGGGCTTTTTTCACTAAAATGCTGTTTTCAGCGAAAATTTTCATAGAAACTGAAAAAAAATGTTTAACAAGATATTTAGAAAATATTTTTTCCAATATATCACCCATACAAAGTTTTTGGCCACGCCCACTTTTTGGGGGCGTTTTTTCAAAAAAGATATTTTTTTTTTATAAATTTCATAGAATGAAATGATATCCATCACCTTCTTAATGCTTTTTTCTTTGGGGCATATATGCATATGGATAGGGTATCGTACTGTTCGCCCCAAGCGGACTGTAGCCTTTCCTTATGTTTTTTTTAGAAAATTTACATCAAAATTAAAAAAATATATAAGTAACAAGATATTTGCCAATATTTTTATATCGGGTTTTCCAATTAGCACTTCTATATAATAAAACCCAAACTATTTGAGATATCTCGAAAATTTTATTATCAAACTGACTATGAGGGATGATATCACGAATATTATAGTCCTTGCTTAAAGTTAAGATAATCCAATAATTATCTGCTTGGGAGTAAGTTCATAAGTTGTTCATTGATGAATATCCATTTCAACATATCCAATACATTTATATGTATGAGTAGATGTTTCCCATGTGCGTAGAGCTCAAATAGTTTGAACCTATGACCAACTTAAGTTACTTATGAAGACGGAATCAAAAATGACCATGGGAAAATTCAGGAAAATCTGTTATCAAAAAAATCATTTCAAGATGAAACGCTATTCTCAAGTTTGAATACGTTGAAAAGCTGACAAATGACTGACTGGTTATAAATTCAAGCCATAAATAACATTCCTGTTTAGTTACATAGAACTGAATACATCAAATTTAGAACTTAGTTTAATAATTTCTTAAAAATTTCAATCAACTGAAATAAGAATATAAACAAAAATGTATTCAATTTCGACGGATTTTTTGTTAATGACTTTGTCCTTGGAGGCAACTGAATAGGGGTCAAAATTGAGGTTTTAAATGCTGTAAGTAATTTTTTTTTTTCAAGTTGAAAATGTCGGTATCTCGAAATGCTATAATAAGTCGTACCGGAACGTGAACGATTGTCCAAAACCATTCGGAACATACCCGCCGGTCGATTTGACCTAGTAAATACATGACCAATGCCTATTAGGCAGCCAGGGTTGTATGCAAAAAAAAGTTGTCATAATAGAAACCATGACATTTCTGAATTAATTCCGATAATAATGTTCCTCTTGTGAGCAAAAACGGCGATGAGCCCTGGCTCTCCTTTCCTAATTTTTATTTTTAAATTGGCGCAATTAATAAATAATTGTACAAGAGTTTTCCTAATACAAATGTTATTATTGGATAGTTCCATAAAGTGTGGAAGTAATTAACTCATTTACCGATGTCGAGTTTTGGTTCAATTTCATTTACAAAGTACAATTTTCTTATTTAACTTTGTTTTTTTTTTAATTATGTCCACTACTGTAATATCGCCAAGATATTACGTTACGTTACACAACGTCAACTGTCATTAACTTTCGGTCTTTGTCGCTTTCGCTTGTTTCACAATAATCAAATGCAAATCCTATCATAAAGCCGGTTGAGTTGGGCAGATATGTAAGTTGTTCATGAACATAACTTTAAATCCTTTTATTTAAAATTCCTTTTCTTATTTCTATTTTGTACAGTCATAAATATTTTTTTGTAAAATCTCAAAATGGCAAGTTACGACGACGTCAAAGACATTGGAAATCATCCAGAAGCATATCTGATTGACGTCAGGAATCGCGACGAATTGGAGAAGACCGGTGTTATCCCCGCTAGCATCAACATTCCTAGTAAGTATATTAAGTATGTTTAATGAATCCGTCCAGTAGAAAAGGCTCAAGCATTATGTATTCCAGTTGTTGACAGTTATGAATATACCTACCTAGGATTAGTTCCATTGTAAATTTATCATTGTTATCATGTTTGGCCATAAACTACATTAAGCACCTGTTATGGGCGCACCCAACAATAGTTTCTATTTTCATTAAGACTGCGATTAATCTCGCTCCCGATTAGATTAGGAAATCGTCGTCATTGATTCGGTATTTCTTTGAAAGTAGTTCTATGTACAAACGCACTCGCCTACATTATCTACATTTGTTAACATTTTTTTGCTAATTAATTACCTTAGTGTGTATATATAGATAAGGATGGAATGAGCTTTTTACTAATGCAATGGATTTCGTAACTACCTGTATTTAATATACATTTATTCAATAGTAAGTGAAATTAAACACTTCCGCATAAAATGTATTATTAAATATGACAAAAAATAGCAATGCATGGCTATCATTTAGCACTTTTCAGAACATGTTGACAAGGCAAATTAACTTAATGAATAACTTCAGGAATCGCACAATTCACGTTTGAGAAGTGATGACATTTAAAATCGCTGTGAAAACATATAATAAAACTATGAAAAATGCCTTTAAATCACACATTTTATTGTTTTGGTACAGATCTATGTGATGCCATTTTTATTTTTTTTATTTTTTTAAGCGAACTTTTGAAACCATTGACAGGGAAATTTTGATAAGATAAAAAGAATGTAGGAAAGTGGTTTAGATTATTCCCTACAAACAGAACTTAGCGCCCTAAAGTCTACCGAAATGTATTAGACAGATTTCTGAGCTATGAACTAAGTTAGTTGAAAAGTGGAATAAAACCTTCAGACTGAGTTAACACTCCACCAGCTTCTCAGAGTAATATGAAACAAATACCTTTAGAGCCCACATTACGTGCTTTAAACGTAATCTAGCTGTAGGCATATGGATAAAACCCAAGAATAAAACATCGACACTGACCCCCGTTCGTCGATTTTAAAGCAGCCTACGACAGTGTTAATAGAGTTGAACTGTATCGTGCTATGTCTAACTTTGGAGTCCCTGATACTCCATACGACATCTGGCGAAGAAGATACCATGACGAACTATACGTGCTGAACAGCGACATAAGCTTAGCCAGAAAAATTCGAATGCAACGACTAAGATGGTTGGGCCATGTAGAGCGAATGCACATCAACGCTCCAGCGCGAAAAGTCTTCAACGTCAAACCAGAGGGAGTCAGAAGGTAGACTTCATCTTCGATGGAGCGACCAGGTAGAGAGAGACTTCTGACAACTTGGAGTGCAAAATTGGAAACGGCAGGCTAGAGATCAAGCCGGCTGGAAGGGTATATTGAGCAAGGCCTAGGAGCACCAGGCTCTAGTTGAGCCGGCAAAAGCTAAAGCTGTAGATATATACATGAACATTATATCCTTGGAAGGATATTGTTGCGGAACTGGCTAATCCAATTTTTATATTTGTGCATTTAGTTTGATTTAATTAATCTGTCAATTAGTGATAAGTTAGCAGTTAAAATAACAACGATGGGATTTTTGTTTCCCTTTCGCTGTGTGTTGTGTTGCTGTGCTAGTCTGTTGGCTGTTAAGGCGAGGAAGGTTAATGTTTGTTATTTTAGTTTTGAAATTGAGGAGCACTGGTTCGGGTTTACTTCGATTTACCGCAAAGTCACATCTGGTAGGCCAGGTGATTATTTTACCAAAGGCACTTTCCATGATTTTACTTATCACGGGAGGAAACATTCCTCCTTATACCTATACAACCATGTCATCTGTAAAAGCAACCTCTTCAACTCAATCGTTTTCGAGGGAGCCTACAAAATGCGGATGTCAATAGACCGAAGGGTCATTTGCCGGCAGACACGTAGTCAAACTTCGCATCCCAACAATAATCCCCACAAACATAAAATCTTGTTTTGTTCACCTCGTTTCTGGCATTCGCCAGTTTTTCGATAACATCTCAGGCATGGCAGTCATTTAGTAACATCGATGATATCCTCTTCACAAGCTGGCTTTGAGCTTAACTAACCACTCCTATACCTCTCATTTCCAGGTATCGTTGGTAATGCTCTAAAAATGGCGCTCAAGTGGTAATTGCGTTCGTTTGCTGACAACTGCCCAGACTTTTTTTTTTTTTTTTTTCCCATGGGCTATTATTTTTCTCCGCCTGTCTATTCGTCTTGAAAATTTAAAAACAATTCTTTTATATCACAGTGCCCGAATTGGAGTCAGCACTCAAGATGTCAGATAGTGAATTCAAGGCCGCATTTAAGCGCCCTAAGCCCAACAAAGATTCATATATAATTTTCAGCTGTCTAGCTGGTGGTCGCGCACAACGTGCCACCGACCTGGCAAGCTCTCGTGGATTTGTAAAGTGAGTTTCAGTTATACCTACATTATTTTGCAATATGTTAAGTTAAATACTTGTTTTTTCTTTCAGTGCTAAGACATACAAAGGTTCCTGGACCGAATGGGCAGATAAAGAGGGCTTGTAAATGATTTGTTTTTTTTTTTGAAAATCGGAAACAATTTATTTAAATAAATAAAAATCAATAATTACAATCTAATGAATGACACAGTCTTATTTACAATTTAACTTCCTTTAAATCTCCCCAGGATTTGCCAATTTTCAGCTTGACTTTAAGAGGAACACTCAATCGAACGCAATTCTCCATTGTTATGCTCAGAACCTTGGCGATTTTTTTCGCCTTTTCCTCGGGAACTTCGAAAATCAACTCATCATGCAAGTGTAGAACCAAATTTACGCTATTACCCGTCAAACCTATTTTATCTTTGTACCTGGTTATGTTCTTCTCCATGCGAAGAATTGCACTCTTTGCAATATCAGCAGCAGATCCCTGAATTGCTGAATTGACTGCTTGTCGCTCTGCTTGACCTACGATTGGAATTATTAATAATTGAATTTAGTTGCATAACTTGGTGAGATGAGTGGCTGACTTTTTAATTGTGGCTCCCCACTGTTGATGTTGTCTAAATATCGCCTTCGTCCTGTAATCGTCTCTACGTATTCATTTTGCCTTGCAAACTTATTCACCTTTTCTGCATATAAGCTTTGAAATTTCCAAATTTAAACAGAACGAGGAATAAATAAAGATCATCCTTACCGTATCCCAGGATACGCAGCATGAAATTGTTCTGAAACAGTCATCGCTTCTTGTTCGCTGCACTTAAGTGATTCAGCTAAGCTCCGCATGCCCATGCCATAGACAATTCCATAACAAATCTGTTTTGTTCCATTTCTCAGAGCCTCGGAGACGCTGTCTTCGGCAATTTTGTTCCACTTGGCTGCGATTGCGGTGAAAACATCCTCCTCGGAGTTCATTACTCGAAGGAGTGTTGGATCCTTTGAGGAAGAAATAAATTATTTATAAAGCCGATCATGACAGTTTTCCCTCTCTTCTTACCTGCGACAAATGAGCTAAGATTCTCATTTCCAGTTGACAAAAGTCCGCCGACACTAAGCAGCGGCCACTGGGTGGAAAGAACGAGCTCCGACATGATATATTGATCTTTTCATTTACTAAAAAATGCCATGCTCAAACAATAGGACCTCAAACTAAGTTTATATTCAAACTTACCACCAAGCGCCACTTCAAAGTCCTTAGCGACATTTTGTAAGTTCGGTTCCTGCATAGAAATTCGACCAGTGGAAGTGAATGTTATACTCTGCCCTCTAATTCTAAAATGATAATAATAGTTTGAAGAACTCATTGCATGTTCATATCGTTTACTACCTGTTGTCGATTACGGAACGCAGCAGCGGCTGAATTGTTTTAGACAACGTAACACTTAGTTTCCGATACGTTACGATCATGAGCGCAATGGGCGAGTCAATTTTTTCTAAAATCTGTTTCGATGTTGAAATCCGAGCATTGGCTTTACGGTGCAATCCCACAACTCTCCCAACAGCTGCACTTGATCCTAAATTAAATCGCGATCCATGGGTTTCGTATATTTTTGTTTCGAGCTTTTTCATAGTATCCATCATCTGTTGGAATAGTTCTCGAAGGCTGTTTTCGTTGGCTGGAAAACCATACACTTCCATGTCGCACAGAGACAGTTGAAGAGGCATTTCAAGGTCTAAAACAAAGATTTACCACCAAAAGGCTTGAGATAGGTTTGTCCGAGAATTACTTACCAATAAAGAACTTGTAAAGTTGTCCACTTCCGATTCGTTCTAGATTTTCCACTTGGCCTTTCAATATGTGCATTGTGACACATGCTTCTATGGAAGATCGAATTCTACCAAAAATAGCGTTGCTTGAATCCAAACTAATGCTACTGTACCCGCGACTGTTTCCTGATAGCTTGACAAGTGCCTTGCATTCGGGAGCAAATTGTTGCGCCTGCGATGCACATATTACGTGGTAATGGTTATTTTTTTTTTTTAACAAACATGAAACTTACCATATTAGCAAAGCTCATCGTTTTATCGGGCTGTAAGAGCCAGTTAGCTACTTTTGGATCTTCCACTTTGCCCTGTAGCTTCCCAATACTAGGTATCGCCTTCCGCAATACTTTTAACTGCTCCTTGGAGTCAAAAATTTGCAGCGTCAAATTCATATCCTCTGCCAACGTTCGAATAGCTTCGATTTTCATTTCTTTGGTTACACCTTTGCCAGTGTTTTCTGCTTGTAAATTGAGATAAAACGAAACATTTTCGCTTATAACCATTGAAATTCCTGCCACGTATGACGCATCATCAATAACAAAGTCGTGCTGGGTGCCTGTTGCCGCGCTATCTTTACTGTCCACCTGATTAATAAGTAAATTGGCACCAATCAGGGGTTTTTGTTTATTTGTCTGCTTTTCAACACCAACTGCAAATCCAAGCAATTTTGCGGCCGTCAATTCTTTGATCGCGTTCTTGAAGAGCATTTGGCTGCCACAAATATCTACAATTTGAATGCAATCAAGTGATAACGCATCTGGTTCGGTCTTAGATGTACTCAGGATGTGCGATGAATTCAGTTGAATAGGATTTTGCATTAGAGAATTACCCAAGGAAACGTCGGAGACCTCCATTGTACTGGATTTGTTTGTTTGTGGTGGAGGCGGAGCGCGAAGAGGAGCAGGGGATGAGTCTTGCTCGCTTTTTCTTCGGGGAGGAGTTCGCCGTAGGAGAGTTTTAGTTAGAGATTTTGTTTGTTCTTTGTAGGAGCGCAGGTAACGAGTGCTTTGCGTCTTAGGTTCAAAGGTTAGCTCTTGGGATGCAGCGATTTCATCGGAACTTTTATTAAGTGATCTACGAGGTGGTTGTTGCTGTTGCTCGCATTTGTTGTCGGCTTCCATGGCATTTGCTATGGCTGAGTTCATTTCGAATGAAGTTTCGTCCATGAAGAGGTCGTCCTTATCGTTGTCGTTTTGGTGTCCACCCAACAGGGGTGGTTGCTGTTTGGAATTCGAAGGCTTATCTATTCTTGTTGAAGTTGGCAAATGATTTCGCGGACTACGACGAATTGATGGGGAATCGATTGGTTTCTTCAGCGAAGCCTTTAAGTTTGCTTCATTTCCAAGCGGTTTTAGATGCTTTATTTGAGTTTCCTTGGTTTGGAATGATGCAATGCTTTCTGTGCTCGACCTTTTGACGTTTTCAGCTTTGTCAACTTTCGTCGGACAATCATTGGAACTGAAAGCTTTTAGCGCTGGGCTGTCTCTTTCCTGGGCTTGATTCCTCTGACGCATTGCCAATGGTTTCCCATGCGTTGCGTTTGTCATCTTTGAGAAAACTGTGTTTTTCTTGTAGTTTTCTTCTTTTGATTCTATTTTAGTGTTTTTAGGGCCATCAGAGCTCAACTTGCGTCTTTCTGCCAATTCCCCTGTAGTTTTGCTGTTTTTACTCGCGCAGTTATTGGAATTAAAAGCATTTTGCGCTGGACTATCCCCCTCAAGGGCTTGATTTTTTTGTCGCATTAAAGTTGCCTTCCCTTGCGTTGCATTTAACATCTTTAATGAAACTATATTTTCCTTCGAATTTTCCCCTTTTTTGTCTATTTTAGCGTTTTTAAGGCAATCAGAGTCAACCTTCTCTGTCAATTCAGCTATGGTGTTGCCCTCTTTACTGTTACTAGGGCCTTTTATTTCACCAGAAATTCTTGAGACAATCTTTTCTCTTGATTCTCCTCTCGACCGCTCATACTCTTTAGTTTGCTCAATTCGATTTGAGCATGCATTTACATTTTTATTCCTCTGTTCTTCGGATGCCTTATTTCCATGCACAGTTTTTACCTGGTTAATACATCCATCCTTTGCATAAGGCGCCACTTCTTTAGAGGGTATTAGTTTTGCATTTTTACTGCTTCCTACTGGCCGATCTTGATTTCCACCGAAATTTAAAGGAATATCTCTTAAAATTTTGAGTCCTTCACTTTTGTTTTTGGAATTCACGTCACCAGGACCCTTTGAGTATGCCGGCTTCCCACTTTTATCGACTTCAACTTGTTTACAATCAGCAGTGTTTTCGTTTGCGCACCTCCAATCTTCTTCATGCTTTTTAATTTTCGGTGGAGAAGCATCACTAGAACCAACATTCGACTTTCTTTTTGAGTTCACAACCTCTCCGCCACCGTCGACAACTGCCATACTCCAATTAATATTTCCCACGCCGATTTCATACTGCACAAACTGACGAGCATCAGTCACAAGCATCTTGGCTGCCTCCATAACAGTAAGACCCGTCTTGCCAGTTATATACAAATTCCTAAAGTTATTCCTCTGATTTTTCTCGTATTCATTTTCGTTGTCCAATTTCTTTGCTGTGTCAAAACTGAGACTGTCATGCAGGATTTTCTCGACACTATTTGCATCCGCATTTGCCAAATCAACTACACTCGCTATACCAGCATCGAAGAGAGCACGTGCTCTTTTATAGTTCAAATCTGGTAACCGCATGAGATCAATTAAATCGCGATGCACTCCAAAGAACAGACGTTCCTTGAACTGTCCAACTATCAACGCAAGCATGGACCAATTTAGGGAATTACAAAATGCCGTCACAATACCAGCAAAAGTTGATGCCATCTGCTGTAGACTTTGAAGCATTCCACGGTTACATTTGAATTTGGCTGCAACTGCATTCACCGGAGTCTCATTGACGAGTTCCTGCAGAGCCAGCGCTGTATAGAATCGTTTGTGAACCTGCATGAGCTTGTAATCCAGTTTGATTTGTCCTCGCATGGCGCGGACCAGGAAAGATTCCTTCACACCAACCAACTCACCGACTTTCTTCATAGCCGGCGACAGCTTCTCCCACAAATCTAGATACATAAGCCAGTCCAAGTCTTGTAGTTGATAGCATACAGAATACGGAGTGACGAGGTAGACAGCGTGCAATTCGGATTCGAGCACAAAACAACGGCGAGATTTTTGCAACTCAGAAAAGAGAATTAAGCCATCCGTTGGTGGCATCGAGGAAGCTTTAAAAATGATATTAAATATATGTGTTTAACTTTGTCAAATTTATTTACCTAAACATGCCATTCCGAGGCGAGTAGCTACAAAGTTATCCTCGCCCTTCTCCTCATCGAGCTGCTTTCGTATGAATTCGTATTCGATCAAAAAGTCAATGGAATCGAAAATGAAGTTCTGATTTGGACCCTCATCGCTTCCGTCATTCTTTTCAGCTTCAGCTATTTCCTTCTGGGTATTTAGAAGGGTGCATGCGACAAAGTTTAAAATGTCCGTTTTAGATGTTGCCACACTACTTGAGATGACTTCAAGGAGGGCGCGTTTTAAGTGAGTCTGTAAACAGGAATGTCATTGCCACGAAAGTGAAGCTCTATTAGTTCGACTTACACTGCTCTCCATTTCCAAACAAGAACAAATCGGATTTATAGCTGCACTGACTAGGCACTTGCCGATTCTCGCATTGCTATCGGTGCAGATTAGGATAGATTCGCCCAAGGTGTCCTAGGAAGTGAATTGTTAAATCAATCTTGAACTAATTTGAAGCAATCGATTTATTAAGAGGAACGTTTAGACTTGGCAATTAATCATCGTTGTATGTCATACCTTCCCCGTTCGCCCAGCACGTCCAATCATTTGTTTGTATGTCAACGAACTCATTTGTTTTCCACCAAACAGGGGCGACCTTATTATGACCCTTCTAGCGGGCAAGTTAACACCTGAACTCAGCGTACTTGTCGCAACGATTACCTTTAGAGCTCCACTCTTAAAGCACGATTCGATGATATCACGTTCCTCTGTAGTTAGACCCGCATGGTGGAAGGCACACGCGTAATTTATCGTCTTCTCAAGCACCGAATCTAGACCTATGACGATGCAAAGAAAAACAAGGTATTAATTTCAAATGTTCGGCAAAAAGATTTAGGCAAACAACCAGTTGGTATATCTTTCAATTGTTTCTTCACTTCTTCAACGGCATCACGTTTGATGTTCGCCCTGAGTTTATTGCCAATTTCCGAGCCACTTCTTCCGATCGCATGGATCGCGGCGGCTAGTTGCACACTAAGATTCTCGCACCAATCCTTCGACGGACAAAACACTACCACGGAACAACCCTCAGCCAGAGTTTCAATACACAGCTGTGCAACGTGGTCCTTATCGTTAATTCCATCGAACCCGTTGGAGTTAATTTCTCGCAGGAACTCCAAATTATTGTCATAGATCTTAGTTCCAATCTTGATCATCTCTTGCAAGGCAACGGGACGATAATTCGTTATGAATAACTCCGCGTTAAGCCATTTTTTTAGTAGCTCAACGTTGGCCAATGTCGCCGACATTGTTATAATCTGTATTTGGAGGGAGTATTTCCTTGACATGTACAAGACCTTAGCTAGAAGAAGCTCTAGTATATAGCCGCGACCAGGATCTGATATCAAGTGGATTTCATCGACAACAAAGGTGCCGATTTCATCGAGCTTTCCACGCTCCAGAAGCTTATTCACAATAGAATTGGCCTTTTCAATAGTGCATATTGCCACATTGATGCTATCAAAGCCACCGGGAGGTGTATAGCCGCCAAAAAAACCTTCAACGCGATAGCCAGACGGAGTAAGAAGATCCTGTAAGTAGAACATTTTCTCGCGCACCACCGAAATGAAAGGCAGAATCATGATAACTTTCTTGCCACGTTCCAAAATGGTTTTAATGAGAAGAATTTCACTGACGAGTGTTTTACCAGCTGAAGTGGGTGCACTATAAACGAGATTGCAGTGCTCAAAAAGTACCTATGAAAGAGAAGGATGAGCAATGATAAGGAATAAATGAATAAACGTTGCTGATACTACCTTTGGATTTCTGAGACATTCAATTTGCCAATCAAACATCTTGCTGATGCCCTTTTTCTCATATTCCTTCAAAACCGATGATGGTAAGTTCCAAGCAGAGATTCGCTTCAGTTCCTCAAGGTCGCATTTCATTTCGTACGCTGCACTTGAGTTTGTCGCGGATTTTATTGCTTCTTTCGAGAAGTTATTCGGCATTTCTATGCTCAATTTCAAAATGCTCTTTTCCATTACCGAGCCATTGGATGAATTGACTTTTTGACTGTATTCTTGGCTCATTTCGTCCTGCATTTCAGTTTTGATTTCATTGATTGTTTTTTCAGCAAAATCCTTGCCTTGATCATCTGGACAAATGAAGGTTGCATCGTCGACATTAAATACTTCTTCAGCCACCTCAACTTCGCCTTGTTCCGCAGCTCCACTACTTATTTTAACATTAAATACAGGGTCTTCTTGAAGGTCAGATAGTTTTAATGACTCCATCCAGTGGTTTTCAGACAAATGCGTAGCTTTTAAGCTTGTCTCAGCGGCGATGCTACTATCGTTTAGCAATTTCAGATCTTCTGAGAAAACCGGTATATCCAATGTATTCATACTCTCCTCTTGAGCACTTTCGTGGTGTTGGGTTTTTAGATCACCAATCATTTCAGAAAACATTTTACTATCCTCAAAAGCGAAATGAACCGGAGGTGCTACTCCATTTGCTGCCGTACGGTCATCGATCTGATTCATTGCAGCTTCAATTTGTGAAGTGGTAACAAAAGACGAAACTTTGTTTTTGGTGCTTCGATCTTCTTCTATGCTGAATTCACTTTTAAAAAACTCTGAATAGTTATCATCTTTAGATCTATTTGTTACAGCGCCGGCCTGTCGAACAGATGAATTCTGATTTAACGTTGAATCCGACTTACTTTTCTGAAATTTTTTTCTTCGTTGAACACCAAATTGGCTGACATGATGACGGGAACGTGATTTATTTGGTTTTCCTTTGGAATTTGTTGGAGATTCATCAATGATGTCCAGGGGATTTGCATTCGATTTTTGCGCTCCTTCATCATTGGTAGGTTTTTTAGGGTTCAATTGAAGTGCCTTGTTCACTTCACTTTCTAAATCCATAAAAGTACTATTTCCTAAACCAAATGACTCGGAAAAAGCCATAACTACTATAATATAATTTTAATAAATACATAAATTTTTAACAACTAATAATACACAAATTTAAACAAGAATATTTGTTTTCATTTTTCAATTTTTGACAGTTGAAGAAGCGGTTCAACGGCTATCTGTCAATTTGAAATTTTGTTTCTTTGGCGGGATATGTCCGATGAATATGAATTGTGTCGGTAATGTGGATTCAATTATAAGGGTAGGTAACTTCTTATGACAAAACATATGGGCATGTCATTAATAAAATAAACATGCCTACGACGTTCTAAATGACGTCGATTAGTCTGGGAATGCAAACAAAAATATGACTGGCCTTGTGTCGTAGTTGAAGTTTTTGCAGGTGGAGAAACAACAGTCGGCTTGCAAGACTGGTTCTTGATTAAAATAATTTAACCAATAGAAAACTTTGACAGATATTGTGCAACTCTGGATGTAGTGGCTTATGGGTAATTGTTGGACTACCAAGCCCCTTTTGCTTCCCAAAAAAGGAGAAAAAGAATTCAGAATTGACATTAACTGTATGTCCCTCCATTCGTATCAAAACCTATATCTAAGGTATTGTATGGACCGTTTACGCCTACTATATATTTTTATATATGATCAGCCATTTAGCGCAAGGTATCCATCGATTTTAACGCCGCTTAATACAGTATAAGAGTGTTTTCGTTTCCTCGAAAATGTAAAATGAATAAATAATAAAGATTTACCGCCAAGCTACTCAAAGTTATTATACCTGCTTAAAGCTGTTCCACAACTCATAAATATAGTAAAAATGAGAGGCAACGAGAGAGTGAATAACTTCCCCCCAAATAAGAAACTTACTAAATTCTGCTCAAGAAATTTTTTTGGGCACTTTTTTATAACAACTTTTTGATGTCAATATTAAAAATTACTTAAAAATCATTTTAATTTTTTGTTTTTTTTTTGTAATAAAAATCATAAAATAGCAAAATGTTACTTTATTAAAATATCGAATGTTCCGCTAAGCCATTTCACATTTGAAAATAACGCGCAGGTAACTCTTGGTGGTCAATCGGTCCGACTCACTCGGCAAACTGAGCCTGTGTAAGGTTGCTACTCATTTCACCGCTGCTGACGGTATGACCCAAGAAATCTCTAGTTCTCCTGAAGCAGTTAGACGAAAAGGAAGCAATTGAGTGATCACAGGCTGATGGCTCTAGCACTCCGCTCGGCTTTTCCGTAGCGCCCATGAAACGGGATACGTCGGTGGGTAGGTCTAACAAACGATAGCAAACCGGGCCCTTTCATCGGGCAATGTCTCCTTTTCTTCTAATCCGAAAAGCAAGAAGCGATCCAAACTCTTTAAAGGATATAACTTTTCAAGCTCTTGTGACTGCCAGCGCCCTGTCTCCAAATTAAGGCGGTGCTGCTTTCAGCATGGATAGTAGTACTGACGGACGAAAATTGGAAGTCGTGGACTCACACACGAATAGCCAAGAAAGCGCAACAATTGTTGGTGCTGCCGGTGCACTTGTAATGGTTGATGGATATCTCCGATGGTATGTGTGCTAAGGCGCAGTTCAGCTAAGGTGCGAGTTAAAAAGTCTAAAGATTCAAAAATATTTTTTTCACATGTCAATCGCTTATTTAATATTATTACTATTTCTGTCATATTGCTTCAAATTACTACCAAAGCGTTTCTTTACTTTTTCGTAACTTGAGCATTTGGTGGGAAAATTTGGGAGAATTTATCCCCTCTCCTCGAAATATAGGAAGTTACTTGAAGTTTCTTGACAAAGTAAAGGAACAGACCCACTATTAGGAGTCCAATAAAGGCAATATTAATTACCCAAATCCTGAGAGTATGAATATCAAAAGTCTGCTAAATTGGCTTAATTAGATGAGCATTTTAATATCACACATCTGTGCAAAAGTAACATTGGGATTTCCTTGCGAACCAAACGATAAACTTTTTAGTGCTATACAAATTAAAAATTGTATACCCAAAAATTCTGGTTATTACTCTACCATACGAGTGTTCACACCCATAACAGTCACGCTTAAACGAATATGAGTCATCCTGGCGAATACGTAGTTTTTTTTTATTACATTTTGCATTGTCATCTCTTTTTTGTTTTTTTTTGTCGTTTATGACTAATTGGTCAAGATAGGTAAAGAATATTTTTTTTTCAAAAAAAACTACAATTTCCTACAAACATTAACTACATATTCTCGGTTTTGTATAACTATTCTGTTGAAGGACTTCAGCTATCCAGCTAATGTAAGATGAAATTTTCGTGTAAATTGCTGGTGGGAATCCAAAGCAGGCCTGCCCATTCGATATTATTCCGACGGCATACTGCTCAGAATCTTCACTTACAATTAAAGGTCCCCCTGAATCGCCCTTTGAATAAAAATATATTTAAAAAAAAATAAATTTTAGTCTATTAAATTTACCTCACAAATATCTTGACGTCCAGCTGGATCGCCAGCACACAGATGGTTATTCGAGACACCGAAGCGAAATTGCCTTTTCCTTTCGTGATATACTCCACAAACACTGATTGAAACTAGGATCAAATTCACTTTCTGGAGTAGCGTTGTAGTTGAACCGGCTTTTAAAAATCTATATATTAATCGGATTCAGTAAGAAAAAATTATTTAATGTGAACAATTACCGAATTTGGTAGCTCCATAGCCGAGAGCAGTGACTCTTGATGTATTGATAGTTGGCCTGGCCCACAGGCAAATTGGACTTTTTCTTAAAGAGAATTAACTTTGCCACATTCTTCAATGAGTATCCTATTCAAAAACTTACTCAGAAATGCTTGCAAGCTGCAGCAATGCTATATCGTGATACGCCTGCGATTCAACGTAAAGAGGATATACAAAAAAATTGCTTATTATATGGTCTTCATTGTGCGTACTATTCAGCCTATTGCCACCAATTTTTATCAAAGTTGGAAGTCTTCTAAAAAAAATCATAAAAAGCACAAGTCAATTTGGTAAAGGATGTGTATATCGAACCCATCGGAAAATAAACAATGCGCGGCGGTGAGAACAAACGTTGGACTAATTAACATTCCTCCACAAAGATAGTCTATTTCTGCAGTTTTTTCATTCCACCAACCAAGAGCAGTCTGTTTAAAATTAAATTTGCTTTATATTTTTTCTCTATAATTAACAATTATTTTAAGGTACCATGAAGGGATATTCATCGTATCTGCTTGATACACCAAAAGTTGCTGAATCCGAATGTTTTTCATGATCATCGTGGGATGTAAATAATTCGATACTAAAAATTTGTTTGCAAGACAGTAACACAATAAAGACACATACTATCGCTCTCATGATCAAACAATAACTAATAACTGTTTATTGTGATATGAATCGACTTCGTAAAGTTAGAACTTCTAGTCGTTTGATAGGTTTTTTTTAACAATGATTTCAATAGGTCAGATAAAATATATTACCGAAAAAACAATAAGAGTGCTTCTTGTGGATATGTTCTCAGGCAGTAACATGAATATCAACTTTTTGTATCATTTATTTTATTCAAATTTGTATTCTACATCAGTGAAATATTTCATAATGACCTGGAAAAAAAATTGGAAAGACTACAATCAGTATGTGTGCAATGTTTGATACCCTACGAAAATAATTCCTATATCTCAGAGGGAGAATGGCATCGGATTGATAGTATTTGTTCATTATGTAACAACTGTTTTTCATTAATTAAGAAATACTAACAATAATTGAAAATTAGGCTTGAAAAACTGGACATTAAATTGCATAACATGGACGAGTTCTTCCATGTTTTTTTTTAGTATGAAATCATTTAAATTCTTTTTTAACACAATCTTCCCTAAAATTGAAGCCAATTTGTGGCGCATCTTCCCCGCGCAAGCACAAGCACAAGCTTACACCCCTAAAAGTTGTGTTTACATATAATTGCGCTAAATGAAATAATTATGTTTTTTTATAGTTTACGCGCACTAAAGGGATTTTAGATATCCTTATAATGAAGTAATACAGTGCGGGTATCAGGGAAGTGAAGGATTAGGAAAAAGGAGATACCGATGCTCGTTGATTTTAAATGTCTGTAAACTATAATGTGAAGGAAAAAAAGAGCGTTGTAGAGCATTCCACATTCGTATTGTACGGCTAAGAAATGAATCTTTGTATTTCACCGTCTATCCGAATATAGGCTAAAGGGGGAACTGATGTGCATTCCTAGCACGGCGAGTATAGCGGATGAACTGGCTATTTCGTTAGGGAACTTTTGATGGAAGTAACGATAAAACAACGATAGACAGGAGACATTGGGATGATGACTAAGAGATTTAAGCGATTTTGCGATGTCGCTATCTACAATAAGTTTTTGCACCAGACCAGATATGAGCGTTGATACATTCTAGCCAGATGAGAAAAGGTGAAATATTTATTGCATCGCTTAAGGAAGCCTAGACATTTCGCAGCGTTCTTGGCGACATCGAATATGTGGTCATTCCAACGAAGTTTGTCATTAACGCACATACCGAGGATGGAAAACCTTTCGGTTTCAGCGATGCAAGTGCCATCCACAGATAATGGCAGAGTATTGGGGTTTCTCTTTAGTGGCAGTAGGCAGCATTTTGTTTTTTAACCATTAAATTCTGCTCTATTGGTTTTACCCCACTTAAGAATGCCGTCAAGGTCAGAATTTAATGAGCTTAACATACGATGCCATTTCAGCTCCACGCCCGGAGATAAGGAACGTGAATCCTAAAGCGAATATGCGAAGCTAAGGGTGCTGTCATCAGCGAAGGAATGGATTAGATTAGAAGTGACGGACATTGATGAAAATGAGAAAGAGAGTCGGAGACAAAACGGAGCCTTGAGGAACACCAACATTTATTTGTTGAGTTGCAGGCTTGAAACCGTCCAAAACAACTTGTATTGAACAGTCCGAAATGTAATTTCTAATTCAATGAAAAAGAATATCATCGATAATCAGTTGGCGCAATTTACTAATTTGTTCAAATTTTGTAGCATGGTACAATTGCAATGATCGTATTAGCGACTGCATTGTTTGCAGCAAATGTTTTTATTACAACTTCGGGGGTAATAACTACTTGTTTTTAGTTATGTACACCGCGCTTAGCACTTTATTTCAAAAACATTTGTTACATATTATTCCAAACCGGGCTTAGAACTGGTTTATTATAACTCAGCTTGTGCTGCCAGTTTAGTTTAAAAAATGTACTAACGGCCAATGCATTTGATTATATCTGATAACTAGGTCCACACCACGTTCAACTCTACTAACTCTACATCGAGAATGACATAATAAGCACTGTCTCACGTATTCGATAAAACATCATATGCGAGAGCGAGAACTTCCTGTGGAAATTTCTTTAAATTCGGTATATTTTCCTGAATAGAAAAAAAGTATCTCATTTATAATTATTTACTTTAAAAAGAATAATTTTAAATTCATTGTTCTAAAAGCCGGGTCCCTTGCGGACTGCTTAATTTAAGAAATTGTTAAATCAAAGCTAATAGATAGGAAACAAAATAGTTGAAGGAGTTATTTTAGCAAGAATCTCACACTTTTATGAGTATAAAAACGTAAGCCCTAATACTGCGTCTGCGTTTTGACAAAATAGATTCAAGATTTGCTGAGTTTAAGTGACAAGTTCGGTCTTCGGTTACTCTAGTGTTCTTCGGTTCCTTCTGTATTATGATTACTAAAGAGGGGAAAAACTCACAAAATTTGTTTGTTTGAATTACTTTTTCAATCAATCTTTTCATTTTAGTATTCCTTGCTTATTTATTAAGAACTGGTTTTTTAAATCTAATTCTAGATTTAAATGATATTATTCTATCAAGATCTGGTCCTTATTGATTTGAAATGTTTTAAAAAAACAAGTCCACGACATAAATTCAAGCAAAATGAATTATTTATAAAATCTAGCAATTAATGTGAAACCACTTAATATATAGGTATAAGTAGTGTGCAATTAATAATGATCAAATTTTCGCAAGTCAATAATTATTTAACAAACAATATTTAACTTAGTTACTCGTCGACAATGCCCTGGATTGTTTCTATAATTAATATATTTCAGTTCTTTTATAAATTGTCTAACAGTCATTTAACGGGATTTAATATACGGATAATGTACAACGTGATTAATTAAATAATTAATATTTAAGAAATCTTTGCTTGTGATTTCTGTTTGAAAAAAAAATTAGCTGCACTCGGCAGAATAATAACGCGACAATAAAGTGAAAGTTAAAGTTTTTGTTTTTTTCTTATATAGTGAGAATTAAAGGAAAGTATACATTACTATGGTTTACAAAAACAGTGGCGGCTCATTCTGTTACCATTCGCGATGTATTGGTCGTTAAAATGAAATTTCGGGCTGTCTGTTTGTCTGGGGCCCTTTGGAGATCGGGACTAACAACTCCTGGCTGTATCAAAATTATTACATCGCTCCATTTGGTCAATCAAATAAATAGTATTCATTTTAATATGCAGTTTTTGAATGACTGTATTTCGGTAACACTCGACTTTGAATGAAAAATATTAGTGTTCCGTTGGTAACACGGTCTCGATGAACTTTCTGCAAAATTTGTAAAGTTGTAATGTATACATTAATTCTAATTAGGCCACTTTTAACATTAAGTCCTAATTCTACTATCTATCGGTCTACAATTTATTACTCTTTTTCAAAAAAATGTTGTTAACAATATTAATACCATTGTTTTTCTTGAGTCTAGGATAAATCTAATATACCGCGAGCACTGATGGGGCTCTGCGTTGTGCAAATGTTGTTTTATTATTACATTTTTATTTAAAAAAATATTTATGAAATTTATTTACATTCTTTATTGATTATTTGTCGAACAGCGTGAGTGGCGCCGACGGTCATTGGTGTGGTTTGTTGGGGTGGGTTGGAGATTTAGTTGTATGGCTTGGATTCTTCTTGGTGTTAGATGGCTTGTCCGTGTTTCCATTGCTTTCCGGCAGATTATCAACCACGGTTGTGTCGCGTTCCAGCAACCACGTAGAAGTCTTCGAATGAATCTTCTTGGACTATTCCACGATCTGGTTCAATTAAAGCCATCACGTGGGGCTAATAATTCTGTATTAATGGAGTCTCTGAAAGATATTGGTCAATGAGGAGAAGATTGGCGGCTTCATATAGGACTTCTGTTCTATAATAGTGGTTAATGTGAGGGTTTCGGACAGTGACGAAACACTTTTTGCTCGAAGATTTGAAACTTTTTCATGTAAGTGGGACTGATAGTGTAACAGATAGGAAAGCAGAAGGTTATGATTGGACATATCAACTGCTTGTAGAGAAAAAGTTTGGTCCTTGTTTCGAGCCCACCTCTTCTTCGCATAAGTGGCAGGACTAATGATAAGGCAAAGTTTGCCTTTTTAAAGGTAAGAGCTACGTGACGGTTGAACTTGAAACGTTCTGAGAAGTTCACCCCTAAATATTTGACCTGTTGTTTTGGCAATATTATGGAGTTGTCAGGCAGGGTAAGAGTTAGCTTGTTACATTTCGCTATAGTGGTGTTGCGAGCAGTGCCGTAGGCGTTTCGAAATTATATAAGCTCCGTTTTATAGCGGAGTATATTTTGATTCCCCATTTATGATAGTATTCTCAAAGTTTGAGGATGTGTGAATTGACTCTACGTAATGTAATGTTAGGGCAAGGGAAAGAAGAGTAGGTGATAGAGTCATCTGCGTAAAGCAGAGTCTCTGTTTGATTAAATGTAAATTAAACAAGGTTCGGCCGAGGCGTGAGCCCTGGGCTACCCCTGCTTTGATATCCCTGATACTGGATTTGGAGTTTCCTATCCGCACGTAGAACTTACGTTTGGTCAGAAAGCTGTAAATGATTCTTATGGTATATGTTGGGGAAATTAAGGTATTTGAGTTTGAAGACTAAGCCTTCAATCGAAACGGAATCAAATGCCTTTTCAATATTAAGTAGACAAGCAACGGTAGTCTCTATCTTATTTAACCCAATACTAACATCGGCGTGAAGCTTCAGCAGTGATCGAAATGTCGAGTTATTGGATTTGAATTCGAATTGGTTATTTTTCTAGTTCGGTGCAAACCAATTTGATTTTGTTTAAAATTAACATTTCTAGAAGTTTGCTTATGTTTGAGAGCAGAGAGATGGGTCTAAATTTTGAAATGCAATCCGCAGACAATTTTTTTTGGATTGGGACCGCAATTTTCCATTTGGTTGGAAAATAGCAGTTGTTAATACAATTATTGAGAATAATTGTGAGAAAAATTATTGCTGATGGGGGAAGTCTTTTCATAACAAAGTTTGAAATTATGTCCGGACCTGAAGACTTTTTCGCGTTACCGGTACTCATCAAGAGAGTGTAGACTGATGAGTTTGCTTCTGAAAACTGGGTAATTGGGCTGGAAATTTCAGCCGTTAGTCCAGTTGCTTCACTTCGAACGTTGTTCAAAAACTCCGGAAGGTGGACTAGGTTGAAAATTATTTTCAAAAATCTCAGTTCAGTGACTAGGGACTTTTTTCAAACAATTTGGTTTATTTTCTTAGAGGTGTCTTGACCTGGTTTGATAAGGTTCAGTCTCTTGTTGTATTGAGAATTCACAAAGAATTTTGTGTTCTCACTAATCACAATTGTGCTAAGACAATTCAACTGTGAAAGAACACTCTGATATTCAGCGCAGTGTGTATTAAGCGTGCGCTTTTGCTTGTGTTAATAAATATACTGAATGTGTACAGGAAGGTCTTTGTATTTGGACGGAATGTCTTTGGGAGTTGGTTGCTCTGCAATGCTTTCAGAAATTGAGTTTTCAATTCTTAAGATTGCTGAGTCAATTGGGTATTTACTGTTAATGTGTTTCCCAGTTCATTTTGTAGAGATTGGTGAAATGGTCATTATGGGTGCAATTAAGGCCCGAATACTGGTTCTTAATCGAATATTCAGATTAATGGCAAAATGGTCAAAATCTGATAAAATGGTTCCACATCTACAATTCACAAGATGTGGAATTTTACAGACAAGACTAGAGGATATAAAAAAAGCCAATAAGTGAGGGGGTGCGAGGGAACATGAAACCAGGCTGAGAGACTATCTCGAAAGAGTGTTGGTGGGAATTAGCTCGCAGCCAGTTAACTATAGCCATGCAATGTGGCGATATTTGTGAGTCCATCCGCAAGGGGTGGCGATCACTAAAATCACCACCAATTATAAATTGGGTGTAGTTTTGACAGAAGTTTTTTAATGTCTGAGTTAGTAGCCGCACATTGGTTGTAGAGAGATATTAACATAATATTGTTATTACTTTCCAACGGGATTGCTACGCAATTAGCTTCGAAAGTTCTAAAACCCTCTAATCTATGAGGTTTCGCTTGAAAGGAAGACCGGACGAGAACCGCAGTACCGCTTTCGCCGGGTACCTGCTTGTTTTTTCTGAAAAGACAAAACTTGTTGAAAGATGGCCGATGTTTAGGCTGTATTTTCGTCTCAGATAGAAATACAACGTCTAGGGTATTTTTAGTCAAAAAGTTTTTGAGGGCTATCCGTGATATTAAAGAATTTACGTTATAACTAATAACGTTTAGATTTCTTATTGCCCTAGACATAACTTAAAGCAGAATTCGAGGTACAGGTGTTTTTTGCCGATATCATTGGGATAGGCGTCATAAAGAGGAAGGAAATATGTGATCTTTGACATAAACGACAAGAAATCGCAGCCAAAGAATTTCTGGGAATCACCCAGGAAGGAGCAGTTTGTGGATTTGAAACCACTTGCTGCCTTGTGGACTGTTGTAGGGCTTACGGCTTTTGAGGCTGGAATTATTGGTTTGTTCCGGGGTTTGGGCTTAGGAGTGGTAGTGGGGATGGGTGTTTTTGTTTTCATAAAATTAGAAAATGACTTACCTGGAATAACCATGGACTTGATTGCTGCGGTGTTGACATCTTTCTTCTTAATGTGTTGGTCTTCCTTCGCGCGCTTCGATGCTAGGACTTTTTTATATCCTGGACATCCTCGGTAGTTCGCTGGGTGGCCTTCTGTCTAGCAAAGTACGCAGTACGGCTTTCCTTCTTGATCGTCCTTGCATTTGACGCACCTCGGCTTCATGTCGCAGTTGATGCTGACATGGCCAAAGCTTTGGCAATTCCGGCATTGTGTAACTTCGTTGGGGAGAAGTCTTTCCCATTTTCCTAATCCTAATACTAATTCTAATAACTATAATAACGCCATCACTCTAAATAATTTTGTCAAGCTGAAATTTAGAAAAGTGCATTTTTCATCAATAGGCACAAAATATGAGAGCAAAACTTTGGAATTCAAATATAAAATCGATAACTAAACGATATATTTAAATAAGTCAAATAAGTCCCTCAGGTCAGGCTAAAAATTTTTTTAGTATTCTTAACAGAAAGCTATTCCTATGCTATGAGCACATCTTAAATCGACCAAAACTCCAAAGAAGAGTAGCCCGGCAAAAACGCGAGTCGTCGATCTTTTTGTCTATGGCAAAACGGGTTGACGAATTTGCATCTTCTGTATTCTTTAAATTTGCAACAAAGTGTTAAAAATACAAAAATATCAGGCTAAAATCTTGTGATAATTTTTTTTTGAGAAAATTAATTAACTATCGTATTAATGTAATGAATGTAATCAAATACAATCATTTAGTAAAAATAAACAAAAAGTCCCCTAATTTAGTCCCCTAGTTCAGTGTTAACTCATCTCAAAGTGTTTTAAGCAAATTTATTAGCACTTACTAAGTTCTTGGCATTTATATAGACCCATCTAACAAGATTGTTAAAAACTCGATTAGAATCTTCAAAACGTCAGCGTTTAGTAAACAAAATAATGATTGTATGCAAATTAAACTAGTAGCCTTCTAACAATGAAACGGATAATACCAGTAACCAATTTTGTGCTGTTTTTTAAAGCATTTTTCATTGCAAAAGTACATGGATCGGCCATTGTCAATGGAAGACCAAGTATACCTAACGAATTTCCATTCATGGTAATGCGTGTTATATACATAAGTAGCTATAGTGCAAACATTATATTACTCTATTTACTAAAGGCAGCTCTCGGTTGGAATAACAATGCAACGGGAAAGGTAGAATATCTATGTGGAGGTGCACTCATCCACAAATACTTTGTTCTAACAGCAGCTCACTGCTTATTTTTTGACGGGTTTGTAGACAAATACAACGCTAGCTACGGGTTTGAATTTATCATTATTTATAAAAAAATTTTTTTTAGAAAACTTCCAGATGTAATTCAAATTGGAGGAAATCCTCTAACAGCAAAGTTCAATGAAAAACATACAGTTAAAGCTCATTTCATTCATCCCGAGTACACGAGTTCTCAGAGTTATAATGACATAGCGCTGTTGCAGCTAAATGAAATGTCATGGTAGGTTTTCAAATTTTTTAACTGAAGCCGAACTTAACATAATTGATATACATATGTATCTAGGAAACGCAAAGCTATGCTATGGACCGATCCGATTGAGCACTTCCCTATGACTGCCATCGGTTATGGAACCACACAATTTGGTAAGTTTACAAGAATTGTCGTAAATCCCCTACGCTAGTAATAACTCAAATTTTCCTTAGCTGGACTTAAAAGTGACGTACTTCAAAGAGTTGAACTAACTATAATTCCACAAAAAGACTGCCAACCATACTTCAAGCGAAAGAGACAGTTCAAATCTGGACTCTCGCCGTCGCATATCTGTGCTGGGGATTCTATGAGCTATGGTGATACTTGTCAAGGTGATTCTGGGGGTCCTTTGCTACATTTGTACATATACGTAGCTGGTATTACATCAGCGGGTCAAGCGTGTTCTGGAGTTCCACCAGCAATCTACACGAGAGTTGCCTCTTTTAAGGATTGGATAAAAAATATTACTCATATGGGTCCACAAATCTGATTAAAAATTCAATACAATAGAATTTATTTATTTTTTATTTTTTTTAGCAAAAATAATCGTGACGTACACCCTGGAATATAAAACTATATTAAAATGTGATTCGATTAATAGAAGAAACAAATTCCACCTCAGTTGCTGTAAGTCTATTCCTCGGATTGTAAATAACTAAATTAGAAACAAGATTTATTTCAATACTTCGCGTACAGCTGGGAAATAAGTTGTCCCAATGAACTCCAACTGCATTTGGAAATCTACGATAAAGATAATTTATAGAAAATGGACTAAATAACTAAAGTGGTTACCGAATTTTGTTATAATCCGGCAGTGCTTGTAGTTCTGGCCATTCACTTTGTCGAGGACTGCCAAGTGTTCGTATTACTAAAGCTAATTGCTCAATGTCAGTAGTTCCCTTATAAATAAGGGAATTTATTTTCAAATTTTAAGTATAATATTTTTATACTCTTAACATACCGCAAAAAGTGGAACGCCTCTTAGCATTTCAGCAATAACACATCCCGCTGCCCACATATCTACTGTTGGACCATACTTTTGCGAACCCCAGAGAATCTCTGGTGCTCTGTACCATCTGGTTGAGACTTGCGGCGAGTACAACTTATTTTCTTCATCGGGAAAGTACAGACGCGCCAAACCAAAGTCAGCTATTTTTAATATTTCATTATCGCTGATCAATAAGTTGGCCGGTTTTATGTCCTGAAAAGAAACACAAATATCGGATATAGTTTTTTTGTTATGGAAAAATGTGAACATCTGAACGTAAAGTGTCTCTACAGTTTATTAAAGTTACTTAAATTTTTATTTCGTTAGATAAAGATTCATCTAGTGTTGTTTTATCAGAGCTACGGAGTACCTTGTACTCAACGCCCGAGTAGAGTTTATTTCAGAACACAGCGTCCTTGCATTTCATGTTTCCAATTAATCAGACAAATTGCTGCTAAATCACGAAATCTTAATTGTCGCACATCTTTGGAATAGCTTAAATAAGCTCCTTAATAATAATAATATGTGTCCCCTTAAGGACACCTTTTCTCAAAGTGTAAAATATTCTCTGAAAATTTCAAAAGAATGCGACGAATACTTTTCGAGTTATTCAACACTGAACGGCGGGCTCTCAAACGCTCGAGAGTGTCGAGTGTAAAAGGTAAAACTTTAAACGCGTTTTTCTCAGAACTATGTTTTTACGGTCGGTGACCACTGACATTCAAAAACTACTCGGTGGATTAACTATGAAAATACTAATATTTTTTATGAGGGTCACCGCAAAGGACTACTTGTGAAACAGGGGTTGATATTTAATGATTTAGTATTTTTAGTTTTGTAAAATAGATAAAATTACTGATGAAAAATTATTATTAAAAATATTTGTGTTTTCGTGCCTCTGACTACCCCTAACGCCTTAAAATAATAAATTCATGATTGATCTTGACTCGAATTTCATTGGTCTTTCCCAGTATCCGCAGGCCGAAGCCACAAACAATAAAGGTTTAATATTCTCTGGTTCGACTTCTTCTTCCTTTAGAGTGTTTTGTATTTTGAGAATAAAGAAAATACTCCTTACCCTATGCATTATACCCATTCCGTGTAGGTACTCGATTCCTTTCAACATCATCAATGAGAACTTTCTTACTTGTTGCCGGCTTAAGGGATTAAGATCGTTCTTCAGTTTACTATATAAAGTTTCCGGCATAAAATCCAATACTAGCGACAGTCCAATAAGGTCGGGAAAAAGATCGTTTAATGTTAAAATCTGAAAAATGTTTATTTAATTTGAATTTTCATACAAGCTATAAATAACCTAAAATCTAAAGCTCCCCAAAGACTTAAAAACTAAGAATGGTGAAGGAGATTGAGTTTAAGGCGGAAAGTACTGCAGTTAAAATCGGACATGGTAACGTTGAAGTTAATCTTCCGCAGTATATGGGAAATTGGTTTGTTGAGCCGTAGGCAGTGCGGTAGGTCGACAGATAAAAATCGCAAATTGCGATGGTTAGTATTGAAAGAAATCGAGTTGTAAAGAGACACTCAATCAACAGAACCAGATGGTAGTCGATAATTACATAGGACGTCAGCTATATCTCTGCGATCGTAAAGAGTATTCAATTTAATGAGTTCAGAGTGGTTTATATAAGGAGGCAAGACAAACAGGTCATTCCAAGCTAGACCTCGGAGGCCCAATCGAAGAAATCGATGTTGAAAACTCTCAATACTGGTCACATGAACACGCTGGAAGGGACCCTACGCTTGACTGTCATGCAAGTAAGGGGTGAACGAAGGTAATTTAAAGCAAACTGATCATGTAATGGTTGGAAAATTCTTTAGAAATTCCTTTTATGGATGTCATGGATACAAAATGTCAGGCCACGAAGAGATTGGCCGTGGAGAAGATAAATTCTGGAAGCAGATTGCAGTTTGGCACTTGGCTATGTTGAGTTCCAAATGTTGAGTTTTTTGACACCAATAGGAAAACCATTAAGATGTTGTTGAAGTGAGAAAATAACCTTAAAATAGGCACAGGTATGAGTGTTTCTGATCTGTCCTAGGTACATAGCACATAGAAAGGACGAAGAGAAGTCACCCAAAGTGTCTTAAAAGGGGCCCGATAGGACCAAAACGAACACTATAATAACTGGTTTCCTGGTAAAAAGATATTAATTTTAATAATTTTTAATAAATTATTAACTGATGCGATATTCTATCAAAATCAGTCGGAATAACATCGATTTCATTGCCATTCTCCCTTGCTGAGAAGACAGAGGACGCGAATTCAACAAGATTTGTGCTGGTTGATTTGCTTTTAAGGACCACGTTAGCTAGGAGAAAAAGGAGACTTACAGGGAAAACTCAAAGCCTCATGTACAATGATTTTAAAGACTCTAAGAATATTAAAGAGTTTATCAATGGAGCGATAATTGATTACTTCATTCTTTATTGATCGAAGCTATAGAAGAAGTCTTTCAAATTTCTGAAAATTTACCTTTTGACAGGGAACGCCTAAAGATTAGAAGAACATTTTTTTAAGAAATATAGCGAGGATCTCCTTTGGTCCGGGTACGAATTTGTCGTTAAGTTTTAGTCATTTTGTTTCGATAATGGTAGGATCAAAAGTTTGACAGTGAAATAGGCCAGTGGGTAATTGAGTAGGTAACTAAAGTAGTAGTGGGATGAAAAAGTTATTCACGAAAGAAAAAAATGTGTGCGGTATTTAGGAAGATCTGGTAAATAGAATTATACAGTTCGGAAAAATTAAAATACGAACCGAAATAGTTGGAGTAATCAGAAAATGAATTGGTGCGAACTGTTCATAGCTTGTTCTTTTTGTTACATAAGGAGCATACAATTATACCAAGGAGGGAATTTAGATAATGTATTCTGACGCGAAATGCGGAAATCGAATTTTTAATTTTACCATAGAAAATAGAGATGCCTTCATCTAGCAACAGATCAAATTTGCGGAAATTAGCATTATGAAAGTCGTAAGAAGAGACAACTGTGGAAGGACTTACTCCTTACTGGTTTGGAGAATTAAGGAAAAAAGAAAGAAGAAGTGGAGGATTAAATAAATACATATTTTTTTTCTAATCTCCATTTGTGGAATAACCGAAATAAAGAATAGATTTATTGAATCAGATAGAGATAGTGCCCGGTACCAATAACAAATTTGATGTAGAGCTTAAATTTGTAGTCCCTACGCACTCTAAGAAAATGAAACTCGAAAGAAACGAACCACGACTTTTATCTTTACATTTAATTTGTTATTGTTATTATACGTTTCAATCGCGTCTTGAATTTGTATGGAACCTACCTAAAACTTACATATCAACCATAAGACATTGTGTATGTTTACAAAATGTGGTACTAAAATACATGGACTCAAACTCTTTTACTCACATAATCATGTTTGCACATTTGCAAAACTTTTATTTCTCTCAATGTATTCAAGGAAATATTTCCGAACTTATTTTTCAATGCAACTTTTTTAATTGCAACCGTTTTGTTGGCATGTAGATCAATAGCTTTAAAAACATAGCCATGAACGCCTTCACCGATTTTTTCTAAAATCTTATATCGACTTGGAGTGTATTCCTCCATTTTAATTAAATTTATATTTCAAAACTTAGTTAAGCAACTTAAATCAAAACAGAATTTATTTGACTTTTTATAGCTAATGAATTTTGTTTGGTTTTATATATTTCATTGTGGTAACCGTTGCCTAAGATACCAAAAACAAACATTAAGAAAAGCGCAGGACTGTATCAACCCCAAAAAACAAAACAAAACATGCGCTCGATTGACTAAATCCACCTGTTAGAACAATGCTTCTTATTATTGCATGCGGCAAAGAACAAAACAATGTAAGCGTCCTTGTGACTTAAGGTCACGCCTGATAACAAACTGATAATATTTTTGTTTACTGTTTTCAGCATGCATTGTTTTTCAAAATCCAGCAACTTCCGCGCATGTGTACAAACGATACTGTTCATTCATGAACTCACAGTCAATTTTTATTCAAAGTTGTATCAAATTGAAAAGGATACAGAAATAACTTCATCCTTTATCAGTTTGCTTTGGCATTCCTTTGGTGTAAGAAGCTCTTCCAACAAAATAAAAGTGTTACTGTGGAAAAAAAATCAAAATTTTAACAAAACAATCAAAATGTTTCAAAAACTAATAAATTAGTAAATCTGTGTTAAGAACAAGCCTTGGAAAAACAAATAAGGATCATAAAAATGTTAATTTCAGACTGGATAACACTTAAAATGAAGTAAGTTTTAGATTCTTGAAAAATCGATATTGTTTTAAAATTGCCCTTTTTATTAGGAAAAATGCAGTCATAAATGTTTATAAAATTAATTTTTATAATTTTTCAATGAAATTTAACTGAAAATTAAATAAATTACATGTCCATTCAATTAGTTATAACAACAATTTCGAATGGGTGGGGACAAACAAACGAAGTAACTTACAATTAGTTGTAATAAATTTCAATTATAGGTGAACAATTAAATTTATAAACAAAAAAACGCATTCTTTAACGTAAATATTTGACAAAAAAATCAAGTATTTAAATTTGATTGTGGAAATTGTGGAAATTGTTTTGCGCTTCAGGATATAAATATATGTACGATAGAAAAATCGATGGCCATCATACCTTGAACACAAGTGTGCTTATGCGTACATCCACCGGGCGTGTAGTGAATACCTACGCTGCTGATGGTGAGAATCGACGTGTCTGAAGTGCCTTAATGCATTTGAATAGTCTACATTGTGTAAAGGTATTGTACTTTCTGAAACGCAAGTATTTTCTTCATCACAACGGATGTCAATTGAGTAATGGAAATCCTTTATTATTGGGAAGAGCGGTACCTGAACATGTTTTTTAAATATTGGTTACACAAAGTACATAATGCGACTATGGGATTGTGCTTTTAAACTTTATAAGAACACACTTACTCAAATTGAATTTGATTAGTTATTATTATATTATTATATTATATTATACAAGAAATGTTCGTTTTTAGGAACGAATTAGCATCAGTATGTGGAAGTCAGTTATTCACTTACTTTCACCAGGCAATCATTGCAACACTTTCATAGTATGTATTTTGTAAATTACCTTGTTCATTTACTGCATCTCTACTGGTCCGCCTGCATGCTCCTGCTGTATTATTTTTTCCCCATCTATTATGGCTTTATTAGTAAGACACAACGCCGTTCAAGTGGCTGCCTCGGCTGGCTTCGCAGTAACGCATTCTGTCACACCAATTTTAGATATAAACTTAGTATGTATTTTGTAAATTACCTTGTTCATTTACTGCATCTCTACTGGTCCGCCTGCATGCTCCTGCTGTATTATTTTTTCCCCATCTATTATGGCTTTATTAGTAAGACACAACGCCGTTCAAGTGGCTGCCTCGGCTGGCTTCGCAGTAACGCATTCTGTCACACCAATTTTAGATATAGCGCGCCATCCTGCACGAACCCGAGGTCGTCCAAATACATGCCTTTAATTTTAGTAAAAAAAAAGCGGTTAACATGGCTTTGTAACGCCAACTGTTGACCGAAATGTTGTTCCCAGCCTCATTTTCGAAGAAAAATTTTCCAATGATGGCACCACTCCACAATCTGGCACTCTCGGCTACGGTAGCTACATTCTCGTCTGGGCATACCGTACGACAACCATGAGTGTTGTCCACTAGCATACCAGTTATTTTGGTGGTTCATTTCGGCCAAAACTTCTTTTTAAAAAACGCACTGTTTGGGCTACACAGCACTCACTTTGGAAATAAGTTTTCAATATTTCCTAAAGTTCTTCGAGCGTAAAGCGACTCATTTCGGTCCACGGAGGTATGATACTAGATTTTGAGCGGGAAACAGGTGTCAGTGCGAAAATAACTTATGATTTAAAAAGAACGCCATCTGTTGACCGAGTTAATCCGTCTCATGTATGTGTCATCCTATTCGGCGTTGGCGCCCTGTGAGATTCGAGTGCATAAAAATACATTTCCTCTTTGTCGATACAAGATTTCTAATTGGCTGCCTGGGGCTGGCATAAGTATCGAAAGTACCGCTATGTACAGAGACGCTCTTTGATATGTCGGCTCAACGCTTTTCTCTCCGACTCGTATAAAAGTTAGTCACTCCACGCTTAACCTCCTACTTATAAGCACGACTTTCTTTCAAGTCACATCTTCACGACCTCCCTGCATAATTCAGAAACTTTGCTTAATGTTTTTACTACCGTAATCGTTTTTATGTAATCAGCATAGCTAATGGTAAGCCGATTATATCTATATTCCATCAGATTGGTCCCAGCACTGAATCTTAGGAAACTCATCCCCTTATTTGCAATTTTCTCTCACTAAGCTCAAACTGGCTAAGTTTATATCGCGCGTAAAGTTCTTCGAGCGTAAAGCGACTCATTTCGGTCCACGGAGGTATGATACTAGATTTTGAGCGGGAAACAGGTGTCAGTGCCAAAATAACTTATGATTTAAAAAGAACGCCATCTGTTGACCGAAATGTTGTTCCCAGCCTCATTTTCGAAGAAAAATTTTCCAATGATGGCACCACTCCACAATCCGGCACTCTCGGTTAAGGTAGCTACATTCTCGTCTGTACATACCGTACGACAACCATGAGTGTTGTCCACTAGCATACCAGTTATTGTGGGTGGTTCATTTCGGCCAAAACTTCTTTTTAAAAAACGCACTGTTTGGGCTACACAGCACTCACTTTGGAAATAAGTTTTCAATATTTCCTAAAGTTCTTCGAGCGTAAAGCGACTCATTTCGGTCCACGGAGGTATGATACTAGATTTTGAGCGGGAAACAGGTGTCAGTGCCAAAATAACTTATGATTTAAAAAGAAATCATTACATGGCCCTCTCTTTACTGTTTCTAAGTATGTCTCGAAAGATATTATTAGTGCAAATTTCATAATTACTTTTCTTCCCATTTTATATATTACACTTGACAATTATAACAAGCCTAGGATTATTTTGAGCAGGACCTCCCTATCGGGAAAAAGAAGATAACTACCATGCATTTCGAATCATTCGGCAGAAGGTTAGAAGGCCTGATATATCCCATATGATATACTTTTTACAATGGCATGCATGACCGCAGTGGATGCAGTGGCTTGTGGATGCAGTGGCTTAGTGGTTAAGTGCGTTGGACCACTAAGCGAGAGATCGCCGGTTCAAATCCCGACCTGTACCACCTGAAAATTTTTATTCGCTGCCCCACCTCTTGCGAACGTCTGACAAACGTCCAAGAGTAAGAAATGTCTTGAGAAGCTTCTCAAAAATAAATTGCCGCTCGGAATCCGCATTAAACTGTAGGTCCCACCATTCGTGTCAAAAATATAACTTCGCACACCCAATGGTTGGAGAAGTTAGGCTTAAGGTCATGTATGTATATTTATTTTTTTATATTTATTTTATGCATGACCGCAAGGAAGAAAAAAACATCTTCCTCAAATCGTTGTTTCCAAGCGGCGTCGCTGTCCTTAATATATTTGTCAGATTGAGATGTTTGTGCCTGCATCATGGTTTTTGTTTGTATAATATGTTACTTGTGTCAGTTTGCTTGGGAGTTGGTTGGTGTGAGCTCGGATTTGAGCTAGCTGCATGCAAAATCCCGATCCCGACTATTTCTCTGTCAGTTGCTTCATCAGGCTTATAATGATTTAACTTCCCCACCTTTCCCTTGTTTAAAGAATGTATGCTACGAAGGCTCGCAGTGTGACTTAATCGCCGATTTCCCTTTCTAAGAAAATTTTAATTGATTTCCCAGGAATGCAAACCTACGCACCGAGTTAATCCGTCTCATGTATGTGTCATCCTATTCGGCGTTGGCGCCCTGTGAGATTCGAGTGCATAAAAATACATTTCCTCTCTGTCGATACAAGATTTCTAATTGGCTGCCTGGGGCTGGCATAAGTATCGAAAGTACCGCTATGTACAGAGACGCTCTTTGATATGTCGACTCAACGCTTTTCTCTCCGACTCGTATAAAAGTTAGTCACTCCACGCTTAACCTCCTACTTATAAGCACGACTTTCTTTCAAGTCACATCTTCACGACCTCCCTGCATAATTCAGAAACTTTGCTTAATGTTTTTACTACCGTAATCGTTTTTATGTAATCAGCATAGCTAATGGTAAGCCGATTATATCTATGTATATTCCATCAGATTGGTCCCAGCACTGAATCTTAGGAAACTCATCCCCTTATTTGCAATTTTCTCTCACTAAGCTCAAACTTTATAGTTCCTCCTAACCATTGACCTGATACATATATTTTTTTTTATATAATTTGCACGTGCAAAAGGGATTGTTAGCACCCTTATAATGTTTTAGTAATACAGCGCGGGCATTAAGGAAATGAGGGATTAGAAGAAAGGATGAGAAACGGATGCACATTGATTTTAAATGTTTGTAAGTTGTAATGGTCAGGAAAAACAGAGTGAGGTAGAGCATTCCACATTCGTGTTGTAAGCACAGATGAGGAATTAACCAGATAGTCAACTCTGCAATCCCCTATCACTTTCAACCCGCAAAAAATATTTAATAGCAGCCGCAAAATCCTCTCTCAGTTTTCCCATCTGTGAATACGTGTGAGCCAGACACATGAAGTTAGATCTAATTTACTAGGTTACCCGCCAAAAATAATTGTGGGGAGTTTTGCAATATATCCAAATCGCAACAACAAAACAGCTGGTCACGGCGGATGTATTGGGAAATAGGAAATTCTGCGAAGTGTTGAGTTTATGTGATTCAACTTTTTATTTTATTTTAATATAAATGTTTATAAAGAAGCAAAAAATTAGTTACCCAATAAAGTTGTTACAATTTAGTTGGAATATTTTTTGCGGTTATAAGAAATAGTTCTCTATTTTTTATCTGCCTAAAAATAAACATTCTTGGGTTTTTGTACTTTTCCATTTTGGTTAATAAAATGATAAATATTACTAAATTAGTAATGTTTGGGTGTAAAATATTTGTAGTAAATAGTTTGCAATGGTTTTTTATATATATACATATTAAATTCTTTGATTGTTTTATTATTTATTTATTATTTGATTGTTTTTATTCAACATATGAAAGTTTAATGAATATATGTATATATTCGGGTTCCGTGCATGGATAAAAAAAAATGTGAAAAAGAAGTATTTGTAATCCTCTTTAAATTATGTTGTGTTACAAGATTTGTACGTTTAGTCAATCAATTTTCTTAGCTGTTTCTTTTCTAAGGCGGTTTTGAAATTTTTTATATAATTTAATATGCTTTATTTTAAAATTTAAAGTAAGCGATAGACGGAAGAACGAGAAAAAAAGGTAGCTGGAATGCACTGCATAAATATATTGGGGGTGCATTTTTTTATCGAAAATGCTTGGTAGTTGAGTACATCACGAAAATGTTTGGTATTTACTTACTTATTATATATTAGTCACGTTAATCAATATTATTTTGATTATTTTTCATTAAAAATTAGAATAAATTAGTTAAAACACAGCTTTATTCTTAATATTATAATATTTTATTATGTTCTTAGTTGTGTGGTAAGTATGTTTTTATCAATCCATATTCACCGCATAATGACCATGTTTATTTTACACACCCAAATTGTGAGTTGTAATCTGCTGAAACGTAAAAGTCCATATAAGTGCAAATTATGTGGGGCTTATCAGTTCGACTTAGCTTGTAGGCAACGTGAGAGATTCGCTCTCGAGTTGACTATCTGGTTAATTCCTCATCTGTGGTTGTACGGCAGAGGAACGAATCTTTAAATTTCGCAGTTCGACCAAATCTATGCTTTAGGGTGAACTGATGAGCATTCCTGGCATGGCGGGTATTACGGTTGAAGTGTTGAAGGGGAGGAATGCAACTGCTATTTCGCTTAAGCACTTGTGATGGTAGTATCGTTAAAACAAAAATAGGCAGGAGACATTGCGACGATGACTAAGAGGGTCAAGCGAATTCGCAATATCTTGGTCGCCAATAAGTTTTATCGCACGTTTTTGAATTCTGGCAAGTAGCTCCAAATATGTAATTGGCGCCCCGGACCAGATATGAGCGTTGTACTCAAGTCTTGGGCGAATATACGCCTTGTAAATTCTAGCCAGATCAGAAGGGGTAAAATATTTCTTGCATCGCTTTAGAAGCCTAGACACTTCGAGGCGTTCTTGGCGATGTGGTCATTCCAACAGGGGTTGTCATTAACGCACATACCGAGGATGGAAAGCCTTTCAGTTTTAGTGATGCAATTGCCATTCATGGATAAAGTCAGAGTATTGGGGTTTCGCTTCAATGACAGAAGACAGCGTTGTGTTTTGGAAGCATTGAATTCCACTCTGTTGGCTTTACCCCATTTAAGTATGCTGTCAAGATCGGAATTTAACGAGCTTAACATACGTTGCCGTTGCAGTTCAACGCCCGAAGATGAGGGGCGTTGCCCAGGAAACGAATTTATATAGCTGTCATCGGCGAAGGAATGAATAGGATTAGAAGTAACAGAGAGTAGATCATTTATAAAAATGAGAAAGAGAGTCGGAGACAAAACGGAGCCTTGAGGAACACCAGCAATACATTATCAACTTATATTGAACCATTTCTTTTGCTGCTAATAAATTTAATTCCCTTAAGGTCGAAATTTAATATAACAATTTAATTTTTATATTTCTCTAGGATTACCATCATGACTTTGCTTGGGACAATATTCTTTGCAGCGACATTCAATCAAGCCCATGCGGTTCGATCTAGCTCAGCCAAAAGATCAGATGTGTATATTGCGGGCTTCTTTCCTTATGGCGATGGAGTTGAAAACTCTGATACGGGTCGAGGAGTTATGCCAAGCGTTAAGCTAGCACTTTCTCATGTGAACGAGCATCCAAGGATTCTAACAAACTACCGTCTGCATATGTGGTGGAATGACACTGAGGTTTGCATTTACATCAAAAAATAAATTTAATTTTTTTCAAAAAATAAACTCTTTAGTGTAATGCCGCTGTTGGAGTAAAATCTTTTTTCGACATGATGCACTCTGGACCACATAAATTGATGCTTTTTGGAGCCGCATGCACCCATGTAACAGATCCAATTGCTAAAGCTAGCAAACACTGGCACCTTACCCAATTGTCTTACGCTGATACGCACCCAATGTTCACAAAGGACGCATTTCCGAATTTCTTTAGGGTTGTTCCATCAGAGAATGCCTTCAATGCACCTCGGCTGGCACTGCTTAAGGAGTTTAATTGGACACGGGTCGGAACCATTTATCAAAACGAACCAAGATACTCACTGCCCCACAATCATATGGTTGCCGATCTGGATGCAATGGGATGTGATGTTGTCGAGACGCAGAGTTTTGTCAATGATGTAAATGAGTCGCTTAGAAAGCTTCGCGACAAGGATGTACGAATAATTTTGGGTAACTTTAATGAGCAATTCGCCAGGAAAGTCTTTTGTGAAGCATATAAGTACGGGTAACGTTAGATATTTTGGCAAATTAACATTTAAATTTACTATTTTTAGACTTGAAATGTATGGAAGATCCTATCAGTGGCTAATAATGGCAACCTATTCGACGGATTGGTGGAACTCAACTTTAGACAGTGAATGTTCGGTTGAAGAGATCACCTCGGCTATGGAAGGAACGATTCTCGTGGATTTGCTGCCGCTGTCTACCAGTGGAGATATAACTATAGCTGGAATAGTCAGTATTTATTGTATCTTCTACATGCATCCTTTTTAAGAGATTTCTTCTTAAAGACTGCAGATGAATATCTATCTGAATACGATAGCCTGCGAGGGAGTGAATATTCCAGATTCCATGGTTACACCTATGATGGAATATGGGCTGCCGCATTAGCTATTCAATATGTGGCTCAACGACGAGACGATTTTCTATCTCAATTCGATTACAGGGTTAAAGATTGGGAAAGTGTTTTCTTAGAGGCATTGCGAAACACAAGCTTCGAAGGAGTTACCGTAAGATTGAAATTGAACTCAGTATATATCTTTTATAACTTATTTATTTATTAAGGGACCAGTTCGCTTTTACAATAACGAACGCAAGGCCAACATTTTGATTAAGCAGTTCCAATTGGGCGAAGAGCAAAAAATAGGTGAATACCACTCGCAACTAAGTCATTTGGATTTGACTATGGGCAAATCCGTTCGTTGGGTAAGTGAATTGTTGACGCCCGAACAGAATATATCAAATTTGATTGCAGTCATTGTGACCTTTTAGAGGGGCGGCATAATAACATCGAAACTTTAAACAAATTTTATTGCAGGTTGGCAAAACTCCTCCAAAAGACCGAACACTAATCTACATCGAGCACAGTCAAGTTAACATCACTATTTACGTTGTATCGGCTAGCGCTTCCGTCGTTGGTATTATCATAGCATTTGTCTTTCTTGCATTCAACATCAAATATCGCAATCAAAGGTAAGAGACAAATGGACTTGAAAACTAAAAATGATAAGCTTCTCAAATGATTTTTCTGTTCAAAAAGGTACATCAAAATGTCAAGCCCCCACCTTAATAACCTGATTATTATTGGATGTATGCTTACATATTTGAGCGTCGTCTTCCTGGGATTAGATACAACTTTAAGTAGCATTGGAGCCTTCCCATATATTTGTACTGCCCGAGCTTGGCTCCTAATGGCAGGCTTTAGCTTGGCATTTGGTGCAATGTTCTCGAAAACCTGGCGTGTTCATTCGATATTCACCGACTTAAAACTAAATAAAAAAGTCATTAAAGATTATCAACTTTTCATGGTTGTTGGTATTTTAATTTTTCTTGATGTGGCCATCATCACGACATGGCAGGTAGCTGATCCGTTTTACCGGGATACTAAGCAATTGGAGCCAAGAGTAAGATGAAATATGCTCGGTAAATATTAAGCAATTTATGTAATTTATTGTTATATTATCTTGAAGCATCATGAAGTTCTCGAAGACGTTTTAGTGATACCGGAAAATGAATACTGCCAATCAGAACATATAACTATATTTGTTGGAATTATCTATGCTTACAAGGGTCTGTTACTGGTAAGAACTGTTCACACATAAATTGCACTATCTTATGTACATCTTTTTTGTAGGTTTTTGGTGCCTTTTTGGCCTGGGAAACTCGGCACGTTTCAATTCCAGCGCTGAATGATTCCAAGCACATTGGCTTCTCCGTTTATAATGTCTTCATTACGTGCATAGCTGGTGCTGCCATATCCTTAGTGTTATCCGATCGCAAGGATTTAGTTTTTGTTTTGCTCTCATTTTTTATAATTTTTTGTACGACAGCAACGTTGTGTTTGGTGTTCGTACCGAAAGTAAGACTGGTAGTAAGGAGGTTTTGTAGTTTTAGCTGTTCAGTGTTTTGCAATTCATTTTAATGGTGTTCTGTCCGATGTCAATTCTATAACATCCAAACTCTTTTCTTCTTCATTCAAAATTTAGAGTTTTCATATCTATCCCAAAGCTTAATGTGGTCTAATGGTGGCTGATTTTTGAACTAACTATTGTTTTTTTATCTGTATTCCACAAGCTCGTCGAATTGAAACGAAATCCCCAAGGAGTTGTTGATAAGCGAGTGAGGGCAACTCTTAGACCAATGTCAAAAAATCGTCGTGATTCTTCGGTGTGTGAACTAGAACAAAGGCTTAGAGACGTAAAGAATACGAATTGTCGCTTTAGAAAGGCTCTAGTAGAAAAAGAAGCTGAATTGCAAGCTTTGATTCGTAAGCTCGGACCCGAGGCACGGAAGTGGATTGATGGCGTTACCTGTACAGGTGATACCGAACCAATTTTATCAGATTCAGCTAGGTTATCAGCGCCACCTGTGAGAAGAGAAATGCCAAGTACAACTGGTAAATAATCTGGATAAAATTTTTTAGAAAATCCATATACACTTTTTCTCTTATCATAGAAATAACTGAGTTAACTTCAGTGGATAGCGTTACCTCTACGCACGTGGAAATGGATAGTGCAGTGATTTCCGTCTCGTCAACTACGGTAGCTCCATCACTACCCCCGTGAGAACACTTTAAAATTGTTGAATAAGGCGCTTTAAAACAAATGCTAAATACAAATTTCAGAAAGAAGAAGATTCAAGCTGTTACCCCCTTGAAAGAAACTGCCCCGATTCAGCAACCGCTGCAGGTTGTCCTCAGTACTCAACAGAATACCAAGCCCGAAGAAAATGTTCTTCATCAGCGAACTACAGCCATGGAGAAAAGAAATTCGGTATCAGCTCAAACTGATGCAAACATTGGCGCTATAACCACGGCCAAGAAGCAGGAATACAACAACATAAAGCGAGAAGAATCAGGCCTTAGAGAACGTAGGCAATCGACTAACCTATCGACTTCAGATTCAACAAAGGATGTCCGCGTTAGTAATCGTTTTGACATAAAATATTTAATTCTTGATAGCAACAAACAGGCAGAATTTACATGCGCTTTATACAACCATATATACACATACATACAAATGCACATATTTCTAGCAATAATAAAACAGCTACATTCGGCAAATCCGTTGAACCAATAACTGAACTGGCTCCTAACCAGAGGAGAGTCTCTGACTGTCATAAAGCAGCCTTCCATCAGATGCTTGCTGATAGTAAATATGCTGGCAAACTGCACGTTTTTTCCAGTGTCACGCGACAAAGTTCGGTTCGGAATCCCAAATTCGGCCATCGCCATGCAGAGCTCCTGACGATAAATGCTATCATATGCGTCTCATCCATTTTTTTGGACGTTTTAAGGAACAATTTTTTAAGTGTGAAAATTTGATCTATTGTCGATTTACCCGACCAGCAGCCACACTGAAATGTGTTACAAAACGTTTTGTGTCACTAATACAGTTCGTTGGATATTAGATATGATTTTATATGCGACATTGCCTCAATAGTTCATGGTAATGGGGAATTGTTTCTTCCTCCCATACTTGGTGGATGATTTGGTGCTTGCACTCTAATAAAACATCACCACCATATTTATAGAGTTCCGCAAGCAGGCCACCAGAACCAGTGGACCTCTTCTAAACTGGAAGGTGGAATTTCTTCTTCATTGACTGGATGCGGGTTCTTTTTTTTTGCCTACACTCTCCCTACATAAGAAGCTGCTGCCAATGCTGCTTAAACACCTCTACAATTCCCTGCGCTTTGGTGACTAGATTTCCATCACAGTTTCCGGACTTGAAACCAGTCGCCAGCTGCTTGGCTTTCTCGTCCTTTAGGTCCTGTATGGGCCGTTTACGCCTAATATTTTTATTTTATTTTTATGTCCCCTTAGCCAAAGAAACGCAAAGTTTCTTCTCCTGGCTTGATATTCTTTCCACACTGCTCTTGTTTTGCGCTGCACCGATTGTATTCCATCACCATTTTCCGGTGGACTCATCATGTCGGCTTTCCGACAATGCAGCGTTTCCTTTAGTAAAACATGGATTTGTCACCCAATCGTATACACGACAATGATTAGGCCAATCTTATGAAATGTATTGGTTATTTATTGGTGGAATAAGCTTCTTTAAATATGTCGTTGCTAGTTTCACTAAACTGCCAATTCTCAGATTGATTGGGACCTAGCAAACCTGGCTCTGCTCTGATGTTTTTAAATGATATTTTTAAAATGGAAGCAATCTTAAAAAAAACAATATAAAGTTGTTTTTGGTACAACTTCCAGTAGAGTATCGATGACACTGCGCGAAAACGATCCTACGACCCCTGTCTGATTGATATTCTATTTGATGCATTGATACCGGAACTTAGGCTGTGTAAAAATGTTAAAGTCGACTTTTTCTAAGTTCAAGAATGATTTTTGCCAGGATCTGAGCTAGGTGAAAGATGTAATCAAATCTGGTTGGATGGTTCCAAAACATGCCACGATTCAGATGCTGGTACTTTCGTTGAATGTGATAACTTCAGGCTTTTCCCCTTTTTAGGTATACGGGAAGACCAAAAATTACAACATCGGTGATTAAGTACTAACTATTAAAATAAAGTATAAAAGTTAGCACAAGATTTATATTTAGTTTATAAATTGAACAAGTTTCCAGACATACTACACAAGATTATAATGCTCTTCCTGCTACCTTCATCAACGAAAAATGTAATGAAAAGACCACTATCACCACAGTTAATAAGAATAGTTGGAAAAATCATCAAAGATTTCCTTCTTGGCAGTAGGAAAGAAGAAGAGCCGATTTTAACACTTTGATATTCCAAAAGAAGACCGCAGAAATCAGAGTTTGCTTCGCCTATAGATCGCTGTACACTTAAACAAAAAACTCCAGTTCATTCATATTTGCCACTCATAAATGATCGTTTTGAAAACGTTCTGCAACTATCCCATTTTGTTTTAAATATACTTCTTAGATTCTTTTATAGCCGCGTTCTAATAGTTTTTGATTTTATTAATAAAACAGTCTCTAACTAGAACTGCTGTCGTTTGGCCATACATAGTTGTTATCATTTGTATACAATGACGCACTAGTTCACATTTGTTTTTATTCACATTTGAGTTTATAGTGAAATAACTGGATATATAGCTTCATACATTTTTTTTATAGGAAAATGGCAGTCAAACACCCACGGCGAAACCAAAACATAATCAGAATCATCGAAACTCCTCAACAAATATCCTCTCAACATCGAGCACAGATCTAAACAACGTTTGCCCTCATGGACCACATGTGAAGGCGAATAATGTATCCAAAAGTTTGTCACTTACCTCAGGAGTACACAAACAAAGCTCTAAAAAAATATTTTTTTCTTTTCAGCACCGGTTGAAAATAGACGCGTCAGCATGGGTGCCGGTCTTAAGTCTGGTTTCGTTGTCTCACAAAGTGATCTTTGGGATACGCACACCTTATCGCATGCTAAGCAACATTCACGACAGTCACCACGAAACTACCCCAACCCTCAACGCTGTACAGAACATAGCCATATTGTTCCATATGACCAGACTACATCACCAATTCAACGATCCGTATCTGAGAAAAATCGCAATAAGCATCGACATAAGCCACAGAAAGGTACCGTGTGTCAGAGTGAAACTGACAGTGAACGTGAGAAGGAGCCAACTCCACCGGCAACACAATGCGTACAACAAAGAAAATTGGTAAAGACCATTCAGCATGCCGCCCATCATCATTCTTCACCTAATGTTGCTCCCGACAAACGTAAGCATCGCATCAAGGCCGAATCTTCAATGTATGGCGCCAGTTCGGAGTCCGAGCTGCTTGATGGTGAAACGGCTATTTTGCCGATTTTCAGGAAACTACTTACGGAAAAACAACCGAATTATAGAGGACGCAGTGTGGTTGGTCAGAGTTGCCCAAATATATCCATCAAATGTGATATAGTTGAGTATTTGTAAGGGGAATGGAATTACTGAATAGAATAGGGTTTGTAGAGCCTTATCGAGAAGAATTACTAAGGTCGATGTGGTGTATGTGTTAACTAAAAGAAGCAATTTGCAAATGCAATAAATAAATCAATTTGAACTTAATGATATTTTATTTTTTTCATATTCGTTTGATGTTTAAAACAGTGAGATTGATATAAAGAAAGTGTTTAAAAAAGTTAAAATTGAAAATAGACGCGGCTAAATATTTTGCCCAATAACAGATGGGTATCGCAATTGTAATAACAACTATTAATAGCATTTGTGTGCAATAAGCAGGTGCGTATTGAATTTTAAGTCAAAACTGAATTTCTCTTCTTTCCAGGAGAGGAACTGTCATTTTAGTACCAAACGAACAGTTTCAGAAGAGTCCGAAAGTCTTCCGGATTACCAAACGAAAACGACATTAGTATCTATCTACCCCGTTATATGCAAAAACAATTACTCGAAACAGTTCGACTGCAGCAAAACATAAATATTTGTTGGGTAGATATTACTTTCACCTGGTGATTGTTTCAGTGTATTTAAAAATTTTCAAAATTATGGATCCGTTCATAATTCATACAAATTCGTTATAATTGGTACGAATTCTTACGAATTTTTTCTGGATCCATAGCTGCACTTGCTTTGTTAATAAGCAACTTTGAAAAAGTTGTTCCATATATTAATAATTAGGAACATTTAACATTTACAAATTATAATGTATCTGTAGTAGAATTCGACTGTTGGTATTAAATTAACAATTTCTTCGTGTTTATTAACATTCACGAATATTTAAAAAAACGGCTGCCATACTTGAAAATTTACTAGGTTAAAACTAGTATGATACAATTTATCCCCACCGCAGCCATTTTGAGTCTTCACAATTCTTAGGAAAAACATAAGGAAAGGCTACAGTCCGCTTGGGGCGAACAGTATGATAACCTATCCTTATCCCTATGTACCCCAAAGAAAAAAAGCATTAGGAAGATGATGGATAGCATTTTATTTCATTCTATGAAATTTATAGAAAAAAAATTATTTTTTTTTTCAAAAAACGCCCTCAAAAAGTGGGCGTGGCCAAAAACTTTGTATGGGCGATATATTGAGAAAATTATTGGCATAATATATTGTTAAACATTTTTTTCGATTTCTATGAAAATTTTCGAAGAAAACAGCATTTTAGTGAAAAACGCCCACAAAAAGTAGGCGTGGCAAAAAACTTTATATGACAAATTAATAAAGGTGGGCAGTATCTACATATCTTGTGAAGGTTGTACAACTTTATCTCTCTAACTTAAGCCTTAAAACGGTTTTTTCTAAATTGTGGGCGTGGCAGTGGGCGTATTTTGAAAATTTTAACACTTTACCATTTCGGAACCCTAGGGAGTATATGTTCCAAATTTCAGCTTCCTAGCGTAATTTTAAAGGCCTCAAAAGTTGATACGGACGGACGGACGGACATTGCTAAATAGTCTTAGATTTTGGTCCTGATCATAAATATATATACTTTTAGGGGTCTGTGACGAATATTAAGAGGTGTTACAAACTATGTGTCAAAATTAATATACCCTTAGGATAGGGTATAAAAATAAGGGAACAGACCTTATGTGGCGCTTTATCAGGGGTTCATAAAATGTTATTAGTTATCAACGGTATCTTGTATTACATATATGAAAAATTATCAAGACGACGTATCTCATACAAATGTTCGTACTGAAAATATTTGTATCGCGGGTTCTAACATTTCTACCCGCTCTCACATCTTTTGCTATTGTTTTGCTTTATCAAGAACTTTTTAATCCTTTCCTAATATAATTCATAATTCATAAACCAGTCCAACGATATACAACGCACACAGCGACACAGTCATCCACGCGATATCACGGCGAGCGACGGAGGAGACATCTCCTTATCCCCGATTATCCTGTTTTTGATGAACGACAATGAGGATCGACGACAGGAACATTGTACAGAAAAAAGCTTTGCTCAATTATTTCTCACTCAATTATTTTGGATTCGAGGTAAATCCTATATGTATGATATAGTCCAGGTGGACCTGGACCTGAGCTTCTACCAATGAGCCTCTCCAATTAGCGTTTTTGGCTAACTGCCACCATTTGCGCACTGGATGTTGGTTGAGGACCATTCCACTTGTGCGCGCCACAGTCCGACAAAGTCCCTTAATGGTATGTATAACCTTTACAATGATAAATTTTAGAAATCGGTCAGTTTAGAAACCTCGTTCCAGAGGTCAGTGATGATGATGTCCGGTATGGTAAAACCATTTCTGTAGACTGCTAAAAGGCAAAAACGACAAAAATTCCGCTGTCAGACCATTCAAAATGATGACCCAAGTCAAGAATTCCGACCACCCAAGCAAAGTGAAGTGAGGATGGCAATATCTAAACGTAAGTCCAACAAGGCTGCTGGGCTGGAGGATCTTGAAGATGACTTGTTAGAGAGCATACGTCAACCCATTTCCAAGATTTGATCGGAAGGAAGTATGCAAGATAAATAAAAGCCCAGCATCGTTTGCCCGGTTGACAAGAAAAAGGCACTTTTAACTGCGCCAACTATAGAAGTATTAGTCTCCCAAACATAGCTAATAATGTCTGCCGTATTGTGGGAAACGACTGAAACCATTTGAATTACAATTTAAACTCTATCAGTGTGGTTTTAGGGCCGGTAAGTACACAATTGACCATTCGGTAACGGTCTTACCAAGACCTTTGATGTCAAAAAAGGATTAAGGCAAGGCGACACGCCTTCATGTGACATCATACATTCTTGAAAGAATTTTGCAAAATTTACAAAAGTAAGTTTTAGATAGACCGAATGAACACCATCGTTCCAGCCTGCTTAATCTTCGACTCTATTCGTCAAAGTATAGACTTGCATTTATTATCACAGCTCCCCATTTTAGACGATTTCGCTATATGTATTTCGTTTTTTAGCCATAAATTGGGAAAATATAAAGTCTCTTTAATAGAGATCCAATAAATACCCTAATAGCGTTATGAGTTTAATTATTTTATAAATTACTCACTTCACAGGCAAAAATATAAAAAAAAATATTGGTGGTAACACCTGTAAGAACGCAATTAATGTTTTAATGAATAGAAAAAAATTATTTCATAGAAGGGCTCCACTTCTATTTAATATTTTGTGTTTATTTCATCGAAATATATAAAGTTTTGGCACTGACATATCGTATAATTCTTTTATTTCCAATTCGTGAATTATGAACACTCTTTACATTATTGAACGAAAAGTGGCTTAAAGATTCCAATAACATGGAAGGCAAATGTAATTTTCTTAAAAACGTGTTGATAATACAGAAACAGACCAAAATCGTTACAGATCGATAGAAAATCGATTTAATTTAAATTTAAGAAAATTGATCAATTATCATCCACCAATTTTTAATTTACGTTAACCCTTTTAGAAATATAAGCATTTTTCCAAAGTTGCGATGCTTAAAACTTTTTTTAAGACAACTAAATATGCAGCATTATTGGTCTCCACCCGAAGTGTCTAAAATATCAAACCTGACCACAATTGTAGAGTCGTATTATTATTAGTGCTTATCTAACCATTTCTATGATAGAGCAACAGATAGATAGATAGATTTGTTAACCCAAAATCTATAAATACGAACTTTGAAGAAAATTCATATTTTTGGACTTGGCTATAGTCGTAATATTATACCTCATTCAAAGTTTGAGATCAAAATTTAAGCAGGATTGCAATAAATTTTTCTTTAGTATATTTTCTAAATTTAACGAAAAAGTTAAAAATATATATTAAAAAAAAATACTTGTCTTACACATGAAACATAGTTTATTTATCACAGTTAAATTTGCATAATATAAATTATATCATTTAAGTAATTCACTGTTATGTCATTACCACAATAAACACTTACGTATATATATTATTCATTAATTATTATTTTATCACCAAATAACTAAATACTTGTTTCATTCAAGGATACAACGTTTATATGAAATTAAAGGGTCAACCATATTAGACTTAACCTTATGTCAAAATTAAACGAAAAGCTCAATGAATTTCTCTCAAACGCTAATGAACTTAAGCAAAATTACTCAAATCAAGCAAACTGTCAAAAAATTATATTCTATCAAAGGAATAATGTGGAAAATTAACAGATAAACTGTTTTTTACAATGCTTTACAAAGTTACTATATAAAATGATGTAAAGTATATATAAAGAAATAAGTTTTTGATTTTTTCCTGTAAGTGTCAATTGTCATATTGAAAAAAACATTTCTTTTTGTTGACAAAAATTTGAAATTGAGCATAATGGTCATGCTGTTCTGTTTACGAGTATTTAGATATTTCATTAGCTTAATCTCCTGAAAGTCTATTATGGTTGGCCCTTAACAGTTTTTGTATTTTTTTTTACTTAAAAGTTAACACATATATTTCAGCACAATATCGTAGCGGCTTTATTTAAAACATAATTTAAGTAGATAAAATTACTTTTTTACTTTTGCATTTTTCTGAGCTAATCAATTAATGTTAAAATTTATTTTATATTAAAATATGTAATACATATTACTATAGATCATGGTTAATTTGTAAACATCAACATATTAACGTAACCTAATAACTATTTGAATATAATTTCTTTACCTATTTAATTATTTGTTTTTTTTTTTTGCAAATTCACATAAAACCTTGTTTAAATTTGTAACAAACACACGGTATACACTTTGTAATATATTTTCTTACAAACCAGCAATCTAAAACAATTTTATAACCTGAATTTTTGTTTAAATTAATTTCTATTATTAGTCATTTTCATCTGAATATAAAACAGTAAAAAATATTTATAGGTTAGTGCAATTTACTTATTAAGTTTTTTTTTAATTATTATTCTCCCCTTTGCATAAAGGTTTTGTCCACCTACGTCTATTTTATTATTATATTTCTACGCAAAGGAAGTAAACTTAGATTAAGTTGTTCCTATACTTTATATGTGGGATCATCGGAAAGAACCACCGTTATAGCACTACCTGCAGACGGACTCTGATAATCTTTACAGTTACTTGCTGATGCAGTTCGAATGAATGCTCTATCCAAATCAATTGGTGGACGGGAACACTCCGACATGGGTTTTATAAGTGAATTCGATGTCAAAGAATCTAGTTCGTGAGATTCAGAATTAAGTAGATCGCCGACTGCGGAACTCGATGGTGTCAGCAGTTGTTCACTGGCAATTGCTTGACTGGGTTTTCTATTAAACCAAAAAAAAAAAAAAAAAACATCGTCACAAAGTCGCTACTATTGAAAACACAACTTACCGTTCATAGTATCCGATGCCACTTTTTGTTTGCCTCTTCTTGAACTTCGGCATGTGAAACTGCATAAAACCATATTGCGGCCCAATCAAATTCAATAGGCTAATCAAAAAGAATGTTGCAAAGAACCAACTAACTGTCATCACAATGACCAAGAAAGCTCCTATTTGTATGTACGCCAGTATATCCGATGGCAACATAAGTCCTCCAGCAAAGGCTGTTGTTAGGGCAGCCATCGCAGTTGGTCCTACCAATCTAGTCAGGGCGAAACGGGTTGCCGCATCCCTTTCTTTAGCAGCTGACAATCGATAATGTATACCATAGTGAAGACTGAAGTCTACAGCCAATCCAATAGCGGTACTAACTGATACACTTTCCAAAATATTCAACTTCCAACCGAGTAAAATTAGTATGGCCACAGTTGTGAATATTGTCAATGTGACTGTTATCACTGCGTAGATACTAATTAAAACATTAAGCGTGACAAACATAAGTACTATTAAGCAAGCACCCATTGACAAGGCAATCGCGACAACAGTTCCCTTCGTAAGAGTGTCTTGCAAGTCATAAAAATCCAGTTCACTAATGAACCATCCTCCTTGCATTTCAGGAGGTGCAGTCTTTAGCTCAGCATCAAACCACTCTTGCACCGTACTAACGAATTGCTTCACAGTTGTGTAAGACATGGAATAAGAAACATTACTTTCGAACTCAATAACAAGGGCTTTTACGATTGGCGGTAGCTGTGTAGAATTTTCATTATGCTGTTGATTATCGGGCGGTGCTATGAATTTCGGTCCGGCCACACCAGGTATAAAGAATTGTCTTGGCGTTGCGTAGAGTGATGATATACTTAATGGCAGACAATACTCGAATATTTCTGGAGCAAAGGGAAATTTCGAAGTATCACAACAGGGTGTTCTGTCTGTTCCATCCATGGCATCAACACACCTAAAAGAAGCACATACAATTATAACTACGTCGCGCATTTTTTTTATTTACTTACATCCGGCTCATGAAGGAGATAAAATTCTCGATAAAGCAATTTGGCAAAAGCATGCCCAATGTGAGCTGATAGAAGGGTTGCTGCTTGATGCGTTTACAAAATTCAAGCAGCCATTGTTGTGATGCTATCGATGATACATTAAAATTATTGTCCAAGTGTAGTTTCCCATGCGAGTATGGATCTGAGTAGTCACCATCGTCTATTGGAATAATTCCCCACACAAACCTCATCGGTAGCTTATCTATGGACTGGCAGAAGGAAAGGTGAAAATATTTAAAACTAAGGACTTATTGGTTAAGGACTTACTGGAACCAATTTTTCGAACCAGAATTCGTTTTTAAACTTGGCGTCATACAACTCGAATGGGTGTGAACTAATAAACAGTTGAAAATTGGAAGATTCAGGCAGCTGAATGCCAGGATAAAATAAAACAATAATTGTGCTACAAATTCCAATAGCACCTGAGGAAAACAAAATCATATTAAAATATGATAATGACACATAACATCACAATTAAAGTCTTACTAAAGCAAATCACCCACAAAACAGGGCATTTGAGAACAGCGCTGATGATGAACTCCTCGATGCAAGTACACGCTCGATTAATTGACTTGTTGATCTTTTGGAGAATTGTTTGTGAAATAAACTTTCCACAGTCACAGGAGATGCGTTCCATTATAGAAACGGATGCTGGCAACCAGGTCACCATTAACAAAAAATTACAAATTACAACTGTTCCAGAAAATATACTAAAAATAAATAGATTATTACTTTGCGACTCTGTACACTAGCTCTGTAAGTTTAAGCTTACCCAAAACACTTGATTGACGTAATAGAACTAAAGTAAGACGTATAGAAAGCTCCAGCAGTTGTCAGCGATGTTACAAACATCGACAATGCCGAATGACGGAGTGTTGACGCCATCAAATACTCTAAGGTTTCCGTATATTCTGCATCTAGCACAGATATGCTCTGCGAGTTGACGCTGGAAGATTTTGTTGTGCGTTCTGCCAAAATGCAACGCCATATCTTAGTAAAAATAAATGCATCATCGGCACCTATTCCTACAGAGCAATCAATTGAGGAATCACAAACAGTCTAAAATGTTACAACTTACCAATAATCACAACCACAGCAAGTAGATTCATAAATGGGAAGAAAGTCATTTCGAATACTTGTGTATATATAAAATAAGCTAATCCTAGAGAAAACATCACTGCAATGCATGTCATTGCAGTCACAAACATTGACCACGTATACAACCACATGCAGACCATGACAAAGAAACCACCCAACGCTACTAGCCAACAATCGGAGAGTAGACTTTCATCGAAAAGAGTATTTTTGAGCCCCAATTCCATAGCCGCTACTTGAACGAGCTCATTTTTTAATTCACTGAAACAAAAAAAAGTTTGTATGTTTTTATAAAATATTTTCGCTGCGAATTTCATGTTTAGAATTTAAATAAAAATGAATTCGGATTGTGAAAAACGCTTCTATGAAACGACATATGGAAAATCGTTTTACCCAAGGCCAATAGACATATTTGTCCGCAAGGCACCACATATTCCCGAAACTGATCCAACCGTCACACCTGGACATTTTGCCAATAATATTCAAGTTAATGGCGTGCCTATCGAGAGCAAAACATGGGAAAATCCATGTCGCCCTGAGGAATACGTTGTATTCTTGAAAAGATTAGAACAATCCAATCCAGATATTTTTAAGAAATTTTACAAGCATCACAATGTAGATTTTAACACAGTGGAGCGTTTCAAACGAGACTCTAACCTAACAACGTATCAAGTAAATTATTCTCCAGAGGAATATATATCAAGGAGAGACGGACTCAAGTGGCCGCGCACCAAATTGGATACTTCTAAATGCAAGTACTACGAAACAACTTACAAGACGTATTACAACAGAATTGACGAGATAAATGAAATGCGTAGCCTTGCACAACCTGTTACGTGGCAGCATGATGTACAAGTGTTGAAGAATGAATTGCGCAACATTAACAAAACACCACAATCGAATTATTTTATAAACTATTGCGCCATAATTGCTCCGAAAATGAAAAATCTACTCAAGGCTGGAAAAGTATGGCAGTCTCCATTAGATCGATACAGTTTGAGGAAAATTTAAAATGAAATTAAAATCTGATATTTACCAATTTTGCAAATACTTACGTTTCGTCCCAATGATGAAAGAGTGAAATGATTTTAGTTGTCTGTGCGACAGGAACAAATATCATAGCATACTTAAGAAATACATTAGATTCCTGCAATAAGAAAATCCCAATTGACTAATAACGAACAAGAAATTCTTACACTTAATTTGTACTCACATTAATCTTAATAAAATTTAAATCAGTCAAAAAATGTAAAATGTTGAAAACCGCATTGTGACGGGTGCACTCAAGTGGTGCATAGCACCTACCCTCGCCACAGTCATAGCTAAGTTTGAGGCTATGATAATACTCGTGGCAAGTTATAAGAATGTTTTGCACAGATGCAACATCCTCATGCTAAGGACAAAATAACCGAAGAGTCATCAATGAACTTTGATGTTGTATTTCAGCAAAAACTTACTGTTAAATCAAAGCATGAAGTCTTATTGGCAAGCAAGGTAACATAGTTTGGAATCGACCATGGACGGCAACAATTATCCGTAAGCATTTCTTTCTGACAAAAGTCAGTATAGCCCTCCACGGCGACTATTTGCTGTTCTAGTTGACACATCGCCAGTAGGGCATTGACATCGAACATTGAATCCGTTGAATTAGGACCGATCCTCTCCACAACAAAGTGAGAGAATTCTTTATCTGAAGAATGTAAGGCCCAATCATGACATGTACATATTTTTAGGTAAACCTGTTCTTACTTGGTGATTCGCAGAAATATCCATCGATATTTATGTGAACTCCGGTATTGAACAAAGGCGGTGGCGTGGACTGTTTCAGAATTCGCCAGGTGATCTTTTTAGTTTTCACCTTCTCCTGCTGATCATCCTCGTCAACGAATGACTTGTTGTGTCCATACGAGTAATGGTGATGTTCGTCTTCCATGTCTGTGCTATTTTCAGACGGATGGTCTCGAAAAACACCAGTGTCACCATTCCATTCAGTGGGATTGGCATCCACCTCCGCTATGTCGTATTGCCGCATCGTTTTATTTCTTCGGGCATGATCTGCATTGAATTTCTTTTTGTTTTTCTTTTTTTTGCGCTGACGCTGGCGCTTTTTGTGGTATGCTTTGAACGCAGATGTTGTATCATCATTGAAGTCCTGCTGAAATGAGAGTAATTCATTTGGATTTGCTACCAACTTTCCAGATGGACCTGTCTCCCTCCACAAATTCCGCCAAGCAGTCAAGCGCTGTCCTATATTAGTACCACGCGATTCGAAACCCTAAAAGAAAGGTATGAACAATGGCTTTTCCTGCTAGACTTATTTAGATTACTTACCAAAGTGGGATTGCTAAAATCTGGAAATTCTTTAGTAATCAATGAAACTATAGTGCAAGCTATGCAGAGTACTCCAACAGCCAAAACCATCAAATACGGCCGACGAACCAAAAACGAGTAATACCACTTCATTTCGAATGCACATCGGGGATCTTTTCATTAGCAATTCAAAGATGAAGGTGAATAAAAACAAAAACTAAAATTGTTGCTTATTCTCGGTGAACGTGCTTCGCCATTTTCTTGTGCTCATAGGAATTCCACACTGCCCAGGCGTTAAGTACCTATTCAACAAGTGAACAAATAAGTTGCTGTGCGAGTTATGTTTGGAAGGAGTTTGAACTCTTCTTGAATGCTCAATGCATTTTTTATTTATAAATTCAATTTACAAACGGGAACATAAATTTCTTGCACTATGGAAAAATTTATAACAAAAAAAATCTTAGTGGTAGATATATAAACAATTTTGACAAATGTCATTGAATAAAGTCTGGAGAAAGCCTGGGAAATGATTGGTGAAAAAGCTCTTTTGCAGGAAAAGTACTAGAAGGGCTAGTATAGGTTTTAAGGCATGATAGCATTATGGATGAATTTTAAAGTTGTCCTACTACATCTGCTAACAAGAATCTGAACATTGTCTAGCTTGTATTGTTGTCTTTGATTTAAAGAATAATTTTGCTTTTCAATGTAGGTGCATTAATTGTATCACAAATTTGTTGTTTTCTCTTGTAACGATATTGGTGCAAGCTAATTTATGTCTTCTTTACAACAATAACTTGAGTTTGCAACATTAAATTCATTATTTTTTAAATACCTAAAACAATTTATGTAGATTACGCACGCTTTTATCAGCTTTCCATGAGGTTTTCAGTTTTCTTAAATAATATATTTAGCTGTGCAAACTTTCTTACTATTGCATTTACATTTACAGTTCTCTCAAAAATATTAAACTGCTTAGCTTATTTACGCCTTTTGTTATGTTACTGTTTTCAATCACAAGTCGCACTTAAAGATTCCTCCACAATTTGAAAGTTGCTGTTTTTTTTGCAACCGGAGTATCTATTTTAAATATAACTTTTTATGTTTATAGGGCTCATAAAAGCTCGAAGGAGTTTTCAGATTGATCAGCAGCTAATTTTGTATTGTTATTAGTCTCCAAAGTTGTTGGGATCTAGCAAGTCTTTCGAAGCTTTTATTTTAAGGTTTGTCTGTGAATACAACCCTTATAAATACAAAAAACAAACACAATTTGTGTTTCAACATCAGCGGTGAACATATTAACGCCCTTAGGAGCATTCATACAGGGTGTCCGCCGGAAGGTATACTATTTTGTTTTGCCGCCATTTTGGTAAACATTAGTCTTGACAGTTCAGTCGTGAAGTAGACACATGGCAAATATATTATGGAATAATATTCAATAAACCAACCTGTTTTAGTCGTGAAAACATTTTATCAAAATCAGTCATCGATTACTGTGACGATGCGAAATGAGTGACGAGGCACATTTTCATTTGAATGGATATATACAGATAAACAGAATAGTCGGTTCTGGGAAATGGAAAAACCTCAAATTATTCATGCATCCATTAAAAGTTACAGTCTGATGTGTAATTTGATCAGGAGGAATCATTGGACCTTACTTCCTCGAAAATGAAAACGGCGTAACGGTAACTGTGAATGGGGAGCGATATCTTGATATGATTGAAAACTTTTTAACGCCACAACTTCATGCTTTGGGCTTGATTAACATGTGGTATCAACAAGACGGTTTCACATCGCATACAGCCAGGATTACAATGGAATTACTGTGAGACCTCTTACCACAGCAAGTTATTTCAAGAAATGGTGATGTTGATTGGCCTCCATCTGGGGGGATATCTGAAAAGCAAGGTGTATGCGAACAACCCAGAAACGCTTGACTAACAGAGACGGACATTTACCTGATATTATATTCCATACATAATTGCCGACATTAAGTAAAACATTTATCAATATAAGATCCATTCTCTTTCATTTAATCAAATATTATAAATAAAAAAAGTAGTATACCTTTCCGGCGGACACCCTATATAAGAGTGATTAACTTTCCACGAATCCCAACGGAAAATAAAAACAAATTCCAATGCCATTTCCCTTTTTAGGTTAGACTTTAAACGTTTTTTTATTCGCCCATGTGTGGATCGCAACCTATGATGTGGAACGTAAATGAACAGTGTCAAGTTCGAAATTCGTAATTCCACTATATAAACTATTTTTAACACAGTTTTAATGATGAAATTAGTTTAACTACGTAATTATCATGGAATTGAAATAATAAACAATATTTTTTTGTGATTTTAAATATAAATACTAAAAGTTTTTTTTTCTTTGCAGTTTTTCTATCAATTAATGGTCCTTTAAAACTTCGCTTTAACAAATACATCTAGTTTTAACAACAGCAAATCAATAAAAACAATTACAATGCTGCGTTGCATTTCAACTTTAAGATGAGAATCGTAAAAGAAGAACGCTACTTATTTTAACTTAACCTTAAAGCGCTGTTATTCATTTCTTGACGCATTTTTAATGCATTAAAATTTATATGGTGATGTTTATTTATTTTCACCGCTTGCGAAAAAATAAATAAAAATTTGGAAAGCTGTAAAAATATGAACTTACCATTTTTTCTTACGTTGCGTTGAATTTTTGTATTTTTGTTTTTTACATTCAAACTGAAATGTTCCAATATACATTACTGTTGTTTTTACACTCACACCTACCGTATGTGAAATACACAATTGTATTAAATATTAGAGAAAATGTTAGTAATTTTAAATAAATTTACACTATGTACCACCAGAAGAAGCAACACATCCTACACTATTCAAACTGTAAGTTTTTTATTTCGCCGCATAAACCAAAAGGTACCTACAAACTTTAGTACAGCAAATCTGTTTGCTTTCAACAATTTGACATTTTGTATAGACCATTCTGAATTTTCTACATTTTTGGCGCGACAATCATTTTAATTGTAAGGCGACAAAGAAAAAAAAACAAGCCAGATTAAATACAAAAACTTCCATTGTTGAAAATAAATAAAATTTAAAATTGCTACTACTGAAATGAAAGTGTCATTGGAGTGGAAACGGCGCGTAAAAGCCGAATATCTAAAAATTCGACAAAAGAAAAGATATAAACGTGCAGATGAAATCAAGGAATTGTGGATTAAAAACTGGTACAACTTTTTGCGTTAGAAAAAAACGACATTTTCTAAATTCTTATATGTTCTTTAGGGACGAGCACAACTATGACGAACAGGAAATTTGGTGCGATTCCAAGGTATGGGATCCTCAACCAATCGATACACCTCACATCGAATGTATGAAAAATGCCGAGATCACTACCAGCGATGGTGCTGGCCCACAAAAGGTACCCATTTGTATGATAAATGCCGTCACACCCATTCCGACTATGTACACCTGGGCACCGACACAACAAAATTTCATGGTTGAGGATGAAACGGTTTTGCATAACATTCCATATATGGGCGATGAGGTACTTGACCAAGATGGTAAATTTATTGAAGAGCTCATCAAGAACTACGACGGCAAGGTACATGGCGACAAGGATCCATCATTTATGGACGATACAATATTTATTGAGTTGGTCCATGCTCTAATGAAAAACTACACAGAGAATGAGAACGATGAAGGAAACGATTCACCGTCGAAAGCGGCGGAAGTCGTGAAAAAAGTTTCAGAGAACACTGAACAACAAAAGAATGCATCAAATTCTTCTCCAACTGTGGAAAAGTTGCCGTTTCCACGACCAATTATATTTCATGCAATAAGCACAAATTTTCCCGACAAGGGAACCCCACAAGAACTAAAAGAGAAGTATGTAGGTGCAATTTTAATGATAACATTTTTCTCAACGATTTGTGATTTAAGATATATTGAGCTCACTGAGCGACAGGATCCAGAGCGTCCACAGGAATGCACCCCAAACATTGATGGCGAGAAAGCTGAAAGTGTCTCACGTGAAAAAACTCTCCATTCATTTCACACACTCTTCTGCCGTCGATGCTTTAAATATGACTGTTTTCTTCACCGTAAGCATTGCTGGCTTGTGGTCCTAACTAAACTAAAACAACAAATATATTTTTTAGGCCTTCAGTCGAGTCATGCCGGACCAAATCTACAAAAACGTCGATTCCCCGAGCTAAAGCCGTTTACAGAACCCTGCGGCAATACTTGTTACATGCTATTGGTTTGTTTGTTTATGTTTTAATTTCAAGTTTTAGTTAAGAAAAGGTTCGAACATTTTTAGGAAGGGATGAAGGAGAAGCTGGCTGCGGATAACAAGTCGCAAGCAGCTGATTCTGGAAATGAAATTAGCTCCGAAGATAGCAATGACAGCAATAGCCAATATAGCAACAAAGATTTCAATGCCGAAAACAAAGAGAGTAATAATCCTTGTATAACTGCATCGTCAGCCGAAATTAATTCCATGATAAGTGAGTTTTCGAATCCTGTTTGTTATTTCTCAATCTACAATTGTATGTTGTTTTAGCCGACATGATGAATACTACAAACACCAAATGCGATTGGACCGGAGCCGACCAATCACTATTTCGTGCTCTGCACAAAGTATTTTTAAAGAATTATTGTGCCATGGCCCAAGCAATGCTAACAAAAACTTGTCAGCAAGTATGTCCTCATCATCCAGAAGTATTACCCTTATTTAGTTATTGTTTGCCCTAGGTCTATGAATTCGCCCAAAAGGAAGCTGCCGATTTAATTATCGATGAAATGCGACAAGATTTTACACCACCGCGAAAGAAGAAGAAGAAGCAACGTTTGTGGTCACTGCACTGTCGAAAGATTCAGTTGAAGAAGGACTCTTCCTCGAATCACGTCTTCAATTATACACCTTGCGATCACGCAGGACCGTGTGATGCAACATGCTCCTGCATTCAGACCCAGAACTTTTGCGAGAAGTTCTGTAACTGCAGCAGCGATTGTCAGAATCGTTTTCCAGGCTGCCGCTGCAAGGCACAATGTAACACTAAGCAATGTCCTTGCTATCTGGCTGTACGGGAATGTGATCCGGATCTTTGTCAAACATGTGGAGCGGATCAATTTAACTTGACTCGGATAACTTGCAAAAACGTCAGTGTGCAACGCGGCTTGCGTAAGTGTAAATGATACCAAAAATACGCTGTCAGTGGAATTGAAGTAATGTGATCTTCTTTATTTACAGATAAGCATCTCCTTATGGCACCGTCAGACGTGGCTGGCTGGGGAATATTCCTCAAGGAAGGTGCACAGAAGAACGAGTTCATTTCAGAATATTGCGGTGAAATAATCTCGCAAGATGAAGCCGATCGCCGTGGCAAAGTGTACGACAAGTACATGTGCAGCTTCTTATTTAACTTGAATAATGACTTTGTGGTCGACGCTACCAGGAAGGGCAATAAAATTCGCTTTGCCAATCACTCGATTAATCCAAATTGTTATGCCAAGGTTATGATGGTCACTGGTGATCATCGGATTGGAATATTTGCCAAGCGAGCTATACAGCCCGGCGAGGAGCTCTTCTTTGACTACAGATATGGGCCGACGGAACAGTTAAAATTTGTCGGCATCGAGAGGGAGATGGAAATTGTTTAAAAAATGGAATTTCTCACAGAACGTATACAAAAACGTTAAACAATTTAATAATTAAATGATTTTTTTTTCCAAATATTTTTGTACGTGTCATGCATTTTCTGGTACATTAGCTATGATTGGTTTTGGGCGGGCTTTGAAGATTAGTTTCCTTGTGACAATTGCTCGTACTTTATACTCAGTACGTTGGGCGGATTTATTCTCTAGCGCTGCAGTTGTATCGAGAAGAGTTTGATCAACGGTTACATTAAGTGTGCTTATATCGTTGACGGTGGTTGTAGTATCAGAAAGATTTACACCATCGTTGGTTTTTGATTTCTCCAGAACTGCATAAGGCTTTTCGATTTTTTGCTCCCTGCCCTGCAGCATATGGTGGCCAATGATCATTATCTGCAAATGAAAAACACAGTTAGACATGTGCACCTTTCAGATCCGTCAGACCGACTACAGAATGGTCGTCAGACTTAAATACTATCGGAAAGAACAACAATCAGTCAATTGCTCACCGGTTGTCCACATTTGTTGTAATATAAATCCCCAATGAATTGGTGTGACAAATCTTCAGTGCTCCTTGCTTCTAGATCTCCCTGCAGTTCGATAATTGCCCACTCGGTCAAACCGCCTTCGCCTGGACTGGAAGGAAGAAAACAAAAATAAAAGGATTTTATAAGTCGTAACAGGAAAGCGACGATAGTAGCCTCACAAATAAAACAACAAATCTATTTTTCAAATAAAGTTTATTATGTTCAAAGGAAAAGCAAAAACATTCAACTATAGTTAGTTTATCCACGGAATTTTTTGAAAAGCGGGTGAATGTTGCCTGCATTCTTTCGCTTGTATTCGTAGTAGACTGCATCATCACCGCCGGACATAGATCCCAAGCCTCCTGATCTCTTAAAACCACCTGGCCGATATCCCGGTTCGCCCGGCATTTTTTCGTCTTCACAATCTATGTCGGAGGCAGCAAGGACCTGCTGCAGAAGCTGTGCTTGTTCCTCGCGAGTGTTATAAAACAAATCTGGTTCAGTGTCCATGCCGCTTAGGTGAGTGATGACTTTGTAGCTGTAGCCCTGATTCACCAAGAACCGCTGACGCTTGCGAGAGTAACTCATTTCCATTGTATCCTGGGATACCAGCGTGTAAAAGAACGCATTGTATTCTTCTGCAATTGCGCCTTTTTTGGCACGCAGAATACGACCCAAACGCTGTGCTTCCTGTCGTCGAGAGCCACCATGAGAAGATATTTGAATCAGAACGTTAGCTTCGGGCAAATCGAAACTGGTATCGGCTACTTTCGACACAAAAATCGTATTTACTTTCGGGTTGAACTTGAAGTTCTGCAAAATTTGAATACGTTCGTTCTGCGAAGTTGGTCCGTAGATAAATGGTTTATTCATTTTGATCGCGTAGTGTTTTAGCGCGAATACATTGTCACTAAAAACTATAGTCTTGTCACCGCGCTTCTCGTGATACTTGATCAAGAACTGGCAACTGCGGAACTTGGACGGGTTCATAACATAGAGGAGCATTTTCTTTGAGGTCTTTGTTGTTAGATATTCGCGATAGAATTCCGGTGACATGGGACACCACACTTCAGCGCACTGGACGCGAGCAATATATCCTCTCTTCTGTAATTCCAACCAGTTGGCTTCGTACAGCTTGGGACCAATAAGGAAATTCAAATCAGCAATCTTGTCATCCTCACGAAGAAGAGTGGCAGTGAGACCCAGCTTGCAATGACTCTGAACGATAGTCAACACCCGACGAAACATTTTCGCTGGAATAGTATGCACTTCATCGAGCACCATTATACCCCATTCCTGCTCCTGTAACCACCTCATGGTCTGTTCGGCTTCCCATGAACGCTTCTGTGTGTGCGTGATCATAGAGTACGTAGTTACTAAAATGCCACAACCCATTGGTTTGTCCTTCGCCTCGGAAGTAAAACGGCAAATCATGCTGTCATCAGCAGTGGACCACATTTTAAACTGCTGCTTCCATTGCTCCACGGAAACACCACTGTTGCAGAGAATTAATGCTCGTTTACGGACGGTACAACATGCAGTCACCCCAACCAGTGATTTACCTAGAATATGTGGGGATTTTGAGTACTCTTGATTCTTCAAACTAACTATACAACTAACCTGCACCACAAGGAAGGACAATGACTCCAGAACGAGCACGCCCATTGCCGAACATTTTACGCAGACTCTTCTCCTGATACGGACGCAAAACCGCTGCCGGTTTCAAGTCGATATTTATATCTGGATTGTTTGTGTCATTACGGAAATCGTATTCCGCCAGCAAAGGGTGCTCTATTTCAATGCAGCGCTTCTGAATCACTTCAATCTTCTCCTGATTGACTTCAAATGAGACTGTTTTAAGATTGATTTCGTCCTCATCCTCCTCGTTGTCGATTTTCTCATAAAAGTTTGTGATATCGTCAGGAACTACGGTTGCACCAGGAACAGCTGCGTCAGGCTCAATCGAAGTTGCAGCAGCTGCACTAGTGCCCGCAACTGGCTTAGAACCAAATGCCGTTATGGCCTTTGCGTCCGTTTGCCCAGTAATAAAACCGTCGCCTTCCTCCTCCTTTCGCTTCAAGCGGCATGTCTGGATGACAGGATCTTTAAGAAGCTTTTGAAGAATTTCAGGGTGGGGACTCTCAATGAAGTATCTTAAAAAAGCAAACCTGAACTCTGAGTACAAAAAATTTCAGTTGACGAACTTACTTGTTGTGTTTTAGTACAAGTTTAACCTTTCCGTACGACAGAGTGCATAGACGAATGAATTCCACGATACCTTCAGGTATACTCGTCTTGCTTAAACGACGCAAATACTCGATAATGTCGTGAGTTTGCAGACCTACAGACACAGCTGCGTACAAGCTGTAAGCAGTCAGCTTGTACTCATGGATATGTTCCGGACGACACACGGGTTCGGAGATGGCAATTAAAAAATCATGAGCATGTTTATACACAGGGGAGAAAGATTCCAGGAAAATGTGACCATTTGGAGCTACCCATAGAGGCCGATTGTTATGATCTGGCTTAAGTTCCATTTGTTCGCGGTAATCTTTTGCTCCGTATTCATCCTCCAGGATGGATTCGTCATTTTTTTCAGCGTTTTTTGATGCTGCTCCTGGTATACCATCAGTTTCGTTGCCAACATCGCCGATATCGTCTTCTACAAGTTGGGTGTAGGCTTCATCCTCTTGTCGACGTTTCTTGCCTACAAAACTCTGGTTATTGAACGAGGGTGCTAAAAATGGGACTGTTGTACTTACCAAATTTGTCCCCACCCGATCTATCCTTTTTGGATTTCTTAGGCGGTCCCATTTTTGAACTCATTTAAATTGTTTTTTAGGTCGAAAACAACACTAATCAAACTTTTCACAGATAAGACCCAACTAACAACAACGGCAGTCAGAGTAGAAGTGATAAAAATGCGGAGATAAACGTCAAACTTTCAACAAACGGTCGACTGTATTTTTTAATATTTTTAGGTAGAGAGAGCAAAGAAATGTTGGGAAAATCCTTCAACTTAAAATTAAATATTACTTACCATTTAACTAGAATTGGCATATTTTTTCGGTTTTTAAACAAAATTTTTAGTAAAAACAAAAATTTCTGAAATCAAACAAAAGTTATCGGCGTACAAGGGAAATAAATGCATTCAGTGCGAATGTCAAGCTCATGATGATTTTTAGGGTTCCTGCTAAAATTGATTGCTAGATAAATGGCAAATAAATAAACAACTTTTTTGACGAGAAATTATTTCTCAGTGTAGTAAAATTTAACAAATAGTACAAACATAAAAACTGATTGAGAATAACTTAAACATTTTTCTTCATTCGCACATAAAAGGAATGGAATGTATGAATTAGCAGAGAACTGGATTGACTGAGAATAAATTTATGTCGAATTTCATTCACTCGTTCACCATTTTATTAAGACTTCAGAAAGTTTTACAATGTGTGTTACATACATTATCTTAACTCAAGAATAAACATTAAAAAATAAAAATAAAAAGATGAGAGAAAGAGAGAGATGAATGTAAACGCAGTATACTACAAGCGAAAAGCCGATGTCGGTATCATTATATGTTATGATATTTTAGAGAAAAAAAAATAAAGATTACGAAAAGATGAACTTAATTTTCTCCATCTGCGAAACTCCTACTAGAGAGGGATACACCTCAGTGCCCCAAGAGGAACCTGCCTGTAGAGTGATAATTTCTTTAACCAGGTCATTTTCAGAACAGTAAAAATTAGGAGATAGTTTCCGCATATGGAATAAAACATATCTCATGAGCGGAATGATGCTACGCCATTCCGATGTAGTCCCACCACAAGCCAATGGCCACAAAATATTTACTTCAGTGATTCCAAACTGTAGAACAAACTAATGACAAATGATTGTCATTTAAATGGGGCGTATCAAAAATGGATTCAGATTCGGACAAAAGTATCATAAAATTTGTTTATAAATACAAAAATTATGATAGTTCCGATGTGGAGATCTGTGAAGATATTTATATACCATTCAATGACTCCATCGAAGAAATTGTTGCGAACTTGATGAATAAAATGGATCCTTTGATGAGATATTTAGACGCAGACGTTCGTAAGTCCCGGTGTCATGAAAATGTGTCAACAAAAATAAAGTACCTTTTATCTAAAAAATAAAAAAAACAGCTCTTAAATTGGAACTTGATCAGTTTGTCACTGTAGAGAATCAAAAGTTCTACGATGACCGTGATGAACTGCTCTTGCAAAAGGTCAAAGATAACGAGATAGATGTGGAGGCTGTCATAAAGGACACCGAAAAGTTGTACAAGGAGGAGCTCATCCAATTTGCTGACCGAATCGGCCCCTCAGATGAAGAAATATTTGCACAGAGCTTTCACAGGCAACCATTTCTAATACATAAGTTATTGCATTTAAGTTAATTTAAGGTATTTCTTCAGATTATTTCGTTTGGATTCATCGTCTCTTGAAGTGATTCTGGCCAAGGAAAGAAATCACGCAACGGTGATTGCTGATATAATGAATCAAATGGAAAAAGAGGTCGAAACATTAAACTCAAACCAACAACATGAAATGGAGGCAATTATTAATCAACTTGACATCTCGACGACTTCTGAGGACGTAAATAAGCTCTTGGTACAGCAGTATGCTACTCAGAATTACATTCGTAAGCGCTACGAGTCTGAACTGGAGGCGAAAAGAGGTCATCAAAAAAATGAATATCGTGAATGGATAACTAGCCAAGTAAGTAAAATATTCCTCCCCTCACCGGAAGCTCCTTTACCATTGGGAAATCGCTCCTCAATGTACATCTCACAAATGCCATCGATGGAGGAAAGTTTTACAATTCACTTAGGATCTCAGCTTAAGCACATGCACAACATCCGCATATTAAGTGCCGATGTAAATTCTCTTTGCAGTCCCCTGCACTCGGATGAAAAGTAAATCTTTTTTGGGAATCTGTCAAGTTTTTTTTTACTGGATGTCTTTTGCTTACAGTTTAAATGGTCTTAATATGGCTCTCGGTTTGTACTCCAGTTCCCTTTGTGGTGTTGTGGTATTAACTCCGTCAGTGCAAGCTCAGGCAAACAAAAACATCGTTAAAAATTCAAATATGTCAACCGAGTTCCATTTCGATCAAATCGAAAACCAATTGGAACAAATTGAAGCAGACACTAAAGAACTGAATGGGTCCAACTCGAGTAGTCCTACTAAATCGAGTCCAAAACTAAAGACAGGCGACTTCTTCATTACAAAGCATTCCAATCTCTCCCAATCCCATGTGATATTTCATTTGATCTGTGATGAGCCTTTCAATAGCCCGAGTGAGATAAATTCCCGTCATCCGGTGATATTAGGGTTGCGTAATATTCTTAAGACCGCCAGCCGCCATGATGTGACAACTTTGACTATTCCAGCGTTGCTAAGACATGAAATGTCAGAGGTGAATAAGAGTGTTTTACAAAATGAATACATGGAACATAAATATTTCTTGTTTCGCAGGATATGACTGTCCAGTGGTGCATGAGACGAGCTGAGCTTGTTTTCAAATGCGCTAAAGGATTCATGATTGAGTCGGCTTCTTGGGGCGGAGCTGAATTGAGGTGAGTTTAAGGTAAATTTTTTAATATTAGACTTTGTAATGTTGATTTCTCTTCCTAGCACGCTGCAGCTTCTTTTGCCACACGACATTTCTGAAGAACTGTTTACGACGCTGGCAGGAATGGTTCCTCACGTCTTTCGAGTTACCAATCCGAAAATCTTTGGCGATAGTAGCAAGTAAAAAAAGCTACCTACTGGAAACTATACAAGTTACAAAATTATATATGTTTATGTCTCGATTGGATCTTTATCTTTCATCAGGCCTTAATTAAACAAAATAAAGCAATACAATTTATTTATTGCGTTTATTTATTTATTAAAAACTAAGCAAATGTTGTCAGGACAATAGTTTCCGAGGCGACTTAATATATTTACATACAAAGAACATAACTAACGCATAAATTGACATCACTGCTAAATACAGATAAGTAAGTCTCCTATTAAATTTGGAAGCAAAAACTTTTACAGACACATTTCTGCGCCTTTTTTAAGCCAATTGAAAACGGAGGGCGAGAGAGACCCAATTGCTCTAAGTTGTCGACTATCTGTGCTGCTAAACAAAGATTTCATAAATAAAGCCCAACTATTATTGAGAAATTTACATTGATTAATGTCGATTTATCTGATTGCTTTTTTATTAGTCTTTTTTATTAGGCTTAGTTTTTTTATTAGTCTTACTAATTATAATTTTTCACATTTGCTGTGACTTTCAAAAATTCTCTGATGTGTTTAAAAAATTAATAACTTTTAAATAATTTTGTTCGAATGAAATAACAAAACTTTGTATTAATTTTCATAATTTAAGTGCTCAAAAGAAATATTCTAAATTGTTTTTTTTTTTAATAAATGGAATCTTTATTTTTATTCTTGCTTAGATTCGCAAAAACAAAAATTGCAACAGATTGGTTTTTCTAATTGGTGTATTGAAAAAAGACCTCAACAAAATCTGATGCCTCTCATTATGCGCATCTTAATGCGACATTTGCACGTGTGGCGTATTCTTTACTACATATTTAGTTCGTTAAATGTCATTGTTGTTTCCACGATCTTGCACTTTTCCATAAAAAAATTGCATTAAAAAAATTTGTGAAAATAGCACCTTAATACAACTTTGCACAAATGGCAATCATTCTTTTAGTGACGGGTTGTCAATTATTTTATAGGCGTTTATTTTTGAATATGCAATTTCTCACAGGTAAAAATGCATTGATAATTACGAAATTGATTTTAAGCAGGTTTTGTAATTTATTTCTTAGTTTTCCTTATTTGCGTGCCTCCCAAAAAAAAAATTTTAATTTAATTTATTATTGCTATAATTAATGTAAATACAAATTTAACCGCCTTTTCAATCTAATTGGATGCAGCACATTGCGCACTATCCATATGAAGAGAATCATATAACAAAAATTATATTTTTAAAATATATTCGTAAAAAGTTAAAAGTGTCATGTCGCCCTTAGCCTATGATATGCCTTAGTTATAACTTAACGAAAAATATTTCTGTGAACGACACCTCGAAAAAGGAACATTTCGGGAAAAGGTACAACGCATTCCAACGCATTAAATTGCTACTTCCAAAAAATGAAATAAGTGTCATGGCGTCATATCTACGCTTAAATTTTCTGTGTTAATTTTAATTTGTGTATAAAAACCAAGTGCGACATAAATCTTAAAAATCTTCCCCATATATTTTCGTTTCATTAGTGTAAATGCATGTCTAAAAATTAATAAGGGTTCTATATTATTCTATCGACTTAATTCAATGTAAACAAGAACTTATTGCGCGGGAAACCATAATTACAAAAAGAAAAAAAAAAACAACTAAAATATGCCAAAACGTAAAAAGGAACCTCCCATAGAGAGTAAAATCTCTACAAAAACATCTGGTGGTATTTTAAAAGCCAAAAACAAGGAACTAGCGAAAGAAACCCCAATAAAAAATAAATTGAGAGTCAAACTGGCTCCATTAGGACTTGAGGACCCAACGAAACTGACAGAAAAAATGATATGTGACACTCCATTTTTAGTAAAATGCCATCCGAGGAGCACCTCAACCCCCATGAATGCGACGAGTAATCTTACAGAAAATAGGCCTGCTTTAACGTCAAAGTCGGGTAGGGTAATAAGGCGAACTTTAAAAGCCGAGGAATATTTTGCTATGCCATCAACAGTTCCCTTGAGTCCTATTTTGGGAGACATTAGCAATGTAGTAGCGAGTAGGGGAAATGGGAATAGAAACAAAAGTTCGTCTGAAGGATCGGATAAAGAAAATGGAAGAACATTATCAAATGCAAAAAATAAGCATTCACTGAGTCTGAGTAAAAAGTCAGACGAAAATGTGCCACGATCTAGAGAAGGGCGCAAAAATGGTTTTAAATCCATCCTAGTTGCTAAAGGAACTGAGAATGAGCCATTAAGTTGTCCAATCCAGACTGGAAGAAGCACTAGGCGACGATCTGTCGGTGTTCGAAGGGTTAGCGAGGATGTTGAAGTTCCAATTGTACAACATGCAGAAAAGGGCGACAGATGTAGCAACCAGCGGGTACAAGTAGCTCGCATCTCATCGAATTCTGGTAATTCTTCTTTAATCGACACGCCGGCTCCTAATGACGCAAATTCGAAACTTAATTTCCTACGTAGCTCGTCTCACATGTTCCCAAGATCTGTTCAACCAAAAAATGCTAGTTTAATCAATGCTATGAGAGCCGATTGGTCTTCTAAAACTCTGGACAATTCGTCAGATAATGTAAGCCCCCTGCGGGCTGCAAAGCGACATTTGTCACCCCTACTTGAAATGAGCTCGTATGTTAACACTATTTCCGCCCTAAAACCTCAGTCTGAGCTATTACAAACAGCTAACGAAAAAGACTATTCTAGTTCCGAGGAGTTTGAAAGCCCAAATGAAAAAGAGTGTAGCCGCTCCAAACGAGCACCAACATGGAAGGACCTTTCAATAGCTAAATCAGGGAAAGAATCTCAGTGCTGTTCCCCAATGAAAGTCAAGTTAAGGCGACTGCGTCATTCTACAGCGGAAGCTGATTCACCAAGTAAAACCATAGTGCAGCCAAATACGTCTGAAGTGGATTTGATGCCAAAGACAATTGAGGCTGCAAATGGTTTCATTGAGAAACCAGTACGAAGAAGTAGAAGAAATCGATCGATGAAATTGGAAGTCAGAGTACAACGATTACGAAATCATTTACTAACTGAAATACCGAAATCAACTACGGCGGATATTTCTATCACAAACAATAATTTACTCTCGCAGCGAAGCACTGAGCAAGAATCTAAGGAGAATAGTACTCTGGGTCAGGCAAATGGTAAGTTTTTAGTCTTATATCTTCATTTATTATCATTCAAAAGTTGCATTTGATTTGTTTGCAGTTGCTTCCTCGTCCAAGTCTGCCGCAGTGAAATCGCCAAATCTTTTGAACAAATCTAACGAAATTGAGGAAATACTCTCCTCCCCCAGCCGTAATGATGAACAGCAACAAAATGTACCTCTAAGCACAACGAATGCAAACTGCACAAGGAAATTCTTCAACAGTCGCCAAGATAATACTACAATTGCAGTGTCCAAAACTGCAACACCCCAAACAAAAGGCAAGCGATCTAGTACCAGAAAGAGAAAAAGGGATAGTGTATACGAGTTCCTTTCGCAGTCCTCGTCCGATTCCAATGACCCAGTCGCAGATGTTATTCAAAAAATGATAAACTCTGGCAAGGTAATAGTGGCGAAGCATAGAAAAGGAACAGGAAAGCTAGTGGTTCCGAGGCGAAAAAAAATAAAGAAAAATAAACAACCAACACGGAATGGTGTGTTTGTAAAGCCAACAGATGTTCCACCTGCGGCTAAGCGACGTGCGTTGCAAGAAATCGAAGAAGATGTCTGGGAGCCAATGGATGCGGAGCCATTCGATGATGACGAGGAAGAGCCGATACGGGACCAACGAGGTTTTAGTGAATTGGCAAGATCTGCAATGATAAAACAAGCAGGCCGCAATGACAAGACTTTGCAGAGGCAAATGATCACAGACAAACAAAAGCTTTTGCAAATGGCACAAAAGTTTGTTGGTCAATCTACACCAGTTAGGGTGACAGTACCTTCGCCGGTAAAAGAAGCTCAATTCTCTCCAATTGCCGGTGGCTCATCACCATGGCGAGTGGATGATGAAAAACTTCCGAATTTGTTTTATTTCAATCGTAATTCCGATCACCTACCCTCATTTTCATCGGACCACATTCCGTCCACGCCATTGAAAAATAGATCCAAATCTCTGTCGTCTTTCTCATCGAATGATTCTAATGGGGAGAATGTTGCGCCAGCGGGCGCGCAGTCGACTGCGAACCAGTCAGAACAGGTTTCCTTAAATCCAAGACGTGCGCTTACCTATCGCAGTCCACTAAAAGCCATCAATATCCTAAGTGTTGTCAACATTCCATCAACTGTTAATAAAACTCAAAATGAAATACAAAATGACAGTTCCAAAGATAAACCCAATAAAACAGCCGCCGCTGAGGCAAGTAATGCTGGTGGTGTAACGAATTTATTTGGCTTCGACGATATGATCGTAGACGACGACGACGACGATGCAGTCGACCCCGTACATACGACTATAGTGGGAAAGCAACATTTGATGGAACAAATGCAGAAACTAAAACGCCTAAGGACTGCCTTACCAGCTGCAGTAGCGCCATCATCAAAGAAGGATCAAATCAAATCAGTTTTTGATGATGAAGCTCAGAAGCAGAAAACGCTCAAGCAGATGTTCTGTTCGACGATGATCGAATCTCAAAGTCATTCAGTAAAAAATGGCCTCCGCGCGAACAATTATTTCAATGAAACCGCAAATAGTGATTTGTTTAAAGATCTAGAACCAGAGACAACCTTTGATAAATCGGTTTGTTTTAATAGTCCTATCTCATTCCCAACTTATTTTATGTACTTTTTTGTTTTCAGATTTCAATTAGATCATATGCTCGACCATTTAAAAGGAAACGTAAATTACGTCACAATTTTGTAATGTTTATGGATAGCGATGAATCAGAAGACGATGATGTCGAAGCTGATAAAAATTACGAGAAAAAGTCAAAGGAACGGCAAAAGAAACCGCCTAAAGATGATGTAAGATTACAGCAATCCTAATTATTACTTCTCTACATATTTTTTTTTATCTTTTTTACAGGCGGAGTTGAACAAGTTTGTAACTGAATTCAATGAAATGTGCAAGGAAGTCTCGGAGTATGAGCTTGTGGTGGAATAAACTCGAAATATATTTAATATAATTTTTATAATATGTACACTCGCGGTCGGCCGAAACCAGTTTACTCATAGTTTTTATTTACAAAGTTCGTTTTTTTTACTTTACTTTTGGTATACCTAATTCTTGGAATGGTTTTAACAATATATCCTACATACATACTTATATTGATTGATTCAATATTTGAAAAGTCATTATTTCCAAAAACATTTCGTATCCACTCCAATTGCTGACTTCAACATGAAATGGAACATTGCAATATTGGTAAGTTTATATTTAAAAGAATTATTTTAAATTGAAACCCACTCCGCGTACTGGGTTCGTTTTGTTGGGCTTAAAACATTATCCAAGAAAACGAGCACTATTCGCTAGAATAAATCGCTATTGTTTGGAATTGCTATTCTACAAACCTTAGCAGAGCCAACAGGGCCTTAAAGATTCAAGTTCATCTTTATTGGTAGTATAAAGCTTAAACACTTGCATAACATAAATATGTTGATAATTTAAGTGGAAACTCCGCGTACTGGCTTCGTTTTGTTGGGCTTAAAACATTATCCTAGAAAACGAGCACTATTCGCTAGATTAAATCGCTATTGTTTGGAATTGCTATTCTACAAACCTTAGCAGAGCCAACAGGGCCTTAAAGATTCCAGTTTATCTTTATTGGTAGTATAAAGCTTAAACACTTTCATAACCTAATTCTTTATTTAAACTTTTTATTCAGTTGAAAGCACATTTTGATTTTACTGTATTGATTAATTTATCTTTTAGGAAAATGGAAAGACAGTTCTGCTTTGAAACTGTAGAGCTAACAATTTCTTTTGGCAAAACAATAACAAAAAGTGGAGGGCAATACACAATACTATATGCACTGAAATTGAGTGTTCTCAAGTATTATACATAAAAAAGTATTTAAATAAAGTTTTTTTTCTATTAAGTGTGTATTTAAATCTTAGCTTAAAGTTGTAAACTAAAATATGTAAATATATCTGTTTTTTTTTATATATAATAAAATGTTTTAATAAAAGAAGTATTTTTCTGCATATTTTTATTTTAGAAAAAAAAAATTTATAAAAAAGTTTCCTAAGCAACTGAGGAACGTACAGTCTACAACGTTGAACGTGGAGTTATAAAGTTAGTGGGTTGTTTTCCTTAGTAAAAACTAAATCTCAATGATTTTTAATTAGCTAAACAGTACCTGGGTGTTTAAGCTGAGAGCAAACAAATGTTACCACAAGTGGTTTTTCCGGATATACTAATTTGTTTGACTTTTATTTTCGGCTACCTACTAATAAAGGAACAACTCCTTCGAAAGTTAGTTGACATCGATATTGCAAAATATAATGCAGCCGACTAACTGATTTATTTTGAGAAAGATGCCGCGAATATTCACCCTTTTTCTACTTGGCGTTTATATTAAACGATATCAGTCGTTTTTTAAAATCATATTACCATATTACATTTGGCGTTTATAAGTCGGTTAATGTCGTTGAACGCCTCGTAGCGTTTTCCTTGTGTGGAATGTAAGTTCTATATATGTATTCGGATTCTAGGAGTCTTTTTAGTTTCAAAACACGACTAGCAAAACGCCAATATTTGTTGTTTAAAAACTTGCAAACGCCTAGGGGACAAATTTGAATTTAAAAGGTCCGTTTTGATAAAATTGTGTCATTATTTAATGATTTCATAATTTAAATAGCTTGTACATACATATAAGGTTGAAAATAACAAGAAGAGCCCGCGAATAAAATTTATTTAAATTGATTAATTGAATAATCCGCCATTCCGGATTCCATACCGTCTTGATATAGGTATAAAACGAAAGTAGCGTTGAATATGTTACGAAACGTGGGGTAATCGAAGGACATTTTTTTAACGATGAAGATAGCATTTCCCAAATATGTCCTTGAAACCTTGAAAAAGGCCTTAAAAATGAAATTTTTTGATAATATCCATTAAATCACATTGCAAATTTCTGTTGTAAAAAAATTTTACCGGAAGGTCCTTAGAACATTTAAAAAGTTTTTTGAATCCTTGAGCTCCCACAAGAATGCGAATACATTAACTTCAAGATGAATGGTTGTTGTATTTTTTGATATAAACTATTTAAGTGAATTCAATAAATTAAATCATTTAATTCAATGAGTGAGACCTTTAAGAATGCAATGCCAAAAGATTGCATTCTTTTACAACTCTGTACCGTAAAATATCACAAGATGAAAACTATGTCTAAAATGACTGGCACTTAAAAGCAACTGTCCACTTTGAACTTGATTTTTCTTATACACTCCATCTCTCATTTTGCAATTTAATTGTCGTTTTCATTGCCCCTGAATACAATGCATTTTTTTGTTTTTAAGAACTAGAACAATTCAAAATAAATTTAGGTTGATTTGAAATTCCAAACTGAAAAACCGATTTCATTTATTAATTATTGATGTGGAACGTAAAAGAAATGAGAGCGAAGGCGTTTTAAGAATAGAACACCGACACTTTAATTAATCGACTCAAAAAACGCCAGCTGCCGTTTAATATAAACGCCAAGTATAATAAGGGTGATTATTATAGAATCTGATGATGAAGACCAAGGCGAAATGCAGATTAAAAATCCTGTAAAACTACTGAAGCTATTGAAAGTTTAGATAAGGCTATCGCAGGGGCTGAAGCCAAAACAACTGATTATGCTGGCATACTGGCATTGCAAAATCTGCGCGAAAAAGCGGTCCAAAAGTAAATTTCGAAACTCAAGGTGCAATAAACGTACATAATTTACATTTACATTTTCTTTTACATTCAGCAAAAAAAAAACGATCTTGAACAAACAATGTGAGCCTCGATATAGAAAATAACCTTAAAACTGTAAACAAGCCTTGCAAAAATTAGTTCAGAAGTTCAGACATGACTGCAATTTAAAGAAAAATAATATTTAATAGTTTCCCAGTTCAAGGATATCGAAGATTCCCGCAAAATTTTTACACTTAACCATTTCGGAGACCTAGGGAATATGTGGTCCAAATTTCAGCTTCCTAGCTTAATTTTAAAGGCCTAAAAATTGCGTACGGACGGACGGACGGACGGACATTGCTAGATAGTCTTAGGATTTGGTCCTGATCATAAATATATATACTATTATGGGTCTACGGCGAATATTAAGGGGTGTTACAAACTATGTGTCAAAATTAATATACCCTTAGGATAGGGTATAAATATAACGATTTTTGGAAACATGTGGACATGTCACGTTTTGAAAATAAACGATTCAATTGTAAGACCAGTGTTAGGATGTCTTTGGACTGGTTTTTCCCACGAAAACTACTTTTTCAAATTTTTTTCCTTCCCATTCGCCCGAAATTCCCTTAATTTTTACAAAATGATATATTCTACGGTTAGGTTTACGGGTCGACAGAGCAGTTCTGTCCTGCTATGCAACACTTAGGTTCTCGTGGACCACGTGACCCTATTGTAGACTGTTCCTTAAGTGACCGAGACTCGTACAGTGACATAGGAAGTGCGGTATGTCCTCATGACGTATTCATTACCACATTCTCGAAATATATTGTCCTCCTTTAGGTTTAATTTCATTGAGGCCAGCTTACCACAGTGATGAACTGTCAAATTGTAGAAGATTGATGTTCGGCAACTGTTGTATTCTGGCCAGAGCTTCCTTGATACTTCACAGGTAGTTAGTTCTTTAGATTTCATACGAATCTTGTTCTACACTCGTTTTCTAAGATCGCAGAGTGGTGGCTTGATCGACTGAAGTGCTCAATTATGGTCCATTGCAGACCCATACCTTACTAATTCATCAGCCCTCTCATTGCCGGCTTTGTCACTACGTCCATGGACCCAACAGCGATTTATGGCGTGCTGCGAGCAGAGGCTTAAGCTCTTCACGGCAGCTGTGAACTAGCTTGGATTTTATTTCAATTCATTCTTGTTCCATACAACTTTGCTCGGGAAGGAGCAGGAGAATTGTTTGTTAAAGTCCAGTTGGGTAGATATATAATTAGAATTGAAAATGTTTCCAGCGTATTTGCTTAAAATCTGTGCATGATCAAATTTACCAGGGTTCTAAGTGTTAGTTTGGTTGCAGATTCCTCCATGTATAGTACAGAGGTGTTAAATTAAAAATTGCCTCCAGTCCAGTTGGTGTGGTTCTCAACGCACTGGGTGCCCATATACATGCTTGTATTCGTATTTTTGTTATTGACTTAAGATTGGTCGCTTTGGGCACGGCAAACTTTTCAGCCATATATGAATGAGTATTGGCCGCAATATTGCCGTATACATCTACTGGATTATTTTTGGATTTGGTCCCCACCTCCTGCCAAAGATGCGTTAACATGCGTAGAAGGCATTAGCAGCTTTCTTCACTCTTTCATTGACATTTAGCTTCATTAAAGACGATATATTTTAATAATTGTAAATTAAAACAGAATCTTTCTTGTATACTATCCTAACGGCATGATCTATGGTACTGAGTGTTGTTAAGCAGGAAAGGTTTGCAGATACTATTCTCCTTTGAGAGAAGAATATATGGCCCTGTGTGCAAGGAGGACGGATGGAGGAGAAAATTCAACCGCAAAATCTATGAGCTGCAACAAGATGTCGATGTAGTTCAGAAATCAACAACACGTCGACTACATTGGCTCGGCCACATCGAGCGAATGGGCAATAGTGCTCCAGCCAAGAAAATCTTCGAATCGCAGTCCCCAGTTTAGAGACGACAAGGAAGAACGAACCTCCGTTTCAAAGACCAATCCATCGCGGAGGCCAGATCGCTTGTTCTGTATAACTAGAAGCAGCGTGCTTGGACCGTAAAGGATGGAATGCTACTATGTCTCAGGCAAAGACTCATCACGGGTCGGAATCCCGTTTTTACACTTAACCATTTCGGAGACCTAGGGAATATGTGGTCCAAATTTCAGCTTCCTAGCTTAATTTTAAAGGCCTAAAAATTGCGTACGGACGGACGGACATTGCTAGATAGTCTTAGGATTTGGTCCTGATCATAAATATATATACTATTATGGGTCTACGGCGAATATTAAGGGGTGTTACAAACTATGTGTCAAAATTAATATACCCTTAGGATAGGGTATAAATATAACGATTTTTGGAAACATGTGGACATGTCACGTTTTGAAAATAAACGATTCAATTGTAAGACCAGTGTTAGGATGTCTTTGGACTGGTTTTTCCCACGAAAACTACTTTTTCCCATTTTTTTCCTTCCCATTCGCCCGAAATTCCCTTAATTTTTACAAAATGATATATTCTACGGTTAGGTTTACGGGTCGACAGAGCAGTTCTGTCCTGCTATGCAACACTTAGGTTCTCGTGGACCACGTGACCCTATTGTAGACTGTTCCTTAAGTGACCGAGACTCGTACAGTGACATAGGAAGTGCGGTATGTCCTCATGACGTATTCATTACCACATTCTCGAAATATATTGTCCTCCTTTAGGTTTAATTTCATTGAGGCCAGCTTACCACAGTGATGAACTGTCAAATTGTAGAAGATTGATGTTCGGCAACTGTTGTATTCTGGCCAGAGCTTCCTTGATACTTCACAGGTAGTTAGTTCTTTAGATTTCATACGAATCTTGTTCTACACTCGTTTTCTAAGATCGCAGAGTGGTGGCTTGATCGACTGAAGTGCTCAATTATGGTCCATTGCAGACCCATACCTTACTAATTCATCAGCCCTCTCATTGCCGGCTTTGTCACTACGTCCATGGACCCAACAGAGGTTTATGGCGTGCTGCGAGCAGAGGCTTAAGCTCTTCACGGCAGCTGTGAACTAGCTTGGATTTTATTTCAATTCATTCTTGTTTCATACAACTTTGCTCGGGAAGGAGCAGGAGAATTGTTTGTTAAAGTCCAGTTGGGTAGATATATAATTAGAATTGAAAATGTTTCCAGCGTATTTGCTTAAAATCTGTGCATGATCAAATTTACCAGGGTTCTAAGTGTTAGTTTGGTTAATCCTTAAAGTACGTTTGGTTGCAGATTCCTCCATGTATAGTACAGAGGTGTTAAATTAAAAATTGCCTCCAGTCCAGTTGGCGTGGTTCTCAACGCACTGGGTGCCCATATACATGCTTGTCTTCGTATTTTTGTTATTGACTTAAGATTGGTCGCTTTGGGCACGGCAAACTTTTCAGCCATATATGAATGAGTATTGGCCGCAATATTGCCGTATACATCTACTGGATTATTTTTGGATTTGGTCCCCACCTCCTGCCAAAGATGCGTTAACATGCGTAGAAGGCATTAGCAGCTTTCTTCACTCTTTCATTGACATTTAGCTTCATTAAAGACGATATATTTTAATAATTGTAAATTAAAACAGAATCTTTCTTGTATACTATCCTAACGGCATGATCTATGGTACTGAGTGTTGTTAAGCAGGAAAGGTTTGCAGATACTATTCTCCTTTGAGAGAAGAATATATGGCCCTGTGTGCAAGGAGAACGGATGGAGGAGAAAATTCAACCGCAAACTCTATGAGCTGCAACAAGATGTCGATGTAGTTCAGAAATCAACAACACGTCGACTACATTGGCTCGGCCACATCGACCGAATGGGCAATAGTGCTCCAGCCAAGAAAATCTTCGAATCGCAGTCCCCAGTTTAGAGACGACAAGGAAGACCGAACCTCCGTTTCAAAGACCAATCCATCGCGGAGGCCAGATCGCTTGTTCTGTATAACTAGAAGCAGCGTGCTTGGACCGTAAAGGATGGAATGCTACTATGTCTCAGGCAAAGACTCATCACGGGTCGGAATCCCGTTAACTAAAAAGTAAGTAATTGCACCTTAAGAGTACAAACAAAGTGATGTTATTCAATGTAGTTTTTTAAAGGCAATTTTTCCGTAACCTTTGGTTTTCGAACATTCGACATTGCATATGTATATATATTTTGCATGATACTGAAATAAATAAATCCCTTTTTTGCGTTGGATAAAATAAAATAGAAAAACATTTTCATATTCTTTTATTGAAATAAATAAATATTTTAAATGTTAATATAGTTCATTGCTTAACGAAAATTATTACTTTTGTTATTACCCAATTGTAGTTACAACAAGTTGTTATCAGGTTAGTTCATATCCACCAATTTCGTTTTAAAAATTAGTTTACATCCTCACTAATTATGAGTGAGTACCTACTTCAACATACAAAACGCATGGAAATTAATAAAACATGATTTTCGATAGGATACACACTTTATGCATATTAAAAAGAAATGTATTTAATTTAATTGAAATTATACATTTTACAGCAATTCTGCATTTATTTACTTAAACAATTTTTTTACCGATTTCATGTATGGAATTTGGTTTTCTTTGTTGGATTTTTTTTTAAAAGTGTATCAAGGCATATAAGGAATTTATAAATAATTTTAATTATCTTTCTTATTTTCAACTTTGGCAAAAATTGTCATCAATTTGGTTTTGAGAAAAATTAATAACTTTATTTATTTTAAAAATAAGAATGAAGTTATATTGTTTTGTATGTTTTTTCTTTCACAGCAATAAAACACTGCTTAAAACCAGCTAACAAAATAATTGCTTATCATTTTTTTTGTGATCAGCATGATTTTTATTTTTAGTATTCTTTTCATATTTAGATTTTATTTTTTTAACACTACAAATTCGTTTCAATTACATTTTTTCTTAAAATATATAATTTTCTTTTCATCTTTGATTTTTATTTCTTGTTTTGTGTAAATTACTGTAATTTTGTGACCTGTAGTATAAAGAGTATTTTTTACTTTTTGAGTTTGTTAACTTGGTTAAATTTAATGAAGAAATATTATTGTGTTTAAGATTAATGTTAATTTAAATGCGAAGAGTGTTGTTAGATTTGACTGGAACATACTTACGAATGTGAAAGAAGGTGTCCAGGAGCTTAGACTCCAGCTGCAGTTAAAAAAAACCGTTTCAAAGCAATTTATAAAATGGAGACAGGCACCCAGGAAGCTAAGAATCGGGTAACTGATAGAATAATGTTAAATATTATAATGCGAGTTTATTTGTGTCTATACTACTTAAAATTTTTCAACAGACTAATACACCCGTATTATTATTATTAACGCGAGTTAACGACGAGTTACCCTGACCTTAAGACATGAGTTAAGTGTAAAATGCTATTAATAAAATAAATTCGTTGCTTCATTCACCATATCAACAAGTTAATGTTAACTTGAAAATGCTGATTTTTCTAACTAAATGTTCCTCATCGATATAATAGTTGACAAGCCTGGCATTTGGACCCTCTTGGACCCATAAAAACCATCTGGCATAGCTCGAAAATGTTTAGCGGGTACGTAACGTACCTAAACTATTACCAGAAAAGCAATCAGCTTAGTATCGGTGAGAAAAACAACTCAAAAAATCTAAAATTTCCCATGTCAGATTAATGTATTCATATCACGACCCTAATAACTTCACATCCACTTAAAAAAATGTTGGTAACACCTCTACCCTAGGCGTTAGAATATCAACTGTTTTCTCTTTTTGTAAACATTATTGAAAAACCGAATTATAATTGTCATTGATAAAGCAGTTTCCTGTTTCCGGTTCAACCGCCGGTGAATTGATACGAACTAGACTAGGTCACGCCGATTCAATATTATTTTAAAAATTGTAGAATAATATTTAAGCAGATTTGCTATATATTTCTTTAGCAAATGTTTGATACTATACAAACGAAATGTCACTGGAACCTACCAAAAACAGATTAACGGGAAATTCTCACATAAAGCAGGAAAAAATTTAATTGTTGCTGAGTTTTTCACAATGAAAGCAATTTATTAACATTTATAAATATGTATTTCCCTTTTAATTGGAGTAAAGACTGCCATTGACGCCATTTTGTTCCACAGAAATAAAATCTTTTTTCTATTCTACTAAAACAAAAAAATATAATTATTGGGGTGAATGTATACTTTATAATCAATTGCAGCTAGGTTCCAGAAATCGAGTGAAATGGAATCGAAATTGCAAACCGAGTGAATTCGTTTTGAATGTTCCACATTCCGATCGATTTTCTAAAGTCGCTTTGGTTTGGTAATCTGGAAGAGGTATTGGAACCGCGATGCCAATCGAACAAGTACACATATTTTATTTAAATTTGAAGTGCATTTGTCGTGCATCTGATGACAGTCAAGGGGATGGAAGAACGATAATATTAGCCATCGTAATATGTTTATATTATAGCAAATATTATTTCCTTATTCGTTTAATTGAATTTGGCAATCTTTTCCAGCAAATCTCGTCAAAATTGAAGAATTATCAAATGGATCAGCAACAAAATTGACATTTCTCTGTTATGACGTTTGTGGCATTTGAATGTGAGCGTGCTTCTGGTTTTGATCCTGAATTAAAAGTCAGAAGCAAATTTCGCTTCTTTACAGGAGAGAAACGGTCTTTTTGGTACAAAACGAACACTTTCAGAAGGGTGCGGAAGTCTTTCGGATTACCAATCGAAAACGTCATAATATCGAAATTGTTTCAAAATCACTTCCCGTCAAATTGATTTGGTTTTTTTTATGCTAAACTTCTCTTTAAACGCAATGATTGTAAATAGTAGATGTAAAAAATTTCTTTTATAAAGAGATTACAAACAGGGACATTATACAAATGGTAATATACGCTGTTGTACTAAGCTGTCTGAAAGAAAAAGTTAATGTGGCGAGTGTTGGTACTGGAATTTGGGGAATCTAGGCTATGAGCAGGAAGTGCTTCCAAATCAACTCCATCTCCTTATACAAAATATATTTCCAAAAAAATGTATGGGCCTGCTTCTATTTATATACATAAAAAAATAAATAAATATTAGGCGTAAACGGCCCATAGAGGACCCAAAGCCTAGCTTCTCCAACCACTGTGTGCGAAGATATATTTTTTGACACGAATGGAACTAATGGACCTACAGTTTAATGCCGATTCCGAACGGCAAATAATTTTTGAGAAGCTTCTTATGACAGCTTTTAATCTTGGATGTTTGTCAGACGCTCGCAAGAGGTGGGGAAGCGAATAAAAACTTTCATGTGGTACAGGTAGGGATTTGAACCAGCGACCTCTCGCTTAACTTCGAAAATTTGTATATCGATATCGATAAAAGTGGAATGCAGAACACCAATTTTTAATTTAAATCGATTTCAATTTCATATCAAGTGAAAGTGTACATTTCGTAGAACGTAGCTGTTGGATTAGATTTGAGATGGCACGACTGGAGATCACCAGTGTCATACAGATAAGATCAACAAACTTAATGAATACATAGAATGATATGTACGTTTTAAATAAACAATAATACGGAAGCGTGACAGGTCATGAAATTCATTGGATAACACATGTATAACAATGCAAGCATTTGATTGGCCTCTATGATTTATATGGTATTGGGAGACCTGCCGCCACCCTCCCCACGGGTGAACGATTGTTGATAAAATGAAAAAGTTAGTTGGTCGGCAAAAATAAAGACAGTGCTTATCTTTAAAAATCACTATGTCGATTACGGTGAGGTGAGTGAAAAATCTTTGTATGATACTGGCCAGGATTTAAACATAGGAACGCTTACTCAGTGGTCCATCGAACACTAAACCCAAAATTAGTAAAGTAAAAATTCGTTATCATGAAGAAACCCACACAAAAAAGAACGCTTTGTATTTTGTACCACAGCCATTGTGTTCCAACAAAAAACTTTACATTTAAATCAACACTATTGAAAATATAAACTCAATATGAACTGGTATGTAGGTATGTCATAATAAATGTAGTGTTTGTTTGTTTTTTTTCAGTATTAAAAACAAAATTGTATTTTACTTATTTAATTTTTTGTTTATTTTGTTTGTTTAATTTTAAATCAGTACTTTGTATGAATATAATTTAAGTTTTTTGCATTAATAGCTAAAATTAAAAAATGAACTTAAACTTATGTTTTAATGAAAAAAATAAAAACAATAGAATACGTTTAAAATTAAATGTTACTAGTTGTATAGATAATTAAATTACTTAGAAATTAGATTATTTTTGCTTAAATGTGTTTTTTTTTTCTTTTATATTTTTGATTAAATAATTATTGTAATGTTAAATTTAATTGTTTGACTAATGCTTAATTTTCAATGTTTAACTCTTTATTTTTTTTCTGATGTCAATTAAATTATAGGCCTCTAAACTTTGTTGATAAATTGGTAAATATATTTTTTGCTTTACGGTCTACTCGGTGCAATTAAGTTTTGTTTTGAATGTTATTGCAAACATTGGTCTTTTAATTGTTATTTAACGAGTATTTTTTTTAGTTTATCAGTTGGTTTTGTTCTTTATATATTTTATGCTTTGAGTAGAATACGTATAGTATTGTTAAGAGTTTAAAAGAAAATTAGCCAATTTTTTACGTAGATACTATTGCTTAATTTTTTTTTTTTTAAACTATCGTTGCAATTATGTTCGAAGATACAAAAAATAAAATGTATGTATGCATGTAGTTATTTAACTAAGCGAAATGTGATAAATTTATATATATATATATAAAGCTACTAAGTGTTAAAATATTAAACTAAAAAAAAAAAAGAGAAAAAAACAAATAAATAAGAGAAACAAATTTTGAGCTATCACAAAAACACTTTTCTATCAGTATGTGTTTCTTATTCAAACATTAAAAAAATAAAATAAAAGAAAACACTTCAAACACGGGAATAAAATAAAAATAAAAGATCATCTTAAGAATTGATTATAATTAAAACATTTACATTTGACTTTCTTTGCGCCACTGGAAAGTTCCTGACTTTACTCCGATACTTGATGATCCTTGATTGCTACTGGAGCTTAACATATTATTAGTTCTTCGAATGAGCTGCGCTGCTGAATCAAATCGACTGCGAATCATTCGCATTGCAGGATTTGTAGCGATGCCGCTACGTTTTGACTTGTTGCTGAAAATTAAGCAGTTGTTTATTAAATTAAAGTTTGTGATGTTTAACAATTTAATAATGAAAAAAATAGAAAACTTACTTTGATGAGGACTGGCTGGTATCTTTAAGATTTCCAAGGATAATTCTCATGTGAGTGTCTCGGGCAAAGTGGTTGTCTGTTGATCCCGCCTTGCTGCCACCTCCTCCGCTTGTTACGTGGTTACTACCACTTGTAGCACCACCGATTTCTTCAAATGCATTTATCGATGGCAATTGCCCCGGTGAGCTGAGTTCGCTGCTTGGTGAATGTGGAGGCGTAGCATAAAGCGGTGACATACATTCCATGTCATACATGTCTGCATCATTTGAAGCTGCTACTTATATCAATTGAAAAAAAAAAAACACTGTCAAACAATTCATTTATATGAGTAACATTAACCAACTCTTACCCATATTGATCTGATGTTCACTCAAATCCGGTAGCAATTGCGAATGTCGCTGATGACCTTTGGGATATTTGGAATTGACAATCGGAGCATTTTGGACGAACGGGTTATTTCTTGAATTGAGTTTGGTTTGCCGTTGCAGTTGCTGTGTAAATGAAAGCGGTGCTTGCTGCAAAGCAAAAATAAAGAGAGAATTTTAGTAAAGTTCAATATATGTTAGTGATTTGGTATGAATGCACCTCATTACTGCTGCCCGTTGACTGACTAGAGATTACACTCTTACGCTTCTGCAAGCTACTCGTATCCGATTGCATTGTGTTCTCGTAAAAGTTATTGCTGCTGTGAGTGGAGGTGGATGCATTCAGGATGTTTGGCGGTTGCATATTGTTATTGTTTGGAATCATTAAACTATTATTGGCTCCGACAATAGAAGAAGAAGTCGAAGACTGCTGCGTGACTGGATGTGGTAAGAATCCTTGTGGTGGGGGATTGTCCGGTGAACGTAACATGCTCGGATGGAATTTTGTTGGATCAATGTTGTTAGACTCATCTGCTGATAACAGACGGGAGTAGGAAGTGGAATATTTAATTTACGGTTAGTTAGGGTGCGTTTAAATAAAGGAAAATAGAGGGATCTTACTTTTTGTATAGCTTTCGAAAATCTTAAGAATGTTACTCCGATTGGATTTGGCTGCCAGCTTAATTGGTGTTCTGCCGCAATGATCTGATTTGTACGGATTAGCGCCGTATTTTAACAGAATTGCAACACATTTCTCGTGACCTTCCTGTGCTGAGATTCCTAGAGCAGTTGCTCCCTGTTTGCATGCATGATCAGCCATTGCACCGAAGTAGAGAAGAATGCCCATGACATCATGGTTGCCCTGCCAAGCGCAGGAATGAAGGGGTGATCTACACTCAAGATCCATAGCGTTCACATCGGCATTACCTAGAAATAATAGTTTTATATGCGGTTCCTTTAAAGGCCTTTTTGTCTAGCTTACCCATTGTAATCAATAGTTTTACCATTTCGGAGTGGCCCTGCCAAGCTGCCACATGCAATGCAGTTCGGCCTTCGCTATCAGGTATATTGACATCGACATCAGTTACATCCAAAAGGTACTTGACTACATCGATTTTGTTTTCCAGTGCGAGAATGTACAAAGTGGTCCTGGAGTCAGCGTCTTTTGAATTCGCATCACAGCTGAATCTCAAAAGAACCTGGACACAGTCCAAATGGCCTTCGATGCAGGCCAACCTGAACGCTGTTTTTCCATCGTGTGCCTTTTGGTCAATAAATGCACTGTGGATCTCCAATAAACACTGTACACATTTATCGCGTCCCTCTTGAGCGGCCAGATGCAAAGCTGTCTTGCCCTCATTGTCACATTCGTCAATTTTGGCACCAGATTCAAGTAGTTGCAGGCATACGTCATGGAATCCCTCGAAAGCGGCGTAGTGCAGTGGCGTCCAACCGGCATTGTCACGATGTGTCTCATCAAGGCCACGATCTAGCAGCTGGCGGACTGTTTCGACATTGCCCTGCGCCGAAGCAATACTCAAAACTGTTCGTCCCTCCGAGTCCATACAATCAATGCCACAGCCCCAGAAGAGCAGAAGCTTAACGACATTTGCATGACCAGCAGTACAGGCAGCCCACAAAGGTGTTCTGCCCATAAAATCGGCTAGATCGGGATCAGCACCGTTTTCTAGAAGCAATTCACAAACTTCAGCATTCCCCTCAAAGGAGCTCACAAGCAGTGGCGACATTCCGTCGTTGTCGAGTTGATCCGTGTTCGCACCATGTTCGAGCAAAGTAGATATCACCTTGCTATAGCCAGAAGAGCCACAGAGTGCGGCGACACACAGTGCACTGCGCCCGTCCAAATCGAGGTGATTCACATCAGCGCCATTTTCCAGGAGAATTTCAACTATATCATAATGACCCATGTAGGAGGCGGCAATCAGTGATGTCCGACCCTGTCGATCGACTGAATTCACATCGGCGCCAGCTTCGATGAGGATCTTAAGGATGTCTTCGTGGCCACTCCATGCGGCCGCTCGCAGTGCTGTTCTTCCCTCTTTGTCGGCCAAATCTATCTTGCAACCGGTATGAGCGATAAGAAGTTTAACAACATCAGTGTGACCACCCCATGATGCGGATCTGAGTGGTGTCCAGCCATCGCGATCAGCGTGGTTAACGTCGACATTTTTCATGCGTCCAGTTCCATCGCTACAAGGCTGTGCGAACGAAAGCAACAGTTTCACAACATCTAAGTGACCATTGCGGGAGGCGATATTAAGTGCAGTTTGTCCATTGTAGTCCTCAATTTCCAGATCAATCGGTCCCTTGCAAGCATTTAGCGCTCGTTCCAACAGCTGATGATTACCGTCGTTAGCAAGAATGTGTATCAAGGCTTTACCCTTGTGCAGTTCAATCTTATTCGAATCGGATAGCTGATGGAGAGTGCTATTATTTTCGTCCTGGCTATCCGGGTGGGGTGGGTCACTTTTTTCAGAAGGGCTTGTCGGTCGTTGAGTTTCGACTAAGCAAGACTTTTCACTCGACAATAAGAGGTCGGCCAGCTCAAAGTCGATATTTTGAGATTTCTCTGATAGCTCCGGTGACATGAGAGACGAATCACATGATGTCTAAAATAATAAATAAGTTAAAAAATAGTAATGAAGGGGGCAGTTCCTTTGTAGTTTATAGCTACACAATAAAAAAGATCTTCACTCACCTGTGAATCAGCATTGTTAATGCCAGTCTCGATAAGCAGTTTCAGTATCTTAGCATCAGTTGGTAAGCTGGGCTTAAAGAAGTCACACAAGAATGTCGAAAACTCTTCGTTAAGCTCATTTCCAAGGAACTTCTCCAACATGTTTCTAGCTTTTGGCAAAAAATTAACATCATTCTTAAATTCTGATTCGCAGATCGAACAGCAATTCAGATGATTCGTATAGAAGCAATCATTCAGGTTGATTCGCGATTCCAAAAGCATAAGAATAAAATCCAAACTAATTTCTCGACTGGTCAAATAGTCACCCGACTTGATCAAGTGATACACAAACTTCCGCACACTATTCGCACATAGAGCGTCACTGATCAGCATGTAGTACATTGAAATCATGACATGGCCTTCATTTACATCGCAAATGAATTTCTTTGTAGCGAATTTCACATCTACCAGCCAATCGCAGAAGGAGTTGTGAAATATTTTCACTTTGTTCTGGCCACTATCATACATAAGTATGTTTCGCATTAGTTGCAGGCGCTTTTCGAACTCGTCTGCGTCAATTGCGTAGTTGTGTGTCCGCAGGCAGTTAAAGAGGAACAGTTTGTCAACAAATCCAGTTGAGGCTAAGAGAATGTTGAGGACTGGTCGAATTTTTAGGTATTGCTTCTTGTTAAATGACTTTTGGCAGATGTACAGATAGAGGCCGTTCAAAGTGCATGGGATCAGCTTGATTTCGCGAAATGAGAAGAAGTTTTCCTTTATGCCGTTTAGGACCTTTTCGAGATATAGGATGCAGCCATTCGATTTAATGTATAGCTGATGCAAGGACTCTATAATTTCCTTCGTTAGCATGATGCTGTCCTTGAAATCGGAATTAAGACGATTGATTATATACTCCTGAACATCTTTGACGACATGGCTTTTGCGTAGATCATCCAATGTGATCTTCTTGAAACCAGTGAACATTTTGGTAATGTGTTTGGTTTGCTTCTTTGTAGTGCAAACTAAAAATAACCACTTGGGAAATAGATGAATATGATTTGAGAGTAGCTCTGCCACGTTTCTGCTTTTTTGAGTGGTCGAACAGCGACCCTTCAGTGTTGAAATTAAATTGCCTTCGTTGATGTAGTTTTCATCGATTGAATCAATCAGAAGGAGTAGAGCGGTCTTTGGAGGTGACAGCTCCAATAATGGAAACAATAGAGCCTTTTTAAAGCACTCATCTGGATTCTTTTCGATGTTGTCCACGTTAAGACACTCGAAGATTTCTGGATTTGAGATCAACATTTCGTAGTAACCATCTGCAATTGTTGTACGGCAACTTTTTGGCTTTGGTAATGGTGGTGGAATATTATTTGCCTCTGGCTGTGCTTCTCCCATTACCAAGGTTATATCGCATTGATTCTCTTCCTCCTTAAAATCGATAAGGTTTCTGAGTTCATCTTCGCAAGTATGCTTTTCAGCTTCGGGCTGTTCGTCTTCATTAATCGCGGCGGCAATTTCGTCCTTCATATCATCTCCCCCCACTTCGGCAATGCCCTCACCGCCACCATGCTGTATAGAGTTAGCGTTTGTCTTTGGTGGACTGGGGACGACTCTGGCGGCTATTGCCACGGGAATCTTAGAGATTTTCTTTCCTGGGCTCGACTTAGCACCGTCCGAGTCTCTCTCCTTTTCCTTGCTGTCGCTTTTGGGTAGCTTATGCCCGGAAGTCGATGGTGGATGAGTAGAATATGCGTTTTTCATTTCAACATCTTGGTGTTGCTGTTCTGGAGATGGAGCTGACTTTTGCCTGATCATTGACTTCTTATTGTTAGAAGTGGAAGTACGTCGCTCACGAAAATCATCTTGCTCAATGCTTTTTTTCAGCTCTGCAATGAGAATTTCCTCGGCATTTTCCTCCAGCGAGATATTATTCATTGCTTCATCCAGCTTTGATTCCATTTGTTGTTCTTCTTTCTTCAAAAATAGCAAACCATCATTGATCAAACGTTCGCTGTCCTCCTTATGAATTAGACTCGAATGGCTTAGTAGCTGTAGCACAAACTTACGAATAAACAAGCTTAAGCTATGGCATTCGGGATTCTGAGAGTTGATCAGATAACATGCCAGCAACTTTCTATTCAGAATGCCCTTGGTGCCTGAATTTCCATTCATAATTGCCTGGCAGATAGAGGTTTTTCCCGATCCATTTGAACCCAGCACCAAACACCCATGGTACATAGAAGCTGCACCGACTGCTTTTGAACGTGACATATACGCCGTGGCACTAACTTCACTTTTAACGCCTGCAGATGCTCCCAATAGCCCGGGGATAGTTTTCTTCCCAGCATTACGTTGCTCTAAGCACAAAGCGATCTTTTTGAGAACCCACTCCCGGTGAATGTACACCGAATTTTGTTTGGGGGCAACTGGAGCTATAATTCCATTCACCTCCTTGTCAGGTGATTGCTTTTTATGCATAAACACCTCCAGATTACCGACTGTTTCCTCCCCGGTTACTGGTAGTAACTGGTTTTCCTCGCCCACCGGATGGTGGTCGGTGTTATTTTCTTCTTCTCTTCTTCGCTCATCATCTCCACCATCGATCGGTTCCTCAACAACTAAAGCTGTGGCTGTAGTTTCAATATTAAAATTTTGTTGCACCAAATTCGCAAAGTGCTCTTCACGAGCTAGGCAAGAGAAACTGGCATTTGGACAGTCCCTCTCTCGGCCGCCTATTATTTCCATTTTTTTGTGTATCTGGGTTGTGTCTTTGAGGAAATTTAAAATTCTTCGATCTTCCAATTGGTTGCAGGCGGCGGCTGTCATAGAAGATGATGTTCCAGCATCACCAACGACATCCAATGCATTGTCTATTTCATCTGGATTCCCATTACGACACTTGTCCTTGTTCAGCAATTTGTATTCCATTAAATTCGTAAATTTTTCCGATTTATCGACATCATTGCTGCAACTGCTGCCACTACCTGAGGTTCTGTGGAATCGGCTGCGCTCTCCACTCCTATATCTATCCGACTTGCGTAGCGGAGTGGCGTACAACATTTCCTTTGTGGTCAAATGTGTGGCATGCTTCCCACGATGGCTATTCTGATTGCAGTTATTCAGTAGTAGCGATTGGTTGGTAGTCGTCTTGTTGATTTTCCTCACCGATTCATTAAACATCGCCTGGCACGGCAGATTCTCGTAGATGTCATTGCGAAGATTATCGTTATCAGGTAACTTGGACATGGTCGCTACTTCTGCTTCTCGTGTGTGCCTTTGGAATTTGTCTTCTTAATGTAGCTGCTGCTCTTTTTCTGTCATCACATCGCGTTAGGGTGTGGATATCTCCTCTCTGAAAATAGAATTAAATACAAAAACGCGATTAGATTTCAGTTTAAAATAGAATTATTTATTTCGATTTGATTTACTGTATTCCCTATTTTTCTCATATCGTTCGTATACTATTGTGCATAACTAATTGGATGGCGGGAGCAGCAATCTATATAAATCATCTGCCCGGAGTTCTCTTGATAGAGACGGAGTGATGCTACTTTATTGCGTTATTAGTTTCATTTTTTTTTTTTTTTGTTTTTCTTATGCGCATGATATGAAGTTGTTGTTGACGAAGGATGATGGTGGTGAAGTGTAGGTATTTGATTTGTAAAAAAGGAGAATTTCTTTTCTAATAATTTTTGATATCCAACCTTTGTGATGAATGTGGGCTAGGGAGTACTATTTTATTTCAATTTATTTTCAGTTTTTGTTGGATTTGCAAATTTTTTTGATATTGAGCAGACACACATGCTGAAGGACTAACTGTAATATGAACTGAGAGAAAGTTATGTGCACGATGTACGTCCGGGATTCTTATATTCATAAAAATAGGTTATTACCATTCGACTGAAGTCTAGACTTGAGTTTCAAATGAATACGATTGCAAAGAGTTCAGAAAATTTCGCAAAGAAAAGGGTAAAAATCAACCGTACATTAACAGTTATAAAATTTGTAAAGAGACAGAATAAAGATTCGAGAACTCATAACTCAAAGTGAGTTCAAAGGTTAATGTAACATTAGTTTGTCAAGCTATTGAACTGAGAATAGTTATCGTATGCCGACGAAAGAATTCACACAACAGCAGCCGCATCTTTTATAAAAAATATTATCATGAATACATTTTTATGTTCTTGTCGTCTTTATGTCACGTACGAGCAAGTAGGCTATGCTTAAGAAAGACTACTCAAATAAAATAATACTGGGTATTTGCGGCTAGCGGTAGGTCTTTTTCTTTACCTACAAATTCGCTATAATTTGTACGAAATCCTAATAATTTTTACTCAATGCCGTTCCCTAAATTCAAAAATACGTAAAAGGAAGTGGAAGTGGCATCGAGACTGCAGGATGTTACCTCACCACTGATAAGCTTACGAATTTTTAAACAACAATTTTTTTGTAGTAAAGAGAATAGAAAAATATATGATATGTGAGGTTACTGGCAGTTGATTCGAAATTAAATTTTTTGATTGGATGATTAGAATGTTTGTCCCTAAACTTAATAGTCACCCATATTAATAAACACGAGTTAACGGTGAGTTACCTTTAAGCCATGAGTTATGTGTAAGAAGTGAGTTTATAAAACAAATTTGAGACTAACTGACGTTTTTCAACTGTTATTTAACTTAACTCACCGCCGAAGGTGGTTTAACGATGGTTTAGCAAGCAAACGAAAACATTTTTTGTTCTTTATTCCTACAGAAATTACTCAATTTTCTTTCCTTTTTTTGTACGATTCTCCATTTTTATTGTCCACTTTGCACTTTTAATTCTAAAAACACTTACTTATTAAATTTGAAAAATGCACTATAGACAAAGAAAATTTGATAATTTGATTGATTTTAATCAAAAAGTAATGGATTTGCGTAAATTGTATTACTGAACGTCAGAATTTCTAAAATTTTAACTCGTTAGTTGAGCATTATTTCATCGCTTAGTTAGCTCGCGAGTTAAGGGATTCATATTAATAGGGCTGAATAAAATTAATGTTGAAGTGTTGTTTTTTCTATTGCAGCAATGAAATAAAATTGTACTCTCTTCATCACAAAGATTGGACATAAAAAGTTATATCAAGAGAATTGCTCTTGAAATTAGATTGTACGAAAATATTATTCCATTCATTTAATATATAAGAAAATTTATAATGGATCTGTAGAAGGTAGAATACAACTGTTGGTAATAAATTAACAGTTGCTTTTGGTAACAATACATAACAAAACGGCTGTCATATTTGACATTTTACTACTTTGTATAACAAAAGCGTTCCCCAACTATCCCCACCAGTCATTTTGATAGCATTTACAATCCCTTACGAAAATGGGTAAGGGAACAAAGCAAGTAATACCTGAAAGAGATGTGCAACATAGATGCAGTAACTATGTAAAATCGTAGTGGAATGCTAACTTTCGCCTCTAAATTTGGACATTATAAATGAATTGAATTGGATTTACTTGAATTATTATTGGATTGTTCAGTTAGTTTTTGTTTAGTTAGTTTTTGCTCTAAGTGTACTAAGTGTACGAATTCAATTGGGTTTAGGTAGGTAGACGCGGTAAATTTAGAGTAAGAGACAACTTGCAGCGCCAATTGACATATTAACGAAGAGTCCCCACCAGTGACATCTAAAGACTTTTTCGATGTTCTTGCCCGACAAACATTCAAAAGTTACACTGAATTGGCATAAATTTGTAAGCGCCGTTCATTCGTGACAAAAACATATCTTCGCACACACTTTGGTTGGAGAAGCTAGGCTTTGGGTCCCGCTTAATAATTGTTTTGTAACTATTACACACGTACAGTTCATTCCCTACATTTCCATCCTATCAATTGTTCAACATATTAATGAATCCTTCTCTCAGGTAATTGAATGCATTCAAAACAATTTATTCACATTCTCGCTGTTTGTTACAGAAATAACCGGAGTGAAACTTTTCACATTTTAATTGCATCAGACGAGAAAAAGCAGCATCATTGCAACCTTCTCTGTATTGTTTATGCACATTCATTATCTATATTAACAAATATACAAGTACGAGAATGTCAGAAAAAAAAATACACACATTTCAGTATATATTTTTTTTATTTGCAGGTAAAGGAAAGCGAAAGCCCTTCAAGTCGTCCATCACCTTTCCGCTTTATCTAAACAAATATTTTCATCGATCACCATTGCCTGACCTGTGTGGATGGTGATGCTGATGATGATGTTTTCTTGGATGATTCATATTGAAGCTGTATAAATGCGTAATTCCCATATAGCAAACAACAGGTGAAAGTGAGTGAACCCGATGATATGAAATCACCTCTGTCATCGTCACCACACTTTAGGTGATTGCAATACCAGAGTACGAACGAACTCGAAGCCAATAACTCGTATCGTATTATGAGTTAGGGGACAAGTGTTTAGCTCATTCATTGTATGTCGCTCACCGGGCTGTGGAAATGTGAATTACTCGTGGTCATGCTAATATAGCACAGCAAAGGTGCTTAATTGAAAATGAGTTCGTTTGATATTTGTCATGGACTATTGAGGGGTATTTAGCTTGTAATCCATTAATTTAATGAACCGACTTGTTTTGACGTCAGGAATATCGTATGACGTGGAATGAGTATATGTCACTTCTTAAAGGCTTATGTCTCAGTCAACTATGATTGGGAAGTCGGTTTTCGTGTTACATAATTGGTTATTATTGTCTCAATGTGTGGCGAATAGGACTTTATGGTTGAATTAATTATATAGGATTGGTTCATGTTTGAATTTAATTTAGGGTTTTGTTCTTCTACCCCTTCCATGATTAGGTATATGTGGATTCAATAATAGATTCAATTAAGTAAGACGTGGTATATGATATTGGTAGGTTGTGGGTTGTGGTCTGATCAAATTTGTAATCCCTAAATGACTTCATTATTCCTCTCTATACTTGTAAATGATCTATTATCGACTGAACAGAATATCTTACATTATGATTCAGTAAGGACACAACCACAATTGAACCAAGTCTTGCACACAGTTCAACAGATTCAGCTCAGTTCGTCGCCCACAAACATACCGAACTCATGTTGTATTCCGCTAGAAGAAGTTTTGCCATTAACAACGAAGAACAATATCAACTAAATACCATCTTTATACACATCAGCCTTTGGATACAAATTTTCAATACCTTTTTGTACATTTCTTTCTCTAAATCTTTCTTTGCGATAGGAAATGCACAACGACCTGAAAGATCTTTTGTGCTTAATGTCGGAAAGTTGCTTAGGTAAGTAGAGCTTCTACTTTCCTAATGTAGCTGGTTATTAACAGCATCAGTGCTTATAAGTTTTCTGAAAAAAGATGTTCTTCATCTCCAACGGTGGAGTGTTGTTTGTGATATATCAAATTCCCAAAACCGATGTAGAAACGACAAACTACTTCTCTTACCGCTGAGACAAACTACTTGTCGTTTCTCCCGTACTGTTACCTTTAGAGCAAATGGAACATTTTCAGATAACTTTACGCGAACACTCTTTTCGGCAAAAAATCGTTTAATTTTCTAACTTACTGACTATTAAACTCAAAACCTGCGTCCAACGTTTCTCCATTATGTTGATGCCCTCCAAGTAGTACTATTTACGATGCCCTCAAAATAGGCGTCTGTTTTACTGATGACTTCTTCAAACTAATTCTCTTACCGCTGAGAGATTTCTTCGTGTTTGGAAACAGCAAATAGTAGCAGAATTCTGCGCCTGTGCGATGTCCTTTTCTAAGAGAACTTTTTTCCTATAGATAAATCGATCCAACACGGTTATACCTTCTATGACCTTGTTGGCCGACAGAATTATCTAATTGTAGGCTTCGATTCGCGTGGAGAAGATTACTGTCTCTTGGTCACTAATATGTTCTGAACTATCCATGTTTCAACCACGACTAAGAATCGGCACAAAAACTCATTCGGATGATTGAACATTTCTAAACCTACATTTTAAGCGATTGAGTTTGTTGCCAATTGTGAGAAAACACAACATCCATCTCGCAAGCAGCTGTTTTATATTCAAATACAAAATTGAAATCACTGATCCATGTGTAGCCTCTTTAATTTCGAGCACGTAAATTGTTCCTTTTTTATAAATTTCAAGGTTTCTACTATCTAATTGAAAAACTCTATTAAAAAAAACATTCCAATATTTTCATTGTCCCCACAAACGAAAATGGCAACAACAAGCAAAGAGATATGTATACGTTTGTACATTAGCATCCCTGGGATTCGAAATACCACATACTACACACATATGTGTGTACATACTTGTTTGTTTTTGATAGCCGTCATCCGTTTAGATCTCTTATACCTAGCTATAGGTAGGTAGGTATGGGGTAGCATTGATGGTTGACGAAGAGGTAATTTGCGGACCTTCCCCAAGCTACCACAACTGACGTCATTTTTGGCCTTCACCTAGTTTGCTAATCAAACCCATTTGCATGTTTTGTCTTCTGTTTCTGGATCGAATAAAAAAGTCTAAAATAGTGCTTTCAAGACAAAAACATCAAAGTTCAATATAATGGAAATAATTCAGGCAAAAAAAGGCAAATCAGCAATATTTATTCGCCCACAAACTACACACGAGACTCATCCCACAACGTTTCAGAAATAACATCAAAGTGGCGCCAGTTTTCAAAGCCACGTTTTGCAAAACAACAAAAATAATACAAATTTTAAATAATGATTGTATCCAAATTTGGTTCTACCACTCACCCATAAACGAACTCAGCCAATTGGAAGTTGAAAGCACACAGATCCAGATCTACATGTGACTCACGAAAAATGTGGTAGCACCCTCCAATTTGTATTTTCGAAATTCAGCACATGTTTCACTTAACAGATGATTTACTTTCGCATTACAAATTAACGTTTTCAATTTGTGTTTCATTAAACATTTAAATGAATCCACTCTTCGCTGAGCTGCTGGGTGCTGGCACACTGCTTCCTCACAGAGATGCTCATATAAAAAGTCAAACCAAAGGGGATATTATGTCATTTAGCGCAAACATAACCCAAATCAAGTGGAAGAGAACTGATATCAAAGAGGGATCGGATGTCTGTCGTCACAGAGTGTAGTAGCAGTGGCATGAGTATGAGTATCTTCATTGCTGGGAGGGGGAAGAGGCCGGTATTTTCATGTGCTAAATAGCCCAACAGTAGGATATGGAAATGAATGGTATAAATGGGGTAGGATGAGGCGACTAACGACAAGTCGACCCGGTTGACTTGAATGGAACTACTGGAATCATTCACATGTCGTTAGATGTCACGGGGGTGAGAGGGTGAACGAGAACGAGGACGAGAATGCTTAAAGGATTTCATATTCGTTCTCCAGTTGTTGCTGATACTGCTTATTCATGGGAATTAGGGTTCGACAGACGACTGAATGAATAGTAAGAAAAAAGGCTTTATTTTGCACCCTCCCTCACTCTTCCGGTGTGCGGTATTGATTTTGTTCGTCATTTATTCGTTTTGATTCCTCCTCTCTTGACTGAATCGATCGAGAATTAAGTCTGATAGATTGGCAGCTATAGGGAGCTTCTATGCTTGGGTGGGAATGTAAATTTTACCAAATAGCTGCAAAATTAACCTTGTTGCTGGATTATTCATTTCGTATGTGTGCGAAGTGGAAATGCATATAGCTAAGAACTATTCGAGGGTGGATTATCGAAGGAACATCGACATTTTTTATTAGAAATGTCTGCGAATTGCCAATTGTAAATTTCGAATGGAAAATTGATTTTTTAATTCGTCGGTGTATGCGGGGAGTACGGAATTTAGTCATATGTCGTGTTGTGGATTATTCAGTACGGATGATTACATTCGTGTTATGCTTTGCGAAAAAGAAATGCGTCATGCGTCGAATGACCTATGTATACTACAAAATTTTAAATCATCAATAAGGATTCGTATATTGGACGACGAAAATCGATTGAATTAGTGAAAACATTTTTAATTGACAGACGCAAAAATGTTTGCCATGTATACTTTTGTTTGAAATACTAAATATGTATGTTTAAAAGTTAATTACTTTGTCATAATAAGGTGGTTTAAAGTTGGGTGATGAGTTTATGTGAACACACAAGCGTTTTCTCTGTAGGCTCTCACCATCAGCTCCTTCTACTCACCTCCACGTTGATAGGTGATAGGTGGCCCTCTGGGGTTGGGAGTTGTTTGTGGGGTTTACTGCTCAAACACGTAAAAAGGACATTGTCAAAATCCTGGCCTTAGGACCCAATAAAACGAAAAAAAAAACTCTCGGTTTTGCACTTGGAAGGCGATTACCCTGGACTACTGTAAATCAGACATTACTACCATCCCAGGAAGTGCAGCATAAGGCAAGAGCAGCGTCTTTTTGCGTGAAGATGTTTATATGAGCTGTTCATTTAGATGATCTGATGGGTTTCACACGACCACCGAAACAATACTACTGATTTAATGCAGAGTATCGGGAAGCATACACAGCAATACAATATGCCTACAAAGCGGGGTTTGGCGGAATGACGGGAATGTGTCGTGCGTTTTACAATTAAAACAACATCGGCCTCTTCGGAGGAAAACCTCTGAGCTTACTCAAATTATTCGTCAACAATCTAATTGGATCCTATCAGTGCGGTTTTAGGCCCGGTAAGTCCAGAATCAGAAAACGGGAAACAAATCCAAAAAAAAATCCAAGAAAGCCGCATACAAAGGCACCTATACAGAGACTAGTTAAACACAGCTATGATTTTTGTTGGTCCTGCCGAAATCGTCTGTTGGTGTATGATGTCGATAGATAAGCCACACTCCCGCACAACTAAGAGGACCCTATATAAGACCTTGATAATCGCAGTCCTGCTCTATGGGTCTGCATGCTCTATGGACTCTTTCCTCAGCGGATACTAATTCAATTTTTTTATTCGAGAGAAATCGTTGAAAACGACAAACTATGCGTGCTTTACAATTCAAGGCATTGTGAAAAAGTAAATGAGGAACAATCTTCTCAGAAAAACAAAACTTTTTATTCTAGCTCGATACACTCAGTTCAAGGTTTTTCAAATTATTGATGCAGAAATAGTAAATAGTCGCAGGGGGGGGGGGGAAGGCTTTATATGGTCTATGAGGAAGCGACTGCGGAGTTGTGGATTGGTTAGTTGTACTGTCGGAAGATAACTTTTTTCAGTCTTTACTTTACTTTCAGGCAGTCTTTACTTCAAATCGGTGTCGAATCGATCCAACAGGTCTTCCATAATGTGCGATGGTGGTCGGCTTTTCAACTTTTTGCGAAAGCCGTGAAAAATCTGCTAAAAACTCGATTCAGTACTTCATTGAATCATGTTTCAAGTTAAAAACGATAATGAAACAATTTCTTACAACTCATCTCAACTCACAACAACATCTTTGAAGCTCTAATGAACCCTTTAAGGCTGCACAAGGACGTTGTTTGATTATATCGCAATTCCTCTTAACTACGTGAATTTCATATCGCATCAATCTTTCAATATGAATAGAAAAAACAGCAAAAACAAGACATCTTTCCTTTCAAAGGGCAGACCAAATTCACTACTATAATATTTACGCATCATCAAACGTTTTCCATTGTTTCTTCTTTACGCTCGTCCTTACTTATTTCGGTCTAGTGGCCTCTATTTCCGTGAGTGCATAATTGAAAATGATACACATCGCCTCCACTTAACACCTTATTGCCACATCCATTAGACGTGCCTGGCTCAAATAAATTTTACACACTGGTAACATGACACGTAAACTACCCCCAGAGCAAAGCACCCACCTAGATCCGTGTCAATACCTTCTACAATGTCAGAACTAATTAAGACAATTACGACCGATAACAAAATGAGATCATTTTCCAATCATTTTTGGATGAATAATCTTGTGCGCGTCCTCAATTTATTGATATATGTATATCGATCCATTTCGTCAATTTAAGTTTTGTTTCACGGGATGACGTTCGGAAACTCAGATTATCTTAATTACTACAAATTGAGACTTGTCCGACTTTCTCAGACCTCTGCGATTTTGCTTTATTTTTATTTTGAATTTATACATTTTGGTTGATTATTTCCGTCATATTGCCTTTATGTAAATGCTAATCGCTGAATGTTGGGACATTTGTAAGTGGCATTTACGGGTGGTAAAACTATGTTGCGCTAGGACATTAAATGCATGATTTTGGAATTAGTAGGGCTGTCTTCAATACACACAAGTACAAGGTATACATACTCAAGGTGAATTTTGTTTATTTTTGGCATACAAAACAAGGAAAAATAAAGGAAAGCTATAAGCATCTGCTGTTAGCAAAGCAAAAGTGCTGCCAGCTGCGCTAGCAGGCGGTAATAAACGATCTTGGTGTAACCAAACGCGTAATGCGGGTATTTTTCATTTTTCGTTTATGATATTTTTACTTTTTTTTGCGACGCATGGTTCTATTGAACTGAACTGGAGATGAAGCTGTTGAAATATACATACATTTTTTTTGAGAGGAATGTGGCAAACATTTGCCTGAAAGGAGGAAATGTATTTTAAGTGGAATCTCTTGGCCGATTTTTCAAAATAATAAACTTTTGAATGTTTTGGATAAAATCGCAGCAGTTTTTGGAAAATTTAATTTATAATGTTTGGTTACGCGAGAGACTTGATTTTTGAATCATCTAAGACGACGTTTTTCGCTTTGCCAAAACACTTGAAGTGAAATACGAGTAAATTGTATTTTATTGCCACTAAGGTATTTTAGAAAATGAACAAATTCGCCGTATGGCGAAATGGTTTCATGGATTTGCTGCAGAGTATATAAAGTTTTTGAGCTAACATATTATTGTTTTTTTTTTTAGTTTTTGCTTTATAGTTGTATGGTTGTACCTACCATTCCAATTTTTTTTTTAAATCACTTTCTCAAAAATGGTGCCAAGATTTTGATCCATTGTTTTACTTTGGATACTTGCGATAAAAAAAAATCGAATAACGGTAATATTTGTGCGTCGATTTCGAAATGGGGCTAAATATTTTATATCTTGAAACTAAAATAATTGTTTTCATTCAAGAGAAAACAAAGCCGGATACAAGAAGTTTCGGCCGTAATTATTAATGAAGCAATATGTAATAACGCGGACTTTCCGAAATAGTGATGAAAACCTCGTCACCGCTTCGGGAATTGTAGTGTAGTGGTTTTAAGCAGCATTTTCAGTAGCTGCTATAGGCAAGATGTGGATAGAGTGGTAGGACAAGGAGAGAATCCACGTCCAGTCAATGTAAAAGATTAGAAGAGGTCGTTGCGGCTCTAAAAAAGTTGAAAACCAAAAAGTTGGTTTCACCAAATCATCAACCAAGTATAGATGGAAGACTCCATGCCCGATAACTGGACTATCAGCTCCATAAGCCCCGTCTACAAGAAAGTCGATCCTATTGTAAGTCTTGTAAGAATTTTCAAGGTATATCCCTGTTTGTTATAGCAATTTATATTCTATCCACTATGCGAACGACTCAAGCCATTTGGAAATACACTAATCAGCACATATCAGTGTGGCTTCCGGCCAGGCAAATGGACAGTGAACCAAAGTTTTTCAGGAAGACTAATACTGGAAACCAGCATTCAGGTGATCAATATAGTGGTTGCCGAATTTGGAATCCCGGCAAAACGTATTCAAATGTTTCGCGTGCGGATGGAGAATACGCGGTGCAATGTGCAGTTTGGCAGCAACTCATCTGAATTGTTCCAAACATTCACTTCATTACGGCAAGAAGATGTGCTCTTATGTGACTTTTTTAATCATTTTTTTAACAGATAGTGCGCAAAGCAGCTGTAGAAAAGGAAGGCACTATCTTTTGGTTTTCAAGTTAACGAGGTTAAAACCAAATATGAACATGCTTTCTAGAAGTGAATATTCAACGAAGAATTACTCTAGAAAACAGCTGCTACTTTGGTTTGACAAAACAAATGGTTTCAATAACCGTAGATCCAGCTGAACATAGCTATTCAGAACTAGGTATAAGTTAAGACAGCAAACAGTATCATACTCCATCCAGCGCGGACGGAGTCCGACACCCGAAACCTGCATCCGCACAAACTGCACAATAGACACATTCCCGCACGTACGACAAGTGTAATGCTTGAGTACCTGTGGGAACACATAGCCGCCGCTAGATTTGGATTAGTATTTAAGATGTAGATTTTAAGTAAAAACTGTTCAGTTGTAATTTAGGCAGAATTGCTGCCAGATCAAAAAATAAAGTTTTTTTTTATAAGAAATAAATCTCTTTTGATTTAATTGGCGCCCGAGCAGGGACCGCGTATTGTGTCGAAACGTAGTATGAAACCATACAAAGCGGTCCAAATGAACCCTAGTGTTTAAATAAACCAAATAGTAGTGAAAGTGTTAAAGCGTGGAAAACAGACAGTTATTCGCCAGACCACAGGTTCGGTCATATTAAACAAACCGGTAAAAAGTGACCAGTGGATCTTAAGGACACAAGGGCCCCTTAGTAACCCCAGGGAAGAAAAGGAGGAGTGTGAGACTCCAGCCGCACTACGAGGGATCAAATCAACATGCTGCTGCCATATTTGATGTAAGTTAGAATAAGATATAATAAGGAAAAGTGATTTTGTTTAAAAGCGAAAAATTAAAGTAAATGTTAAGAAATTTAAAGAAAGTGAAAAATCAAATTAGAAATAAGAAATTTAAAAGAAAAAAAAAACGATAAATTAAAGTAAACGTTAAGAAATTTAAGAAAAAGTGAAAAATCGAATTAGAAAGAAGAAATTTAAAAGAAAAAAAAAAGCGATAAATTGAAGTTAACTTTAAGAAATTTAAGGAAAAGTGAAAAATCAAATTAGAAATAAGAAATTTAAAAGAAAACAAACGATAAATTAAAGTAAACGTTAAGAAATTTAAGAAAAAGTTAAAAATCGAATTAGAAATAAGAAATTTTAATTGAAAACAAAGGCAAAACAAACATAAAAATTTTACATTTATAGCATAAGAAAAACATAAAAACTCAGAGTAGAAATTCCTTGTGAATCAATTTCAACTTTCGGTATTTCCAAATTCACTGTCAGCATGCCTCTCACTAGAAACCAACTCGCGGAGCAAAGTAACGAAGCTCTGACCACACAGCCTAATCCACTTGCTTCTAATGCACCACCAATTACTAATGGCAGACCCCCTACGCGGAATAATCCCCCGACCATTTCTACTCTAACAGGACTTCATGATCCTAACAGTTCCTACCAGTCCAGCTCTTCCAATATGGAATCACAGGAAGTCAGGTCCACTCCTGAGCTTGACACAGTGGTAGCGACCATTGTCAAACGGGTCCTTGAACAACAAGGCAGAACGTTTATCGAGGGTATACTCAACCCAGGTTCTAACCGTTTCTCCGGTATAGACCAAACAATTTCTCCAGAATATAGAAACCAATTAGAGGATTTAGACAGTATACCTGATGTCGTTCGCAGTCTCAGAACTTTCTCCGGAGACGCCAGCGAATTTTCCTCTTGGAAGAAGAGTGTTGAGCGCGTGCTCAACATTTATGATCACACTAAAGGAACTCCGAAGTATTACGGAATCCTCAACGTGATTCGCAACAAGATAATCAACGAGGCTGACGCAGCTCTCGAAGCTTATAATACGCCACTTAACTGGGATAGCATAGCCAATTGCCTTTCAATGCACTATGCCGACAAACGCGACGTCAGCACCCTCGAATGCCAGATGTCACAGTTAGTACAAGGCAACAGGAGCATACAGGAATTTTATCAGGAAGTGTGCTCGCAGTTAACACTAATAATCAATAAAATCTCCTGTATGGAGATAAGCCACGAATCAATGTGTCTCCTGACCCAAACGTACCGGGACAAAGCGCTAGACACCTTTGTTAGAGGTTTAAAAGGAAACTTATCAGAATTATTAGGAATAAAAGAACCAACAGATCTGCCGCAGGCGTTGCACCTCTGCCTCAAACTTGAGAACCAAAGGTACAGAACGCAACAGTCTCAAGGAGCTGTCAAAAAGACTTTTGCTCCACAACTTAATCCAGCACAATATAATTTTCCTAGACCGGTCTTGCTGCAACAGCCAGTCCCATACAAAACCCCAAATTCATACCCAAACCCAAGGCCACCCTATCAGAATTACCCCATGTACTCAAATTCTCCTCGTCCAGCATATGGTCAGCGACCAAACTTCAATTCGTATCCCCAGAATAATATGCCGAATTTCCACAACTCTTTCCAATACACTAGACCACCCCTAAACCAGATTCCACTTAAAAAGGAAAACCTCACTCAAGGACGCAGTAATCAGATTGGAAACATTCACAATCAGAATCGCCAAGCAAACTGGAATGCGTCAAAGCCAAATATTTCTCAGCAAGAACGCGCAAGATATCCCAACTTTAAACAACCGAACTTCCATATCGACGCAACTGTAGATAAACTAGAAGAGTTAACTATTCATCCACAAATACAGCAAGCTGAAGAAGAAGTTAGAGATCCAGCCGTAGAAACCTATGATGAATATGGCCAAACTTGCACCGGCTCCCCTGGTGACCAACACTCATCGGAATCGCGACTCCCAATCGAGCAATATTTTGAATATAGCGACATTCATTTTTTAGGCTAACCGATTCTTCGCTGCCTTACTTCGAATGTAAGACCCAAAGCGGAGAAATTCTAAAATTCTTGATTGACACTGGTTCAAGCAAGAATTACATAAAACCTGACTTAGTAAAAAGGCCCATTCCAAACAACCAAACATTTTACGCCAAATCAATAGCCGGCGATGTAAAAGTTTCGCATCACACATTCCTTAATCTATTTAGCCTAAACAATATTAATATCAAATTCTTCATTTTACCAACTCTCAAAACCTTTCATGGAATTTTAGGCAACGATAGCCTAAAGGAGTTATCCGCAATAATTCACACTTAGAAAAGTTACAACGAAAACAAAAAATCGACCTAAAATACCATAACAAAAAAAGAAAGAAACCAAAACAATATTCCCCGGGACAGGTAATTTACGTAAAGAAGAACAAAAGATTAGGAACAAAGCTTTCTAGTCGATATAAGGAGGAAGTAGTTAAAGAAGATAGGAATACAACCGTTCTAACAGAAAGCGGCAAAATCATATATAAGAAGCAAATAAGGAATTGATTCTTCATTCTAATTTTTTTTTCCAGACTCTTATTACAGCTACGTTACTGTAGGACCGAACACCAGATACTAGATTATACAAATGCACAACTCATAACTTTAAATTCCGGAATGGCTAGAGTACAGGAGGGTCATTTCAAAATCATTCACATAGTTAACATAGAAATATACCAGAAATTTATTAACGATACGAACACGACAATAACAGAAAATGCTAGCCACATCAAGGAACTATACCCCTTTTTCGTACACGACATACAAGAAATTCAAAACCACATTAATCGACTTAGGCCAACTAACAGAATTAAACGGTCTTTAGACTTTATTGGGAGTGCTTGGAAGTGGGTAGGAGGCTCCCCCGATCATCAAGATCTCTTAATGCTTAACGGGAAAATTAATAACTTATTACAAAATAACAACAATCAGTTAATTATTAATAGAGCCACAATTGAGAAAATTAATCAGTTAACAGACGCAACCAACAAAATGATTAAATTAACCAAAACTACCGGCATGATTGGAAATCTCCTCAATATAAAAAGTAAATTAGATGTCATTAAAACAGAGATAATAAACATAGATTACGCTGTACAATGGGCTAAAGCCGGAATTGTAAACTCATACATATTGTCAAACTCGGAAGTCGATGTTATCCGAGATATCTTAAGAAACGAAAATATGCCTTATCTAAGTGTAGAAGAAGCATTAGAATTTAGCGAAATAAAAATTGCCATTAATGAAACAACTATCGCCTATATCATAGATTTACCAATTACAGAAAAAGAACCATGTCAAAAACTTATAATTAAGCCAATAAAAAAGGGTAATTATATAAACAGAATAGATTTTAAGTCAATACTAAAATGTAATAAAAAAATACTAGGAATAAAAAATGAATGTAAGACATATAATAACCTTTCTATTTGTACTCATAAAAATATAGTAGATATAAGTAATTCAACATGCTTGCCGAACCTTATAAAAAGCCAACCATCCCTGTGTACGAAGATCAACAGTTTACATGTACCAACGATCGAGGAGATATCAAGCGGAATAATATTTTTAAACCAATTTAACGGAACAATCCAGATCAGCGACGACATGATTGACCTATCAGGATCGTTTATTATCCAATTCCACAACACGTCTCTAATAATCAACAGAACCACATATTCTTCAAGAGAAATGTCCGGAACAAAACCTCTTCCTGCAATTGTGCAACCCCTCTCAAATAAAGATGTCTTTGAAGAGATACTTTCCTTAGAATTAATAAAAGATTTGCACGTCAACAATACAAAACTCATAGAAATTTTGGAATCTAAAAATTTAAAAAAACAAATCGGAAATTTTTCAACGCTAATGATCTTCATATTATTGGCCATCGTCACCAAACGATGCAGGAGAACAAAATCTGCAACAGAACTCTCAAACAACATAACAGTACGCATTGAAGACGAACCTCCCTCACCGCCATCAGTGCAGCAGCCCGGTAGAGAACGCGAAGTACCACTGCCAAGGTTAGCCGGAATATCCAAGGTCAACCAAATACCTTTATTCTAATCAACAAACGAGGACGTTTGCACTTAAATGGGGAAGAGTTAAGACAGCAAACAGTATCATACTCCATCCAGCGCGGACGGAGTCCGACACCCGAAACCTGCATCCGCACAAACTGCACAATAGACACATTCCCGCACGTACGACGAGTGTAATGCTTGAGTACCTGTGGGAACACATAGCCGCCGCTAGATTTGGATTAGTATTTAAGATGTAGATTTTAAGTAAAAACTGTTCAGTTGTAATTTAGGCAGAATTGCTGCCAGATCAAAAAATAAAGTTTTTTTTTATAAGAAATAAATCTCTTTTGATTTAATTTATATACCAAGCGCATAAAACTTGATACAGGGACTTTTTGATATGATGCCTAAGCAAACAATTCAAAATAAATAACTGATCTATATTTATCCTCAATTATTAGGAAATTTTAAGTATACACATTTTCAAAGTAAGACATTAAGTACATTCCTAATACTATGTCGGTTAGGTCCTAAAAATCAAAAGAATTAATGCAGTACAATTTTTTTATACTAAAAAATCACAGCTGAATTAATTTGTACAGCTCAAAATGTCTGGTAAGAAGTATTTTCTTTTTGTTCGGTAAATAAATAAATATTAGGCGTAAATGGCCCATACAGGACCTAAAGCCTAGCTTCTCCAACCACTTTGTGTGCGAAGTTGTATTTTTGACAGGAATGGCGGGACCTACAGTTTAATGACAATTCCAAAAGGCAATTTATTTTTGAGAAGCTTCTCATGACATTTCTTACTCTTGGGGCAGTGGTTAAAACTTGGGCAGCGAATAAAAACTTTCAGGTGGTACAGGTCGGGATTTGGACCGGAGCTTAGTGGTCCAACGCACTTAACCGTGGAGCCCTAAAAATTAATTTCCAACTTATACAAGTCTTTCAAAGTTGTGAAGCAAGTGCTAATCTTATCTTAAAACCATAGAAAAAACATAAGGAAAGCCTACAGTCCTCTTGGGGAATAGTATGATACTCAATCCATATCCCTATATGCCCCAAAGAATAAGCATTGAGAAGGTGATGGATAGCATTTTATGTGCGCGATTTCGAAAAACCTACCCTTAGGATAGGGTATAAATAAGATATAAATATAATGTATTTGTCATTTAATAGAATGCTTAAAATGTCTTTTCATTGTACTAACTATTTTTACTAAACTCTAACCGAAATCTTTTACTCCGTTAAACAATTTTTTTTATAGAAACAGAGATCTAACTATTTTTATACTTACGCATTATAAAAAATCCTTTTGTCATTCTCTTAGAAACATTCTGAAAAGGAAAAGATAAAACGATTGTCAAATAGTTTTTCGAGATAAAAAATCATTTTCTCTAATGAAAAATATGTCATTCTCTTGAATTATAAACTCTAGCCATAAAATTTGAAACGGTAATTTTATCCAACATTAATATTAAGCACTTGCGAAAAATAATATCTATATAAAAATAAATGTATAAAACCCAACAGATTATCCTTTCATCCTAGATTATGGTTCAGTTCACTTAAAATTGTATCAAACTACAGACACAGACAGCAAAGAGATAACAACTCTTGACATTTTTCTTTCTCTCTCTTTCTCTCAATACCGCAGGCAGCCGCACCTGCAAATGATTTCAATCCAACGCAAAGGAAAAGGATACAAACAAGTACATGTAGAATAATAGACAACTACGAAGCCATCTGTAAAACCAAACAACATCAAAAAAAAAAAAAAAAGACATACGAGGAGTATTATAAATGAGGATCCACAGGAACAATCAAACAAAGAAGAATTTATCATCTTTAAAATCATTTTTGCCCAGGCACTGGCAGCTGCTGCAGACAGATATCAAAGCGTGACAGATGGTTAAACAGGAACTTAACAAAAAATGAAACATCATTACTTTCGCAGTTAATCTTACAAGTAAACATTTAACAATCGGAACTATGGTAATAAAATGATTCAGCGAGAAATTGAAATTAATAGACACAAGTCGAGCGTAGTTTTTTTTGTTTTGCTTTGCTAAATTCGCGCGCATTCTTAATAAATAAATTGGCTACTTCATAGATGAAGCCTATGTAGCTAGTTGATTAATTAATAACCGTCATTGTCGTAAATTGCCTTTTTTGACGCTTTTCACATGCATAGTTATGGGGCTCAACGTCTTGTTAGGGTATGAGTAATGCGGTAAGTGAATACTGAAACGGTGGCGGCTTATGACTAACAATCGGCTAGTCGGTGTATAGAAAAAATTTGCATATTTAAATTATTTACCCAAAAATGGGAAGGGAATCAAAAACTTGATTTAATCTGCGTTTAGGTCGCATGACAAATAACTCCGGGACGGGATGGAACTGTGGTTTAAATGTGCTGTGCATGCGAGCGTGTAACTAACTTCAATGGCAACCAAGAGTGGGTTAAAAGCGGCGAACAAATAAAAACCCATTTTTATTGTAACATACTGAGCAGGAGTAGTTTCTGGGTGATTGGGTAGATATTGACATACATACATAGTGGTCGCAGCAATTGGATAACGAGAGAGAATAGTTTCAATTCAAATTATTAAGTTGGGGGTTTAGTGCTCAGCGATATTCGCATTGATTTTGAAAATCCATTTCCTGCTGTACATGATTGGATGTATGAATGTATTTGCAAATGTAAACGCAAAACGGATATGCGGGTAAATCAGGAGAATTAAATTCTTTCCGTTATAGCAATTTTTTGTCGAAATTTATGATGTGGTAAAGCAAATTGTGTGAAAATGGATTCAACTGGCGAATTATCCATTGTGGAAACTGTGTGGCGTTGTCCATACATTATGCATTTGAATATATTTTTTGTCACGTCTTGTTAGTGAAAATTAAATCAACAAATCTGAGCCGTCATAACGTTTGACGTCAACGAGATACCATACGCATTGTCACTCTAGAAGTGGATAACACGAAAACATGGTTGTTGTGATTGATATAGAAATGCATTCAACTAATAGCTTACCGGGTTGGAAATCATAACAAACATTTTTCCACTGTCTCGCCTCATTTAAAAATTATCCAAGTGTAAACATTCGAATTGAACGTTTTCGACCATCGCTTACCTCACAGAAGTTGTACCGTCGGCTCATCAGTAAAATACAAATTAAGATCTTAAACGCCCGGACAATTTTTAACTTTCTCGTACACATTTCGAACTCAAAGTCTGTCTGTTCGACGGATTTGCTTCAAAGTTCGTATATAAGGCTTTTGGGGTTACGTCTCGGGGCATCATTTTAATTTTTGCTTTATCTTTGGAAGTAACGGTACCTGCCATACAATTTTTTTCTGAAAATCATCTATCACTATTTTTCTCAAAAGTGGTTCCAAGGATTTCGGTCTTTTTTGTACTAAGGATATTTGGGATGGGGTCAAAAATTGTGCATACTCAGTCTCTCAAAAAAAAAAAATTGATTTACGGTAATTTCAACTTCAAAATTTGTTATTAACTTTTGTATACTATAAAGTCGAACAAATTTGCATACTTCGATTTTTGAAATAATTTTTTTTTCATATAACGATTTTCTTATATTTAAATTAAAATCGTATTCTCAAAAACGGCTCTAACGATTTTGATAATTTTTTGTATTTCGTATTTCGAACAATTATGTTGAAAGTGTCCAATGTGCGAAATTACATCAAAATCGTAGGTGCCATTTTTAAGAAAATTTAATTTTTTAAAACCTAAAAAGTGATTTAAATAAATTTGTAACCATTCATTTTTAATTCATTTTGCGATTCAAAAACGCATCTCATCTTTAAAAATAGCAGCGATACGATGTTTTTTGGTTATCTACTTTATTAAAAAGATGCAATTCCTTACTTGCTTCTAACACGAAGAGGTAATCTCAAATTTCTTAAGGATTTGCTATTAATTAACCAATACGTTAAAAACGGGATCATAACTCTTCTTAGTCTCACAAAACCAAATGAGCAAGATTTTTCGTCGTAATTCCTAAAAAGCCTGGTTCATATTAGCAACAGAAGAACATAGTTCTTGCAGCTGACGATACAGGGTCTCCATAATTAAGCAAGATCAGCACTTCACTTTAAGAGACATAAAACCTGGCGCACATCCAAACAGTGTAAAAGGAGCTGTCTTGATGGGGATCCCTTTTCCTTTCTCGAACTTTAATTAAGTTTTAAATAATAAAATTTTAAATAATGCACTTGAACAGCGATAACACATTGACCATGGTTACCATAATGAAAGTTTTTAGTGAAAAGAAATCGGATGTGTGAATCTAACATGCGATTTTTTTCTTAGAATATGTTCATAAATCATATCCTGAACTATTGAACATTGAGTCCTTAACGCCCTGTATTTATTTAAGTGTGCGAAGCAGTATTTCCGAAACGACTTTAAGAGACTTTAAGGCTTTTTTCGTTTCCAAGTATATTTCCGTCACGCGACACAACGCGATGCAATGGTAGCTGTTACATGCGTACAGCCCCCTGTACGTAAGGGCATTCCGGTTACAAAAAATACTTAATTTAATAGATATTCCTTAAGCTTAGACGAATAAAAATTGGTACAGTAGCGGGGTCTACCATCACCCCAACTTATGCTATATCAAGTTAAACTAAATATTTACAATTTTGAGGTATAACTACTCTTTGGGATATAACTTCGGAAATATTAGATATAGCTACAAAAAACTACTAGACTACTAAATATATATATAACTTTATTGTGTGATTTTATAAGCCCAGAAAAAAGTTATTACGAAAGAGAGATGTTGCTATTATTTTGGCTACAGCTGTAAATTTTGACCCGTCCAATCCAAGTTGTTTTAGAAGACTCAACTCAGCAAAAGCTGAAAAGGCTCCGTTTTGGGTACGTCTCTCTCTTTAATAAACTCCTGTCTGTTACATTCCTGTGATGATGGCCGGACTATCAGCTTCTTAAATTCGTTATATTCGGCCGTAGTATATATATAGCATATAGCATGCTATAAAAGAGGATAATTTGTAATAAGGCGTAGGCGCCATAAATCCATATCAAAAGTAAATCAGAAATCGATTACGATAAAATCAGTCATGATAAGAAATAATAAGTTTTGGTTCCAGTAATTTCAGCTCTAGTTTTAAACAAGTTCGAAAAAATCGATAAGTGATGTATCGAAAAAATAAGAACAATCAAGGACTAATTGTCAAGAAGCCTCTTTCCACAACCAGTTACTATTTTTGCGTGCGGCCTTAAAGAATACGTTTTTTACATATGTTTATGGTCTCCTTTTATACACTATCCCATGGGAATAACCATTTTGTCATACCCCTTAAAATTTGTCGTAGACCTCTAAATGTTTATATATTTGTTATCAGCATCAAATGTTATGACGATTTAGCAATGTCCGTCCGTCCGTCATTGGCTTTTAAGCCTTTAAATTTTGAGCTAGAAAGCTGAAATTTGGAACAAATACTTTCCAGTGACCGAAATGTTTAAGTGAAAGCATTTTAATAAACTTACTGTCACTCACATAATTTAGAAATTAGAGTGTTCGCTTTGACAAATCCGCATTAAATAAGAACTTGGCGTTTTTTTGTTTTCTTTAACTTAAAAGCTCTTTTAAGTTTTATGTTCTTTTATGTGATTAAATTTCAAAAAACTTAATAAGTTATTTCGTTTTTGTAAAAGGAACCGAAGTCATTTTAAGAAAATGTGATCAGATAATGATAAAGTTACCGTTTTAAAATAAAAAAATATTTTTTTAAAATTCCGGGCCTAGCCCTTACTGGGGTTGGTAACCTTAAGTACTGCAGTCATATGTATCTATTAAGTTCGGTGCACATATTTTGAGCAAATTGGCATAATTCAAATAAAAAACTCGTTGGTGATCTTTGTCTATGTTTAAACAATATTTCCACCTCAAACGAAGTCGCCAATTGTATTTATCCCTTAGAGCATTTCACCCTGGAGCCTCTTTCGGACGGTAAGTAATATATAGGTTTCTTTCAAAGCCTTTCAACAAGATTTTGGTAGCCACTCCCAGTCCCTGAAACCAGCTAAAAAATAACTATAAACCAAGTTTTTTGTAGAACCATCGAACAGTTGCAAAACATCTCAACATATTGTGTACGGAACTTTTCGCTGTTTTGCGCTGCCAATCTAATTGTTCTTTTTTCTAGTTTACTTCTTGTTTTGATTGACAAACTAATTTTAAAATCCAACAATTTTTTTACTAAAGCTTATTTACATTGAAACTTTTTTAATTTCAAAGAGTGTTTTTTTTATTAATTTTAATTATAAAAGTTAAGTTATCCTCTAGCGAATGTTTTGTGCAAATATTTGCAAGCATCTTCTTCCTTTGGCTAAACAACTAATATAAAAAAAAAACATAAAACATATTTTAGAAAGCATCTAGAAACTAATTAAAAGAAATTCAACCTCGAATTCATTTTGCGTTTAAAACTTGCATTCATTTTTTGTTTCGTCTTTCATTTCACGTTTGAGGTAGACGCTTGTGAGGGAGGCAATTTGACTGCTTTATATTCGGTATTCGATGTATATATAAATATATACGTACTTATTTTTTTTGACACACTACATCAATGCAAGGGGAGTTGTGGCATGGCAGTAGGCGTTTTGTTAGTCAGTAGGTCGACCGGTGGTTTTTTTTTTGTGTTACGGGCGTTGTTGCCACTGCTGCTGCTTGCTTTGCACGCCACGCAATTTACATGTGCTGGGGCAGGCATATTGAACGTTTGTGGCGCTTCCGAGTGTTGTTAAACATACAAAAGTACACTCTTGTGCATTGACAGACAGACTGACGAAGAAAGCGCTCGTCGCAATGTGGAACATGGCCGTTTTCAGGTGGTCGCCAGAGGAAACGTTAGGTGTGTACAAGAGAATAGGTATTCGAATTGAGGTTAAAGTGCGAGTTGTGTTGGAATTGGGTTGGCGGACTGTTCATATTAAAATAAAAGGGGGAAGGTCAGGATGTTGGGGGTTTACCTACAATGGATATGGGCATTGCTATATTAATTGTCGGTCGGTTGGTAATAGCTACTAGAAAACAATTTTAAAAATGCAAAAATTCATGAATTCAAAAATGCTAATTTCTGGCTTTCTTTGCTTTTTGTTTTTTGTGTTTAAAGGAAAAAATACGTTTTTATTCATACATAATAAATAATTGATGAGAACTGTGGATGTGTCCTCGTCGTGAAAGGAGGAATGTGAATAGGCAAAGTAGATTTCACTTCATGTACGTAATTTATTTTATTTTAATTTTCTTTTGAGCAGAAAATGTAAAGTTTGTTATTAGGACAAATATTGGATGTAACGAAGAGGTTTTATAAATCAAGCTGGCACTGCTCTTTACTTCTGCTATCAAGGCTGCCTTGCGGAGGTTTGGGAAGTGCAAAACTATTCCTGGTTCCGAATGCTGGTACCCCCAAATCAGCCGTTCATCGCCGAAAAGTATTAGTTTCCTACGACTACAGCTACCGAATGATCTTACCAAAAATGCAGGTTGGTTAATTAGCAAAGTTAAAAATCAGCTTCGGCTGAATAGCTGTGAGTTGAGATCTTGAATTGTAAGCTTTAGAAACTTGGACCTTTGAGGTTGCTGTTGACTGACACAATCGCTAAGTAGAGGTTTTAAAACGAACAGCGTTGAGATCGATGTTTTTGGTGTACATGCTGCAAGTGCCCATACAAATTGAGGTTTATCACAGACTCAGCACAAAATTCTGCTCGCGGAGGGCTACACCGCTCAAGATTCAAAACAATTGATAATGACAAGTCTTTCTGGTAAGTCAGTAAGTAACTAAAAAATCCCATAGCTTTTATTAACATTGATAAGATTAAATTATCTCGTGGCTTATGAACTAATTTAAACAATATGTTTTTGAGAAGATACCTCACCCGCAACCCAAAGGCCAAATTATTATGGTAAGCATGTTGACCTTAGGTTTCTGAGATTAAGTTGGATTAGGTGTAAGCCCATAACACTTCGATTATTGATTGACTTTTATACATAACGAATTATCGAATTCCAATAGGAAAAAGATTGATGCAAATACAAGATAAAGTTGACCAAATATTGCGGTAATCCAGAAAGTAGGGACATATCTCTGTTGTCATTCTACATAAGCTTAAAGAAAGGGTCAAAGGTGTGACTGCGTTAGCATATAATGTCGTCATTATCATACAGGGTAAACTCTTAATCCAACACAATTAGCGAAGTATCCATTGCAGGCTAATGACTGTGGACTGGAAGTCAACACAGAAAAACATTCTATTGACCAGAAAGCTGTCTTTAATGGGATTGAGCTGGTATTCTCCGACAGCGTATAAAAAACTTATAGAATTTAATACTTAGGAATGAAATTAAAGATCTAATAACGAACTTTTTGCATGTAAGTAGAGGAAAAGTAGGATGTAAAGCTGGCAATGGTGCATCGGTTCTACACTTTGATAGTCAGACCCATACTCACATATGAAGCTATGGTCTGCTGAAGATTCGCAAATAAGAAAACTAAACAAGCAAAATTGGGGGCGGTACAAAGAACTGCCAGTGTTGCTACTACAGCGCCACTGGTCATATTTCCATACCTTCATCATGTAGACAACGCTACGTCTCACTTATTTTCAAAGAAGTGAAATGGTTCAATGTCCTATTTGGAACTCCTACGTGATTCGTTCAATATAAGAGCTAGGTGATGATCTGACAAGTAAGGACCGGGGAAAAGCAAATAACAAAACTTGGCGATAGCCATAAAACTGGTAAAGTCTCCAAACATAGTGAGAGAAGACCCCCTGATTTATAATATTTGTTCTCATGATTTATTCAGGCAGAGTACAGTCACATAATCCATACCATAGCCAATCAGAATATCTGCAAGGATCTTAGTAACAGCTAAATGGCAGCATAGAAACCAAACTGTACCGATCAAGGTGAATGGAAATCTGCTTTGCAAAGATTATTTTCCAGAACCTTGGTAAAATGGGCGAACATTTTTTACCGAATATGACTTTGTTTTAATGGGAATGACTTTTGCCAACTTCGCCGACTTAAATCAAAAATTAAATGTATGCGTAAGACATAATTAGATTTGTGGTATTTTAACCAAACGAATGGGAACACCATCTAATTAAAGAGATCAAATGTTATTAAGCACCTCAAATTCAGGTACCACATCGCAGTAAAAATCTGTCAACGGTTCGACAAATATCGTAAACTTCAGGCACTTTGATTCCATTGCGCTTAGAAGACCCAACATTGTAGAAGACGTTGTAACATGTGTTTTCATAACCCCAATTGCAAGATTATCAACACATAAAGTTGGAGAAAATTGAGCAACGCTGTGCGTACTTGAAGTCTAATGGAGCATACATTGCATACATCCACAGCATAAAATGGTGACGCATGAGGTCTAAAATGAATGCCATGGTTCTGCTAATTGGTAAATCTAAATATGAACTTACTGTAATTTCAGCCAATCCAGTGAAATCCCATCGCTTAAGATACAACTACATTTATGTCACTTCACAATTTAGTACAAACAGAAAAACGAGAAAAATTTCTTAAATTATTTTCCATAAACATCCGCAGCCACAATTACACCATCAAACTGCTCGCACGCCCTCTTACTTGCCCTAGCTCTCTCTCTATCATTACTTCCCAAAGCGATTTATTTCCTCCACATAAACACGCGGCTGATGTTTATCATTGTGCGGCAGAAGCAATTGACGACGACGATGAAGCCATCGCACTCGACTCCATGTCGAAATTACTCGCTCGTCACTGTGCCTCGTGCACAATAACACAGCCATTACATCACTCTTCCGAAATAATTTTCGATTTTTATTATCAACAAAATAGAATAGTGCGGTCTTCACGCTTAAATTATGCGAAAAAAAAAGAAAACACATAATATGAGTAATTCGGGATATCTACTTCAAAGCATCTGCCAGATACAAATACGCTCATACGCAAAAAAGCGTATTTCATTGGAAAATTAACGACTGAAGTGCAACAAATTGAAATGCCCACCGAGAGCAATCAATTATTGATAAATCCTTAATTTAAATAATTTGTTTCTGATAGGGCGTAAACCGGAACACATGAAAATTGATTACTAAAAAAAATAAAGCTGAAAATTATCGAATAGAGGCTTCATCAATACCATGACCAAAAGTAGGTCATTTGAATTTGTCAACGGCCGTTCAGAATGACAATCTACAGCGACCTATATCGTCATGTCGCCGCTTCAGACAATTGTCGCCTTGTGCTCCAATAAATTACACGACATAATCATCTGCTCATGTAGAATAGGTCAGATGAGAGGAGATCCTCCTACCAGTAAAACAAAAAAATACTTCAACATACAAATATAATTGGTACATACATACATATCTACGTATATACATATGTCATTGAAAGACAGTTAAGCCAGATGGTGGGTGCAGATGGAATAAAATCTCTGACGCTTTTGGGCACACTTTCGATTACCATATTCCACTAATTTATTTGTTTTAACATTAATCGTCCGCAAATACAAGCGGCTGCGGGCGACGCACTACGCCGCTGCCATTGAGGGATTACAATGAATTTAAATGAAAGTAAAATTATTTACCAGAGGCTTTGCGTTGCATTGTGGTGCGATAAACTGTTAAAAAGTTTTTTTTATTTGTACGCGCCTTTTGTTTAAATACTTAAAATGATTGCATCCTCTTCGTGTCTGTCTGTCTTCTTTGTAGCGTGGTTCCGAGAAAAGCAGATTGCGTAGGGTGTTAAGCTGAGGAGGCCGATTCTTCAAAGGTCAGTGTCGTTGCCCGCCATTGATTAAAGACTGTAGCTTAGAGGTTTTTGCACTGCATTTTGATGCCTTTGTTTGTTGGATTGTTATTTGCAATGGAAATATTTGTGTGTATTTTTCATCAAAATTATTATCGCAAAATTGTAATTGTAGTAGAATGGAGCGTTAAAAGGGATTTAAATATGACCGTGCATCACAATAACACTTGGAAACTCGACAATCAAAAGACTTCACGAAATATTGCATATACATATGTACTGTATTTTCAATAAGTATGTAGTCAAGGGTATTTGTTTTTCGAACGTGTTTTATTTTCAAAGGTTCTACATTTTGGGATTTGCAAAGTTCACAACATTAGAGTGATGATGCATTTTTAATCAAATTTATTATATTTATTTTTTAATCAAAAATATAAATCCCGTTAGCAGTTAGGTGCAGGTATATTGGTGCCCTTGTGCCTTTTTGTTTGCCATGACTTGCTACGGGTCATGACTGACCCCATGATGATTATTTGCGGCCCGCAACACCTGTTCTTTTTTTTGAGTTTTATTTTGTTTAATGGTAAGGTTTTTGGCTAAGTCGGGATGCACAAGTGCGTTTGTTTAATTTTATTATATCTCTCTATGAACTTTTCCCAGAGGGTCTAAAAACGGTGTCTGACCCTAACGAGTGCCGGATAGCCGAAAAAGTAGTGATTGAGAGTTTTTATTTCCATTCTATTCTATTTCTATTTTAGCGGCGACATTGCGCATTATGTTGGAGTCCCTATTTGACCCCATAATATTCTATTGCCCGATACTCCAGACAACAATTTGGCACTTAAGGAATTTGAGTTTGATACTCCGGACGTTGACCATCAGTTAAAAAAATGTAGTTCCGTTTTTATTTACATTTTAAAACGGTACCGTTAGGCTACTGTTACAGTGAATGCGTTTTTTTTCCTTTAGAACTGATTGCCAAAAAGGTGTAGTGAATGCTTATACTGACGAACCTAATTTCCGTATATTGCAGTTTTAAATAAATTAGCGTACGATTATTTTAGAGAATCTGTTTATGAACATAGCGTTATGTGTTTAATGAACAAAAATTAGTTTAAGACTATATCGGAAAAGAAAATGCACATACACATTATTTCAAATGAGTGATTAGAACACACAAAAAGATTTATACAAGATTATATATGCGCATAAAAATCGTTTTTTCATCTGTGCAAACATCAGTTTTGACTACGGGTTCGCAAAATATCAAATTGATTTGAACTTTCAACCTGTTGTGACGAACTCGTGCGTGTTCTGAAAATAAAACGCAGGCACTGCAACCAGCTCGATAATAACCTAAAGTTATACGTAGATTAACATAAGAAAAGGCTACAGTCCGCTTGGGGCGAACAGTACGATACCTTGTCTATATATACCTATATGCCCCAAAGAAAATTGCGTTAAGAACATGATGCATATGCATTCTATGAAACTTACAAAAAATTTTTTTTTTAAAAAAGCTCCAAAAAATGTGCGTGGCCAAAAACTTTGTATAATTTGCTCGTTGTCTATACAAATTTTGGATGAAAACAACATATTTTTTTAAAAAAAAAGTCCACAAAAAGTAGGCGTGGTAAAAGACCTTATATTGATAACTTCTGAAGGAGTTCAGTGTCTACATATCTTGTTAAGGTTCTAACCTTTTATCTCTTCAACTACAGCTTTAAAACGGTTTTGTCAGCATTGTGGGAGTTGTGAGCGTATTAAAAAAAATTTAGCGCTTAACTATTTCAGGACCCTAGGGAGTACATGTTCCAAGTTTCAGCTTCCTAGCTTAAAATTAAAGGCCTCAAAAGTTATATGTTATATGTGTTAAATATACAAGGTGGGCTATCTAGTGGTTTGTTTTTAAATAATATGTTATTTTAACACTGACAGCTGTTTCCCGCTCGAAATCTTGACAGAAATCTTATTGAAAACTTATTTCCTGTGTAGCCAAAAAAAATGCGTTTTTTTGAAAATAAGTTTTGGGCGAAAGGCCCTTGGTATACGCAAGTTTGTGCAAAAAGTTCGTGAGACTGGTAAGCTAGTGGACAACACGAGACGAGAATGTGGCTGCTGTAGCCGAGAGTGTGCGGATTGTTAAGTGGTGGCAATTTTTTTTTTGAAAATGAGGCTGGGAACAACGTTTCAGTCAACGATGGGCGTTATAGAGCCATGTAAACCGCATTTTTTTTTACTGATTATGAAGGCATGGATTTAGACGACATCTGGTTCATACAGGATGGCGCGCAAATGCCACACAGCCGCCTTGGCAATGTCAATTGGTCGCCTGGAAGCTGCGATTTGAGCCGTTTGGAGTTTTTTTTTGGGGGAGGACCGATGTTATGCCAACAATCCGGAAACGATTAAAGCACTTAAGGCCAATATCAGCAATACTTGAGCTGCAGCCCGAAACCATCAATTCGGACATTCAATGTCTTGGAAATATGGAATGACAGAATCTGATACTGTGAAGCCAGCCGAAGCAGCCACTTAAACGACGTTGTGTTCCATAATTAATGGCACTGTTTGCTCTTACTAATAATAAAGCCATAATACATTGACAAAATTTAATGTTGTTAATTTTATTGAATTTTAAAAAAACTTGTATTAGGCCCTCCCTTTATATATGCACTTTTCGGGGTCTACGACCCTAAAGATAAGGCATAAAAATAACGAATCGGCACACAAATTGGGCGGTCTAAAAAACTTTGATAAGTTTTGCTGCGATTTTACAAATTTATAACACTTAATGTCGCCTTAAAGCCTGTGCGCTCTGAGAGTTCGGAATGTATGGAAGCATAAGTTCTTTATATAATTATTTATTTATATATATTATTATTTATATATATATATATTTTATTTTTCTATATTTACGTTAGTTTGATATGTTTCTTATGTCTTGTTATTTTTTTATTGAATTGATCTATAACGACAAGAAATATATACATAAATAACAACATTGAAATCTAAACAACGTTCTCAGCACAAAATAAAATTATTGTTATCCCAAAGAATACAAATAATTTAAAGTTGACGGTCGGGGTTTGAAAGTTATCGTGTTTTGAAAAATGTTAACAACCAGTTATTTTAAAAAACGATCATTTTGCAAGTGAATTGGTCTAACGAAGTTGTTCATTGTCTTAAAGTTTATTTTTTATTTAGCTTAGATTTATGAATACAATGCAAGTTACTATTTGGTACAATTTAAATTCTATGTTTTCGTTTACATTTACATTTCCGTAAAATAAAAACATTTCTTTATATAATATTGTGAATTATTCAATGGAGGTTATCTAAGGAGGAATTTTCCTCAAGGACCATTTGCTGCATATCGTCATGTAAACAAATAACAAGAAGTACTTCACCTTACATTAGTTAACCCGCATTCAGAAACTATAAGCCTCCTTAAATTATTCATTTGTAAAAAAAACAACAAATAGTTCAGATACTCACGTAACATTATGGCATGTTTATTGGAGCACATTACTTCATTCCTAAGCTGAATTAAATTACAGAATGCACACATGAGTCCACGTTCTCCTTATTAGAGACGATTAGTTGAATAAAATTCAAAGAGTTCTTGTAATTCAACAAGCTGTTCATCAAGTATTTAAATTGCTTCTTCATGCAAAGGTTTCTTTTTTGTCGAATTACATAGGAACATACTCATAATGTATTCGCAAGCGCAAGGTGCAATCATTCAATTTGAAATGCATTTAATTGAGTTTACTACGTCAAGAAGCTTTTCGATTTTATATGAAAAATCTCATAGTAAGATTAAGCTCCTCCATTAACATCGACTTGCAAATAGGTTTTACAAAAAGTCATTGAAGACATAAAGAAGCACAATAGAAGATAAACTTACAGTTAACACTGCCAGGCTTCTGAACATAAACAAGGATTTAACATAACTTTGATAATTGAAAGTAAACAACAACGACACACTCCGAATGTAGCACCCAATGTCGAACAAGCTTACACTTAACGGGCCACAATCTGCATCAAACAAGCAACGAGACGACGGAGGGCAAGATATCAATCACCTTTTTCCGCACAATTAGTATCTGAGTTTCAAATCAGATTCGTGATAGGAATAAATTGAACCGGAAATGAGACCGACCACACTTCTTTTTAACCACGATTCGATCGCAAGAGTTGTATGCGAATGCGTTGTTGTTGTCAATTTGTTTGCACCTAATACACTTTAAGACTGTTCTTGTATACCTCGAAGCGACATTGGTTGTTGTTGGGCCAAGTTGCTAGAGCGAATACAAATAAATGTACTGAATGCTTGCCATGGAATTACAATGAGCTGTGACAGTCCATTTTGGGGGTGGGTATTAGGTAATAGATTGACACCAAACAGAGTTGATTTCCTTTATTGACGGGGGTTGCGAATAAAAAAAAATTGAGTAATAGAGGTTTATATTTGTATTTAGATTAACGCGTTGTATTGCAAGACAGGTTATGGGTTTCGCAAGAAGGCATTCACTCTGGGTGAAGAACAATGGATTCGCCAATTGGGAACAGGTTAATGGTAGCTAGCGTTGGCGTCTTTTTTCTTATCTCTCATTTATGTAGAAATAATGAAATTAAACAAAAAAAAAGACAAACGTGAGTGAACTTTATCTTTTCAGGGAAATGCTTGCATCACTTTGAAATCATTTAATCGAAGCGGGGACTCCTTCGCAATTTTGCTTTTGTTTGTCATACATACTTTGTGTATGGCGCCAATGTACAGGTGTTTGAATGTATCTAAGGGGTTACCAATAACCATATAAGACGCCGGATCATTAGAAATATTGGACGATTAAATACTTCCATATTTTTCGGAAAACAATTATTAATCAATAATTATATATTGACGAAGCGACACATTTTGTTGTTTGTAACTGAAAACTTAACAAATCACGCGTAGCTTTGTTAATATTATCTTTCTGATAATACGTTTATTTCAAGGTCATACCTTTTTTCACCTTAAAGTCAGTTGTGGCTATTTTTGATAATAATCTGATAATTTGTAGACACAATTTAAGAAGGAGTTACTTTGAAATGACCTTCTTTAAATGACTCGTTGGTCAAATTTTTTAAATATTTTGCACAGGAAAGAACAAATTACTGGACAGGTGTTGAAGTAATTTATCTAATATATGATCAATGTCAATTTGATTTTAATTTAAAAGAAAGTTGAGGGTGTAATTTGGCAATTGTAACTTATAGTGTTTGTGCATCTCCCACACGTAAAGTTTTGGGACTTAGATACATTTAAGTCAACATCCAATGTGAACAATCATCCACTGTTTTAAATGACGTGGAAGATTTTCAAGTCATCTGAAAGAAAGACACGTGGAATATAAAATATAGGACGGTATATCACTGACAAAAAGAACAAAAAGTATGAGTCCGATTTCTTGTTGAACAACTAATGTAACTTCAATAGGATCTGATAGTTTAGATCCAATTTTAACATACTGAATACGATCCTGAAGGTACGAGGATACCCAATCTGAACCCAATACATTCTAATTTTAACCCTTTTTTACGGCATATTGGCACAGAATTGCTAAATTTGTAACTGTGGATCTAAATTATATGAATCCATGTTGAGAAACGGATATGATTTTTTTGATGATAGTGTTGAGTTTGTCACACACTATTGGAGATGACTGATATTTTACATAGATATTGGCCTTTAAAGGCTTTTTTTTTTGAATCCAGCTTGAAAATAGGAGCCATGTAGGACATTTTTCACTCATTGCGAAATTTACCTGTTCTTAGGGATAAATAAAAAATAATTATTTTGAAAATATAATTCTCGCTTTGAAAACCTGTGAGAAATTTGTATACCCTATCCTAAGGGTATATTAATTTTGACACATAGTTTGTAACACCCCTTAATATTCGCCGTAGACCCATAAAAGTATCTATATTTATGATCAGGACCAAATCCTAAGACTATTTAGCAATGTCCGTCCGTCCGTCCGTATCAACTTTTGAGGCCTTTAAAGTTATGCTAGGAGGCTGAAATTTGGAGCATATACTCCCTAGGGTCCCGAAATGGTAAAGTGTTAAAAGTTTTTAAATCCGCCCACTGCCACGCCCACAATTTAGAAAAAACCGTTTTAAGGCTTAAGTTAGAGAGATAAAGTTTTAAAACCTTCACAAGATATGTAGGTACTGCCTACCTTTATAAATTTGTCATATAAAGTTCTTTGCCACGCCTACTTTTTGTGGGCGTTTTTCACTAAAATGCTGTTTTATTTGAAAATTTTCATAGAAATCGAAAAAAAATGTTTAACAATATATTTAGCCAATATTTTTTCCAATATATCGCCTATACAAAGTTTTTGGCCACGCCCACTTTTTGGGGCGTTTTTTCAAAAAAATATTTTTTTTTTCTATAAATTTCATAAAATGAAATAAAATGATATCTATCATCTTCCTTATGAATTTTTTCTTTGGGGTACATAGGGATAAGGATAGGGTATCATACTGTTCGCCCCAAGCGGACTGTAGCCTTGCCATATGTTTTGTTTTGTTTATGTTCTCCCTCAATATTAAGTGTATTTTCACGATTGTGATAAAAAATAACAGGTGCTTGTAGAAAATATAAAATTATTAGAAGGTTATTTGTCAGGGTTCACCCATTACCCTTGTTAGAGGAGGAAATAGATTTCTGTTGGATTTATTTGAAACTTAAAAGTCAAAGGTACGATTTGGATATTGCAATGCAATACAATGATAAGCAAAAGTTTTTCAAAAATCCGTTCCACTCAAGAATACCTTGAAAACCCATTGAAACTTTATTTTCTCGATATTTTGCTTTTTGCCTTAGTCAGGCCTATCACAAGTTCCATTCGGAGAAATCCCCGAATGAAAAATTCCGCTATGAATCCCGAAAAAAGCAATCAAAAGGTCCGAATAGATTTGAAAAAAGGATTGCCTGATTGAAAAAAATTAGTTTCTATTTTCGAAGTCAGCTGATTTATGTCAAAATTAATACTCAAACAATAGAAAGCAAAATCCCTGAATTTAAAAACACAATTACCTTTCTATTCACAAAACAAATTTCTAGTAAAAATTAAATAGATATATTAGGTTGGCTTAGTTTTAAATATACACGTAATGAGCAATTTAACTGTCGAATTTAATAAAATATTTTTTAATTCAAGTTAAAAATTTCCAAAAAAGGATTTTTGTTACCTGCCCTTCTGTACTGCCCCATTTGTCAAATTCAAAATTAAAAAACTTCAAAAATTTAGTTTGTCGTGCATATTTTGGTTATTTAGGTGGAAAAATAGTTTATAATTAAGGTGGTACATGGGTTTATCCGCTGAAAAAAAGTTATATTTTCAAAAATTTGTTTTTATATAAAAAATAAAATATTTTATTCAAACTTTTTACTGTCTTAAAGATATACATTTGAAAAAGAATTTCTGAAATTTTCAAAGGAAAATATTCAAAACTCCGTCATTTCCAGTGATCCCTCGGGAGTAGTAGGACTCATCAGAAGTGAAAAAAAATAGTGTTTCAGTTTAGACCATGAACTAGAATTTAGATGAAGGGAAAAAAAAGTGAAAATTGGATTTTTGAAAGACCTTTTTACAAAAAAATGATACTTTTGGTCATTTTTGCTCAACATGTTTTGTGTTTAAATAGTTGTGATTGGAAAAAATCCTTCGTCCAACTACTCGTTAATTGTATCTAAAAGACCTGCGTAAAATTTCACCAAGATCGGTCGAGAACTTTTGACAATCGACTTTGAAAACACAGTTTCGAGAAAAACGCGTTTAAAGTTTGGATAACCTCAAATAAATTTAGTGATTCAATTGAGTTCGCACCTTCCCAAGGCTGTTTCTCTGAAAGTTTTATTCGGAATGAGTTGAAAATTTAGGATGACATTTTGAGGTATTGTAAAAATTAATAAGACAATAAAAAAATCGAGTTTTTAAAGCTGTGAAACTCATGTAACCCCTTAATGGAATCAATTGAAATTGCTATCGCTGCAATTCATAGAGGCGATACACAAAAAAATTAACATTCATAGAAGGCGACTAAGGGACGCATGTAACATTTGTATGAAACTCTGTAAGTTATCCTTGCAATTATTTTAATTTGTTCATTTCATTGGTATCTTTTGAATTTGCAGGGCCTATTTGGAGTGGATAAGAAGTGAGTCGGTGATTGTTAAAGGGAACAGAGGCAAAAAAAAAAAAAAAAATATTTAACTTTTAAATACAAAATAAAGATTATTACTTTATTTTTGCTTTAACAATCACCGATTCATGTAATAAAAGAGGAAAGTGGTCATTCGGAAAAATAAATCTTAAACACCACGTTATCTAAAAAAAGATTTCTTTAGCGATGCACGGGTATACAGCTAGTATAAAAACTAGTATATTGGGTATATTCATAGCTAAGGAAAGGTTATTATCATGCCTTCAACTATCTTCACTGAATCCGTTTTTTAATAGCATCCACTCTAATAATTCCATTATTAAATAGATACACACACATACACAAAAAAAGAAGAAGAATACCTAAATTTAATTTCCATTGAAGCTATATCCTCTCTCTTACCTAAATTTTTGTTCATAAAATCAAATAATTCCCACTCAAATATTCATTTGGCAACAATTTGAAGCAAATCCGGCGCAAAACTGCAGAAAAATGTTATTGGTTGTGTGTATGTACAACAACATAGACTATACCATAACATCCCATTTGAGAGGGAAACAAAAATATCCCGAAAAAAAACTCATTTCAAGAAACTTCTCCCTTCTGCTCAAAATTGCAAAAGAAAATCCATATCAAAGGCATTGTACCGAGCACAATTATGTCTGGCTGCCACTTAACAATATGATGAGGCTTCTCCCTTGTTGCCATTTGCTCCGCCCGCTTGGCATCCGAATCCGAATCCAAATTCACATTGCAGTAGTTAACAATTCACTGTTGTGGAAGTAAGAAATTCATTCATTTCTCTTTCATCCCCCTTCGAAATGTAATGCAAAAAAAATTTTAACGAAATGATAGGAATATGATATGAAAGCAGTCCTTCTTGTTTCAAACTCTATAATGACTAATAATGAAAATGAAAATACATGCAAGGTTTTAATGTTTCACACTATAAAAAATAAAATAAAATAAAATTTTAACCATAATTACACCAAACAGTACCAACAACAGCATACATACATATATGTATGTGCTATAATAATTATACCGATTTTTTTTTTAAACTAAACTAAAAAGAATAAGAAGACTTTCTTGTTTCATATCGTGGATAGGGAGATACATACAACTTTTTGTTACTACTTGCTTCTAAACTCAAAAAGCGAGAAACAAACAAAAGTCTCGAGGAAGGAAGGAACCCACAAGAGGAAAGATACGACTCGTAAGAGTACTTTTTCATGTTTGAATAGGTTCCAGTATTATAGTTTAGAGACGCTTGAGAGGAAACAATTCCGCTTTACTTGTAATTAAAGTAATTAAAGGAAAGTGTTGCGAGTTTGAATCTAGTCAACGCGCAATAAAGCTATATTGTATTTCCTAATGGAAGCCAAAAAAAAGGCATAACAAAATGGGACATTTGCATTATGGTCAGACCAAGAAAGAGAGAGAGAGAGAGAGAGAGAGAGAGAGAGAGAGAGAGAGAGAGATAAAACTGAAATAATGACTGAAACAAAAAATTGGAACAAAGGTCATAAAAATAAAACATCATCAACAAAAAAAAGGTACGAAAGCCTGTTATTATGGCCACAACAAGAGGTTTACTCTACAATTTTCTTGTGTGAAGATTATAAGCGCACTTATTACAATCCGTAGACAAAGCGATTTTCTGAAGAGGTAACGCAATATAAACCCGCAAATGGTACGGTTGTTGAGGGCAAGCTGTCAATGGCCTTTTGGTTGGATTTAGTGTTTTTAATTTTGTCTGTGGTAATAAATGTTATCATAATGTTGCAAATTGTTTTTTTTTGTTACTTTTTTATGTTCTCTTTTTGGGATCTTAATTCTCATCAAGTAAGTCGTGATGTATTTCACAGTAAATGGATTAAGAGTATCATTGAGGTTTAAGTTTAAGATAATTATTACTCTATTAGTAGTCGAAGTATGACTGCTTATGGGATCGTGAAACCTTTTTAATGCGCGGTTGGTTATTTTAAGAAGCTGTTGGAAAAAGGTCCGTACTTTATAGTTAATGTGAGATAGATACGTATATAAGGCAAATACAATGTATAAGAAGTACTGAAAATTATAATGGATCCTTGGAAATGGAAACAACTTCCACTTTACATACCTACGTTTAAAAAATACCAACACTAGTATACAATTAAATAATTCATATAGACGCCGCTTTACCTTCAAATAATTTTTGTTTTAAAAAAATCCGAGCGTTGGTAAATGACCCTACTATACCATGTTTCAACAGTGCCCCCTTTAAAGACTACAAAATACAGATGCAATGCAATGAAATATGGGCTCATGTTCTGTATTCTTGATTCTTTGCAACAAGTCAATGCGTTTCAAGATATTGTCTATTTTGCTAGCTTCACCAGTTATCCTAGCCAATAAGGCACTTTTTTTTCTCTGACTTCCCGCAAACATTCAGTCAAACTAGTTTGATTTATCAGACGCCTGAAGAATCAGTCCAACGATTTTCTCTAGGATGCCGCTGGACCCAGTTGAGTCAAGCACGAAATCCCAAAGACTATTAAGTTAATCAGTCTTTCGATCAAGTTCAAAGAGTTTTTAAGTTGAAGCACAAAAGTGATTAAGGGATTTGGTAAGACCATAAGCTTATCTTTACTCTCAAACTCATATACCTCGACCCGTCCACCTGTGAGTTACAACATAAGGAACAGAGCCCATAGAATAGGAATGCTCTCCGCTTGAAATACGGATCAATTTTTGCCTAACAAGAAGTACAGCCTGAAGTTTTCACATTCCGCGAAAGCACAGATGAAAACTAAAGTAACTTAATTTAAAAATTTTAGCCGCAGTTTCTTTAGACAGTCCATATTCGAAACTCCCTTGTAAATCTCAAGGAGTGGAAGATTCATCAGAGCATCTAGAGCAAAGGCTCTCTTGTATTTAAAGAAAAGAGGCTACGACAACATCCCGGTTTCGCATCACTTCATTACTTGGACCTTTTTAGGGCTGCTTCTTTTTTGCGTTTTTGAACTAAATGTGTGGACGAGGCTGGAGTATGTCATAAAATGCCCCTATGCATACTGAACATACCGTGATTTGATGACGAATGCGCTTTACCTTAAACATTCGTTAGTTACAAAAAAAGAACAGCAAAATTATCAGCAGAGGCGTACACGTAAAGAATAAAAGGATTGAGCGCGGTCAGCAGAAAGTCGATCACTATTTACCGTAGCAGTATAGACAGATAGACGCCTTTTGGATAATCCCTGGGTACTCACTCATGGAAATAAATTTATTCTTTTATTGAGACTTTATTAATTCAACAGTCAGGTTTTGATTCTCTTAATTCTTGAGGGTAAGTTCATTGTAACTAAGTCCTTAAGTTATGAGCGTCAGTTAATTAAGCAGGAAGTAGTACTTTGAGCTCCCTCTATCTTTTAATTCAAACCATTTTCCGAGCAACTTACCACTGCTAGTTTCTTGCTACCCTATCTTCTGACTCCTCTTAAGCTGTCTAACTTCTCTGTTGAATCCTTTATCACTTCCGTTATCGATCACAATATCATCAAATTTCTTTAAAAAATAACTCAAGTTCTCACATGGTGAGTCTCCAAGCCATAATTCTTAAGATATGTTTTTTTTCGAACTTGTCTTCCTCTCTCCGAGAACTTCCACAGTCCCAAAATACCACTTTCATAACACGTCGTATACATTAGACCAAAAAAATAAATAGAGAGTGATGTAACTAACCAAATTATATATCTAATACGAAGTCTCTGGTTTTCCACCAGGCAGCTACCCAGATCCCCTCTTCTTCATTCTCTCTATCAACGATCTGGGAAATGTAATATTTATCCCTGTCCCTCTACCACGAGGATACTATATTTTTCAAGGTCATCACATTTACCTCAATACTCTATCTAGTCTCTTCTAACAAGATATTGATAGGTTTTTAATTGGGTGTCTTAAACATTTATTACAACTTAGTGCAACCATGCAGAAAGTCGCTGTAAAGGCAGTAAACCTATGCTGGGTGCCAGGGCACAATTATTATATTCCTGGTAACGAGGAAGCGGATAAGCTTGCAAGATCAGTGTCAGAAATGAATGCATCACTGCCACTTGAATAAATCGCATGTAGAATCGACACCGAGTCCTTGAGTAGAGTTAACCTACGTTGGACACAACTCGACACGTGCAGACTTAAAAAAGAGCTATGGCCAGCTATTAACAAAAGTAGATCAAAATTCATGATCGGGCTAAACCGCAAGGACATCCGAATACTCACGGGAGTATATACCCAGATGGATACAATGGACATCTTCCAACCTACCTACCTAGTGTAACCAAATGCACAAACCTAATCACGTTGGTGCAAATTATTTTGTTTCCGTCTTTTCAATCTCTTCGTGACATTCGCGTTTTGTATAATAGGGAGTGTGCTGGACTGCTGGGCATGATAGTTCAAATCCTCCCCAGTACCACCTTAAGTTTGTCGCTTCCTCTCTTCTTGCAACAGTCTGACAACATTGTAGAGTCAAACCTGAAGTGAAAAGCTTTTTAGGCCTTCGGAATCGGCATTGAATTGTAGGACCCTTCAATTTGATGCCTTAATTATAACTTCGCACACACAATTGCTTTAGACCCGTATTTGCTGTTAACAGTATGTATGTACTTTTTCCTAATTATAATAAAGCTTCAATAGCGCTTGAGATAATTCAGATTACAAGGGCGGTGTGACACTGATAAAACTTGTATGCCTAGGTTCCTGAGGTTTGCTCCCAAAAGTCCATTACTAAAAGGTAGCAACCATTTAGTTCAAAAAACAATCACGCACAAAAACCAAAACTTGTACAATTTCTAGGACAAGTTTGACATTATGACCCTTAATAGCAACGAGTTATATTATTTATGTGTTTGCCTGAACTGGCGAGTGGTAAAGTTGTACCCGTTTTTTTTTACCAATTACATTTGCAATGCAAAGCACAATCCTATTCAGCTTGCTGTCTGCCGTAATTCTAAGAATATAGCGTTTCAAGTAACAATTTCTGTCTTCGCGCGCTGTGCCACAAGTATTTTTGTTTGCCTGTTTGTAGTTGCAGTCAGATAAGAAATGCTTAGTGGGCACGAAATCCAGTTGCACTCATCGCAAATAATAGTATGTACTACTTATCCATTTCAATACTAATTAACTTCCAGTTGCTTACCGTGATTATTATAAGACTCGTCGCACAACCGCATAAAAAAAAATAAACAAGTTGAAAAACAAAAATCAATTACATGCAAAAACGAGCCTGACATTGCACTCCGGCTATGCTTTCACGTGCTGAATCTCAAGTTCTTGCGGTGAAATGTCTTAATAACATCGAAACAGAAAACCGCACGCTCACATTGAAATGCAAGACGTGATAGGGGCAAAAGAAAAGCTCATTTTATTATTAATTGGTTGGAGGATGCTTAACTCGAGATATTCAATGTCAAACTTGTACAGTTACAGGGAATATTGCCAACTGGGGGTTGCATATTTACAGAAATACATAATTATGTAATTGTTTTATTTAAAATAATTTATTTCGATGCGAGTAGACAGATACTATTTGAGGAACAGTTGCGTATTTAAGTATACATAGTCCACTTTAATGTCTCAATTGAATGATGTGCGCATTTGGTCACTGGGCTGCAGCGGATCAAGTGTTTGTTTTGTTTTTTTTTATAGGGGCCACATGTTTGTCCAACTACTGTATAATATTAATAATTCGTTTTTCTTTTTGCAAATAAAACATCAGAAATGATATCCAAACAAGGTCACATGATACATTGGCTTCGAGTAAGTAGACTCGTTCACTAGATCCTCAACACGTGGGAGTTTTTATATCGCCCATAGGAGGCCTGTTTTGATAAAAAAATATGACCATATGGGTAGAATCGGAAGGCTATAATGTATTCTTCAAAATGAGCGTGTGTCAAAGATTGTTTGGCCGGAAACAATTTTGCCATTCAGATAGCTTTGTGTAGTGAATACACTTTCTAGCTGAGAGATAACTCTCAACCTTTTGGAAGATCTGTAAATTCTAAATTAAATGGGATCATTTAAATTACCACCAGCAGTTTCTGAGTTATAAGGCCCAAAAATTAGCAAAAATAGTAACCACTGACTCACTGACAGATCATAAAAACTATGGATCACTTCCAATCATCGTAGAACCTTCAAATTTGGCACAGTAATAGGGTTTGCAGAGAAACCCCAGGGAAAAATCGAACATTTGTGATTTTCCATCCAGAGGGCGTGGCAGCCGCTTACTTCTCTTAACGCAGCCCCCAAAAGACCTACAATTATGATTTTTTACATGAGGGTTGGATTTTAAGAACAAACTCAAAAAAAAAAAAATATTGTTTATTTTTCGTGTTAGCCGCCCCTTTTCTTTAACTTTGCACCCAAAAGACTTGTTAGAACTATGAAATTATACGTGGAGGAAGGATTTGAAGAACAAACACAAACTTTGTGTATATTCCAAATAAGAGGCGTGGCAACCGCTCATATATTTAACTTATTCTATAGTTATGAAATCTTACATGTCGGTAATTCTTTTAAAAGAAAACAAGGAAAGTTATAAACCGAATTGTATTTTCCTCGAAAGAGGGCGTTTACAATTTCTTCGTATAAAAAAATCTTTGCAAAAGTTATTGAAATCACACCAAAAACATAAATGTTAAGGAATAGCCAAGTACTTTTATGTTGGTTAACACTTATGTTTTTGGCGTGATAATACTTTCTTCCTTTTAAATACTCTTTAAGCCATGTGAAATTTCATGCATAAAAACACATTGAACGTAAAATTAAAGCAAAGCAACCTTTTCTTAAAATAAATGGAGGAGGCGTCGTCACAAGACACTGGCAAAATGACCTGTATATCCATGCACACGACTTTAATGTTATTGCTTGATTTATACTTTTTAACTTTCTCGTACACATTACTAAAGAGGAAGTTATTGCGATAGCGCGGAGATCCAAAAAAGTGGGTCCTCCAATGAAGTCGGATGGTCTATACGGGGGCTCTAAGGATTTGCTTCAGACTTTGTATATAAGGTTTTTTGGGATAAAATCTCGCAGCTTTTTTAAGTTTTCTGAAGTCAGTTGGATGACCGTCTAATCGAACATTGAGCCATTTTTCCAGAAAAATTAATATAAATCGTTTTTTTAGTCTGGCAACGTTATTTGATCGCAAACAAATCCTCATCCTTTACTCAAAAGTGCAGTTTTTTTTCATTCGCTCTATTGTACTGAGGGTGCGACATGACGCTACTTTCCGAAAGCTGTGGATAGATAATCTGTTATGGGATGCTCTAAGGCAGTACACACAAATTAGAACCATTTCGAAAAACTATCCATGTCTACATATTTTCATCCACTTTCATGTCTGTCATGCACAATCATTTTCACTATTCATTTCGTTTCTATTCTGTATGAAGTGGTGGATGTCAACTAAATGAAAGCTCTGTTTGTTTACATGTTTCAATGCGTTTTTACTCTGGATGAATTAGCGGTTCGAGGAACAACTCTTTCGTCAAAATATGATAGGGTATTAATTTGTTTTATCGGTATTTGGGTGACTACTTCCAGATGAGAACATCCAAAGTGATATGTAAATGTAAATGAGCCTTAGAACAAGCAGAAATTCTAGAGTATATACGCGACGAACAGCTTCTAAAGTCGGGAAAACGAAAAGTTTCGGTCAGGAATTCTTTGTCATCAGGGAAACATTCGAAGTGATTTGTCAGTGATTCTTTGTGGACAACGACGAAATGTTTCCGCAAGAAGCCCTTGATGATTTGTTAGTGTTTTAGTTAAAAAAAATATCCCATTAGACAGGCAAAAGGTAGATAAGGTGCTGTCCGTTCTCTGACACCCTACAAGGTATGCCAATTATTTTAAGTTCTTTCCAAGTGCAAAAAATTAAATTATCTGCGATGAATACCGAAGCAATGTAATGTAATACATTTACATCATAATGAATGAAATCATAAGGATTTCCGCTTGGTTCGAACAATATGATGCCCTATCCATATCCCTATATGCCCCAAAGAAAAAAGCATTAAGAAGATGAAGAATGGAATTTTATTTCATTCTATGAAATTTATAAAAAAAAAATTTTTTTTGAAAGTGGCCGTGGCTAAAAACTTTGTATGGGTGATATATTGCAAAAAATATTGGGTAAATATCCTGTTAAAAAAAAATTTTTCGGTTTCTATGAACATTTTCAAAGAAAACACCATTTTAGTGAAAAACGCCCACAAAAGGTAAGCGTTGCAAAAAAACTTTATATGACTAACTTATAAAGGAGGACAGTGCCTACATATCTATCTGAAGGTTGTAACACTCTATCTCTCTACCTCTAGTTTTAAAGCGGTTTTTTCTAAATTGTGGGCGTATTCAAATTTTTACACTTTTGGCGCTTTAGGGATAACGTGGTCCAAATTTTAGCTTCCTAGCTTAATTTTAAAGGCCTACAAATTGCGTACAGACGGACGGGAGGCCATTGCTAAATAGTCTTAGGTTTTGGTCCTAATCATAAACATATATACTTTAAAGGTCTACGACGAATATTAAGGGGTGTTACAAACTATGTGTCAAAATTAATGTACTATTAGGATGCGGTATAATCAATAACAATTAGCTCTTGGAAATTGGGTTTAGTGACAAATTCATCAGTTCTCGGGAATCAAGTACTCATCTGTTTCAAACGCTTCTATCTCTCTTCACACATAAATATTTAACAAAATTTCTATTTCTACATAAAATATTTCGTTTAAAATGCGTTCTAAAACGATAACTACATTTTCTACCAGCAAAACATCATTATTTATAAATAAGCTGTGATACCGCATCACTGCGCCAAGTATTTGAGGCTACTGAATTCACACGAAATATTTACCATTTTTGTAGTAAATTTTAAAATTTGTGTTAACTAGTCATGTCCATGTGATGGAGTGTTTTATTCTCACGACCTTATATGGCAATTAATCGACTAGCAGCCAAAAGTCCGGCAGTGGTAGACAACGACATTCTTAATTAAAAAAAATAAAAATAAAAGAAGAATAGCTGAAATCTATTTAGAAATGTGTTTCATGCATCAAATAGGAATAGTAGAACTGCGGTAAGAAAGCGTTAAAAACGCATTTTGCAATCAAAATTTGCGAACGGTCATCGGATCTGATGTGGTTTCGTATAGTATTAAAAATAATTCGAAATTCAACGGATCAACAACTTGCACTCATTTTTATTTTTAAAAAATGAATTCTCATCTGTACCTGATGGCATTGCACCGATTGTTCTTAAAAAATGCAGTCAAGCCCTCAATCTGTATCTTAAGTATTTGTTCGATTTATCCATTAGCTCTGGGAAATTCCCTAAGCTATGGAAAGCCTTTATCACGCCTGTATTTAAGAAGGGTAAACGCGGTGATATCACGATTTACAGACCAATTCTAAGCATTCGTGTATTCCTAAACTTTTGGGAACATACTCCGCGTAAAATTAATATTTTTATATTTGTAACGAACAGCAGGGGTTTTTAAGAAACAGGTCCACAACTGAAAATTTGTTATATTTTTTGCGTGCAATTCCTTAGAACATAAGAATTAAGTCGATTGCATATACACCGACTTCTCTATGGCTTTCGACTAGCTGTCCCATGAGATAATCACATTTCAACTCATGGCTTATGGTTTCCCACCTAGTTTTATAAGATGGATTAGCTCATACGTTGTGCGTAGGGATTATCGTTTTGAATTTATTGGTTCATTTTTTGAATCTTTCACTGCTCAGTCTGGAGTTCCTCAGGGAAGTCAATTAGGCTCTATTTTGTTCATACTTGCTATAAATGATGTCAAAGCATGTCTTAAATCCAGCAATATTTTAATATATGCTGATGATCTGCAAATTTGTTAATCTGTCAACAATCTCATCATATGCCTTGTCATGTTGATAATTTCATGTTTCGGAGTTTAATTTGATCCCAATCTTAACTTTATTGTTATTAAATCAAGCTGCATGCTAGGCTTTATTAAGAGGTGGTCTAAAGAATTTGACGACCCTTATGTTACTCAATCTTTGTTCATTTTCTACGTCCGTCCGCATCTAGAGTATGCTTTACATGTTTGGACTCCGAAATACAATATTCACTCAATTCGAATTGAAGCTTTTAAACGTATGTAACTATATTGGTTTTGCCAAAATTTAAAATAAAAATGTGTTTGCGTAATTATTTTCTTTTGACCTAGATCATTTGATATCGTTTCTGTTATCTATATATTATGTTTGTTTTATGTATGTATGTATGTAGGTGATTTTTTAAGAGTTAAGTTTTTCAGGTTGGCAAAACTGGTTAGTAATGGCTTCCAAACGTCATCTATCAAAGTGAAAAGTTTTCAGTATACTCTGCTATTTAATCATGGAAAGACTTACAAACGAGCAATGATTGCAAATTATTGAAATTTATTATTAAAATTCGTGATCTGTGAAAAACGTGAAAATCCGCTGTTTTATCGAAAAATTATGTATGTTCAGCGATGAGGTTCATTTCTGGCTCAACGGATACGTAAATAAGCAATCTTGAATGATGAACAGCCACATGCCAAACAAGAAATACCGTTGCATCCCGAAAAAACGACAGTTTGGTGTGGTTTATGGGCTGGTGGCATCACCGGTTAATTTTTCTTCAAGGACGACCGTGAAAAAAACTTTACCCTCAACGGGGAACGATATCGAGCCATGATATGCGACTTTTGTTTGACCCAGTTGGCTGAGTTGAATTTGGTTGGCATGTGGTTTCATCAAGACGGTGCCGCATGCCACAGAGCTCGCGAAACAATGGCAATGTTGAAGGATGAAGTTGGTGAGCGGCCTATCTCTCGAAATGGGGCTGTTAGTTGGACGCCAAGATCATGCGATAACGCCTCTTGATTATTTCTTGTGGGGTATGTAAAGTCGTTAGTGTATGTAGACAAGCCGAACACGTTTGAAGCCTTAAAGGATAACATAACACGCGTAATTCGTGGAATACAGGCCGAAACGATCGAAAAAAATACGCAAAATTGGACCATTTGAAACGGAGTCGCGGATAACATTTACATGAAGTTGTCTTTAAAACGTAAAAATTTGATTCGATTTAAAAAAAAACTATGATGCACCTTTACATTGCATTCAATTTTATTTTCATAGTACACTATACTATATGCTACCGTCTCCCAAATAGCTGCCCAACCCATATCTAACTTTATTTCAGCTTTCGTTTTATGCATAAATGCAAATTGTTCTTATTTGCTTTGGAGAAATGTGCTAAACAAAATAATGACACCTTTCAAGTTTTTATGTTTTACATTATATTTCTGCAAAATAATAACTTTTCAAGGAGTGTACTCGCAAGGAGATAAGACAGTATATATCATAGACCTTACCTATAGCATTTATATGGAAAACATATTATGTCCAACATCCGGTGATAGTCTGCCATTTCAGTTCCATTCGAGAACTCACATCATCTTCATGTGTAAGAGCGAAAACATTAAAACATATATACATATGTATATGTAAACGTATGCATGTGTATTTTCGTAAAGGTAGATGTTGAAATGGAATCCTTAGAAGCGCCCTCTTACTCAACTACCCTAGGGGTATGGATTTCCTACTGAGACGTGACATTTTCTCAACAAAAAAAAAAGGAAGGAAAATCTCATTTCCACTTTTGCGGTGTGCAAAATTGAAAGGGTTAACTGCGAGAGTATCACTCTATCGACCATTTGCAGTAAAAGATTTGCCAGAAATGAGTTTTGTTTTCAAATGTGGTGTTTGTGTTACATCGAAACACATTCAAAGAGAAAAAAATGTCAGTTTTCTCTATTTAATACAAAAATTTGTTAAATGTAAGATTTAGCAAACCTAGCACGACAAATATATTTTTTAAGATAAAAAAAAACCCATTAGATTATATATTAAAAAAATTGTATCTTATTAAAGATCCCTAAGCGCCAATTTTGTACTTTTATTAATACTTATTTCTTACAGCGTGGTGCAGACTAACGATAAACTTATTTTGCTTTGAGCATGTTTCTTAAGGCTTTCCATTTAGGCCTTGGTGTATTTCGATTCATGGCGGATTTTGGTTCGGCGCAAATGAAATTTTCGTATTCTGAAATTTGCGTCATTTTTAACTGAAAACAAAAACAAAACGTTTTGTGTTATAGCCATACAAGTTTTGCAATTTGACAGTATCTATTTATAAAATAAAGACTTTGAATGTTTTAAGAAAAAAACCTTTAAGGTGTTCTTAAATATTTGGGTTTTATCTTATAGGTTTTGCTGGTAGCAAATATTGTATTTGTTGTTACTGATATAGGGGAAAGTGGGGCTAGAAGAATTAGAGGTAAGACGTAACAGATAAAAAGAACAGGGTTCCTATTGGAATTAAGTTGCAGATTAGTCATCACCAAAGGAAGATTTATGGTGGTTCCAAAAAACAGTCTCAACATTTTTTGTGTTTTTGGTCTGTGAATTTCGCTTTGTTGAAAATGTTGTTCATTGTGTTTAATTTCATGCCGGAGCTAAATGGAACATTTTTTTCGGGTAAGTTGTAACGTGATAAAACTGTTGTTTTTTAATAATTATTTTTTAGAGTTGTTGTTTTTTTACTAAAATATTATAAGTTTTGTTCTTGTTACAACATACCCCGAACTATATTACAACTTACCCCATAGACGCGGTACAGACATTCCGAACAGATTTTGCTAATCTGTTTTTTCGGATTTTATAGTTGAAACATGACTTTTCAAGTTAAAAAGTGTTTCGCTGACTTATTTCCATAGTTGTAGGCGGAGCATTGGTTTTAGTAAAATGTGTTACTTTTTGCCCCACACTCGCCTACATTGGTTTATGTTGTAATTATTAATGTGTATAGTCGAAATTTGAATCACTAACTGAGTTTTCCTTAACTTTAGAAGTTGAAAAATTAGCAGTGGATCTCAGATGCAACGAGAAATCTGTTAATCTGGATTATTCCCGATTTCGCTGATGTTCCTTGTTATGGTAGGTGACCCAATGGCAAAAGACAAAGTTTTTATAATAACTTCGGATTGAGCTTCACAAATACGTTTCGGTGTCAAATCTAAAGGTGCGATCAGACCGTCATCCAAACTTGTCATCCGGATGACATCCTTAGGAGGTTTTGCAAAACAGATATTTTGCTCAACAGATGTGTCAGCGACTGTTTTACTTTGTTCTGGCGGATAATATTGTTGCTTAGCTCTTTTTGAACGAGATAGTAAGAGGGTAATAAATTTCTTACAGCATTTTTGAAATTTTTAACTTAAGGTGTTTTATTGGTGAGCGCTTAACTACGCGTATATGAAGTGGTATATAAATTATAGCCTTTTATTAACCACTTATGAACTTACATACTTCATAAGCAGGTGCGGATTTTTCTTCAATAAGATCCTTAATCTTCCTTTTTTAACTTTTATCTTGCAGTCTTGAAATAGTTTTCTTGGCAATCCGGGTCGTACATCTCCTAGTCCAGAACTGGTCTTGGCACAGCTACACTTAAGTTGCAAGACAATGAGTTGTTCTAAGCAATCTTGCAAGAATCTAGAGTAGGTTCTTTTACTTTTTTTCCCATTTTTCTTTTATTCACACAATCAAACTTGTTATAAAATTTCGCAATTTTCTAATAAAATTCGCCATATCATTTTGAGAAGTAATTAGTTGCACTATCTTACCGAGTCTTTCTTCTTTCCGAGTTCGTCGCCATATCTCGAAAACATCTAGCATCCTCATCTAGTAGTAATTGAAAAAAAAAACTCTATATTTGGGGGTAGCAAAAAGCTGCACGAGATTATCTTTTCCTCTTGTTTTGAAATAATCAGACAAACAGGAAATCTAAAAATTTGCTTCTCTGCACATGTCTACAATTTCAAAACTCTATACAAAGTGCATTTTTATGAACGGTACGGTAACAAAAATTATAATAAAATCTACTTACTTTCGCGTAAGTGTTCACAACCCGTTACGACTTAATGTTTTAATAGATCGAAAAAATCAATATTTCTTCTTGAATTTAACCACTTGCTGCACTATAAATTATGGAAATATACGTTTAGAATAGGCGGAGTCCTCATTTACCGTATTTCTTCAACAACGACGTTGGCGAGACTATAACTGTCAACAGCGAGCGCTTCCGATCAATGATGAATCAATTTTTTTTGCCCGAATTGACAGATATTGCCGTGGATGAGATGTTGTTTCAGCAGGAAGGCGCTACCTTCTACATAACGCCACAATAGACATCCTGCATGAACGATTTGAGGAAAGAGTTATCTCAAAACCGCGCGATTTGACTCCGTTAGACTTTTTCTTGTGGGCCAATAAACCGCATTCGACCGATGTCCTTAAAGTAAGTCCATCGCTCAAATTCAGCGGGATCGATGCGGCAGAGTCATTGACAATTGGACCGCTCGGATCCGTGCCAGTATGCGAAGCCACGCGAACAATTGAACGATGTTATATTTCATACATGGGCCTCTCAAATAAAAAACAGAACTTCGTTAATATCTCACACACCATTTATTCCTTTTCAACATCGACCAGCCCTTATGGGAAAGCCTTTTATTACAATTTTTAAGAAAATATGCAGGGAAAACTTTTATTTAAAATATTTGAAATTTGCAGTTTTTAAGAAAATTAACACTTGTCAAACATCCGAAGACTGTTTTGGTCGGAACTAATTTCCTAGTGATTTACTTCTGTTTCAGATCCCAAGCAGTTTGTATACCGTTGCAATTAATTAAGAAGATATTTTAAAATAAACCAAACTCTAAATATTTGTCCAGCTACACACTGCGTGTTCATTAATGAACGAAACAATAAAAGTTTGTTTTTTAAAGATATAAATAAACATTAATAGGCTTTTTTAATTAACAGACCTCTGTAGGAATGACGCAATACAACAGAAAACAGAACTCATTGTGCATTTGAAAAAGTCATCGTCATCGTCATCGGCAGTCTGGGGAAGGTATAAATTAAGCTTTGTCAGCATTGGATAGTTGTAAATTCACACTTTTTTTTTTTGGTTAGACTTTGCAAAGGGTAAAAGAGAGGTAGTATGGAAAGCCAAAAGGTTAATAGGTAGAATGCAATTTTTATTTTCATTTCCCTTTGAAAATATGTAAATATAGGAATTTATTGTTCAGGCTGCGACTTTTGAGAACGCATGCCTATTATTTGAATTTGCGTTAGCTTCGGGTAAAATCCGACCTCTTTCTAAGCAAAGAATGCTGCTGAAGAACAGAACCAAAAGCTATACTCATACTTAAGAAATTTTTCAATTGAATTTGAATCATTATTAATTATGTACCCATAACGGTATGATTCATCTCGGTATTCACTAGGTATATGACTAATTAGCCATTTTGTTACACACCAGGCATCTGCAATTCGTCACTGACGCCATAAACAAAAGATTTCAGAAAATCGCATGCATATCGCAACACATTACTAACCTAGTTTTTCCAGCACCACCCACACTGGAATGTTCCAATTAGTTGCAATTTGCAAGTCGAAATACTCCTTCTTTTGGACGCGGACTTGTTAAAACATTACACGTACATATGTAAGCATATTTAGATTCCAAGGGAGAAGACAGACCACCTACAAGATGTTCCCATCAGATTTAAGAGGTCACCCACAAAGCACACAAATAAATTCCTCAACCAAGTATCTGAACAAATAATTGAACTGTATAGAAGTTGGATAGAGCTCTTAATGCTTAAATTCCTTCACGGAATACGGAATACACAATTCCACATCGTATACGCTTGTTAAACACTCTCTCCTGGTCCGCACTCGCTCGTCGTACATCAACAAAAGCATTTAATTGAAATAGTTTACCTCTTTGTGTATGTGTATACGCACGGATATAACACACATTGCAGACGACCGACGACGCACAGATATGTTCCAAAAGCCAACAAGGAATTGGATTTCGCTTTCTGCTTTGGTGACTTACATACAATATACATATATAGTCGAGTGTGACTGTGAATGTATTTCTTTGGATGGTGTTAATAGAATTTTATATAAAGTTTTCAAAACCTTAATTAGTTTCCCAAGAAGAAAATTGCAAGGAAGCGAGATTTCTTCGAAATGGTTTTACAAATGAGAATAGTGGTTGTTGGGCTTTTAATAGGTTTTTTTTTCGATTTGAAGTGCTGCGCGTCTGAGGTTGCGAAAGTTTTAATGACGTTAAATTGAGCATATAGTTCGATTCTAGCTTTCAGCGTTCTATATGCTGGAAAAAAGGATTTTAATTTTGACATTTAACGATATATTCTTGATTCAAAGAATGTGCAATTAAGTTACATTATGTATTTCCATTCGTTAAGTTCAAAGTTTAAGGACGTAAAAACGATGTCAAAACATATTGTGATTTAGCTTATTTTTTTGTTTTTAATTTTACTCAAGGTCAGTTGTTGCAAATTTTGTATTGTGTTTTAGGCATCGGGTAGAGGTAGACTGGCGTCAACTCGGCGATGCTCAGTATTACAACTTTAATTAGCTTATTGTGTCTTGACATGCAACAACTAATATTGAACACGAACCAGGAACTAGTGCTTGTTTTCATTTTAACGAATATGCAAATGTATGTCGGAAAATTCACCCCAATAGATCAGCGGTTTCGCCAATACGGATGGCCTTGTCATCGGAATATCCGAAACAGAAAACCAAACCTACTTGCCTAATGACAACTTTTCCAAAAAGGAATGGGTAATTTTTTTTTTTTTCTAGATAAAACGCCATTTGAAAAATCTCGAAAATGTATGGAATTCGTCGTCGTTCATATGTCGATTCATTAAATCCAATTTTTCACTTCCACTTCATCGTCCACACATTTCGACGGAAATGGCCGCTACACATCTCGTTCAATATTGGCTCCGAGCTTCTCTAACGATGCCGTCTTGTTGACATGGAACAATAATTTGAAGTAGCCCCATTAAAAGTAGTCTTGCGATGTTAAATCAAACGATCTAGGAACACATTCATGGAATTGATTTTTTTATAAGTCGATTGTTAGCACCGTCGTTGAAACCACGTATCTAGTACATGCAGTTGACCAAATAAATAAAGTTCTTTGTAGCGATCCTCATTGACTATAACGATACTCTTATTTTTATCAATGAAAAAAAAAAATGGTCCAATGACACCACATACATGAAAACCACACCAAACAGTTGTTTTTTTGTGGATGAAATTGTGTTTTTTAAAGCTCATGAGGGTTTTCACCTAACGCATATTCTGTTTGTTGACGAAGCAATTTAGCCAAAATTGGGTCTAAGTTGCTTTTACCGACTCAGAATTTGGTAATAAATTTTAATTATTTGTAAACGTTCCTCGTCTGTGAACTTCACCATGATGAAAATTTTGTTTTTACTGAATGTTTTGACATTGACAGTTTGGTCATTGGTTGAAGGGTGCGTTCACAGTGGAGTTCTAAGTTGTTAAGTCCCAATTGGAGATCTTTAGAAGTAGTGTTTAATCCTTCCAAGATTTAAAATAAACAAATTTTAAAAAGTATACGAAAATAGATCTTGGTGTCTGACAGTCCATTTGCGCGAGTATAGAAAGATTAAGCAACATTTCTAGCACAGCAACTGATAGAAAAGTTCATAGCATGTTTCGTGGACTGTAGAGAGAAAGTGATATTGTTAAAAACTAGTACAGGTAAGACAGACATTATGAAGCAATGTTTTCTATTTTTAATTTGCAAGCAGGTTAGTTTTCACATAATTTCTTTTATAGACGGTACTTCATGTATAAGATAGATCTCTGAAAAAAGAGTTAACAATTTGCAAATACAAAGTTGTGCTTGATACTCATTTATGTAGAACATTTTGAGGAGAGGGTACTTTCTTAAATTTGTTGGCTCATACAATTCATATAAAATTAAAAAAAACTACGTATTATTTTTAAAAATGTGTAAAATTTTTATATATCGTGAAATAAGATATTTAATTACATATTGTAGCGGCAACTTTGTAGAATTCTGCGCTATCTTTAGAATATTAAGCAAATTATTTATATCGGTCTTTGTTGTCTAAAACACTATTAAAGTGCAGAATATGCTATAAAATAATTTTAAAGCATAAAACTCAGATTATAAAATGCATAAATTCATAAAAGGAAATCATAAAACATTATATAGCCTAATTCCTTAAAATAAATTTAATTTTTTTTAAAGTTATCTATCAACTTGGTTTTTTCAGTTTGAAAATAGAAGTGCTTCAAGAAAAGCAAAAAAAAAATATACTTCATTAGCTGTCAGAGTGCTCATTTGGAAGTGTTTTTTAATTCAGTGGAGTGTAAATCGTATAAAATGAAAATGCATTTCATTGTTTATTTCATATTTTCAGTTCTATGAAATCGACAACGTCAATTATCACAAAATGATTATCAGAATCAACAATATAGTATCACCAATATAGACACCAATCAAAGAGGAGTGCATTTTGAGTTGAAACCAATGAAATGGGAAATTACTGTGACGCGAAAAAGATGTGATGTAGCGACAGCTAACCTGTACTTAAGTCATGCTCAATCCTTTAACCACTCTATGTTAGCTCTCCAACTCAACAACTCTTTGAATCAATTCGGTCAGAAGACTGAACACTCTGAGTCTTGATCTCCGACTGTGTTTGTTTTCAAGGTTTGCTGACATGTCTAATAGAAGCCTCCAGTGATGGCCGTGTCTTCCATATACACAATATCCGATGGCACTATTATTCGGGCTGCGGATCGAATGTCTGGGGTAAGTCTGCCCCATTTTGACATAACTAGCAAGAAAAAACTGTAATATGGTTCAGTGATACAACATTATCTGCGACGATTTTTCAAAAAGCTCAAACACGGGTCGCAGGCTTATGAAAATGTTTGAATTGAATCCCATTAATGTCTTTGTATATTGTACCAAGAAAACGCCAGAATAATATGTTCGGTTTAAGTTGTTCTTTACTGTTCCAACTCTTACATAGGAATCACTGTAAGTGTTGGTGCGCGATAACGTGGTATACAGACGGTTTGGGAATAAGGAAAGGAACTGGTGCAATGGGACAATAGCGAAACAATACGAATCAATAGGGAAAAAGACAAATACGGGAACATACCCTATGTTAAGAATTCAGGAAATCGGAAAAGAAAAAAAGGCGGAAACTTTCAGAATCTCCAAAGTCGGAGACAAGCCAAAAAATTTTTAGAAGACTATAAATTTTAAAGATTTAAGGCATGGATCAGTCTTAGCAAAAATAACATACGAATCCTAACTGGTTCCCTAACAGGGCAAAGTAAATTCTGGCAACACTTAACGAAAATAGACTGCAGACTCTGTAATGAGACCTCCGAAACTTCAGATCACATACTGCAATCCTGCGGGACACTGACCCAAAAAATGTTTAAATATTTGGGAAATCACCAAGTTCATAAAAATTGATCTACCAACCATGGATCCACTATAATTTTTAGATTCATTAAAGAAACTGCCTTGCCAAAGTCAAAGTTTATACATTCAAGCATGATTACTGGTGAATTACGCCGTTATTGGGCTCTGCAAGAGGGAAAAAACCTCTTCGAGACATAAGTAGTGAGCACAATAGCCTACAAGGTCGCAGTGTACAACACACTATATATTATATTACAAGCGGTGGTGCAACTCGGTTAGCTGTTTTCTGACGTTGGCATTTTGATTGCCGAATAAATAACACTCCTCCTACAATGTGGTCAATAACATGTATTTGCTTCACTAAGATGTGCTCAAATGGCCGCAAGTGAGTATTAGCATTGGTTTTCTTAAAATCCCATTGCGAAAAAATATTCTGGATGCCAATAGGAATTTCCAACGTAGGTACCATATGAGGAGTTCAATAAAATTGAGTTCAACAACAAAACAAATTGCTGCCAGGCAAATGGTAGGCAGGAATGTAAAACCAGATCAGACCTTTAAACTTTACAGTACCCAGTACCATTTAACTTATTGGTCGCAATTAATGATCATAATTTGGGACTGCAAAATGTCTTTGACTTCAAAAGTACTTGAACGGGTTACTTCGAAAAGTACTTGTACTTGATGGTTTTCAAATAAAAAGAACATTGTACTTTTATTTTTAAGTAAAGGGTGTTTTTTGAGGGGTTGGTTATTCAAATAGAGATAAAACTGACATTTTGTGGTCAAATCAGGCAACTCTGATGTCATTTATGTTCAGTTTGGTTTGCCATTTCATCATGAACTCATGAACACGTTGACAAATGAACAACGCTTGCAAATCGTGCAAATTTATTTTGAAAATAATGGTTTAGTTCGCAAAGTTTACCGCAAGCTCCGTTCATTTTATGGTCGATATAATCGTCCATCAGAGCATTCGCCACCGTGCACAGCAATTGGAGCTTTATCCATTAACTTTATGGAAGATTTTGCGCAAAGATCTCTTCTTACGACCTTACAAGATCAAACTTGTGCAAGAATTAAAGCCGCGAGGCCATGCCATGCGTCAACATTTTGGTGTATGGGCCGAAAATGAGATTAATATCGATGCTGATTTTCATCGCCAAATTTTGTTTAGTGATGAGGCTCATTCGGTATAGAGCCATGAAAACCGACTATTTTGTTCTCGAATTGAATGGCATGAATGTGGATGAGATGTGGTTCCAACAAGACGGCGATACATGCCACACAGCGCACGTCACACTCGATTTATTAAAGGAAACATTCGATGAGCGCATAATTTCGCGAAATGGACCTGTCAATTTGCCACCATATGTGGGGATATGTGAAGTCGCTCGCCTACGCCAATAAACCAGAAACGTTAGAGGACTTGGAAGCCAACATTCATGGCGTTATTGCCGACACACAGCCCCAAATGCTTGAAAAAGTGGTTCAAAATTGGACCTCTAGACTTGTCTTTATTCGAACCATCCGCGGCGGCCACATGCCTGAAATCATATTTAACGATTTTCTTGCGTTTAATTTCAATTCGAAGTTCTATACGTCTAAAAAAGACACCCTGTACTAGTACCAGTAAATGGTACTGGGTACTTACACAGTAATGCTCTGAACCAGATTGAATATAATATCGATTTGCGCAGAGTAGTGAAATACATAGTTCGTACTCTACTAACTGAGTCGGTCTTCTACTCAAGGTTGCCATTTTAGTAATATTTTACTAAATTTGGTAATTTTTATCTGACGAACTAGATATTACCTGATACTGCGTGAAGGCATTGCGCATGTTCCACCCATGTTATTCCAGAAATGTTCTCCCAAATAATGTCCAAACTAATTTTTCCTACTAAAAGGAGGTATTTTTCATCTGAAAATGTATTAAATAATGACAAAAAGATAAAAACTGCAGAAGATAAATTCAGTAATAAATATTATTATAATTATTATATTTTTTTTAATATTAATTTATTACAATATAAATTAAGTAGATAGCGCTACCTGCAAGGCTTTCGGCTAACACTAATAACTGTTTTTATATGCTCGTAATAATTATATTTAATAGATACATACATATTATCAAAACTAAACAACACAAAATGTAAACAGCAAATTGTCACGAGAGAAATGTCAAACGATTTGGTGTTAGTGCAAGTAAGTGTGAATTGCGTTTGAGTTTGCTTTGAGATTCGTAGAAACTGGTCTAAATTTAAAAAAAGCAAAGCTGATCTGACAGCGCTTTGATATCTGCATGTTCGGTAATTATAAATAAAAATGGATTTCATCTCCTCTGGGGTGTCCTGCTTTAGCGAGAGCCAAATATCGCACACTTTATTTCATGGGCTGGTTTCAAGCTGCGCTCCCAATTCACCTGTTTTTATTACAGGTCTCTTGGGTGGTGGTAACAAAACGGCACACATGTATTGAGCTTCAAATTTACAGGAAACAACCACTTTATTTACCTAAGTGACAAGTTAGGCTTATCAACTTTCCAGATTTTTGGTAATTTTTTTTTTCAAGTGCCAACCCTGCTTCAACTGTCAAGATGATGAATATCATGAAAGCAACTGTTTGTTGGCTGCCCTTCTGTGCAGTTACCTCCCTATCTTCGTATCGCTGTGATAAGCTTGATCTTTCTACGTGAAATCTTTAATGGAGTCTCGTATTCAATAAAAAAAAGTTATATGTATTTCAGTTTATCACGTGAAGACCTTTACACCAGGAGAACCCCACTTCAACGGAATTACCCAAAATAATAATATTTTACAAACAAGGTAGGCCTAGGTAGGTAACTACTTAACCAAGATTTCAAATCCATCACCCTCAAAGGAAACTAGCCTGCTGCACTGAATGATGGCGCAATATGCTCATGCAGACAGCTTAGCATATTGATTTAATCCCCAATTAGGTAGCCCACTTCTTTCATTTTCATGCGAAAATGTTCCCTCAACCGAATGTCAAACTCAAAATGCGGTCCCCGTTATTGGCGAGAACTTTATTCAGCTAGTACGTTGTCGTCGGTCGACCGCATTCACGACACGACATTGGTATGGATAATAACTAAATATGCCTGATATATCTACTACTGTAGATGTATTTAAAAAACAAAATAAACACCAACAAACTACAAGCGAGTTCCCATTAAAATGTGCATTTCCGTTGCGATTGTTGCCAACGTCGACGTTGACGTCGCGTCGCCACGCCATCGCTTGCTCTTGCGAGTGTCTGCTGCACTCGTTAATCGATTCTTGGTTTATTGTCGACATCGTCACTGCTTGATGATTGTGGTGCTGCCTGGTGCTGCAACTTGTTCCTTTTTTTGCATTTTGCATTTTACGACCGACCACAGGAGGCCTACACTGCGACAGCATCGCACGAACTTAAACTCGGCGACAAGTCAACCATCTATGCAGTAGTAGGAGCAGCACTCACCCCCAGACAAGGCGTCTGCGATTTTCTATGCAAAGTGCTCAACTCGTCGTCGAATCTACAGCAGCGTGATGACAGATAGGACTGCGTCTACGGCTGCCGCTTCTGGCGACAATTTTTGCTATTGTTTTTTTTTTAGAAAAAAAAACACCCCCAAGTCACACCCACATGAGCCTTAAGTAATAATCCCTTATCCATTAGAAAGTACATAGCAGGGAAACGGGGAACAAAAAAAAGTGTTCTTTTATTGATTTTCTTTCTTTCTCATTTTCTCATTACTCACCGGTCGAAGTTGAATTCTGTGTATTTTACGGATGGGATGCGCCTACTTCTTCGTCTTCTGAGAAAATGAAGTCTTTTCTCGCTGGGTCTATGTCCGCCGCCGTTGACAGCAAAAATGACAGAATTCCAATTGATCTTCAAAATTGCAAAACATTAGAGAGAACGCACATGAGGCAAACAAAAATGAAAGACCACAAAAAAAAAAACTGAAGAATAATAATTCACATTCGGGACGGGGGGTTGACTAACCCTTTTTCCAGACGGACGTCCTGTACGTACACAGAACACTTTGCACACACTAACACTATAACGTATCGCTATCGCCCTCACTCCAATTAGACTTATATGAGCGAGAAAAGAAAAAAAAGAAATCCTTTTTGAAAACCGTAAAAAGGACACCAAGGGAGTTACCTTGAGGGTTTTTTTTTCCCAAAAATAAAATTGCTTATTACAACTAAATTTTTGATTTATAATTGGAAATTTAATTCTTGCACTTTTCCTATGGAAAAACCACACAAGTTTTCACTGTTACGAGACACTTTTTTTTTCTATCCGTTTTTCCTTCACCCAGACGACGTACGACGAAAAGGCCAGGCGACGACAATTCGAACTCGCATTCGCTTCTTGATTTCGTTCTCAACTCAACTGAATGAGGCAGCAGCAGCAGCAGCAATAGCACACAGCGGCAAAGGCGCCTCGTAGTGAGCGAGAAGCCGCCGACGTTTTTTTTATTTTGCCTACTCTTTATACTCAGTGCATTTGTGTGTGAATGAGACACTTGGTCGACGGCGAAAGCAAAACAAAGACAAATAGATTCGATTAGAGGAAATTTTCTTCAGAAATAAAAATGCACCAAACAAAAACACACACACACAAGTTATTTAAAACGTCTTATTTCAAAAGATAATCAATGAAATTGTCATAAAAGTACACAAATAACTGTTAGCAAAAACTTAAAGAATAGATTTATTAACTTTAATTGATTTTGTATTTAGGTTTGGTGATGCAATTGGAAGAAATAATATGACAGCTGACACCCGACGATGAGCGTTTAATGAGAGAAAACGCCATTTAATCGGCTCATTCACAATGATGTGAGAGTTGTTGTTTATGGTTGTGTCTCTTTCGATATTTTAAATGGAGTTTCGATGAGTTTCATTCGGCATGTTTGCAATGCGCTTTTACTGACATCTATGTATCGCATGAAATTGATAAATAAAGAAATGGTACATGTGATTTCGAAATGGTTAATGTATCTGATGTCATTCGCTATTTGAGTTCGAATTGGTTTATGCATTTGAAAATTAATTCTCGGAATAAAAATTCGTTCAAACTTTGTAACAATGAGGACTGTATTAGTTTTCAAATGCAATGCTACTGTAAAAACCTGCTACAGTTTTGCATAATTATGTACCACGAGCTTTATTGATGTTTGGCTTTTAGTTAAATTGCCATTTCTACTTTTTTGAGAATTGTATACTTTCTTTTTTTTAGATTCTGTTGTGATTTGTTTCGGAGTTATTTAAAAGGGTTCAATCACATTTAGCAACAGTGCCCAATGTTGGGCCATTCGGACACAAGAGCTGAAGCTCGAAGAGATGGAGCAAATGTTTGGTGCAAAATTTTGAAAGCTATCAATGAATGAAGAGTTATTCATGGCGTGATCTTTGAAACGGAGGTTCGGTCTTCCATGTCGTCTCGAACCTGGGGGCTGGGATTCGAAGATCCTTTTGGCTGGAGCGTTGTTGTCCATTCGCTCGATTTGCCCGAGCCAATGTAGTCGACGAGTTTTGACTTTTCGGACTACATCCACATCTTGATACAGCTCATAGAGTTCACGGTTGTATTTTCTCCTCCATTCGCCCTCCTCGCACACAGGGCCGTAAATTCTTCGAAGAAGTTTTCTCTCAAAGGAGTTAAGTATCTGCTCTCCTTTCCTGCTTATAGTCCAGCACTTAGCACCAGCACATTGGGAACGGCCGCTGAAGTCTGTATCGTCCGCATACCCCAGTAGCTGTACAGATCTTTTAAAGATAGTGCCTTCCATGTTTACACCTGTCTTAGTGTGAAAATTTTGTCAATTGTCGATTTACCGGGCCGAAACCACACTGATACTTGCCGATTAGTGTGCTGCAAAACGGCTTGAGTCGTTCACACAGTAACGTTGGATAGGATCTTATATGCGACATTAAGTAAGGATATGCCTCGATAGTTCTTGCAAGACATAGGATCGCCTTTCTTGTAGATGGGGCATATGGAGCTGATAGTCCAGTCGTGGGGCATAGATTCTTCCACCCATACTTGGTTGATGATTTGGTGCATGCATCCCTACCAAAGCATCACCAACATGTTTAAAAAGATCCGCTGGCAGGTCATCAGAACCAGCAGACTCGTTGTTTTTCAGCTTTTTAATAGCTATAGCAACTTCCTCTAAACTGGGAGGTGGAATTTCTTCTACATTGACTGAATGCGGTTTCTCTTCTTGCCCTTCCACTCTCCCAACATTATGCCCATTAAGCAGCTGCTTGAAATGCTTCTTAAACACATCTACAATTGCCTGCGCTTCGGTAACTAGGTTTCCAACAACATTTCGAAGAGCCTGCGCTCCGGGCTTGAAAGCAGCCGCCAGTTACTTGGCTTTCTTGTAGAACATCCGGATGTTGTTTAGATCGCTATACTCTTCGATTTCCTTGAGCTGGGAGACTGCGTATGCCATTTTCTTTCTACGCAGGGTTTTCTTCTTCTCTCTTCTCCAGGCTCTATACTCTTCCCTCGCTACCCCACTTTCCGATGGACGCACTCATCCACGGGCTCTTTTTCTCTGGTGGTTGGTAGCCTACGGTGGTCTCGACTACTTCCTTGATAATGTTCCCCAGTATCGGTGTTTGTATTGATGGTGATTGCACAGCGGAGAGTTTCTCGCTCAGGCGTTCCCTGTAGACTCTGGCTACTCCAACCGTGCTGAGGCGTCCAACGTGAAATTTATTTTTCTGGACGATTCGCAACTTCTTTTCATTAGACAGTCGAGCTCTGAATCTAGCCAATACGAGAAAGTGGTTAGAGTCGACGTTTGCCCCGTGTGCACGTTGAGGACACGTGACACGTGCCTTGCATCGATAAGCACGTGGTCGATGTGGTATGCGATTCGACCATCTGGAGAGCGCGAATAGTTATCGAAGCAAATCGTTGACAAAACGCTTGACAAAGGCAGTAATGACCAAACTATTTAATAGTAGATGAGAAAATTTTCACTTATACACCCCAATCGAAGCCAGGATTCGTAAAGATTCGAAAACGATTTATCCAGTATCTGTTTTTTGTTTTAAAGTTATCCAATAGCAAAGAGTTTGTATCCTCGGAGTACAAAAAGTTGGGACAGTGCGCTCAAAGCAAGGTTCGCATCGATTAAAGAAGCTCAAATTAATTTTGTTTTACTTAGACTTGTTGCTTCTCAGATATCGACTCAAACTGCTACCGAGCAGATAAATGAAATATGATATTTAACAAAAGTTCAAGTAGTGTATAAAATACGTCCTTATTGCTCAATTTTCAAATAAAATCTCTAGGGGAGTACTGTTTCCCAAAATACAAATATTGGCACATATTTACAAAAATTAATGTGTGCCAAATGTTGGACTAATTCCAACTAGTCCAAACCAATTTTGTGGGCGAACTGTGGACATAGGTTTCGTCAATGTATATTATTCGATATTGCTGTTCTCTGTATTCCCTTATCAATTGTTTCGCACAAAATTTTTCTGTTGTCCTCTCATATTTTTGAATGCAAATCCTCTGCTTTAAGAATCCTCCAAGGCGTTCGAAACTCCATCAAGTGTCACCAATCGAGCCATATATATGAAATGTATGTATAATCCTCCTATTGAAGTTGCCTCTGTTGCTGATCCAGAGGCTCTCGATTCCCCTGGCTATATTATGTATAGTTTTGGTACTTATACCTTGGAGAGGTTTGCCTCTTGCAAAGCCTCTTCACGGCGTAATTCACCGGTAATCATGCTTGAGTGTATATGCTCTGACTTTAGCCTTGGCAAAACAGTTTCTTTAATGAATCTAAGAATGAGTAGTGAGTGGGTCCATGGTTAGTAGATGATTATATTGAATTTGGTGTTTTCTACAAAATTTTTAAACATTTTTTGGGACACTGTTGCGCAGGATTACAGTAAGTGATCGGAGATCTGCAGAAATCGTCCTATTCTTGATAGGTGTTCCCTGAGTTTAAAATGTCCCGCTAGGAAACCAGTTAGGATGCGGAGGTTATTTTTGATAAGACAGATACATGCTTTAAATCTTTGGAGATTCTAATCTTCGTAGAATTTTTTGGCTTGTCTCAGACCATGCTAGGCATTTCCGTACAATGACGAAGGTGTCCAGTGCATTGATAGCTGCTTGTCTATCTGACCAATGCACCAAAAGATGATGGTACTTTTGCCCATGGATCCATAATGTTGCGTTCTTGGCCCAAACACTCCTGCACTCCGGTTCCTTCATCAGTTCTCGAGCCGTCTGTATACCACTTTATCGTGGGGTTGCTCAGTCCATAGATTGTGGATTCATCTCGTTGCTGAGCTTCGTTAAGATATTCTTTTCAAAGTTGAATTTCCTAAAGCTATCATCTCTTGGAATAGCCAAGAGTGGAAGTTTTCCGAGTAGTGCATCATATTCTTTCAAACTAATGCATTTCCCCTTTTGAGTTCCTTCTTTTGCTACTCTTCGAATAGTTTTGTCCGAAGCCTCTGAAACAATGAGGTGTAGGGGAGTTATTTCCAATAGCACCACCATTGCAGCAGTTCAACATGTACGCATTGCGCCGGTGACACATAGGCACGCCAGTCTTTGCACTTTATTGCGAGATTCTCTCGTTGTGATGTGATCATTGGTCTCATTGGTCTCACAGTTACAATCGCTTTGTACATCCATCGTATATATATATTGGGCGTACAACCCCACGACTTTCCCGCTAGGCTCTTGCATATAATAAGAGCACGGGTTGCCTTTCTGGCGGTTTCCTCTGTGTGTTTCTTATCAGTGTCGTGTCTGACAATCGCATTTCTTTGAGTCTTTGAAGTGTCCTTTTCCTTGTGAATAGCACTATCGTTGTTTAAGCCGAATCGATGTTAAGTCCATTCGTGAAGCACCATTCTTGAGTTATCTTCAGACCTCGTTGCATGACGTCGCAGAGAGTTTGTTCAAACTTCCTTCTTGCAATTAAAACTATGTCCATCAGCGTACGCCTGATAGCTGATGCCAAGGGTAGTTCATTTTTTCAGCAGTTTGTCTAAAACTAGACTCCACATTAAGGGTAATAATACCCCTCCCTGTGGATATCCTCTTGTAGTATCTAATTTAATAGTTCCAGCCGCTGTTTAATATATTTTAATCTTCTTCTTCTCTCCATTTAACGACGAGATTATGATCAGGATTCCAGCATTATGAACCGTATATGAGCGCCGGACGTACAACTGCGGTGTGGAAAGCTTAGGGGACATTTTTCGGTCACAGAAGATGGCAGAGTTTTCTTGCTACTTCATCCACCCTACGCTTACACGATGATTGATGTCGTCATAAACGGTTGCTTCGCTGTTGATCATTGATCCCAGATATTTGAACTTTCAACACTTGGAAACCACCACCCCATTCAAATAAATGTCTGGAATGGGTTGATCTGAGTCAGAGAATGGGCAGTACAGATACTCTGTCTTTTTTTGGCTAATACCTATTCCCTTCTACAACATCTACCCAAACATCAAGTGCTCGTTGCAGGGAAGTCTGATCATTACTTATGATGGCTCCATCGTCAGCAAAGAATAACTGATTCACTTTAGGGTCCGTCACTTTGTCACTTTTGCGGGACATCTGATTTTTGTCTTCGCTCCCGCGTACATGTCCATGATCATCTATACGTAGGTTTCAGGAACTCCTCGTTGTTTAGCGCTACCCATATCAGATATCTTGGTTGTATATCGAATGACTTTTCAAAATCAACCAGCATCATATGAAGATCCTTTGAAGAATCACGATGCTTTTCCATTATGATCCTTATACTTTGGATTGCATCTGTGGTTGATTTACCCGCGACAAACCCGCACTGGTCGTCAGACAGCCGTATTATTTGTCTTAGGCGGCCATCCAATACCTGCTCAACAATCTTCATGGTGTGTGACATCAACTTAATTGAACGGTAATTATCAAAGTTTCGCGTATCTCCCTTTCCTTCGTGCAAAGGAAGAAAATAACTTTCCCTCCACGGATTGGGCATTGGATCACCTCTCATGAGTTTGGAGATAAGAATCATGAGCCATCTGAGCCCGATGTCTCCCATCTTTCTCCAGAACTTGGTATCTCATCCGGCCCAACCGCTTTTCTCTTCTTAGAGTTCTTGGCCGCTTTCCCAACTTCTTCGACTGTTATGTCGGTCACTTCTTCATTGTTGGGGCCGGCTCCTGGGAAATATAGCCGGGGAAACTGTTCTTTTAAAAGTTGCTCGCAATACTCTCGCCACCTGTATACAATTTTTTCATCGTCCGCAAGTAGTTCGCATTGAGCATTGTTTATGAACTTTATGAACGAAAGAATTTCCTGAGCATTTCTTCTTCTCTGTGCGGCAATCTTGAAAATTGTTGTTCCCTTGTTCGTGTTTTGTCTAAGCTCGTGGGTTACCTGGTTGCTATCAGCAGGCAAAGAAGATACTTCTTCCAAATGGTAGTCAATCTGGGTTTCATTTTCGGCACTGCTATAAGTGACCAAGTGCCGGCTCTGTTTGATGAACATTGTATTTAAAACGATCAGACCGTATGACTTGCACATGCTTAGGATGTCTTCACCAGAAGAATTCCTGGTGTCATATCCTAGTCCTCCATGGCAGTCTTCATAGTCTTCGTTAGACTTCCCGACATGTCCATTTAAATCTCCGCCAACAAACATGGGATACCCACCCTTGGGATACTCTTGATGAGGTTGTGAAAATCAAGCCAGAATGCATCTTTTTCCCTCTGCTCGCACCCGATTTGGGGAGCATATGCACTGACAATATTTCACACCTCGCCTTGAATTACCAGTTTGAGAGACATCAAACGGTCACTGGACTTTGAAATGGTCAATACGTTGCTAAGTAACTCTGCCGCAAGGATGATACCGATACCATTCTTACCCTTAGTGGAACATCTTGTATGCTTTTGTCTTAGCGTCCAAGAAACGTGCCCGATTTCCGTGGATTCGCCATTTCATTTCTTAGACACACAGGATGTCCATTCGCCTTCTTACCATCATCTCTTCCAGCTCGTAGCTGCGACCACTCATACTTCCAACGTTGCAACTCTCCACCCTTAGGTTTCGCCTTAGTCTTTGCATTATTTTGCTATCCCCCGGAAACCGAATAGCTCTGACCCGTGCATTTTTGCTCGTCCCAGGATCACAACCAGGTGCCTGGCGGGGTAGTGTTTCTTTGAACGTAGATTTCCATAATGCTAGGTTAAGCGAGTTTGTTTGTTCAACAAGTGCATGCTCCTGATATAAGTTCTTGATTGATTTTACTTTTATGACACCGGAGATCTCCAGTCGTGTCAACCCACGGATTTGCATGCACACTGGGGGGGGGCAGTTTAAAGGTGTTAAATATGTTGCTAGGCTCACCTGGATGTTTAAATTGCCTATATTGTGATTTCCACCGCCTTAGTCGCCTTTTACGACCAGCACTGGCGGGCGCTGCAGGGATATTCTTACTTCCCGTCCCTGCACGGGGCTGTTTAATATATTTTTATATCTTACAAAATTATATATAAATATTCCACTTGTAAGAGTAAGTGGAATATTTTTGAGAGAAGGTAATTGTCACACTGGTTTTATATATATGTATAACAAACGTATAACTTGTAGCGATAAAAATAATGTTTCATCTACAACAACCTACAACAAAAATATATTTAGTTTAGTGTGCTGTTTGGGCAGAGTATTCTTTCAACTTGTTGAACATGTCTCACCACTTTCATTTTGTTTTAAATTACACTGTGAAATATAAGCTTAGCTTTAAAAACCTTGAAGATCCATTTAATAAAAAAGAAAAGAAAAAAAAACTACCCCAAAATGGCGCCCTCAAAATTTAATAAACCAAAATATGTTATCCCATTCTTGATATCGCAATAAAATATATTTTTACGCAACGATAAACGTGATAAATAATATCGACAGGAAACTAAATCAGCTATCCCGTCATCCTGGTGGGGCGAAACTAACCAAAATGGAGGAGCTACATCGAGCCAAGCCCAGATCGAACCCATTAATTTTCTCTGATGATGTCGTGTCGAATTGTTCACCCTAGAATCGCACCTCGTCTTCCCCATTCCCCTTTCTCCGACCAAGAACATCGCTTTCGTGTGACCTTAATTAGTTTTTTTTTCCTATCGAAGAAATAAACTTAAAGGAGTTTTGAGTCTTTGGTTGTTTGGGGTGTTTTTTTTTTCTTTTCTGTTAGTTGAGTATATTATAAGCTGCTGATTATCTTTATATCATGTCGTTGGTCGCGGCACGCGGGGAGTCTATTACGTTTGGATTTCCTCTATCATTTTTCGCGCCGGACTTGCGTGCTTAAGAGGAGTTTTTCTACTTCTATCACGAATTTAGTGGCGGTTGGGATTGGAATGAGATGATCCTTTAGATATTAGGTGATGTTCTTTGTGTTATTTAGTTTCACTCTTTTGTTTCTCATAAATTGATTGGAATATTGGAGTGGTTTTTTGCCTCCCTATAGTTGTCAGTGTTTGTTTGTTTATATTAAATGTTATCCTTTAAGCTGGTGTGGCGTCTTTATGGAACAAATTTTATTATCTGGCACGTGGGTGAAAATTTATTAGTGTTTGAAACTTAGTTCGAGTGAAAAATGGCGTGTTATTCGGGTTCGACGACGGTTTTTTTTTGGAACGGATTGTAGCGAATTGCTTCAAATTGTTTTAAATACGTTTAAAAACTTTTAAAAAACTATGAAAACGGCGTATCTATTGGGGGTGGCAATCAAAGCGCATTTGATCCACATGTTCGGGAGCATTACTGATTTTCTGGTCCATTTGAGCAGTACAACTATGAAAAAAGCTCTGATCAGAAACGATCCAACCGAGACATTTTATGTAAAAAACCAATAAAGGAAGGCAACGTGCTGCCAAGTGACTTCATTAACATCATACTTTACTTTCTTTACGGGCTCCAGACCCGTGGAGAGTCTCTGCCTGAGACACAGCAGTCTGCCATCCTCTCGGGCACGCTTCTGATAGTTATATAGACCATGCGCTCTTTTATCCGCGATGGTTTGGTCTTTGTTCCGAAGCTAGGGGCTGGGTAGGGTTATTCCTCGTCTGAACTACACAAAGTTGTCATTCGTGGAAGCACTCCGTGTTGACACTTGACCTGTGTAAAAATGCACAAGAAGAAGATTGAAGAAGTCACTTGATCCGGTGCATGTTTCGCAGAGTTCAGATGAGCTGTTGCCAAACTGCACATTGCACCGCTTTTTCTCCCACGTCACGCGAGTTGGATAAGTTTTGTCGGGATCCCGAATTCAACAATGCATCGCCTTGTAGAGCTCCTTACGATGAATACTATCATTTATTCGTCCTTAAAGTCGATGAACAGGTGGTGTATCTCGACTTGAAATTCGTTGGTCTTTTGCAAGATTTTTTTTAGTGTAAAAAAAATGGTCTATGATCGATCTCCCGGGCCGGAAGCCGCACTGGCACGTGCCGATTAGTGTCTCTAGATCGGCTTTAGTACGATACGATAAGATCCTTTATGCAGAGATAGGAGCAAGACATAGGATCGCCTTTCTTGTAGATGGGACTTCAGCTTATAGTATAGTCGTCGGCCATATAGTAAAGTTTCTTCCACCCATACTAAGTCGATGATTTGGTTCCGCTGACAGGCCAGCAGACCTGTTGTTTTTCAGCTTTTTTATAGCCGTAACGACCATGCCGTCTTCTATCGCAAATTTTTCTTCTCCTCCATTCTCCATTCTCCTGGGTCGATACTATTTACAGCGCTTGTAAATGTGTACATTCCGTCACCATTTCACCATTTTTCGGTAAAAGTTTTTTCTCGGGTGGTTGGTAACCTAAGGCCGCCGCTGGTGGAACCAGTGTATTCGAATTCGTGGATAATGAGTGTACAGCTCACTGTTTTCTCACTCTTTGTAATTACCAACTAATCCACGAAACATGTTTTTCTAACTGATTTCAGCGTTAAAGTTCCCGAGTACGATTTTGAAGTAGTAAATGTCCGGGCGCAGTATTTTGGTGTGTCCGCATCCACAGCAGTCACATCACCGAATCTTGTTTTCACGAGAAACCTAAGCATCCACGGAAGACATGACTACAAATGCAGGCAGACTCAGGTTCGAGTCCTGGGAAAACTTCCTCTGAACTTTGCCTAGCAAGCTCATCGGAGATCTCATTTCCCTGGATGTCTGGATGACGCTTTTTTTTTAGAGTCGGTCAGAAAAATACATGAAACTATGGATCCAATCGGCAAACTTATCAATTTGTGCCAAAAAAGTGTATCTTCCACTGCTGACGCCGTCAAGGAATGTTTTGATTTACTCAACAAAGCAGCTGGCGAGCTCGGACCCGTAAAAATAACAAAGTAACCCTTGCCTATTGTGTAGGGAATAATTAATTCGCATTAGGCTATTGATGTTCAGTCGATGTCATGCAGTTGTATGATATGTGAAGTGCAATGTAGTGTTTAAGGAATAAATAAATTAATATTTAAAATTTAAAAAAGGGTGAGTTAAAGAGAGATATAGTGGAAATGTATTGTTTTAGTTTTCTTTTAAAGGGTTGTAGTTCTAAGTGTAAATGGAGTGAGAGATTCCAATCATCTGAGTGGGAATAGGGGTGCGGTGTTTCCTTCCTATTGCTTGCCGGTAAGTTGGTTAGTGCCTTCCTGCTACACATTCTCTCGGATTTATCCTCCACCACGAAGATATGAGTATTCCTGCTCCGTGTGCTGCGTAATCGTTTAATAAATTAATTTTTAATATTCATCCGCGTTTGACTAAATGGACCAACACGGGCTCATGTTTGTTTTTATTATTATATTTTCAGTTGATGCTGACGGACCCAGCCAATCCATGATCAGAGTTGACCTGCGTACGTTTATATATATTTACATTTTAAGTGATTCTTAATAATTTTGTATTTTGAAGTAATATATATAAAAAAAAAGACCGGTATATTTTATCTATCTATTTTATAACAACAATGTTCGTGTAATCGGCATGCTAACCCAGCAGCTCGCTGGTCCATTTTTGTTCATTATTCTCGCAAAACACACTTGTCTGCGATGCGACATAATCCAAGATCTTGTCAGGCAGGCATTTTTTGATATGCGCCTTCGAAGCCACAGGTTCAGCTCTGACTCAATGGGATTTCTATTGTCTATCGATATAACTAGCTTTTTTTTTTAAGCGCACGCACAAGTCCAGTACATTTGTTTGAACCCTTAAAACCTCTAGCTAGATCTGCCGCTGCCAGATTCCTACTCTACTGTTCAGGAGGGCGTCACCATTAAAATTCTGCAGAGTCAATCCAGGGATATCCCCTTCTCCATTTACCCTTTAAGCTTCAGAATTTACTTTAATTCCTCCTCTCTCTCCATTAAAAGCTTCTCATTTGCGGTAGGGAACGCGGCATAAAATTATAGGCCTCTTCCATTGCAGAAGCAGGAGCTAGGTATTAGGTCGGTTGGTGGATGCCCTTGTGACGGTAGTCACGGCTCACTTACACCAGCAAGTTGGGTGCATTAGGTCCTTTTGGGTAACTTCCTCGAAGTGTTGTTCTCTTAGAACCATCCTGATTTGTATACAAATCTGAGAAGGTCTTTTATGATAGAAGTAACTGCGGAGGGTCATTTAGGACCGGACATTCGCATAACAGGTAACGAACAGATCCAGTTTCTTCAATCAAAGTCTCTGCAGCTTTTGCAAAAGTCGTTGTGCATTATTCCCAGCCATTCCGCATGTAGACCGACAGCACAGAGAACTCCCGTTAATACTCGAATATTCTTACGGTTTAGACCGATTTATTTTTGTTTACTGCTGGCCATAGCTCTTTGGTATGTCTGCACGCGTCGGGTTGTGTCCAACGTAGTTTAGTTCTAGTCAAGAAATGAACTTACATTTTTCCTGCAATGAAGCTAAGCGATGTGCTTATTTCTTCGAGTGCCAGCGATGTGTTCATCTCCGACACCTATCTTGCGAGCTTGTCCACCGCTTCTTTGTTTACCGGGATATCAGCGTGCCCAGGTACCCAGCACAGGGTTACTAAGTTGTTAGATGATATCTCGGCTAACGACCTTGGGCGTTTGGCTATCAAAGTAGATGGTGATGCTGATGATCTTGTCTGCAAAGCAGTGCCTTTTCAGTTCCGTCGCAGCCTGGATAATGGCAGCTGTTTCCCTTGGAAAACGCTACAGTCGTCGTTAATTTCAAGGGATTTGTTTATTCCTAGTGATTCACAGATGATGCCCGCGCCTGTGCCGACATCCATTTCGGAACCTTCGGTTTATATGGCGATCACATCATTTCTTGCAACTGACTTCTCGCCCCATTCGCTTTCTTCTGGTATTCAATTCCCTGTTGAAAGCGAATGTCGAGGGTAGATAATGCGTAGTTGGTGTGCCTCCAGATGCGAACCAATAAGACTTCATAGAGACGTTTCCGTATGGTTTAGGCTCATCAATGAATATATTGCATTTAATAGATCATCAATGATATGGATAGACTGATAAAAAAACTGATAACCATAAACATGAACCCAAGATTCAAATAGATCCCAAGCCGCCCAATTTATTTTGCCACAAAAACAAACTCTCTTACAGCAATCAGGTTATTGAACATACCTAACGTTTTTTTACGTTCATTATGAAATTATAAAATTGATTAAAATTCAAAGTATGAATTGTGAAACGAACAAGCATTTAAATAATCTCCTTTGGCGTGGTGTTCTAGGGAAAATATCACTCACAATTCCAGCAAAGCCCAATCTGCAATTGCATTAAAATTCCCTTAAATGTATTCCGCGTGTCCTGGAGCAGTTGGTTCGTCAATCGGCCAAGTCGACCGACGTCAAACTCAACCAGTCGCTATTTCCTTGACCTCATACGTTGCTGGAATGCACAAACAGTGTAGATCCAGCGACGAGCATTGCAGTTTGACGAGTATTCAATTCGATTTAACGCAACAAAGTGAAGAGAGTCCTGCTCCTGCCTGCCTGCTGACAATAAGCCGACAACAACGGCCCGCATGACGCACGTAATCAGGCGACTTTGGACTTTGGATTATTTCATTTCAACACCGACCAACATCGACGAAATATAAAGAAAATAAATATGTATGAGAGGAAAAAAAAAAAACATAAACGAAACCTACCACAGCACAATGGAGCCCGAAGGCCTCTCCTTCATTTGTCGAGGCATTCCAGTGCCCGAGTCCGTACAATAAATAATCGTGGCATGACAATCACGTATTAAAAAGCCAAAATTGTTCGAAGGCACGTTCTCCTTTTCAATGTCGAAACTGAAATACATACCACTGTTACCGTGACACCTTCATCGTTCCAAATGAAACTATCCATCCGACGCAGGGTCGACGAGTCACCGCACCAGCTGCCTCCTTCTAAATGATAGAATTCGACTCATGATGAAGTCCATGCAAAGCAGCAACAGAACATAGTAAACTTTTCATATCATATCTTAACCCCCCTTCCCCCATTTTCAATTCAAATTGGTGTTTCAGTTTCTGTACTCGCTGTGGGCCATCGCAGGAAAAGGATTGGCATTAAGGACCAAATGAGGGGGTGGCTAGAAGTAGGTTTAATATGTATGCTTTAAATCTATTACCAACCTCTACGTAGCGATATTTAAAAGTCCGATAAAATTTTATGACATCATAAATTTCAGTGTAATTTTCCTTTCTTTCGTGTTGTTGGTTTTTTTTTGTTTTTTTATCGCCTGGCTTGACGGTTTCGACGAGTCCTTTTTTGCGCGTTCCCTCGTCGTTGTGTGCGCCGAGTTGTGAAACAAGGAGGCGTCGAGCCTGGCAGCTGTTAAGCTTTTAAGTGAATAACAATTAGGGTAGTATATTTAGGAGTTTTATCAAAAGGATGTGGCGGCGGGTGTGGGGGCGAGTTGGTGTGTAACCTGATGCTGATTGGGTTTATTGTCGAAGGCGGATTCCCGATAATCACAACAGGTTGTTTGCTTTTAATGAAGACATTATCAAGCTAATTAGATATGCACAATAAAGAGTGTATGGCAGGCAGCGATACTCTGCTAATACTCGTCGTCGTAACTATAATGAATTCGGGGATTACTTGGAACTATTAAGTAAAGAGCACCAACGATCTGTGTGGGCTACGAATCAGGCTAATAACATTGTTTTAACTAATTATTAACAAAATTGTTTTCATGTTTTGATTGCGATTCAATTTCAATATTAAATAAATTTTGCCTAGCGATTTAGCTCAACATTTACTGGTCGACACTTTGAAGAGGTTTGCGTTTTGTTGACTTTTAGTTTTTAAAAATGCATTTTGAGAGGGGGAGTATATTTTCAACGACTTTGTTTTTTGTTTTGAATATGAACTACTTAACTTAGGGGTAGGTACAGTCGGGGTTCAAACCATCTTAAAGTGCCTTATCTCTTACGAAAGTAGGAACTGTCATGAGAACTTCTTTGCCTTTCATGTATCTTCGCACACATAATACTTAGAGAAGTTATGCTTTATTTAATTGATTTTCGAAGTAGGACCAAAATTATTGCAATCATAAAATACGGTTCCTGAGACTAAAAACCAATATGTCAATACATTGGGAATGGGTAAAGTCTATTAAAAACTAACTTAATTCACAGCGCTGACACATAAAACAATTTAAGATTTCTGAGTGCCCTCGAAGGAGCAAAGACATCAAGATTTTCCTCTATAGTTCTGAAGAGGTGTTTTTCTACGCTTGCAAAACGACTGGGCAAACTTTCCTATCTATCTTTCTGAGAAAATGCACTTACGTCCCTTCTTTTCAACGCGATGGAAACGTTGATAAATAATTTATAAAATGTTTTACCATTAGTCGGGGAACACTCTGAATATTTTGAATTAGGATCTGATGCAATTTTTGAAATAAATTTTCATTCAAGTTTGTTTATCTTTAGATACTTCGAAAAAAACTGTCTTTAGGCATTTATAAATGTTACCATATTCTCACTGTATTCATTTCTAATATTTTTTTTCAATGTCTATAGTGTTCGAGAAAAAAATTCTTCCTACCTACCAAAATGATAAAAAAAAAGATTGACATTAATCCGTAGTTCAGACGCGGTCAGTTTTTTTATTCGTATTTTTTGATTTTTCATAGGAAACAGTTGGTACCGAATTTGTTTTCGATTTCATCATATTGCAGCAATTTAAACTTAGAGAGCACCGTTTTTTTTTAACTGTAAAGTTTTAGCTGGCACATACGAAAATTGTTCAGAACCATTTGAATCTTCTCTTTCAATGAGGGTGATTGTGGACTTGCTGGCATAGACCTTTGATTTTGAATAACCTCATAAAAAGGAATGCAGTGGTGTTAAATCACATGATCTATGTAGCCAATGCTGTTCTCCGTAACGAGAGACTACGCGACCTCAACGTAAGTCTTCCTCAAATTTTCAATCACTCTTTTCACAGTTGAATCAATATATCAACCACCATATTTGGTTTGAAACTTGCGAACTGTGTCTGCCAAACATTTTATTATTTTTCAATACTGCTCAACATTAAAGACTCGTGATTCTTATATTTAGTTCGTCATTTGAACTTACCCTGAAATGTAAGCTGCCAATTTTTTTTCAGTTGACAATACTTTGCCTTCACAAAAGTAAATCTGGCGTACAGTTTGGGATACCCTGATCTACAGTCCTGTTGATTTTCTTAAAACAGTATATAAAGAAAATGTATTACATTGTAAAAGTATCGTTTTTAAAGAAACAAAATATATGAAATAAAAAAAGTTCAAAAGGAAATTGTTGTTGAAGTATTTTCAGTAAAGTGATATTTTGCTTAAAGTTTTAAGATATTTCGAAGTTTATTAAATCAATCTACGCAATCATAGTCAGAAGGTGTTGAAGCAGCTGGAGTTTTGGTATCGCGCAGTGTCATCGATACTGCAGTACGAGTTGTTTAAAAATCACTTCTTTTTAAATGAGAAATAGCTTTCTTGATAAAAATATCAAGGGATGGAAGATTCATTAGAGCATCTTCAGCAGAGCCAGGCGTACTAGAGTAGGTCCCCGACATAACCTAAACATACGGTTTTTAGTAGTTTAATAAAAAAGGCAATGATATATTTATTTAATAAAAGTTTACTCTCCCAAACAGCCGATGCATACGATAGGATTGTCCTAATCATTCTCGTGTAGCCCTAGGACTCTTTTGTTTGAAGCATCTCTGCGCTGCCAGAAAGCTGATGTTTTTTTATTTATTTTCCCTTGATAGCTGCAGTGTGAAGCCTTTCAGTACCAGATGAGACAAACCCGTCACTTTCCTCCATCTAGTGAAGATAACAAACAAGATTTTAAGAGGATAGCCAAGGCAAGGTAAGATAAAGCCAAATCTGGAAATTTGGCCTTTTTTCACGTTGCAATAGTGCAACATACGCTATTGTTTATGCATTCATGTAATTCAAAGCTCCAAACTTCGGTCCCAATTGATAGATTTATAAAAATGAAATTTCGGTCAGCAGCACAAGCTGCTGTGCATTTCGTCAGCGATCGATATCTGCTTTTGCTTCGACTGTGGCTGCCGAATTTTTCAGAAGCAGAAGGAAAAGCAGAACAAATAAAACTCATAGCAGTTTTTCTAGGACTGAATTTCAGGGGTTCAAATATGAAAACAAACAGGAATCTTTATCTGAAGATATTTTTAAATTCAAAGTGAAATGAGGCCCACTCCGCACTTACAAAACTAAAACGGGAATATTAAATCGATAGCACTACTTTCCATTTCGCAATGTTGTCAAATCTGCCCATTATCACCAAATAATGTACTAATCTTAGGCTAACATTGAATTAAGAAAATATTTACTCATTAACATTACTAATGTAAGACTGAGATCTTTTAACGACAAATATCTACCTACCTATGTGGGACGTAAACAAAATCAATGCACTCAGTTTCAAAAAGAAAAATATAAATAATAAAGAAACCCTTGCCTATTGTGTATAAAGAAATTAATTCGCAGTAGGCTGTGGATATTTAGTCGATATCATGCAGTTATAGTATGTGGAGTCGTAGTGTTGTGTTTTTGTTGAACAGAGAATGGAATATCATATTTTATGAAGTGAAGAAAAAGGGTGAGTGAAATCACTGAGTAATTTGTTTCATTTATTTATATAGGTTTATATATTAATTATATAACATAAATTATTTAAGTATTTGCTAATATGTTAAATCAAGCATTTATGTGTTATTCTGGTATGTTCTAGTCGGTTCATTTTGGGAGAGATATGTAGTGGAAATGTGTTTAGTTTTAGTTTTCTTTTAAAGAATTGTAGTTCTAAGTCTAAACGGAGTGAGAGATTCCAATCATCTGAGTGGGAAGAGAAGTGCGGTGCTTCCTCCCTATTGCTCGCCGGGGAGTTGGTTAGTGCCTTCCAACTTCACGTTTTGTCGACTCGCTGGATTTCCGCTTGTCAGGCACTTACACGAAGATGTGCGAATTCCTGCTTAGTGTTCTGCGTACGCATTGTAGCAACACTCATGTATGTCATATCGTTCATTATCGTTTAATGACCTTAATTTTAATATTCATCCGCGTTTGACTAAATGAACCAACACGGGCTCATGTGTGTTTTTATTATTGTATTTTCAGTTGATGCTGATGGACACAGGCAATCCATAATCAGAGTTGACCTTCGTTAAATTTATATATATATATTTGTGTTCAAAATAACGTTTAATAATTATGTATTGTATATATAAAGAAAAAGTCCGGTCATATTTTATACTAAAGACAAAACCATGTTTTTCTTTCATTAAAGTATAGTACAGTAAAGTCTTGCTCACTGCATTTGGCCTTACTACACTTTCGTAAAGAGAAATAAGGCCATATTTGGTCTTATTTCGCACACTGCGTTGGCAACATATTGATATATGTCCTTATTTCACGGCATCATTTCTAGTACACCAATCATCGATCATATCCAACGCAGCTATCGTTCAATATGAATTAAAATGCCCAGCGCGTAATCTTCCCATCAAGCGGACGGCCGAGTTAGGAAGAGTTTTGTTTTATAGAACTAGACGCATCACCACCAAAACGCGTCCAGTTTGATGTTCACAATATTTCATATTGTCGAAATGTTAACAGAAGTAACGTGACTACGACGCAGAATAGCCAGTTTTTTTATGAGAAAAAACTAAGGATAATAAAGATCGATAACCAGTTAAAAACCAGTTAAAGGTTTAAAGGTTTAGACCAACTTTTTCATCTGTCCGCTACTAATGTTTTGTTGCACGGCTTATTAAAAATTGTAATTGTTACATAATTCTTAAACAATTCCGATAACGAAGACTTTTTAATATCTCGCATTTTCGCACCCAACTCACTTATGAAGAACGATTACAAAATTATCTGTCATTTTGTCGGTAAGTGTGTATAAAAATATCCATTATATAATAAACAAAAATCCCATTATTGTACTGTCACTGCCAACAATTTTCGCAGCTCATTCACGGAAAGCCTTTTGCCATCCTAAATCACTTAGTTTATTTCCTCTGGTTAATGCCTCTGCAACTCAAATGAGTATTTCATTTGGAAGGTAGGTAAAAATGCTAAGTATATGTACATTTTCACTTCTCTATTCGCAACCTTTAAGCGCCATAATTCTTTCCAACAAAATCCACTTAAGTTCAGTCACTTTATTTTCAGATTATTATTCTAGCTCTGCCGCAGCACATCCACTATCCCGTACTCCTGCACCGGGTATCCTTAATCAAGCTCACCTCAAAGGCAAACTGCTTTCCGGGCGTTCCCCTCGCATTAATTGCAGAATTATCCTAATGGCTACGAATTAAAAATTCCTTTGATTCCGGTGGAACAATCCATAATTCATTGTGGAGGCGATCGCTGTGTGTTCTGCTCCGCCCACGTCACTCCTATACTTTATCCAAAGTGTAGCCATTTGTTTGCCTCAAAATTCACAAAATTCATATGGTAGTCTATTTACAGGGGGTGCGTCGTTCAAGGACTTCCCGAAAATACACCGGAGTGCATAAAACATCTAAACCAAGCAAACAAACAAACACATACACACGAAAATGTTGGGAAGCATGAACGCCTTTAAAGTCGGTGGCTTTCTCAGCGACTCTTCCATAAAAATAAAAATGAAAAAAAAAACTCCGGTACGCTTAAAGACTTTTGGGCATTTCCATCACAAACGGCATCCAATGGGTGATGGTGGTGGTACAGCCGCGGACGTTGGGATGAAAAATGGCGAGCGCAGTCTGCTGTGGTTATATGTCCGTGGCGCGTTCCTGAGGCAGATTTATTATTTGAAGATTTTTAGGGTGGTTTTATACCCGTTCTCCAAGTGCCAATAAATTTTCGCATTCATACGAAGGGAATACATATACACGTTGCTAAACCATGGTATAGGGGTGATGGAATAAATAGACGTTACTTTGCCAATTGGCCGTTTGTCTGTTGTGGCCACTTTGTGATTGTTTGCAACAACAATGGTGGCAGTGATGGCATTACAACGAGAGTTCGAAGAGCTACTTTCGTATTGCGTGGTAACGACGCAATTAGACTGGTGTATATTGCCCATTCCATTTTTAAACACAATGGCCATTTGCTGCCGGACGCACTCGTTGTATTTTGTGAGGAATGTGTTTTTGTTTTTTTTTTCTGTGGAGTAGGAGTAGTAGTAGGAGCAAGGGACTTTTATTGCCCTTTATTGCCGCATCAATTCTTGTTTTTATAGCAATAGAAATATTATTGCAAAGGATTGCTTTGGATGAGTTTATTGCGTACGGACGCTTCAAGTGTAAGAATTGAGTTGATGACGAAGCGGTGCGGCTGGGGGATGGTTAGTTCAGATTTAATGCCTTTTATAGGCAATTGGAGATGTATCGTATATTTTTTTGTAGGAGCTTTATGTGAGATCCTGGGGTCTTAAAGAATGCCCCTCCCTATATCGACCGGAAACAATTAAATTGAGTGCTGAGCCAATGTACTTGATAATATTTTGTTTACGTTTATATTGATTAAAATGACGTATTCGGTTTATCTCTCTATCTAGTTTATCAGTCTTGTGTTTAAAGATTTCTCAAATGCTACACACTATTTTTAATTTTTTTTTTAACTTAGCGTTTATTGTCACTTGAAATATGCCATTAAAGAGCTCAAAATCAAAATTTCATCCCGTGTCTATCGGAAGACCCAGTGTACAATTTTGACAGCTATATTATAGCTATATTATCGTTTTAGCTGCACTTTAGGCCGTGGAATTACTGCGTATCTGACAAGGATATCAATATTTACATTGACAGTCAGGTCGCCCTCAAGGCCCTGAAATCATGTGTCATCAGATCCGAGCTGGTCTGGTACTGTCGCTTATGCGCGCAGAACCATGTTAGACTATGCTGGGTACCCTTACATTACAATATAGGAAGTGATAGAGGCGAAATTCAGACACCCAATTTGGAAGTAAATAGAAAACAAAACTGTGTGGCGAAAGATATTAGAAATGGTTACTACGACTGGCCGGTCGAAAATGTACCAACTTGGTTGGTCGAAGGGCATCAAAGGCCCTGTGGCCCACTATGGATGCAAAGAGAAGTAAAGGAGTCTTGAATTTGAGCACATCTGGACTTAGTATGATGGTTGGTGTCTTGTTTGCAGATGGACACATCATGGATACATCGAAAATTGTATTATTGGTTACAAATAGAATTAAAACATTTATATATGGAAATCGACGTCGATCACAATGAGACCAAGTATGCAGCGGTCGATTCGTTGAACCCAATTTTGGAATACACAATATTGGCTCTGAGCTTCTCTCACTCACAAGCTTGTTGGCATAGACAAATAATGTAACTACTGAAGGAGTATTTATGTGGGTTAGGGTACACCAAAGTTGGAATTTCATAAAGTCCTTTCCTTAAATTCTAGATAGACTCTTACTCTAAAAATTTTTTAGAATATGTCCACAAATATGTGGGTGCAGTGGCTTAGTGGTTAAGTCCGTTGGACCACTTAGCTGGTTAATATCGCTGGACCTATACCACCTGAAAGTTCACACTTTCGCACACACAGTTAGGTCTTGGGTCCTGTCTTGGCCGTTTACGCCTAATAAAAAAATAATATAAAATATGTCCACCAATCATATTTCAAAGTATTGAACATTAAGTCGGCAACAGCTGATTTAAATCTGTCTGGGCATGGCGGCTACCGGAAATACCTCCATAGGTTTGGACACGATAGTACGCCCCAGTGCCCAGAATGTCAAAATGAGGAAGAGGACGCGCTGCATGTAGTGTTCTACTGCGGACGCTTTTCGGAAGAACGAGTACATCTGCCAAGTCCAGAAAACCTCATAAGTCACATGACGCAGTAGGAGGACTAGTGGATAGAGGTCTGTTCATTTATAGTACGCGTGCAATACGCGCTGCGAAGAGCAGAAGCCCTAAGAAGAGCTCAAGAGGCGGCTCCGGACAATAAAGCATAATTGCTAACCAGCCCCACGAAGTAAAAAAAAAAAAAAATCCTGCAGCTGCACCGTTTAAATGGTTTTTCATTAAATATATACCTAATCGTTTTCTAATGAGTCTTTGTATCAACAGAGTTTGAATGGGCTATGACTTTTGATAGAGTGGATTGGAAGGCTGTCTTTCCATATGCATAACCTTAACACTCACAAACCTATTCGTGATCGACATTCTGCTCAATCAGACATATACATGCATAAAACAGGAAAGAAGAGAAATAATTCTCTCTTTTGTATAACTCACGTCACGCCCATTTTCATGTACTCTTAAAATAAGTCAATGCGATCGATTTCAAAATCTTTGTAAATTAACGTTTTAATAAAAACAAGGAGTTTCGCAAAGATTTTACTAAATTTTCTGGTTCGCATATAAAATACATAACCTATATGACACTTTGTTCGGACATGTTAGAGTGCGAAGTTAAAAGATATTAAAAAAAAACATTCTCTTGCGTATACTTAACAATTTTGTCTATAGAAATACTCTAATGTACATTTTAGTTGTCCATTAACAACATAATATCGGTCCCAGTTCCACCGAAAGCTTTTATTTACTGTCCTACCATCCAAGAGTAAGAACTGTCATGGAAACCTCCTTTAATTTACCGTTCTGAATCGGTAGAAAACACCTACAGACCTACTGTCAATACAACTCCTCACAGACAATTTTAAAAGAAGGTTAGCTTAAGTTCCTTAATGGAGCGTTAACGTCTAATAGTTATTTATTTTTTTGAAACTGCTCAATGTTAGGATATCAAAATATTTTGTATAACTTTATATTTTAACCTTTTTGTAGAAGTTAAGGTGCTAGGGCCTTCTTATATGTGTTCTATGTCAGTATTTTCGTAGCTTTCTCTTACATTCCTTCTGCAAATATTCTACTAACATATCTCGCACACTCGAGCAGACATTTTTTGGTTTTCCAAAACTCACCCATGTTCGCGTGCGGTAGTAAAAATATAAATGGAATCACGCACGCAAATTTTAAAAATTGAAAGCGCACGCGAGTAAAAAATTGAGACGTGAGCTGTCGGCACGCCACGCAAGAGTGCGTTTTCTTACCCTGGTTTGAGTGAAAAAGGGATTTGTGTGAAAATTTGTTCTATGATCAGACCGTACGTTACATTGGATTTTATATGAGACGTTTAGCACTAGGGTTATGACTCGATAGTTACTCCAAGACATAAGATCACATTCCTTTTGTATGGGCATATGGAGAGCCATCGGGCATGCTTTTCACCACCAAACGTGGTTGATGAGTAATTCCATGAACACTATCAAAAATCTCCTCATCATCAGATTCAAAGATCATCTTCAGCTGGGAGACTGCCATTGTTGGGGTAGGGTTTTTAACTTATGCACTTTCTGAGCTCCCCGGCTTCCGTCAAATTTATTTTTCTTGTTTGACAGTCGCCAATATAAATCTAGCCGCAACAGTAATGTGGTAAGAGTCGACATTTGGTCTTTGGAAACCGTGCACGTTCAAGATGTTAGATGTATAATTGTTAAATCCTACATGGTCATTGTTGTTAAGGAGAATTTTTATTATTTTATACAATATCAGCACCAGCTACTTGGTTGCCATAAAACAATTTTAAACTGTGATATTTTTTAAAGAGTGATGTTATTTATTTGAATATATATTTGTCTATTTGATTTATGTTTGTGCAGACTTAATATTTAAATTAAGAAAATTGCACGAGAAATGATAGCATTTAAGAAAATACTTATTAGAAAATATTGCTTTTGTCATCTAATCGTGTTTGTTGTGTTGTCGAAACGTAGGGTGCAATAATGAATTAAACTTGTTTTAATTGCATTTAAAAGAAATAGATCATATAACCAGAAAAAGATAATCTCAGAATTTGTATTAACTTATAAACTTAATTGTTGCTTTTTCCACATATTCCATGTTTCACATTCTGTTTAATTAGTTCCTGTATCAATGGAGTGCAAACTGTGCTCAGTATCATTGGTTAAATTGCGTCCTGAATATAGCAAACACGTATAAATATCTATTAACTCTCTATAGTGATTCACAGTTTGATCCGTTACTCCTTACAAAAGGAGTTTTGCCCGGCATTTATCTGCAATTTCAGTCAAAATATAATATAACCATTCTGACACAATTTCCCATCCCTCATTAGTTGGAAAGCCTTAAAGGATTGTATTTTTGAACCCAGCATAAGCACAAACACCAGTAGGTATCATCATCATCATCATCAAGTACAGAGACGAATAACGATCACAACACCACACGATTTTTCATACAGCCACCCACTATCATCCCTTTCCTTTACACCCAACTTGAATGTGGTTCAGCCCAAGCAATGATAATCCTTTAAAGCTGATAACATTTTCTATTTTCTTTCTTTAGAAAGAGAGAAAGATGAAATGGAATCGCTTGTGCTATACCTGCACACTGCACACATGCTTTCGCTTTTTATATTCAATCCAAGCATGTAAATGCAAGTAAACAGATTAGCACACACAACTTTAGGTAGATACCATGAGGAATACAGCAGGTAACAAGCGTGCTGTGTGTTCGTGTGCGCGTTCTTATCGTTCTCAAGTTTTTAGAACTTTCTGAGAACTCCAAGCGAGCGAGAGTTCATATCTTCCCTGATAACCCTTTGGCTATTAAGGTGCATTTCGTGAAAACTCTACGAGAAGAACCAAATAAAAAGAGAGCGCACATCATTTTCCAAAGTAAAAAAAAAACTAAAATTCACGGATTCCTATCTTCTGGAACAGCACGCTGACTGTGCGCTGTGTGTGCAGGGAAAAAAATAGATGCATTCATTTCCCACTCGTTCGCATTCATAAATCCATTACTAGATACATCTTTTGCAATCAAGTGAGTCCTTATCCACTTTAACCCCGCTCCCGCACAAGATATAGAAAAGAACAAGGATGCTTATGCGATTCTATTCTGGTGGAGTCGGCCACATAGTTACTCGCATAATATGAGTGTACGACACTCTCCATCTCTGAGACCTCTTACACAAATTGTTTACATTTTTCAATAGACCTTCTTGGTCACCACAACGATGATCCTGATGATGATAATGATGATGAGGATGATGCACTACACCAAACACCCACACGTGTATTATAGATAACAACAGGGAGTTTGATTAAAGCATTTTTTTTTGCGGTCACGATTGTTTGTTTATTTATGTACTAGTTCATCCTGTTAAAAAAAACCCCTATTCCTTAGCGCACCAGGTATGCCACATACGCCATCATCAAGTATTCGAGTGCCTTCGAGGGGCTACCAAAGAACCAAAGAACCAAAGAAGAACCTCACCTCCACGTGTTCGTTCATATATGTATGTGATGGGGCAAAGCAAATCTAACTTGCAATCTGAAAAGGATTTCATAAGAGTGTCTGAGCAGGTGTGTGTTATCTGAAATTAAATCTCGGTTGAGAATAAAAATTCTCGTTATTATTGTATGAAAGTGTGACTCCATTTCTCATAATAATAATCATCATCATCTTATGACTGAGTGTGGGGGCATTTTTCTTCTTCTTGTTCTTTTTCTGATTTTCCGTTTTTTTTGTTGAAGGATCTAGTATTCTTCTGGAAGGCATCGTCCTATCCGCAAACTTGTCGTTTGTTCTCTATGAGTTTGCACTAGATTATTGTGATTCCGTTTCATATTTTTTTTGCACTACCTATCCTTGTGAATGAGTGGTGAAAATACAGGGTAAACATGCCCTGTCATAGTTTAGGTTGTGATTTTGTATGATAGACGAGCCAGGACATCATACAAAGAGACATAGTACCAATGATGGAGAGGACGAGGGACGACGAAAACGTTTGCAAGAAGGATTACGACATTCAATTTGATGATTTATCGAAAAAGGATGTGACAGGGTTAATTTTTGTTTTTGTTTTATGTCGTGTACAGATTGTTTCTCTTTTATATCGCTGTCGGTTTAAATTGCATTTTTTTTTGTTTAGTTCTGTTGAAGGATTGCCTAAAGGAGCAACGAACTTTTTGTTTGATTGAAGAGGGATGGTTTATATTTTGGCATTGAAATCGTTTTTGGTCATCGGATGGCATGCGGTAACGAGACCAGGACGTGATAATTATTTTAAAACAAGATATTTGGGTATTTCTCGTCCATGTGCAACATGACTATGACCGAAATATGGAAAGGCTTTTAATATTTGCCCAAAAAAAAAAAAACATTTTGAACAAAGTTAATGGAAATATTTAGGTATGTTCTTTTGATATTTTTGATGAATTGTGAGAGAAGAGCAATTGCTTTGCGGAAGTACACAATGAACAAAATAATCTTTTTCAATTCACGATTATTACTTAGGTATTTACTTAACGGTATCGAGACACGCGAAGAGTCTCCACCCGGGTACGCTTCTTTTAATTTTCCACACCAAGCGCTCTGGCATGGATTGGTTTTTAAAACTATGGTTCGGTCTTCTCGAACCTTGGGGTTGAAGCTCTATTGTCCATTCGATCGACATGGCCGAGCCTAGATTTTTGGACTACATCAAAGCCGCGGTTGTATCTTCTCCTCCACAGCACATCGGGCCAAATATCCTTCGAAGAATTTGTCTTATGAATGAGCCCAGTATATAAAGGCTGATTTTTTAAGAGTTAGGTTTTTCATGTTGGCAGCACTGGTTAGTAATGGCGTCCAAACGTCATCTGTCAAAGTGAAAAGTTTTCAGTATACTCTGCCATTTAATCATGGAAAGGCTTACAAACGAGCAACGATTGCAAATTATTGAAATTTATTATCAACATTCATGCTCTGTGAAAAACGTGAAAATCCGCTGTTTTATCGAAAAATTGTGTTCAGCGATGAGGCTCATGTCTGGCTCAACGGATACCTAAATATGAACAGCCACTTGCCATACAATAATTACCGATGCATCCCGAAAAAACGACAGTTTGGTGTGGTTAATGGGCTGGTGGCATTAGCGGTCAATTTTTCTTCAAAGACGACCGTTGACGTTAACGTCAACGTTCGAACCATGATACGCGACTTTTTTTTGGCTGAGTTGAACTTGGTTGCCATGTGGTTTCATCAAGACGGTGCCACATGCCACACAGCTCGTGAAACAATGGAAACGTTGAAGTATGCCGAGATCATGCGATTTAACGCCTCTTGATTATTTCTTGTGGGGTTATGTAAAGTCGTAAGTCAATGTGGATAAGCCGAACACTATTAAAGCCTTACAGGATAACATAAACACGCGTAGTTCGTGGAATACAGGCCGAAATGCTCGAAAAAGTGACGCAAAATTGGACATACCGAATGGACCATTTGAAACGGAGCTGCGGACAACATTTACATGAAGTTATCCAAAGCCCTATTTTCCGATTACAATCAAAATTTTGAATATTTGATGTAAATTTGAGTGTTTTATTCGATTTTTAAAAAAATACGCTTAAAAAATCACCCTTTACTACCCTTTGCAGCTTATCGTACAGCACTCGCCGTCGTACAATCAGTATAAGAGTTACGTAGATCATGCACTTTATCCTTCGAGTCAAAAGCCGAATTGAGCCCATTTACTTCGCCAAACCGAAGTAACAGTTGTTTCCTGTGGTAACTCTACGCTCCTATCTCCACTAAGATGTCACTCGTAGGATTGATGTTTACACCGAGGTAGAGGAACTCTTAAATATTTCGAAGTTGCTGCTTAAAAAATCACCCTTTACTACCCTTTGCAGCTTATCGTACAGCACTCGCCGTCGTACAATCAGTATAAGAGTTACGTAGATCATGCACTTTATCCTTCGAGTCAAAAGCCGAATTGAGCCCATTTACTTCGCCAAACCGAAGTAACAGTTGTTTCCTGTGGTAACTCTACGCTCCTATCTCCACTAAGATGTCACTCGTAGGATTGATGTTTACACCGAGGTAGAGGAACTCTTAAATATTTCGAAGTTGCTGCTTAAAAAATCACCCTTTACTACCCTTTGCAGCTTATCGTACAGCACTCGCCGTCGTACAATCAGTATAAGAGTTACGTAGATCATGCACTTTATCCTTCGAGTCAAAAGCCGAATTGAGCCCATTTACTTCGCCAAACCGAAGTAACAGTTGTTTCCTGTGGTAACTCTACGCTCCTATCTCCACTAAGATGTCACTCGTAGGATTGATGTTTACACCGAGGTAGAGGAACTCTTAAATATTTCGAAGTTGCTGCTATCAACAGTGACATTTTTTCCTAGTCTGTGGACAGATGCTTGTTTGATTGCTGGCAGCATGTATTTAGTCTTGTCCTCATTTACTTCAAAGCCAACTTATTTCGCATTCTGTTCAATGGCCGTGAAAGCCTTATCGCGGCACTTTGGGAGAAGGATGTCAATATCGCCCGCATACCCAAGTAGCTTGACTGATCTGTTGATGATATTGACACTTGCCCAGCGCGCTATGTGCTCTGTGCGCTCTATGTGCGCATTGAAGACATCACATCACTGCGCATCACAAGCTTTAGCTGCCGCTAAACTGCACGTAACACCTCATGTTTCCTAAGGTCACGGGACACAGCTGGATCGAATTTGACAGGATCCCGAATACGGCAATCGTTATGCAGAGCTCCTGATGATGAATGCTATCTTACGCGGCTTTTAAGTCGATGAAAAGATAGTGTTCGTGTTGGTTGGTGAGTTAATATTTTCCAGGATTTGCTTAAGTGTAAACATTTGGAAAATTTGAATCGCCGCATGCATCCTATCAAAACATTACTTCCGTAATTGAGAAGCTATGCAGGTAGACCATCACAGCCGGCGGATTTCTTAAGGTTTTTTATAACTAAGCCAACATCTTCAATACCGTGTGCTTCTTTACTTCTTAACTGACTGGACGTGAGTTCTTTTCTTGCCCCATCACTCCCTCCACGTGATGCCTATTTAGCAGCTGCAAAATGCTACTTATATACATCTACTATTCCCTGCGCAGTGATGCTGTGTTGACGATCTTCGGGAAGTTTCGATCGTGAGACTTTTCGATGGCAGACTGTTTTGGAATACCTCTTTAATGATGTCCCGATACTGGGAACACTGGTTGTTTGTGTCTGTGGTAGGTGAATGCACATCAGAGTCCTACTTGTCACCATATTACAAGCTGTCGTCGTTCTATGTAGAATGTGGTTACCAACCAACCCGCCAACGATGGTTTCCTTTCCGACTTAAGTATTGAAATCTTCGCCGATGATAGTTTCTGCCCAAACTTCTCATATTCTTTTCCGATTTTAAGGAATAAGGACATCGATAGAAGAAGTTGCAGAATTTAAAAGAGTTTAATTCTATGCATTCTTTGTATGTGCATTAATGACAACCTTTATTGGAATAATCAGGATACACAAACGTGCGCTAAAATTTATTTTGGAAACCAGACGTCGCGAAATCGTTTGATTATCTTAGTTATCATAGCAATGCTGCCTGCCTGTCGTTATTTTATCGGTATTTCCATGACTAGTGCTCTAAGGAGATAGCCATTTCATTCCACCACACGAGCAATTCAACCGGGACGGTGATATATAAATTTGGTTTTTATCCGTTCAACATGCATTTGAAATGCTCTAACAGGGCCGTTTTTCCTATACATAACAATTTACAGACATTCAAAACAAACCTGCCGTTATTAGAGTACCAAAAATTACGCTAAAATGTATATATTACAAAAAAAAAAAAAAAAAATAAACAGCTTGGAGTACACGATGCCACTTCTCTACGTTTCTATTCACATCATTTGATCACACTCTGAAACTGTCGGCCCAAGTTTTTGACCGTCCATTTTTGTGCTCAAATTGCCCTTTCAACTTTCAAAAAATATCCATGTCATTTTCCTTAACACTGCAATATCTGATGCTGAATGAATGTTGTCATATGACACAAATTTCGTCGAATCATTTTGATTTTCACGTCTCTTTTCAATCTCTTCAGTAAGTACGGTTTCTTCGGCTTTCCAACATCTTGGAAATAACCTTGACTTTTTCTTTCGGAAGTGGCATAGCCTTGGCAAGACTTGTCAAATATAAGGCTGCTGCAAGACGCCATTTGAGATAGGGTTTTAATGATAGTGGCTTGCAATTCAAATATATGAATTGGGTAAGAAAGTCGATTCAACATGTTTAATTTAAACACTGTTACAAAGAACAATGATGACTAGGCAATTGTCATATCCAATTGTATTGTAGCCCAAGTTGTTAAACTTATTAAACATATCATAGATGATCAATGACGGGAGGAGGGGTGATAGTAAAAATAATTTTCATTTGTCGAAGGCCCTCTCAATGTAGAGAAATTCATCGAGTTGCTGTCTAATTTCCAGAATGTTACATATTATATGTAAAACAACAAACAAAAGTGCATCATCGGACTTTGATTTTCAAGACTGGAAAGGGCTAAATGTAAATCAAACTTGAAATTGTATTTTACTTTAAGAATTCAAAGCGTAATGCTTCTTGAAAGCCTTTAACATTTGGCTTTTTTTAAAGTGACATTGTGACAAAGAATTATTACATTTGCAAAAGACAACTTTGACACAGCATCGATAAAGCTTCCCTAAATTTATGTACAAATACATTTATATATTTTTCTGTACACACCACCGCAAGGTCTTATAACTTTACACTTTCTATTCGACTAACAAAAAAAAAAACTTACAATAAAAACATTTCAAAACAAACAAGAAACAACACCTTAATTGACATTTATATGTAGCTTGTCATAATCAAAGCGTCTGTCAGCCTGTTTACTCATCCCAAAGATTCAGAAAAAGAACAAGAAATAAACATTTCCTTAATTGTAGTCTCTCGAGGCTCCTTTCAATGGAGACAGACTCCTTAGTCCAACTTTAACATAAAGAAAATATAACCTTTAAGCATCAAACTAAGCCAGCCTACTAATTTCTTTTGGGATACTGAATGTATGTTTATGCTGCTGTATCCTTATTGTACACACGCGTCGACTAAAATACACTCACAGCACAGCCATAGGCATACTGCTGTAGCTATTGTAAAATGTAATTTTTTGTAACATTCCCTGTCTCTTTAATGGTGTGTGGCAGCACGTCCCTCATAATATATCTGACATGCTTTCAACTTCCAACCGTCAGCCTACCATACCATCATTATTACATTTTTATCCTGCTGATGGAATGGTGTCTCATCTTTAACTTCCTGCTCATCGTCTGATGTAGCTTATGCGTGCGTGCACAGGAAGCACATAGTCCCGATTCTATGCCGCAACAGATTGAATTGCAACATTGTGTGTCGTTACTTAAGGCAAATACACAAGTGTACACATAGACAAGGACGAAGAGTCGAATAGACTGAGGCAGATACCTACTGAAACATAGAGCATGCCGACATTGTTTCTTAAGAAAGCTGGTAATGCACACAGGTCCGCAAGAGGAGGAGGACATATGTACATACTACCTCGGAAACACAACAAAATTCGCATGGCTGATGGATGATAGACATACACACGAACACCAGCAAGGATACGCTTCGTTTTCCATCAGCCAGCAGTAACGAAGATGCCCTCAAGAGCTTTTGTCGGTGACTTTAACTACGACGACGATGATGATGACGATCATAATAATGACGATTCCATGGCATCTAAGTCATTGTTTGCAATGTGGTAACACAGTGTAGACGATGCTGCCTTTTCGTTCGACTCACTTTCGACGAATATCTAGATCTCCTCCTCAGCGCAGCTCATCATGGTTAGTTAAATATTGCGTTTTAGAATTTTAATGTATTCATTTGTGTGTCGAAATCGAAATCAACAGAAACTGACTCACTTACCGTTAGTCCGTTGCTACGGGGACACGATTCACAAATGAAGCCAATCTAGGCAGAAGACCTCAAGCACAACACCAACCAACACAGACAGCGTCAGTGTAGCGTAGCGCAGCTCTTCAGCTGAAGAGACAGAACTGGACCATAAAGGATAACGGAATGTTTTCATTTGCAGTAAGCAAGGATATGATTTACCATAAATAAACAGTAAATGAGTGTAGGGAACTTCTTTCCTTCATTTTGCTATTGCTGCTGTGATTATTGTTGGCAAAGGCAACCAAAACCATCTACTACTGCTCTCATTAGCTTATGTTGCAATGGCTTCTGATCTTGCATTCATGCAAAAAAGGATAATAACCGATGGGACTGTAGTTCATGTGGTTTATTTCAAAGATGAAAACCTAGCACAAATAAAGGACGACGCCAGCTGAAATCTTTCGGTACGAAATAGATTGAGTGAAACTATTGATTTTTGTTTCCACTCTCTGGCAAGGACGATTAATAGCATTTTGAAGGAACAAAAGATTTGCATTTGCTTGACGTTTTCTTCATTAATTTTGTGTATGTAATTAATTTATTCCATGACTCCTGCTATTTGTTAAATTGAATGAGGATGAGATTGTCTCATGCTTGACCCCGGGCTTTGCGATTGCGATTACATACTTATTGTAAAGGTTGATTCTTGTTGCGGTTTAATGGATGAATAATATTTAGTGATTAATTTTAATTAATAGAAAAAGGGTTTAATGGATTCGAAAGTATAATGGCGCATCGTATAAAAGTTAAACTGTACTTAGATAGGTACATAATTTTACATTATATTATTTTTAAGGATTTCGAGATGAAATCTTCTAGTCTTTTATGTTTAGGAAATAAGGTTATACTTTTCATTCATATCTACATCTATGGATACTAAAAGCGAATTTATTTTGAGTTTTATATTTCATTGCAGGGACAGGGTCATCCATAAGTTCACCTATTAAAAGTGCGTAATGAGGTTTTAAACCATCTGGGTTGGGTTCCCGACCCGAGACCACTCTCTGGGCACAACTATACGGCATCTGGCTAATGCAGTCGATGTGAACTTTGCACTACATTCACATCTTGGTGCATCTCGTGGTTGTATCTTCTTTTCTATTCGCCCTTCTCCCACATAAGGGCCATATATTCTACGAAGAATTTTTCTCCTTAAAGAGTTTTGTATCTGATTATCGTCTAGCACGTTTTGTGGAGCTTACACTTTGTTCTTTACGCTAGAGTAAGCTCTGAACCCATTTGTTTTGCCAACCCGCAGTAGAAGCGGTTTTATAGGGTAATTCTTCGTTGAATATTTACTAAGGTGTCAGTCGTTTATGGATTGACGTCAATCCCGAGGTGGTACACTCTTTAACCAGCTCAAAGCTCCTGTTTTTAACAGTAAGGTCTTTCCTAGCCGTTGGACAGTTGTTTTGTTGTTTCTTGAAAGCATGTGTTTGGTCTTATCGTCATTTAATTCACGACAGACTAAACACGCTTCTTCTTAAATTACGGTAAAAGCCTCCATCACGGCACGTTGGCAGCGGCCAATGATGTTGATATCGTCCGAATACCCTAATAGCTGTTCGGATCTGTTGAAGATAATCAGATATGTAGGAATCGGAAATAAAGACGAATTGAGGAAATTATCCAGATAGTCGACTCTGCAATCCCCTATCTCTTTCAACCCGCAAAAAATACTTAACAATGGCCGCAAAATCCTCTCTCAACTTTTTTATCTGTAAATACGTGTGAGCCAGAAACATGAAGTTAGATCAGCTTCAATATAACCATCCATAATCTACGAATCCGTGATTATTTAGTTATACTTAAATTTATTGTCAACCAAAAATGTTTGATCAACTTACTTATTATATTTTAGTCACGTTAAACAATATTATTTTGATTATTTTTCATTAAAAATTAGAATAAATTGGTTAAAACATAGCTTTATTCTCAATATTAGAATATTTTATTATGTCATTTATTTTATAAATCCATATTCCCCTCATATTTTCCATGTTTATTTACACACACAATTGTGAGGTGTAATCTGCTCAAATTCATCAACTGTTCCCAACTTCTTGCTATAGAAAAAGTCATTTCATGGCGGCGGCCATTAGCCCCATATATTTCGATTCATGTGTGCGTGATTCCCATTTGATTTGCGCGCAAAAGCCCATATAAGTGCAAATTATGTGGTTCTTATCAGTTCGACTTAGCTTGTAGACAAGGTGATAGATTCTCTCTCGAGTTGACTATCTGGTTAATTCCTCATCTGTGATCCTTACCCACGATCGCGAACAGAGCACTATCCGTAACTCTGAGTCTTACCTTATATTTCAATGTTTAATCATCAAAATAAACTTAAAAATAAACATAAGGAAAGGCTACAGTCCGCTTGAGGCGAACAGTATGATACCCTATCCATATCCCTATATGCCCCAAAGAAAAAAGCATTAAGAAGATGATGGATAGCATTTTATTTAGTTCTATTAATTAAAAAAAAAAAAGTTTTTTTGAAAAAAACGCCCCCAAAAAGTGGGCGTGGCCAAAAACTTTGTATGGGCGATATGTTGGAAAAAATATTGGGTAAATATTTTGTAAAACAATTTTTTTCGCTTTCTGTGAAAGTTTTCGAAGAAAACAGCATTTTAGTCAAAAACGCCCACAAAAAGTAGGCGTGGCAAAAACTTTTATATGACAAACTTATAAAGGAGGGCAGTGCCTACATATCTTGTGAAGGTTGTAACACTCTATCTCTCTAACTTTAGCTTTAAAACGGTTTTTTCTAAATTGTGGGCGTGGCAGTGGGCGTATTCAAACAATTTTTACACTTAACCATTTCGGAGCCCTAGGGAATATGTGGTCCAAATTTCAGCTTCCTAGCTTAATTTTAAAGGCCTAAAAATTGCGTACGGACGGACTGACAGACGGACGGACATTGCTAGATAGTCTTAGGATTTGGTCCTGATCATAAATATATATACTTTTATGGGTCTACGGCGAATATTAAGGGGTGTTACAAACTATGTGTCAAAATTAATATACCCTTAGGATAGGGTATAATAAAAATTATATTTTGTGTTGTTTCATTTTTGGGATCCCACAGATATTACACCTTACTTACGAACTATTTGTTACAGAATAAGATTAAAGAAGTCATATGCTAGCCCATCTTCTTGCCGGCTGCTGCGAAGCGTCACATGACATAGTAATTAGATCAGTGTTGTCGGTATTCCAAATTCGCCCATTGCCATGTAGAACTCGTGAAAATCAATGCCATGCGAATTTGCAGTCGATTACATAATTGACTGAAAACCCGTTTAATGCATGTTTTTACACATTCCGGGGTGATCTATGGCCTCAACCAACAAGCCCCTCCAGCCATCTCGATCCCTCCCTATGGGTATCTTCCTTCGAAATTCATATTTTCCACGATAGTTGGATCATTTAACAAGCATTATACATACATGTGAACATCGAAAACCGTATATTGAATTGGCTCTTAAGGGTAGTGGTATTTGAAAATGTTAATGTGGGAAGGGGATAATATTGGGGAAAGATAATAAATTAAGTGCATACGTAAGGATATAATATTTAACAAAAGTAATGAAATTATTCTTTATAATAATTTGATTGTTAAGTACACACATGTGCATACGTGGTCCCGTGAAAAAGATTTCATATAATAGTTATATACCTTTTAGGTTTCAGTGAATTGACATATAAACAGTATGATTACCGCTGGGTCTTTCAGGTATGACTTGGTAACATTTTATTTTTTTATCACAATATACTTGTTAATGTTAAAGATACGATATTATTAGTACTATGACTTTAATTATATATTTTTAAATAGGTTCTACACCGTCTTCATTGTTGTTGTTATTATTGTATGTTCTAAATTTTCTTTTCCGTTTAATTTTGTTTTTGTAAGACTTCATATTTTTTGTTGTTATTACAATTACATTTTTGTTCACCTTAGTTTTTAACTTTTTAGCCCTAGGAGTTAATTTATTGCGTCTATTATTGAATTCGTAAATCGTATCGTTTTCATAAAATGTTGTTGATTTCTCTCTTTTTTTATTTAGATTATCTATTATACTTCTGTTATGTTTTTCAATTTTTTCTTTCAGTTGATCATAAAGCCTACGTTGAAAATTTTTCAATTTATTAATATAGTCGTGTTCGGATTCATAATTTATTGATTTGTAAAATTCGGGTGTTCTGCCGGTAAGCAATTCTATATGGTGTACGAAAATTTTGAAAATCTATCGATCACTGTTAATATTTGTTGATTATGAATCGCATAAACGTCTATATGCAGAGTATCTAAGGGATGTAAAGGGGTTTCTGTTATCTGATATTTTACTCGTGGGGGATGCCTATCATATTTAAGTACCTGACATGTTTCACAATTATTTATTATTTTCGTTATTTTTTGCTTCATGTAAGGGAAATAGTATGTTCTTTGTAGATGTTGCATTGTTTCATTTATTCCTCTGTGATTGGACTTATAATGATACTCATTAATTACTTTGTCTTGGTTGTCACTATCAAAGATGTCAGTCAATTTTTCTTTACAACGAATTAGTTTGTAAATCCTGTTATTAGAGAAAAATGCCGAGTATATATGTTGTACTATTTTAAATGTATCGTCGTCAGTCAATATTGCAGTAATTCTCTTAGGAGTTAGATACTCTTTTAGTATAGACATAACTACCTTTTCGTCATGTAAGTTAGGCTGTCTTAGAATTCTACGACGTTTATTCTTGAAAAGTATTTTGAAAGATATTGATGGGTTAACTGTGCAATTTGTTTTTTCAAGAATTAATTGGTCGCAGAAATCATTTAATGGACGTTCTGAGATAGATATTCCACTATCTAAATTTTCTTCCGCGGAGTGAATTGTTGACAAATTCGAACTTTCTTGCAAATCAGATACATTATTTTGAAGAGATTCGTTGACGTTGACTTCTATTCGGCTTAATGCGTCGACATTGGTGTTTGCTTTGCCTTTTTTGTAGTGTATCTGATAGTCAAATTCTTCAAGTTTAAGTCGCCATCTTATCAGCTTAGAATTTCCATCTTTCAAAGAAAATAACCAAGTCAACGGCTTATGGTCAGTAACTATCAGTTCCAATAGGCCCCTGACTTAAAACCGCACCTATCGCAAAGTTACTTGCATCTGTTGTTAAATTAAACGTTCTCGAGAAATCAGGATACTGCAAGAGTTGATCATTGCAAAGGATGTCCTTGCAATGTTCAAAACAGCTGATATATGTTTCGTCAAGTTTAATTTTTCTACCTTTTTTAAGACATTCAGTCATTGGTTTAGTTATTTTAGCAAAATCTGCAATAAATCTCTTGTAATAACCTAGTAATCCGAGAAACGACTTAATTTCTTTTTGAGTTCGTGGTATAGGAAATTTTTGTATAGCGCTTATTTTTTCTGGATTTGGTTTTACCCCTTCCGATGTCACAACATGACCAAGAAAGGTCACTTCCTTACATAGAAATTCCGACTTATCTAGTTGTACTTTTAAATTTGCTTGTCGCAATCTTGAGAACACTTTATTGAGGTTTTCTGTATGTTCTTGTAGAGAAGTCGAAAAAACGATAATGTCGTCCATATATACCAGACAAATTCTTCCCTGCAAGTCTCTCAAAATGTTGTCAATTACCCGTTGAAATGTGGACGGAGCATTTTTCAGCCCAAATGGCATGCGGATAAATTCGTAGTGGCCATTATCTACAGTAAAAGCTGTCTTGCTTACGTCTCGGGGATCGATTTCAATTTGGTGAAATCCAGAAGCTAAGTCCAACGTAGTAAAATACATTGATCTTCCTAACTTATCCAATATATCGGTGGTATTTGGTAGAGGATATCGATCTCCTATAGTTTTCTCGTTAAGTTTCCGATAGTCCACTACCAACCGCCATTTTTGTTTTTTTGTGGCATCTAACTTCTTTGGGACAATCCATATCGGGCTGCTCCATGGAGAGTAACTTGGTCTTATAATCCCTTGCTTAAGAAGTTCTTGTATTTGACACTTTATTTCTACTTTGTGAACCTCAGGGTACCTGTACGACTTTGTGTAGATTGGTTAATCGTCAGTTGTTTTGATACGGTGCTTTATAGCATTTGTAAACGAAAGTGAATTGCCTTTTCTAAAAAAAATGTCTTCAAAATTTATACAAATTTTGAAAAGAGCATCTCTTTCTTCTTTGTTTAAATGGTCAGTCCTTAACAAATTTGTTATTTTTTCGTTTGTCACTTGGGTTTGGTCTAAGTTATAACTTATATTGAAATTGTTTATTTCATTGAAACTTTTGAATGCTTCCACTTTAAGCGGTTGTTCCAAGAACAATTGTTGTTCCTGATTGGACACATTAATGGTTTCAACATAACTATACCAATTATTAGCTTTATAAATCCCTTCAGGTATTTGAAGAAATTGGTTTACTGATGTAGGTCTTATATAGATATCACCATTTTCGATATCAACCGGAAGTCTTGCTATTATTTTAGAATTTGGTAAAATACTAAATATTTCCGATATGTAGTTTGGTTTGAAGTGCAGTGGAATAGAAGCATTATTCGTTTCTAACAGTTTATCTTTGAGATTAACTTTGGCGTTAATGTGTTTCAACATCTCTAAACCTATTAAGCCATCAAAATAGGAGTGAAATTTGAAAACAAGAAATTTGAATTTCTCCTCCGTATTAAATTCTTTAAATGCGGGAAGAGTAACTTGTTTATTTAGAGTGTGTTTATTTAGTACGGTAGTTATTATAATTGGTTGTATTATTTCGTGATTGTCCGGGTTTGTATGAGTAGGATTAATGAAATTTGCGGAAGCACCTGTATCTATCAAAAACTTAAGTGTTTGCCCTGTGCTAGTCACAATATTGATATATGGCAGTACACCACTACTATAATTGTTTATATTAATAAATCCTATTTGTTGTCCGAGGCTGTTTAACGAAAATTTGTGTCATCGATTTCGTAGTTATCATTATTGGTAGAGGTGTTATCTGCTATAACGTGGTTTGCGACAGGTTGAAACTGATCTAACTCAGAATAGTTGAATGAATCTGAGTATAACTGTAAGTTATTTGAAGGAATATTAAAGTCATTTGGGTTGGAATAATCATAGAAGACTGGGTTATTTGAAGGATTTATATAATTATTTAGGTTGCGATAATCAGTAGGTTGTGTATGTATGTTATTTATTTCTCTGTTACTATTATTATTGTCATGTGTTCCAAAACTATTGTTAAATGTGTTATTATTCTGTCTATTGTATGATGTTCTATTAAAATTTGTTCTTTGTGTTCTTGTATTTTGTGTATTTCCACTGGATATATCCATTGGAATTGGTGGTGGAAGCTGTTGAGGATTACTGAAAGGTCTGGGTCTATTTGCAAATTGGTTTTCGTTTATGGATATGACAGTATGATTTCTATTTGATGGAGGTAGGGTTTGGTTCTGAAATTGTTGATGGTAACTATTGGTATTGGACCTGGTCGGGAAAAAATTGTTGTTTGGAGCATTTGGTTGTATATTTGCTCTTTGAGTTGGTCGCTGGACAAAAGGATTTGAATTTTGAAAAAATGGGTATGTGGTCATCACTGGTTGTGTATTTTGCCCGTAATTTGGTCTAAATTGTCTTACGCCAGTATTATAATCAGTATACCGCATGTAATAGGAGTTTTGTTCTTCTATGCAGAAATTAAATGCTTCTTGAAGAGTCCTAGGTCTCATAGCCCTTATAGTTGACCCTAAAGGCTCTTTTAACCCAGTTATAAAAGCATTTAAACTTAGCTCAGAATAAAGAGTGCATCTATCCGAAACAACGTGAGGATTAGATGAATGGATTTGAATATGGTTTGTAAGGGTTGATAAAATTTCTACTACTTTTGAGTAAAACGTTCCTACAGTGTCGTTGGACTGTCTCAACGAATGAAGGTCTCTTATAAGGCACGGTTCACTTCTTCTATCTGAATAATGCAAAATAAGGTTACTTTTTATTTTGTTCCAGTCTAAAGGGGTACCAAACATATTAAGCACTTCATTTGCTTGCCCTGTAACTTTATTACGGATAGCTCTCATAATAACACGTGCATATGGTGTGTTCTTAATTGTTTCCATAAACCCTAAAATCTCTTCAACGTTATTTAAAAATTCATATAATAATCTATGATTGCCGTTAAATTCTGGGAGGTCTTTAATGGCATCCGGAATTTTTAATGAACTAAAAACATTATTTATTTCAATAATATTAGTGTTACTTAATTCATTATTAATAGTACCTACATAGATATTCCCTACATTAGGATGTACATTTTTACCTAATTCTATGTTCAATGAATTTCTTAAATTACTATTTAATGAACTAATATCTAATGCTCCGTTTGCTCCATGTTTCCAAGTCCTACACCAGAAGATCCGTTACTGGTACCTTCATCTGAAGTACCGCACTGTCCGTTCATATTGCAGTATATATCGAACTCCTCTTCACTCTCACCACGCATACAATATGGTTTATAGAAATGAGAATCTCTTTTTTTACTTCTATTATACTTAACCGACATATACACTCATATAAATTATTTTGATATTAAGAATATGGAATAGGAATGGGAATGGGAATGGGATTGAGCTTCTTCAAATACAATTTCACGACTTACATGAAGTATTCGCTGAAAAATGATGCAGGATCACGGAAAAGTTGATAAGGAAACTGAAGATTCTGCTAGGCCAATGAATGCATATTCTCCTTCCTTCTATAGGTGTGCCTTGTCCTTTTAATTAATCCACTTCACACCAATATTCTTTTGATGCAAGTCATGCAACGTAAGTCAAAGTCAAAAGTTTAATTAGCAATATTCACTTGCACTTTTAGAACTATATTGTCTTTTTTTTTATTTACGCGACTTCGAATTAATTAAAGTACCGACTGCGCCAGTTATGGGTTCTTATGAAAAAAAACCAGTACCCAAATCAACTTTTAACTTTATTTTTTAGTAAACAACTTAACTATACAATTCTAATAGATATTAACGTTAGGTCACACTTTGTTGGTTGCCAAAAATCAACTGCCCAAGTCATGCACTCCAGAGCTTGGCTTGACTTGTCTTAGAGTATGCATAACATATTTATTCCACAATAGCTTGAGAGCATAGATGAGAGCATAGATAACAATATATAGGTAATACATATGGTGCTCTGCGTATATGTAACTCGCGCCACCTAAGCTGGGGTCTTCCTCTTCGAAGACTCTTCGGGCTGGTGCGTTGTTATCCATACGCTTCACGTGTCCCAGCCATCTGAGCCGTTGTATTTTTAGGTTTTTGCCTAATTAGTGATAGTGGAGCCCAGGTAGACCAGGTGTCCGAGGTTGAGAGTCCTTTCTCGTTGACAGCATATACTTTATTTTGTCCTCATTAACAGCCAGATCCATCTTCGCCTCCTCTGTTTTGATGCTTGCAAATGCGCCACTGACAGCTCGCCACTGTCATCAGGATTAGCAATTAGTTGAACGGACTACTAAAAAATTGTACCATTAGTGTTGGCTTGTAAGTTTTGTACAATTGCTTCAAGAACGATGTTAAAGAAAGTATTTAGAAGATGGTACAACATTATGAGGGCGTCGCCTTGTCTCAAACCTTTTTCCACGGTGGTTTTCTTGGCGCAGTTCAGAGTGTCTCCTTTCTTGTAAATGCGGCATTCGATGCTGAGGTTCCATTGGTCGGACATGCTTTTATCCGACCAAACCTTACAGATGAGTTGGTGCATGCTCCTTACCAAGCCATCTCCCGATGCTTTGAAAAGCTCAAAGCTCGGCCGGAAGGCTATCCGCTTCAGCAGACTTGTTGGACTTTAGATATCGCTATCCTCACTTCTTCTAGGTCAGGTGGACAGAAAATTTGGCTATCATCGTCCAACCTGAACAGATCATTCTGCCTGACAGCGGGTTGTTGACTTTCTCCGCCGTTTAACAGTCTGCAGAAGTGTTTTTTCTAAATCCTCAACACCGACTGTGAACCAAGACTCCGTGTCCTAAACTGGCTATTAAATTCAAGATAGATATGTACTTTTAAATTTAAAGATATGTACTTTAAAAGTATTAAGTGCAAGGATATTGCAAGTTCCCTTCTACAATATATCGGATAACTCATGTGAACATCATATAACAAACAACAACATGTAGAATCAACTTTATTTCGACGTAAAATCAACCTAGAATGAACTGACACCCCTATTGAATCTTTTTGTACCTGACTCCATCTAACCTTAGAATCTTTAGCTAAGTGAAACTTTCCACCCTAGACGGTAGTCATCACATCAGCTAAGTGTAACGCGAATTTAAATTGCAAGCCCTCATCAGAGAATAAAAAAAACTCATTGCAGCGCCAATGGATCCAATTACGTCGTAAATCCCTGGAAAAAGTACCTAGTAAGCTTGAAGGAATAAAAACCATTGCTTCTCTCAAATCAAATCGATAAAAAAAGCATTACATCCGAACACATTCTTACAATCTTCAAGCGCCATCAACAAGAACTCTTTTGCTATACTTTTGCCAATAGAACGTCACTTTTCAAACCAAATTGACAGATTCATTCACAAAATGATTATCGATCACCTCTTGCGTTACAGTAGCAGCAGCAGCGGCAGCAGCAGTACTGGCAACTGTTGAAGCAGCCATATGTCTTCGTAGTCTAATATGTGCGAGTGTGAACAATATCAATCAATCTCAGTGGCAAAGCCTTTATCCTTTTTCACTCTGCGGGGCGGCACACCATGCAGAGAACAGAGCATCCAGCCAGAACCTTAGCAATGAAGACGAACCAAAAAGTCAAGCATAGATATTTATTTTTATTCCACAGCTCTCCCAGAAGTACTGCCTTTTATGTGATGAAGCTTTTTATTCCTGTGTCTAAGGGTAGAGTCGATTCCTTTGTCGGGTATAGCAGAGTATTAAGCATACCCACGTCGTCGTCGTCGTCGTACTTTCTATATGTACCCGGGCACAACTCATTCAAATAGGAAGGACGTATATTTCTCTGTCGGGAATTTAAGAAAACTTCAAGGATTCAATCGAACAAAAAAAAAAAAAAACCAACAACATAGATACATATATGTATGTTATTGTGTGCTACCAGTATATCGGGCGGAAGCAACAAGGATTTAAAATTGCTGCACCGGATCGTCGTACATCCTCATCTGCATGCTGAGGGATTTTATATTTATTTCTTCATGGAATATAAAAATGCATTCAGGCGAGAATACAACATTCGACAAAAGTTGAAGGAGTTTTTCTTCTTCATCTGGCACATCGCAGCCACCAGCCATCAGCCAGCAGCCAGAATCAGTAGGTACACATGTCGTTTAGGATTCAGCTGAAAATACAAAACTTCTTGGGTTTTGTGTAATTCTCTTCAATCGCAATTCGTTCTAATTGAATCGAAAACAATTATCATTAGATGCTCCAGGGAGATCCTGCTGTGTGTGTTGTTGTACATTTTCAATTCTTCGATTATTACTTTCCCCTAAATGGACAATGGAGTCGGCTGGCGGCGGCTGCCAGCGTCGTCGGTCGGCGACCAAATGAATGACACAACAATGACCGGATAGCTTGTGCAGAGCAGTTGCATTTCTCTGGAGAAATTTACAAAATGTTTTCCTTCATCCTTTCGGGGCCCGAAGCTGATTCTCACACATAAATAGCAGCAGACCTTTGTAATCATCGTAACGTGCATTCACTGATGTGAGTTCTGCATGCGAATGTGAATGTGAATGCAGCATTCAGCAAGTTTTCTACATTGCTTGTCTCCTCTTTTCTCAATGGTTGGGGGAATTGAAGTAGTATTTTTATGAGCGCTCTGAATTGAATAAATAATCGTATGAATATTGGTCGAGAAGCAGTTACCGATATTGCCTGGCAAAGGCGATTCGATACAAATTGCTGTTAAAGGAAGAATGAACCACCAGGATACTACTCCTGCATTTGGCTAAGAGTTTGCGTTTTGCAGGTTCTTATATGCGCCAAGAATGTTCAATTGAATAAAGTCGATGCAAATTCAAAAGCAATTGTTGAAGTATGTAGTTTGCATTTTCATTTGAAGTAAATTTTGCCCTTTCATAGCCACGTACTTTAAGGTGGCATAGGCACCAATTGGATTATAGTGGCGGAATGTTGAATGATATATGGGCGAAGCCTTCTCAAACTTGGTTGGATTTGGTTGGTGAATATAACCAGTCGTTGTTGTTGACGGGAGAATTATTTTTAAAATGGCCACTTAGACTAAGATAGATCCATTGTGATGTCAAGAACCAAAAATGCTGAAACCTTGTGATTCATTAGGCTTTTTCCATCGCATTCAGAGTTTTTTTGTTAAGATGTGGGCTGATTAGTAATGCGACCAAGAAAATATCTTTTGTGCTTCCTATGAATATTTAATACGTGTTTAGGTCTGCCGACAATCCTAGGTCTTTGATAAATCTTACGATTGTTGAGGCCAAATCATGGGCAATTTTTTGAGGTTCGGTGAGTCCTTTGTTGAAGCATTTAAGCCTCTTTTGGATGATTGCATTAAGTATAAAGTTAAGCATTAAGTTTGCTCATAGAGAGGATCTGAAGAGCGCGTTTTTTGTTGCATGACGTAATCCTTGGATGGAGTTCCATTGGTATGAGCGTATTTGGTGTTCTCATGTGTTTAGTTAAAATTTGATATTAATTTTGGGTAATCCACAGAAGGGCTCTGGGCCGATAAAAGGAGATGCAGAGCCTTTGCGCGCTAGCTTGTCAGCCTCTTCATTACCAAGAATTCCTTCGTGTCCTGAGACCCAGTAAAGAGTCTCAGACAAGTAGAGCATTGAACTTGTAGAAGTTAAGAGCTTTGAGTGCTGCTTTACTGTCTGAGAGAATGTAGATATCTGAACTTCTGAGATTACGTGTAAAGCATTCTCTTGCGCATAGTTCAATGGCATAAACTTCTGCTTGGAAGATTGATGTTGTGTGTCATTTCCCAGTTGGGTTCGCTGATACCTGCGCCTACACTTGTTGGCATTTTTGAACCATTCGTTAACCAGACTGAGTGGGACCTGTCTAGCCTTGGGCCTCCAGCTTCGCACATGAGGTCTGTGACTTGAATCAAAGGGCTATGTATAATTTTTAGGGAGTTTCAGATACTTAAGTATCCTGTAAGACCGTTCTGTTTGAATTTTTTTACGAAATGAAATTTTAATTCAATATTATTGCCCATAATATAGCAGTTGACCTATTTAGGGTTCGTTCCAGATGAGCATTGCAAGTTAGCTTATGATCAAGGATGATACCGAGATATTTCACTTCATTTGAGAATGGTATTCGCCTGTTGTTCATGTTGGAAGGATGTGATTCATTTTCCGAGTAAAGGGAACAATTATCTCATTCTGAGTAGCTGGTATTATTTAAAAAAACTTAGAGTGGAGGTAGCAAAGCATGGAACTTAATAATTCATATAAAAGAGGAACATTTAAGTCTTCTTTGAAATAACTTTAAGGCCGCAAGTGATTCTCAATTGGACTGGCTTGTTAAGATAGTGCGACATCATCTGCGTACGCAAAGGGAAAAAAAGCCTCCTTGTATGGTTCCCAGTTGTGCTTGTCTCCGGATGATGCTGCTCCCAAATAAAGCATGAAGTGGTATACTTCAAGAAATGTTAGTTAAAGTTCTAGGGGATTATAGGGATCATAAACCTCCCACTTCACTGCATTCCTACTGGTCCCCCTGTGGCCGGTTCGGCCTCAAAAATATCACACAAATGCAGAAACATCAGCATTTGATTGGCCTCAATTATGAAGTGATTCAAAATCGGGAGGCCTGCAGATATTTTTTGAGATCGAATGGGCGAACCCCACAGGCGAACCAGTAGGTCGTGCTCCAATTTTTCGAGGTGGGTTCCTTGACGTGAAGGCTTCCTCGGATTCTGGAACTTCTAATTCGATCAAGCTTTGTTACGCCTGCTGTCATATCCGAAGAAATAGAGAAAAAAAAAGATATCATTCGATTCTTAGTTATTTCAACGACTTCGACCTGGACATTTATATAACAAATAGGTTAGCCTTTGAGTTTAGGGCCTGATAAAAGCATATGAAATGGAAAGAACTACTGATTTCAGTTCTCCACATAACATGGCCTAAGGTACTTATAAGCTCGCCAGATTTTGCTGCTATACTGAATTATACTAAACTTTCTCGCTTTGAGAATCAAATCATACAAAAATATTTAGAAAATTAAAAAAAAAACATAGTGTGCCTTTGTTCCAATTTTTCACATACCAAATTCAAACAACATCGCCAGAATCCCCAATAAAGCAGTTTCATTAGAAACTTATATTTCGTTGCTATATATCGCAAAAGGTCTTAACGCCACTAAAAATTCCACTCATGGTTTTCAAATCTCCCCCATCCCATTTTTAATATTAAAAGCCATTTTACCAGCCGCAAATCCTTCAAATTCCGTGGGCAATGCATCAATTTCAATCAATCAAATCCTATAACAGGGCACCTAGTCGCCCCGGTCGAGGTGAAGGATATTGAAATCCCATTATCCATTCTATTAAAAAGCCAATTTCCTTGCACGTCGTGTTTTAAGTTGCATGACTGACCAGCACGCAGTTATAGAGGGACTGCTCCTGTTGGTATTGGTGTTGCTGCGTTTCAAATCAGATAAAAGAAATGATGAATGGCAATTAAATCGTTAGCTGACGTGGTATCGCTTAAATTAGGGCTATTCAATGTTCAGTGTTCTCTGTTCACATGCAGCTCTGCCAGTGTTCACCTCGTGGCTGTCTACTTGAGGCGTTAAACCTTATGCTCACCTCAATCTAAAGGGTGTGTCTCGACACTTTAGTGGCTGCATGTAGCAGTGTTACTTGACTATAATTTGTCATAACCATTGGTCTTAGTGGTTCGGGTATGTAGTGCGGGTTTGTGCAACTTGAACTGCATTATGTGGTTATGAATTTTGTTTTAAAACGCTGGCTATATACTGGGTTTTTGGAAAAATTATTTTTGCTGTTCTTTCCAATAGCATAGTAAGCATCTGAATATAATTGTGTTGGAGAAAGTTTTTAATGTAACTGTACATGTGTGTTATTCATGCAAAATTTTGAAAAATGTGCTCGTGTAAGAAAATCGGAAAATATTCAAGTAATTTTAAAAATCTTTTAGATAGGTATGTAGGACGAGTGGTCGAATTTTCTTGACTGCATGAAAATGCGCAAGTAGCGCTGTAGCGCCGTTTTGATGCCATCACTCATGCGGACCTTAGGGTTAAGTAAGTGTACTCAGATCCACCCGGTAAAATTGAGAGAGATTATGATATCGTTGAGACACATGTCCGAGATATCTTCATAGAATGATTTTCTAAAAGCCCGGCGGCTAGCCAGGAGTCAGTTTTGGGCAGCTCGTCGGCTTTCTCGTTCCCCCCTATTTTCACCCAAATGAGACAGATTTTAAACTGACGGCCGGCTCTGGATAGTATTTCGACGTAGTCCTGGTTGAGATGAGGGCCTTAATTTTGACCAGACTGGTGACGAAAATTAATATATTTAAATTTATTGCTGTACTATTTAGGAGTAACTTGTCTGCTTCCCTAATTGCAAGGACCTCCGCCGGGAACACGCTGGACGAGTTCGTGAGCCGGAAGGATAAGGATGTGGGTAATTCGTCTGAAAAGACGCCCGCTCCCACTCCGCAATCCATTTTAGACCAGTCAGTAAAGATGGTGACAGCGGATTCGTCAATCATAGTGCCTGATCTAAACGGGAATGCAGCAGTAAAGGCTTGGGTGTTTTTGGTGCAGTCGGTAGATAGTGCTTCTTCGTTCCTCAGTAATAAATCGAGGATACTGAAGTGTTCGTAGAGCATTGCAGAACAGCAGCCGGCGATTTGCAATCTTTTTGCGATGCATGAAGCGATTGATTTGATATGTAGGTCCAGAGGAAGGGCTCGACCGTAGGTCTCCACAGGTTCCGATTGCAGCCGTTCTCTGGAATCTGCCCACCTTCATGATGTTGTAAGCTTTGCTTAGGACAGCAATCATACTAGGGACCCATAAGGGAGAATTGGACGTACCACAGCCATGTACATCCCAAGAACCATTTCTGGTTTGAGTTCCCACTTTTTTCAGAAAGTTTTGCTGCATTTTGAGTTCGATGTTAGCTTTCCGAGTCCTGTGTTCAATATTCGGCTTCCAGCTGAGCTTCGGGTCTAGAATGACACACAAGTATTTAGCACTGAAGGATAACGATTTAACCTGGTTATTTAGACGTAGTATTTTGAAGGTTGGTATTTTGGTTTTAGTAGTAAAGAGCATCTTGCGGCCCAAGCGCTAATCTTACCTGGCGCCATCACCATGATTTGTTTGTAAGAGCTTTTCAAATAGGATCGGGGTACAAAAAAGTTGGGTTTTCCTTAAATCCTCGATTGCTGGGGTAAAAATGGGGATAGACTCTTACTCTAGTAGGTATTCCAAATTACTCATATTCCAAAGTATTTAACATTTAGTGGGAAACATTTTGGTAACCCAGAAGCGTTAAGAAAAATTCTGAACTCTCCTGAAAATGTTCATCCTATGGAACAGTTTTCTGCTGAAAAGAAGAAAGATTTGTTTCCTGGATGTTCCGAATCAAACCCAGAATCACTAAAACATTCTATAGAAAAGTAATTAAGGATTCTTCGAAATTGACAATATTGCTATACATCAATTGTGATTATTTAACGGGGAGCTAAAAAAGAAAAATCATTGTTTGATTAGTGCAAAGTATGTTTTCAATTAAACGATCCATTTTGTAGGTAGAGCGTTTAAGTGATTCATACTTAAATACATCAAGCTGTCATTTATAGCTCAACTCCCAAGCAATGTCAAACGATGCAAAACGCACAAGTGTTCGTTTAAATATTTCTTTTAGTCGGTCGATTCAAATAAATTGCTGGACTCTGCACATCATTGCCTTTTCAAATTACAACCAATTGTAATAATAATTGTAACTTCATGTACAGCTCTCTTTCAAAAGGATTGCTGCAGCACTACGTACACATGCGGACTTCAAGTGTGCAAGCTTGTTTTTTTTCGCAATATCAATTCACTTAGTTCTCTAAACGTGTGTGTATTATATCAAGAGAGGAGTACAAACCATATTTGCCATTGGTTCAAATTCAATCGAAATCAATACAACTTCTGAATGTGTGTGCATCCTTTTGCCAACAATGGTAGAGCTTACTTTGGATGACTGGTTCATATCATCGTCCAATGTCCCTTCTTTTGTATGCTAATGTACGATTCGTATCAAGATCCCTTTTCAACGAAAACCCAACATTATTCCAAGCAAACATGTAATTCACTAACCTGGTTTTATGTGAATGGCTACTTTCAGAGCTACGACTACAACGATGATATTATTGTATCCAACGAGGTATATCCTTGCAGAACGCTTAAAATAAATTAAACAGCAATGTTAGTGTCTGCACATTTCGGATGGAAATGAGAGGGGGCAAAAGCAAGGATAATCCTTTTAGGTCGTATACCGGAGATACATCATACTGTTTCCATTTCCGATCCCTTCACTTGTATTTCATTTATTATTATTTTGGTATTCAAATTTGAAAAGTCCTTTTGTGCAGGACACGAATTCGACGACAACGACGACGACGACTATGATGATGACGATGTATTTGTTTTCTTTTCTTGTTCTTTCTGCTTTTTTTTTGTTTATTTTTTATCAGCATCGACTTGTTTCAACAGTCATTCAAAAGTCATCTGCGATAGAATACTTCATTTTAACCAGCAGTCCAGCTTTCTCACTGTTATGTAGGACACCGAAAGAAGCGGATACACTTATAGTCGAGTTGAAAAATGTATTTCAGCATTCTAAGTTCCATTTTATGTTGGATGATCTATTCTTTCTTTTTCGATTCTTTTCTTGTTGAATTGTTCATTTTTTTTATATTCTTTCATTCAGTCACTCGTCTTCGGATAATACTCGTTGTACAAAGTATCCACGTCTTTCAATAACAATCCGGACATTTTCAATGTTCCTAGTTTCAATTGTTGTTCTCTCCATTTCTATTCTTTGGTCTTTGGTAGTTTTTTTTTGTTTTTTGTTATATGTAGCACTTAGATTCTAACAGTAAATATAATATTCAAGAATCATCTATAGCTACATCTTAGGCACATCATTATTTTGAAAAGTGAAAGGACGATGGAAAATTGAGAGTGCAAGCCTGCAACATGAAACGTAATAAGTGAAATACAACATACAGTAGACGCGTGATATAGTGAACTAATAAAAACCAGGCCTGTTCACTATATCGAAATTACTCACTATTTTTAGCGAGTTTTTATAAGTCTACCAAACGAAAATTGTTCTGAAAAATATTTGACATGCAGGCGGATTGCAACTGGAACATTTTTCGTGGAATTTTGCGAAAAAGAAGTCGGAGTGTGCTATATCAAAATTGTGTACAATTGTTGTTGCGTCTACTGTATTTCTATTACCTACAACATTTATTAATGTTTGTTTCATCGCGATCTTCTTAGTCGAATTTACACGGCAGTTTCACCGTAAGGGCCAACCAATTAATGCATACTTAAGTGGGATAAACCTTTATATTCAAATCGAATGAAAAACCACTTCAGCCCCAACTTGCTGGTAGGCGTCGTGGTAGTTTTCGGTAGTTTTTCCCACATCCTGGGCTGTGTGTCTTCCGCTCGGTGCATTGCCTTCCGCTGTCATTTCCAGTACCTGTTTGGCTTATCTCGACTCCTCCATCTGCTGTAGATGTTCGTACCATTTCAGCAGTCTCTCCTCATTCCTTCATTCCTGACCAAATCCCTCCTGGTTTTTCCTGCGACCCTTCGTACGTACTTCATTTCTATTGCCTGGAATTTATTCAGATGGTTCCGAGGTATTCATAGGTTTCAACTTTCTCTAATTATCTGCGGATATACAGATTCTCTGTCGACCTATCGTCTTTAGAGACCCACATTACCAGATCGAAGTGGTTTTGTTAGCCACATGTACTTACATGTATAAATAGGGTACTCACAATATGCTTTCACGGCCTCTGGGTGAAATTTGCGTCTGCCGCAAAACTACCATCCTAGCCTAACCTAACCATACTTTGCTTTTGGTTATATTAACCTCCATATCTTTGCATTTTAGATTGTTGGACCACTTCTCTGATGCGTTTTCGTAGCCCTTGATGTGCTAACAATATCGTCCGCATATAATATGAATTGAAGGTTGAAGTCTCCAGCTCCCAATCTTTGTTTTTTCTGTTTGCCTTTTACACGATTGAGTTATTTCACCAATGAATAAAATGAATAGTAGTGGACTAAAGTTGTCTCCTTGCTTTAATCCTTTGCTTATTTAAAATACTTCTGACTTCTCCCCCTCTAGTCTTACTTTCCCCGTCGGTCGGCTTGTAATAGATACTTTTAAAAGCGTTTATCATTTTTAGGTTTAAGTGCCTCCCATACATGTTGTCTTGGCGCGCTTTTAAACGCCGCTTTTAAGTCTACGAACGCTAGGAAACAGAAACTTTATAACCTGTCAAAATATGTACATATATGCCGCTTTTAAATCTACAGCAGAGAAAATTAAGTGCACGACTGCGTCATACAAAACTCTCTCGCTACATGAAATGCATTTTTGAATAGTTTTAGAGAGAATGGTAACATTTTTAAGTTTTGAAACAATTGATTTTTTCAAAAACGCTTTTGATTATGATGTATTCTTGGACCCACATTTGGAGAACAGAGCTTCATCACAACCTATTAAATGATACTACGCAATGGCGATCGGAAAACTACAGCTTCACTGGGTTCAATATATGTATACCCAGGGGCGGTTAAAAACAACTGTGGTACATCCTCTCCCGAAAGTATAACTCCAATCCGCGGAATCTTCAGTAAAGTATTTGAAAAGATCATCTATAGGCCGCTATCTAAGTGAGCTAAGGGCATAATATTATACAGGATACTCAGTTCGGGTTCAAGGCCTTGACATTACAACGCATCTAAGTTCATTTCTAATAAAATGGAACAACTCTCAGAAACGATCTAGCCAGACTTATCATAAGTAAACCAATGATGTATAGTGTATATGCTTTTGGACATGCTAAATGGTTAAAAGTTTGTTGGCAAAAGTAGCGATGTAACTTCTACCACAACATTTCATATTAAAAATTATCTTCAGCAGCGGTGAACTCGCTCATTCCTTTTAGTATTTACACTAGCGCAGCGGTCTAACTCATGTAATACGGCCCAAAAGTCGAGGACATTCAAATTCTTCCTCAACGTGACTTCGACAAGTTTCCAGTGACGACTGGAAATTAAAAATCAACGTTTAGAAATCCGAAATGCAACTAAAGTCCCTCGGGTTGGATCAGTATCTATATTTGAAGCGACATATGTTACTCTAACCAATCGAAGTTGCTGCTTTCAATAGGCATAGTCGGTGGATTAGTCCAAACCTTTAATCAATTACAAGGATATAATTTCTTGTTGATGCTGCAGACGGAGATTCGGTAGAAGGATGCCAGTCTTGCTTAACATCAAACAAATAACAGATGCAAAATAGTATTTATTACATTAAAAATGTAGGATCTACTAAGAAGTGGTATCCCACATCCTTTTTGCACACCATCGTTTGAAGATTAAGACACTTTAACCAGAAATCCATCCAGAATATAAAATAAGGCTCTTGCTCATGACACACCTTCACTTCAGGATTACAAATTGCACTTCCTGTTCCGAAAAGTACAGCTACTTACTAAAAAATGATTTACCTAATCCGATGCAGGCTACTTCAATACACTGCTACTAGTGTGAACGATTAATATTTACAACCGTTTCAAGGATGCCCAACTTTAGAAGTCAAATATAATCAGAACCACATTTTTTCACTTTCAGTCGTCAATAAATTGCCATTATAATGGCCAATGGGCCACTTCAGCTGGATAGTGCTGTTTTGGGGTTGGAGCCGGCCGGATACATCCATTAATGGTGATGTCCACTCGGGCTATGGCTAACAACATTTAGTGGTATCCTCAACAAGCCGCATAACAAGTGTGTGTAAGTTCATGCATTGTGTATGGATGGGCTGGTTGGTACCACCTCTTGGTAGTGTCTTATGTCACGGCCTAGTTACACAGTAGCAGGATTCATTTCATCCTGAAAACCAGGAATAGAAGGAACAAACTTTTTCACCATTTGATTTGTTTTGATGTCATGGTCCTCTTTGTCGTACAATTTCCTCTCTTCCCTTATATATTTTGTTCGCCTAGTTTTCGGTTAACATAATTTTACTTTGGGCCAGCATAGCATAGCACATCCATATCGAACTCCTCCACTCCAGGATCGATGAGCATATCTCTCGTTTGTGCGAGCGATGGAACGAACGAAGGAAATCCAAGCTTCCGAATGTGCCACAAACATTCCTTAACTATTATTTCTTTTTCGCCTCTTTGGCTTTTAGGCAGGCGTTCGTAGCAGTAGTATGCGGAAGGATTTTTATTCATGGTCAATGTGGGGTGGCGCTAGAGACGGACCTATTTCTATGCATTATGTAGCACGCTACAGGAGGATCCTGCAAAAGCAAAACGAGAAAGGAAAGACACACAGTAAAAAAAGAAGATTAATGTACGCCAAGATATTGTCACAAATAGAGGAGTAAATAAATTGCTTTCGGATCAGTTACATAAGCCTGATATATGGTTTTCGGACACTCAACACAACGAGGATGGCGCACAGCCGCCTGGCCAGAGGATTCTTTGCTTTGTGGGAGAAAATCTTCACATCTGGACTGAGAAATAAGAATATTTATTTGGGGCTCGATTTATTTTGCCACAAAAATTGTTTGCGAACTGCGGCGAAAATATTAGATACTCGGATGTGAACGTTACCGCTTCCGAAGGAGGAAATCGAATTTGCAGAGATAATCAACGCTGGCAATGAGGCAAGCTATTTAAATGGATAAGTTATGATTCAATTAGGCATTTTGGGTGGAGTTTCTGCACGGGATATTGCTCAATTGTTTCGATAATATTATTGGTTTTGGGTTATTTAAAAGGCAATAAATATAATCAATTAAGCGCGCTTACAAGCGTTCTTAGGCGTTGAAAGGCATCGTTAGGCAATCGATGAAGTGATGACAAAGTTATTCCAAATTATGATAAGAAGCCTATTGAAGGCACAATAAAACAATTTTGCAGCTCATAGCGGGCAGAAGGCCTAGCTTTTTCAATAATTGTGTCTGCAAAGTTATAGTTTTGGCACGAATGAAGGGGATTTACTTTGTACAATCTACGTTTGGATGTCGGTTTTCTTGTTTTCTCCTTTTATCAACGAAATTATGATCAAACTTTAAGAGGTCATAACTCATCAAGGAGCACGGTAGTGCCCAGCCAAGTTCTTAAGCAACTTTGGCACTACGCCCTTATTTACACGAACCAACTTAGGCCATTTCGACCCCAACTCTAACTTCGCTTACGACAAAGCTTGAGACATAAAATTCTTAGAATTTATTGGGACGCACAGCAGCAGACTCCATACCAAATTTCAACTGTTTAACATCAGTGGTTCCTGAGTTATAAAGCCCCAAAATTAGCAAAAACCGTAACCACTGACTTACTGAAGCACTGACTCTCTAACTCACTGACTCACTGACTCTCTGACTCACTAACTCACTGAAAGATCATCAAAACTATGAAGCACTTCCAATCATCGTAGAACCTTGAAATTTGGTACAGTAATAGGGTTTGCGGAGAAACCACAGGGGAAAATATAACATTCGTGATTTTCCATCTAGGGGGCGTGGCAACCGCCCGCTTCTCTTAACGCAGCCCCCAAAAGACCTATAATTATTATTTTTTACATGAGGGTTCGATTTTAAGAACAAACACGGGAAAAAAAAAATATTGTTTGTTTTCCATTTGGAGGGCGTGGTAGCCGCCCCTTTTCTTTAACTTTGCACCCAAAAGACTTAGAGCTATGAAAACATACTTGGGGGTAGGATTTGAAGAATATGCAAAAACTTTGGGTATATTCCAAAAAAGAGGCGTGGCAACCGCTCTTATATCGAATTCATTCTATAGTTATGAAATCTTACATGTCGGTAATTCTTTTAAAGGCAAACAAGGAAGGTTATAAAACAAATTGTATTTTCCTCCAAAGAGAGCGTTTGGTCGTAATCCCTACAATTTTAAAATTTTGCAAAATTTCAATGTATGAATAAATCTTTTCAAAAAGTAGTGAAATCAAACCAAAAGCATAAATGTTAAAGAATAACCAAGTTATCAAAATACAAAAAACGCTTTTGCCTTACAAGTCAGCCACAAAAAGTACTGAGATCTAAAAAAGGACGCCAAGTTTGTATTGTAATTATTAAAAATTTCAGAAATAGTATTTAGGTACATTTTTATACCTGGCAAGTTTTTAAAATCTTGAAAATTGAAAATTATATATATTTTATATATTTATATATATCTTCAAAACTTCAAATTGGAAAACTTGCCAAGTTTACGAAATTACGCTACATAGTCGAGTGAGTGAAATTAAAACTAATAAAAGAGCAGGAGAATTAACCTAAGCAGAAATTGTTTTCATTAAAGATTGACTGAGAATCCATACTTTCTCCGTATAGTAAAAACTACTATAGGTGGTAATACATTTATAACTCCGAGGTAACTACATTAAAAATCACGCTCCTATAACAATTCTTAGTGTTTTATTGTTTTATCTAATGGGTCTTTTTTGCATTAATTGAAAAGCACTTGCGAAAATTTCCAAATTCCAAGAGACATCCATATAAATTTATTTACATTATATAAGATCAAAAAAGGCCGGCCTTACATCGTCAATCAAGCGGTGCCATAAAATTATATTTATGAAATAAAAAGCATATGCATAAAAGTGTATAACATAGGCTGGAAGTTTCGCATGTGCCCAAGAGCTCCCAACAAGCTTCACAACTCCATGTGTCATGTGAACTATCATTATCTCGGCCGCTATCAATTTGCTTGTAAACTTTTGTATAGACTAACAACAACAGCAATGTACAGGCTTCCTTTCAACTCGGTCAAAAAAGATAGCAGAGTTTTCTTGCCACTTCATTTACCCCACGCTAACAGATTGATGCCGCCATCCATGGTTGCTTCCCTGATCACAGATTTAGAAAGAGTATTCCATTCGAAAAATGGCTAGAATAGGTCGAATTGAGCTTATTCCGTACCCATATCCTTTCAAAACATCAAGTGCTCGTTGCAGGGAGGGTTAATCCTTGGCTATGATTGCTTCATTGATGTTGAAGAGACTGTCATTTTTCTTGCAAGTAGATAATCAGGGTCAGCAATAAAGAGCCGAGGACTAAAGACTCTTCCTTGATGAACACCAACCCTGTTTGGGAACTCTTCAGTAACTCCAGACAGACATCTAATGCGGAATGTTGATGTATATAATTTATTCAATATATAATTGGTTTAATAAACTCGTGATTGTCCAGATCTCTTGGTTATCTATCGAATGTTTTTTTTTAAATCTATCAATACCAGATTTGCTTTATCCTCGTTAGGAATATATGCATGGGTCTTTCAAGTGACCGACTGCCGTCATCCCTAGTTAGATACTCCATTAATGACTGTGTCTACTTTAGGCACAAATGCATAGTAAAATCTTCGAATTTATTTGGTGTATATATCAAGTAACTTCTTTGCTTGTTTTTTTACTTTTTAGGTTTTGTATTTTTGTATCATTTGTATCCCGACCTGTAACCTCTTGCGAACGTCTGACAAACATCCAAGAGTAAGAATTGTCATGAGAAGCTTCTCAAAAATTAATTGCCGTTCGGAATCGGCATGTAGGTCCCTGCCATTTGTGTCAAAAATATAACTTCGCACACACAATGGTTGGAGAAGCTGGGCTTTAGGTCCTGTAGGGGCCGTTTACGCCTAATATTTATTTTGTTTATCAAGTAACTCGAAGGCTGATTAACGCGGAATAACGCTTTACACTCCCTGTTTATTTGGGCTGAGAAAAAAAAGACCTTAATAATGTCAGTACTGCTCTATGAATCCGAAGAGTAGAGCCTTTCTAAAGCGGATGAAGTTATCCATGTTCGTTTTGAGATAAAAATTCTTAGACTTTGGCCTGCTCAAAAAACTGCGCATTGGGTGTTTGGCATGACTGGGACATGTAGAGCGAATGAACACCAAATATACAGCCCGCAAAATCTTTGTCTCTTATCCGGAATGAAGACGCACTTGGTGGCTCGTCTTAGGTGGCAACATACGTTGCTCTGTGCTTTCTTTACTGCATGACATACATATTATGATTTTAGAAGCTTTCTTTTGTAAGAAGGTGGCATGCCTTAAACTACCTCAGTCTTAAACCCTTGCTCCCCATGATACCGCCGGTAGGCATTTCAACTCGATGGTTTCCGGATCTGGTTTTCTCTGTTGTCTTTTTCCGCACTAGCTCGTTTCTTTCCGCTTTGGGTGGCCAAAACCTAACACTCCCAGAAGACATGTAACTAAACTACAACACTGCTATGGAAGTTTTGCTTTGCTTACCTCCCTTGCAGTTCTTTGCTGTTCTTTGCCGAAAAAGTCATGTACCGCATGCATGTGCTCATTGGACGGCAGATCAGTATCAGCGAAGGAACAAGAGGTGCAAGGTTCCGAGCGGTTTCTTGTGATTTTTCCTGACCGCCAGGAATGGAGCGGTGATGGGTGGATCGGTTTTAGGCCGAGCGGTAACGTCGTGTAGATAGATGGTTCACTAATGAACGGTCTCTGCGGTGCCAGAGTCTACTCCAATAATTATCGGATCAAACTATATGAGTCCTTAGGGTAGACAAACCACTGTCTTTCAGGCTGAAATCTTTGCGATCACAGCTGCTGCAAATATCCTTCTATGGAGAAGAGTAAAGGGCACTGCCTTTTACAATTTGCTCAGTCTCACTTCATTTGTGACTGTCCCGCTTTTACCAGCATTGGACTGGCTACTCTCGGCAAACACTTACTGAAACTATGTTTCATGCTTCATTCCTCGTGAGCACAAATATTATCGCTGCTCTCGGTATTACTTGGTTGCCAATTTTTTTCTCGGATCATTTTAGACTTCGTAGAATTTCGTAATAAATGTATTCTGCATTTTAAATGTTACCATCAAGTTTCTAATTGCCTGCTTAGGATTAGGACCACCGACATCTGGAAGACTGCAAGATCGCATGCTCAAATTTAAAAGAGTACGTGAAGTATGTAGGGGAGAAAGCCTCTCGGTCAGTGGGTGACTACCATTAGAATAATAAAAACTTATGGATTGTGGTAAAATACCTTTTAGCAAGTTTAAATCATTCCTGCTTATTATCTTCCCGAACTATTCGATACGGCGACGTATCCAAATTCCTCTTGACCTTTTGCTTTATGAACGTAGTTACCAGCGCTCAGTGTCACCCAAAAATTGAGCAACCTTTCAATGACATGCAACTATTTTTCGGTTAACCATTACCTTTTCCATCTTCATCGTCGTCGTCGTCATCGTCGTCGACGTTGGCGTAAATATAATTTTAAAACAAGATTACCACATCAACCGCAGAATCACAAACACTCGGCTTTTGAATATCACTTCAACGGCAAAGCATCTCCTCAACACAAACCAAGCTATCCACCCGTTCGTCTCAGAGAGTCCCATATCTAGCAGACTTTAACAAATTTACGCTTCTATTATACAAGTATCAATGTGCGAGTGGTATCCTTCCTTACCCATGCTAATGCTTAGTGCTGCACTATGCTCCTCCATGATGCTGTGGTTTATGGTGTTTTTCTTTTCAAGAGCGGATAATGATTTACATTTCATTTAAATGAAACGCCATGCTAGGGCTCCTTTTGCCGGTAATCTTAGCCACCGCCATCGCTGCTACGGAGCACGGTAGAGCACTAGTTTAATGATGGGCTCTTAAGCGAGACTGCTCAACCCGTAACCAAGGTGTAGGAGAGGGACAGGGACAGGGACGACCGACGTCAACAACGACACCAACATCAACGAAGACGACTACAACGCTGATGGTTGGCTTTAAAATCAAGTCACATTATCTTAACCTTTGAGATGACAACGGCGCGTAAGAATGGAGAATGCCGGATCAGAACCACAATAAGATGACGTCGAAAGAGGAGGACCAAACGAAAGATAGATAAGTAAAGATGACAGAGAGAGATACTGAAGTTATGGTTGATGCTTTGTGCTGTTTGGTGTTGCTGTTGTCGTTGTTGTTGTTGTTGTTGTTGTTTTTGTAATTAATGACACTCCTGAGAAATTACCATTTAATGGAAGATTTGACAAGGGTACTTACTTCGTTGGTTGTGCTTGGGGCTTGTTCTCCTACGGAAACAAAAGCTCATCCACACAAACACACACCAAGAGAGTGTAAGAGGGAGAAAGCGACAGATGAGAGATGTAACATGAAGCGATTTTAAATGGCAATAGCAAATGTGTGCGAATAATGATACCTATATCTACTCGTGTTCGTGGTGGTTCTTGCACAGGAATTGAGGCTGGAGCTGGAGCTGATATTCTGTTTGCGCTCGAAATGAATTGCAGGGATGTTTTTAATGCTTGTGAATAATATTTGGGGTCTTTGTTGGAGAAGGTAACAAATTATCTGCTAAATTGTATTATTTTATGAAATTTATAGTGAAATCCATAAGAGGATGCCATTCTGATGATGTTTGTTTGTTTGTTTGTATGTATAAGTCGAAGCTTTGTATGGAATATGCGTTTTGTCAGATGACAGATTCAAATTAATTTTTACTTCAAATTAATGGCCTGTTATTGTTTTCGTCAAGACGGCGCCGCTAAATGGCTATCGGTCTTATCTGATAAAGACCACGGTTTTAAAAAAGCTAGGATTATGTGAGTTAAAGGTAGGCTTTATTTTAAAGATATTTTTTTTTGAGGTTTATTGCATTTGGGCAACAGGTTCTTGGGCTGGACTAACAGGCAGATGGGCAGATTATCAGATTGGATCGACAGTTAAGGCGCACTGTCATTATTCTTACGAAGAAGTTTATATACTTTGTCAATAATTTTGCCGCAGGTGGGAAAGAACGTGGGATGCCTCTCTTGAGTAGATAGTGTGCAGTGTAGATGTCAATACGAAAGACTCTACCAATAGAACCATCAAGCTGCTGAAGCACCTATTGAAGTCATCTCCCTTTTCCAGAGAGTGGTAATGGAGACATTAACGGGTATAGCAGGGAGTTTGCCTTTAACATTTACTGCTATGGGGAATAGTATACAAGTTTGTATATTAATTGTATTTTATTCACTTCAAATTCACAAGTCTCTTAGATTAATTAATTATTATTTTCTTTTTTATTTCCTTTCCTAGAGCCAATATACAATTACATTCAGAATATAGCGGAATCAAACCGTAACTTAAAAGTTAGTGTGGAATGATACAGCGATTTAATTAACAAAAAAATATAAATGTGATATATACAAAAATGTGTATAGAAAATCAGGAAAAACAAAAAGGCAATTAAAAAAAATTACACAAATACAAATTTGAGAGTTTATTAGTTACTAAACTGACAGTAAATTTAGATATTGACTTGTGCTGAACTTTAGGATAGCAGATAACTTTAGAGTAACGTTTCAATGTCATCATAATTCATAGTGAATAGCCACTTTTTGACCTTTTTTAAATACGATTTATAATATATGGATGACCGAAATTAAAATGAATATTAAAGGGGCTAAAACAGCCCCAGGGGCTAGACAGCAAGTAATTGATGTTACCCTGTCAAACAGGCATTTGAAGTCTATCATAAATTGGAAGGTATTGCCAGATAGCACCTTATCAGATCACAGATACATCGAATTTCAAATCTACTGCGAACTTTTACCTTCGCAAGAGAGGAGAAATCCGAGAAAAACGAACTGGCCACGGTTTAGAGAGGAACTTGCCAACTCTGTCAAAGTTCCACTCAAACTTAGATCAAGATAGGGAGTGGAGAGGTCTGCTCAGGATCTGAACAACGTCCTCACCCGCTGCTTTGAACTTATGTGCCCTGTTTCTAAACCCCCCGCAGAAAATCGGTACCCTGGTGGAACTCCGAACTGCAGTGTCTTCGTAAAGAAACTAGGAAGCTGCTAAATCGGTCTTTAAAAACCAACTTAGTGGAAGACTGGAATCTTTATCGATCGAAGCAAAAAGTTTTTCAGAGACTTATTCGCAAGTCGAAAAATTACTCATATAAAAAGTTTTGTGAAGAGGTCGAATCTCTAAGTGCAACTAGTAGGCTTGTTAAAGTCCCAAAGCAACAGACCAAGTAAACTGGATGCAATCCTTAAACCTGATGGCACGTACAGTGAGACAAAGGCGAAGACTTTCAGTCTTCTACTTGAGACTCACTTTCCGGAAAATCAGGTTACTACGTGTTCTTCAGCCCTTCAAACGACTGTGGCTACATTTGAACCGACTAATACCACGCGGGACAGCTGGTATTTTGCATCGGGAGTGGTGACTGATGATGCTATCAAATATGCCATTGCATCTTTTGAGAGTTTCAAGTCACCTGGTCCGGATGGAATTTATCCAGTTTTGCTGAAACAAGGTTTAAGTCAGGTTTTGCCAATGTTGAAAAGAATTTTCACCGCGAGCTTGGCCTTGGCCTATATACCTTCCCCATGGCGAATGGTTAAAGTGGTTTTCATACCAAAAATTGGTAAGCCTGACTACACTCTAGCCAAAAGCTTTAGACCCATAAGTCTGTCTTCCTTCTTACTGAAAAGTTTGGAAAGACTGGTTGAGCTGCATGTGCGCAAAGTTGCTCTTCGATCACACCCTCTCTCTGAGATGCAACATGACTATCAGCGCGGAAAATCCTGCGAGACTGCGCTTCAAAACCTTGTTGGTAGGATTGATAGTGCCCTTGACCGGAAGGAGTACGCGTTGGGCATTTTCGTCGATATTGAGGGTGCTTTTGATAATGCGACCTTTGACAGTATGTGTAACTCAGCCAGACAGCATGGTGTAGATAAAACTTTGGTGTTGTGGATTAAAGCAATGCTAATGTACAGGACGTTGGTACACCCCTCCTATGGTGTATGGTGGTAGACTCTCTGCTTACGGCTCTCAACTTTCCTGGAAACTACACTCAAGCTTATGCGGATGATGTCGCCGTTCTTTCTGTCGGTTCAAATTTAGGGGCTGTCTGCTCTCAAGCGCAGAGATCCCTGGATTTGATCGATGTCTGGTGCACTATTAATGGGCTTTCAGTGAATCCTCTTAAAACCACTGGTTTTCTCTTTACGAGAAGGAGAATCATCACTGGCCTGTTCCATCTCGTGCTTAAAGGTGTCACCATCCCTATATCCGATGAAGTCAAATATCTGGGTGTAATCCTTGATAAAAAACTTCTATGGTCCAAACATGTCGAATCGAAAACCGATAAAGCGCTGTCGACCTTCTGGCAGTGCAAAGGCGCTTTTGATAAGACATGGAGCTTGTCTCCAAAACGGGTCCTTTGGATCTATACGGCCATGATTAGACCGCTACTCTCATACGCATCAGTTGTTTGGTGGAACAGGCTTTCGCGGAAACGTGTTACTGCTTCTTTTGCCAAACTCCAAAGAACGGCTTGTCTCGGCTGCACAGGGGCCTTCCCTAGCACCCCGGGCTCTGCTCTAGATGCTTTGATGAATCTTCCTCCCCTTGACTTATATATCATGGGATGTACGCTAAAAACCATCTTTCGCTTAAAGAGAGGTGGTTTTTGGTACCATGCGCAATGGAATTTTGAAGAACTTGCTCGAGAATTATCCTTTGACCCCTGTCTTATGGATATGCCGTCTGATGCAATGACACCAGAAATCCTTCTGCGAAAAAACTACCACGTCAACTTTCCACAGGTAACGGAATGGCTTCGGTCAGACTCTGAACCATGGATTGAATGCCATCGTATTTTCACGGATGGCTCCAAAACCGGGCAGGGGTCTGGTGCTGGTGTCTTTGTGGAATGCGATGATATACGACTTTACTACCCCTTGGGTAAACATGCATCTGTTTTCCAAGCGGAGATTTTTGCCATCCTAATGGCAATGCGCTATATTGTGAACAACAGGTGGAGGGCTAGAGGCATTTGCATCTGCAGTGATAGCCAAGCTGCATTAAAAGCGCTTTTAAACCCTCTTACCTCGTCCAAGTTAGTGCTAGAACTCAAGCTTTCTCTGAATTTGGTCGTAAGACTGAGCACAGTGAATCTTGTCTGGGTACCAGGTCACACTGGCATCCAGGGAAATGAGACCTCGGATGAGCTTGCTAGGCAAGGTTCAGAAGAAGTTTTCTCAGGACCCGAACCTGTGTTGGGTCTGCCTGCATCTTTAGTCATGTCGTCTATCGATTCTTGAGTTTCTTGTAAACACAAGATTCGGTGGCGCGATTGCGGTGGATGTAGACAGACCAAACTACTGCGCCCGGACATTTGCAAAAGATCAGCATCTTTTCTTCTATCTCTGAGGAGAATCGACTGTAGGCTGCTTGTAGGCGTTCTTTCAGGCCACCAAGCTTTTGCTAAACACTTAAATGTGTTGGGCTTAAGCGACACCACTACCTGTCCTGCTTGCGGTGAGGAGGATGACACAGCAGAACACTTTCTCTGCAGTTGTCCGGCCTATGCTCGCATCAGGTGGCGGATCTTCGGGGCTGACGTGGTGAGTGCCGAACATCTAAGCTCTTCATCACTGAAGCTCCTTCTCTTTTTTCTTCGAAAGACGGGAAAACTAAGTACATTAATGTAAGGTGTCTGAATGGTAGTACAATGGACCTGTAGTTGTGTCTGAGCGCTCCATCGGATAGCAGCAACCTCCGAAAACAAAAAAAAAAAAAAAAAAACAGTGTAGAAGTATAAAAAATGGATTCTTTGAGCGATTGGAACATTGACAAGATGCAAGGGATTTATACGAAGACTATTAAACTGTGTACTTCTACTAGGAATATTACCGCTTTGCTTATAAATTCTTTGAGTACTTTGAAAACATATAGGTAGACTACGAGGGTCTATAAATAAAGGCCAACTTCTATAAAAATGGTTTCAGCTGCAAATGATCCTGTTTCAATGTTTTTGAGCTATCGGCAATGGTCGGAAAGAACTATTGTAAGAACCACCCCAACTTGAGATACCATACTGCAACTTTGAGTGAGCAAGGCTGTAATAAATTGATTTTAATAATTTTGTGGAACAATTTTGCTTGATGAAATACATTTTGCGAGTTACAAGCAACATATGCGATTTATTGGCTTGAATATGATCTTTCCAATTCAAGGTACGATCGATTAATAACCCAAGGTGTAGGTATAGTGATGAACTGATTCAATTTTAAAGCAATTATTTGAACAAGGAAAACATACTTTGTTACAATCATAAGCATGGAATCATAAATTACAATCATATAGAACGTTACTCGATATATTGAAGGACATAAGGACATACGTTTTATTTCTCGCTAATTATCAATTTATGATCCATAAACCATAGTCTCAAGGTTTCTAAATTTTCCGAAATCTTTGCAACACATTCGAATCCAGTACCATACTTACTTACTTATCGGGCTCCCGACCCGTGAAGAGTCCCCGCCTGAGACACGCCAGCCTTCCATCCTCTGCGATCCCGGGCACGCTGCTTTCAGTTATGCAGACCAAGCGCTCTGGTATCCGCGATGGCTTGGTCTTTAAAACGGAGAATCGGTCTTCCTTGTCGTCTTGAACCTGGGGGCTGGGATTCGAAGATCCTCTTGGCTGGAGCGTTGTTGTCCATTCGCTCGATGTGACCGAGCCAAGGTAGTCGACGTTTCTTGGACTACATCCACATCTTGGTACAGCTCATAGAGTTCGCGGTTGCATCTTCTGCTTAATCCCAATATTAACTCTCCTTTCCTGCTTATCGTCCGGCACTCGGCACCGAGTTGCAACGGTTTTCTAGGGTAATTCTTCGACGGATCTCCACCAAGATGTCATTTGTGGAGTTCATGTTTAACCCGATGTAGATGATCTTCTCGAAGTTGCTGCTATCAACAGTGACATATTGTCCTAGTCGGTGGACAGATGATTGTTTGTTTGTTGATAGCATATATTTAGTCTTGTCCTCATTCACTTCAAGGCCAACTAGTTTCGCCTGTTCTTCAATAGCCGTGAAAGCCTCTATCACGGCACGCTGGGATCGACCGATGATAACTATATCGTCCGCATACCCCAGCATTTGGACTGATATGTTGAAGATAGTGCCTTCCTAGTTGACACCTGCCCTGCGCACTATCTGCTCAAGAACAAGATTGAAGAAATCACACAACAGCGCATGTCCTTGCCGAAATCCGGTGCATGTTTGAAAGAGATCAGATGGGCTGCTGCCAAACTGCACATTGCATCGCGTGTTATCTAGTGTCATTCGACACATCTGGATCAGTTTTGACGGGATCCTGAATTCGGCCATCGCCACAAAAAGCTCTGACGATGAATGCTGTTATATGCGGCTTTAAAGTCGATGAAGAGGTGGTGTGTTTCGACTTAAAACTCGTTGGTATTTTCCAGCATTTGCCTTAGTGTGAAGATTTCGTCTACAGTTGATCTGCCCAGCCGGAGGCCACACTGGTCCGTGCCGATTAGTGTATTGCAGAAAGTTTGGAGACGTTTACGCAGTACGTTGGATAGGATGGATGGATTTCAAGCGCCTCGATAGTTCTTGCAAGACATAGGATCGCCTTTCGAGTAGATAGGACATATGGATAGTCCAGTCATCGGGCATGCAAAAAATCCAGTACCATACTGATAAGTAAATACCATGTCGTCTGCAAATGCAGTCGATACTCTATTAAGACTTAGTTTAAATAGTGATTTGATGTAAACTAAAAACAGCACAGGACCAAGAACCGTGGTAAAATTTAATCCACAATGGATTTCAAGGACCTCTGTTTATGTCTAAAGGTGACCGCCTTTGGGTAGAAACAAGTTGCTATTGAAGTCTGCTCTACTACTGCAATCACAATAAAAACTGTGGAGAAGACCATATGTACTGCAACACTGCCCTGGAGCCCCGTGCCATGCGGGTTCCAATGTAATAAAAAATACCACGAACATCCAAAAGGTGCTATTAGTCTGTTCAAAGGGTTGAATGATTACGTCTACAGTTAACTGGAACGAAGAAGAAAATGATTGACGGGCCCTAAATTAGAAAATCTAAACATCTGCTCGCACTGAATAGAAGTAGTAAATGCCTCTTCACTGGTATCAGCCCTCTTACTGTTTTAAGAACCTGTGTTGGGTCTGCCAACATCTTCAGTCATGTCTTTCATTTATTCTTGGGTTTCTCGTGAACACAAAATTCGGTGGCGCGATTGCGGTGGATGTAGACAAACTAATGCGCCCAGACATTTGCAAAAGGTCAGCACCTTTTCTTCTATCTTATTGTTAGAGGAGAATCGACTGTAGGCTGTTTGTAGGCGTTCTTTCGGGCCACCAAACTTTTGCTAAACACTTTAATGTGCTGGGCTTAAGCTACACCACTACCTTTCTTGCTTGCGGTGAGGAGGATGACACAACAGAACACTTTATCTTCGGTTGTCCGTCCTATGCTCGCATCAGGTGTCGGATTTTCGGGGCTGACGTGGTGAGTGCCGAACATCTAAGCTCTTCATCACTGAAGCTCCTTCTCACTTTTCTTCGAAAGATGGGAAAACTAAGTACATTAATGTAAGGTGTCTGAAGGGTAGTACAATGGACATGTAGTTGTGTCTGAGCGCTCCATCGGATAGTAGCAACTTCCGACAAAATGGCATTATGGGACATCCTCTGCACCTAACACCGTTTGATTAACAGATCAAAAAACTTGTTGGCAATTACTAATTTGGGTCACTTCAAGATTAGTAGTTTCGGTCATGGTAGGGTCCTAGCGGAGCTACTTCCAGGCAATTCAATTATAACTGTTGAAATCCCTTCCTTGGTTGACTTCGACATTCCATATGACATAATATATCGTGAGAGGAAAGATTGACAAAGAAAGGCAATAAAAATTGATATTTTTACTGATGGTTCGAAAACAGCGGCAGGAAAAGATTCTGGTATCTTCTCAAAAGAATCGAGTGAGACTATGCTGTGTCCCGGGATACAGTGGTATTGAGAGAAAGGAGCAGCCGTACGAGCTGACAAGAAAAGGACGGCTTCTTGTTAATAGTGAGGTTGCAGACATCAAACATCCCCTTTGCATTATAAGGGACACTATTGAGGAAAAACCATAAGGTCTGCTAATCTAAGTTGGTCAGGTCTTGAGAGACACACGGTATCTATGGCACTATGGTAAGCTATGCAGATAATAAAATTAAAATACTTTTTTGAAAAACTTAGAGGAAATAGATGGCAAAGACGTCAAGGCCCTTCTCGGTTTTTGCCCCTGTTTATCATAACCTATCCCTATGTCATTTTGAAACCAACATTTATTAACAGAATCAGACAGGAAGTCCTAGATACTACATTAGTTATCAGTTCCCCTGATATTAAATTCGAAAACTGGAAGCTGTCAAGCGATGTATCTCTTTTAATTTAGCTTAGACTATACAAAACACCAATTGAAGTCCTAGAAACAAAAATTGCCAGGCTTGTTACTAAGAAAGAATTTATGCAACATAAACTAACCAGCCTAACTCTGTGTCATATATCGATACTTTAGTACATAAAACCACGTCTTCTATCAACAAAGCTTTTGCTTGTGAGGGTCATTGTGAAACCCCGATATATTTTTACCTAAAAAAGACAAGTAGAATAAAATTCGACAAAGCCAAGCCTTCTAGCCCAGTCCGACTACGGACTTTACGGAAGATTGATAAACGGAACTTAAAAAACACACAACAGGATGGTAATATAAGAAAAGTCAAGCGACTCCAGCAGATTGGAAAAGATTTTCTCAAACTGTGGTGGAACGTGGTCCTCAGGTTGCAAAGAAACCTTCAGTCTACTAATTGATACCCACATTCAGGGTAGCAACATGGAGCCAAACCATTTATACACCATTACAGTGTACAAAGCGTGCCAAAAAGGGTTTATCGACAACAGCATGTTGTACTGTTTTTCCTTATTTTACACTGAGATTGATTGCTTAAGTTGAGGTTTGATCGTTTTCAGTCACTACACTCTTCTCCCCTCCGCAGCATCGGGAGTGGTTTGAGGTTCAGTCATCTCGCGCTTCTTCAGGGACACAGGAGCGTTTGAAATTTGATTGTTACAGTCACCTCCTTAAATACATTTTTTTAAAAAATATATGGCTATTGGCATACTTTTCGTACGAGGCCCTTAAGAAACTTTTGTTTTATAATTTTTTTTTAACTTTCTGGTGTACCACGATTTTATTTACTGACATTTGTCAGTAGGATTTTACAACCGACTACTCTAAATTTTAATACATTGGTCGTTGTTTCATGTGATAAGAATGAAGATAAAAGACATGGTAGGTTTCATCCCCTCAACTTAATAGATATTTAAAGATTAGAAAATAATTTAGTTCCCTTGAAAAATGTGCTAATAAATTACTCTTACTTACTTAGAAATTTGCTTATATTTCGTATACAAGTTTTTCTTTTGAAAAATCCCAAATGCCATCTCAATTCGATCAGTTGAAATGCCAGCAAAACCTACCTACAACAAATACTATCACAAAAGGAACCATTCCAAAGAAAACACGAAAACGATTCGTTCAAACAAATTCGCCATTAAAAAACAGAAAAGAAAATGTTAAACGAAAAGAAAAATACAAAGAAAAAAATTATCCATACAAAAGTCAACCCCCCTTTTAGGAACATAAAAATAGTCTGGTTGCCTCCCCAGCCTCACCGCCTCCCAGCCACTCATTTTAATTAAAGAAGTAAATATGTTAGTAAAGGGAAGACAAGGCAACAAGATACTTCTTTTGAATTGAATTACACGATTCCAAGACCATTTAACGCTGAAACGTTATTCGACAGACTGTAACCACCGAACTAAGCTGAAAGAAAATCAAATGAACATTTAAGGATTTTTCAAAAAAGAAGAAGAGACTAATACGAGAGAAATAATAACAAGGAGGCACAAGGATGATTGAAGTTAGAAAGCACAATAACAACAGGCTACAGTCCCGCATCTCCAGTCAATGCCACAGAATAGAAACTTAATAACCTAATGGTCAAAAGCAGGAAAACAAAATATAACGAAACTTCCACAAAGACCCATTTCACTAATACATACAATTTGAGAAAAAAAAATGTATAAAAGTTGAGAGTTGAGAAGGATCAGCCAGAAAAGAAAAACTGAATCTAGCTTTTAGGTACCAGTTGCTGGCATTTTAGGAACGATGCGACGCGACGCTGCGCCGCCACCGTGTCCAGGTCCAAGTGCAGCGTTGACATTTATTCACTTCAAAACCAAGCGAGCGGAAGGCAATTCTGGAAAGTGTGGTAACTAGAAAGAAGCAGATGCCGCAGGAATTTTCCGAATGGTAAATTTTAAGGCATCGTAAATCAAAGTGGTTAACAACGCAAACGGATATTCGCCACAGGACCACTACTAACACCAAACAGTGCGCTGGCCGCCAGAAAGAAATATTTTTAGAAAATTTTTTTTTCTGTGTGTTTTTGGCTTCTCCTGAGTTCGCTGGAAAACTCGGTCGGCCGAGTTTTAGCTATACCTGCATGTGGACTGGGAGCCGCAATCATTTAGGGATTTTTTTTGTTTTGTTCTTTCTGGATGGGTCCTTTGGCTATGATGGAGTGGGATGAAAGCATTCCTTGGCTGAGGGATAGGGACATGAGCAAAAAATAGCAAAGCAGGTAAATTCACTTACGTGTGTGCAGGGCACACCACATCGCGGAATCGTAACTCATTCTTTTCCTGCGCTTTCAAGTGCACAGCAAATCCTTTGGTTTGACCTAGCGTTGCTGCAATATACAGAGTGCACAGAGTTTTGGTTTTTTTTTCTTGTTTTGTTCAGGTGAATTAGGTGGTAGGTATATTTATATATCCAGGTATCGAAATAAATTGAAACTAGTGAGCAACGCGATTGGGTAAAGTGTTTATGATATTGGTAATTATTCTGCTTAGTTAATTGGGCAGGGGGAGGTTTGTTGTTGTTGTTAAATCTTTAAGCTTTAAGCGTGAAATATATGAAATAAAAATATTTCGTCGATTTCATGAAATCTTAAAATAAACACCGCAGTTTCATTGGCGGGTGCGAAGGCTGTTGATGAAATTGAAGTGTCCCCGTTCCACTAGTTAATCTTCCATCGGACGGACGGAACCTTATCTAAGGCAGTTATTCTGTGTTCGAGTTCTAGTTCTTGGACCCACTCCCACCTATTTCAGATATTTACGTATTTGAATTGAAAAGCGAATGAATGAGTACGTCAATCATTGTGTAAGCGTGGGTTAAATAAAGTGATGGGAAAACTTTGCTGACTTCTGTGACTTAAAAAAATGCACCTTTGATAAGAGAAAGGCTTTATACCGCAGAAGCTTTGTCTTCATCTCCTGAGATGAGCACGTAGCCATATAGAACCATTGCTTCTTTCGGCATAAAGAACTTCTACAGCTGCGAACTTTGCGTACACACACCAGCTAGTCTTGGTGTTTGTTGAGCCTTGCCTGTGTGAACTGAACAATAAACAATAGGTTAAGCGATTGCTCTGTACATCCATAGTTTCATTTTAGGGTTTCGACCAGTGACGTGTGGCGCCAACATTTCTTGGGTAGACATGATAATTTGCTTGTGCCTCTCACTCTTATAGGTTACATCATTCGAATCGCGCAATAATTATGTGCAGTTATTAAATATGTCAAAATGATCTCTGTTAGCATTAAGGAAACTCTGGATATATTTTTAATCCTTATGGTTTACATGACCTTCACAAATTTTTTGAAAAGCTGTTTAATGACATACAACTGCCTTAAAATTATCAATGTTTTATGTTAATTCCGACAGAAGAATGAAGGAATGAATAAACTCAAACGGGTTTAATTAATCAAAATTCTGATGCATCAAGACCGTCTTAAAAAAAACCCCTAGATCACATAAAAATAATACGAACAGCTTTGGATTGGCCTAAGTCAAAATGGGAGGCTTGGCGAAATTAAGTAGAACAAGAGAACCTACGGCACAGGGGGATTTGGAGAGATGCATTAAAAGTGAAAAGCGGAAAGGATATAATAGAAGAAGTTGAAAAAATTAGAATCTCCAGAAAAATCCGTATACATAAAATATAAACCACAGCGACAGCACAAAAAACATAGAACTGGAAGGGGAAGTAGACAGACTGGATTGTGTCTACCTACAGTTGATTCAATTTCAAAATATTTCTGAAAACAAACTTTTATAATTTGAATAATCTGAAAATAAGACTGTTTGGCGAAGGGAGACAGACCATAGTGCAAAGATGAGTGTAGGCTAGGCAAGACGGAAATGCATTTTGGGTCAACAATTTTTTCTCTTTGTTTTATTATAAGCTTTGTGGTTTTATTTTCTTCTTATTTTTTGGGTAGACAGTCTTTAAAATGTCCCTATGACGCATCGTCACTGGTTTAGACCCCAATTTTTGTGAAGCTAACTTTTGCAGGTCCAAAGGGAATTTCTAGCTTTGTCAAAGGTCTGTTTAATGTGAAAGTTCCAAGTGAGTTTTTGGTCAAGGATTATTTCTAGAAATTTTACTTCACTGGAGAACTATAGAGTTCTTCACCAAGAAGTGTTGGATTTCCAACATCATGTGGTTAAAGCTACTTTGGTGCTATTTTTGGGGTTAACTTTAATTTCTCCCTTTTTACATCAGTCAGCAATTCTCTCTGGAGGTGATCTGAGATTCCTTCCTTTCTTAAATTGGCGCTAGAGTGCAGGGTGCACCTGGGCCTCAAACAACTCCAAGCGTCTCCAGCCAGCACGTTCTTTGATCAGCTGTCTCCAGTTTTACACGCTAAGTTGGTTAAGGACCTTTCCACTTGCGTGCGCCATCTACTGCGCCGTCCCTCGGGTGTGGATGCGAAAATCTTCGTTTATGTCCATTCGCTCTACATGACCCAGCCAGTATCCGAGTCGTTATTGCTTCGTAACTATATATTTTTTACGCAGTTAGGCAGCTACCCATGAGGGCTAGGCCCTTTGTTGAACCCCTTGGGGCCGGATTCCTCCGGTGTCAGTAACCCACTTCAGGGGTGTGAGTGCTGCCGTTGGCCCATGAAGGGTTCATTTACTCTGAGCTGCGAGCTGTTTGATAAGGTTCTTATTATCCTATCTGCTGGCATGCAATTTATCCATTTACTTGTGGTTTTGTCTACCCCTGTGGTTTTGTCTACCCCTGTGCTATGGCTATTGAATGCACCCTCGATATCCAAACAACATGAATAGAATACGTATAGTTTTATCCATACCTGAAGATTCATCTCTCTTGACGGTTTCTGCCTCTCTTCCAATCTATTTTAATTATAGACAAAATTTTAGAATCTTAAATGATCTCCTTTGAAGTATTTCGTTTCGTATATGTGTTTTCAAAACCCACATAATCCGTACTCACATTCAACTGAATGCGCTAAATATACTTTACTCGAGCTCAAGTTCAAGGGAATTTTCCTTCATTTAACCGAAGCGGAAGTGGCTCACCGCAATTGCTGAAATAGATATATATATATATAGAAGAAAAAAAAAAACAGAAACATTTTGAACTCCGCAACAGATGAAAGCATTCCACATTTACCGCCCTCGAAAAACCAATTTTCGTGCGATATAAGGTTGCATCCGGCTCAGAATGTAAGATGCACCACTATTATCCAAACTGACAGTCTGGTAGGATGAAACTTGTGCGCTGCTTCCGTGTAAGACCTTGGAATGTGCTTCCTTCATCCTGCGTGTGAGTACACATATATCCCAAAGATGTAATTAATTTAATAGTTTCAAATGAAAGCTTGTTTCACATACAAGCATGCCACATACACTGCACATGTCTGAAGGAATTTTATTTTGCCACTCTGTAGGGATGGCACACGGCACACCCACTGAGAATGAAAAGCGGGTTCTAAATATATACCAAGTACCTGTATCTGGTACAGTGTTAGTATGTCTTTGGACTGGTTTTTCCCACGAAAACAATTTTTTTCCCCTTTTCGATCGACCGAAATTCCCACTATTTTCCCACAATGATATATTTAAATAGTTGTAAATTAAAACCTAATAAAAAAGTGTTTTTAATACTCGTCATCAACTATTACTAGTTGATACCTTATGTATTATTTGAAACAGCAGTTGCTTTATGTCAATAAATGATTTTTGCGATCTATAGTTTCAAAGGCGTTTCAGCCAGGTGTTGTTTTTTGGGATCATCAGTGGATTGCTATATACACATCTAATCCATAATCAATTAAAAAATATTTTATAATTCAGTTATATGATATCACAGCGGTACAACTCGTAAGTAATCAACTATTTAAATTTATTAATTTATTTAGGAGGGCAGTGCCTACATATCTTGTGAAGGTTGTAACACTGTATCTCTCTAATTTTAGCTTTAAAACTGTTTTTTCTAAATTGTGGGCGTGGCAGTGGGCGTATTCAAAAAAATTTTACACTTAACCATTTCGGAGCCCTAGGAAATATGTGGTCCAAATTTTAGCTTCCTAGCTTAATTTTAAAGGCCTAAAAATTGCGTACGGACGGACGGACATTGCTAGATAGTCTTAGGATTTGGTCCTGGTCCTGATCATAAATATATATACTTTTATGGGGTGGTAAGGCGTGTTACAAATTATGTGTCAAAATTAATATACCCTTAGGATAGGGTATAAATAGAACAAGCAAATAAAAGAACACTTTACATTATATAGGCTCATATCTTGTTGTAGCGAGTGAACAAAAAGATTGCATTTAAGCAGTCGCATCTATTTAATTTCTTTTTATAGTTTTCACATCCGTTACTATAGAAAAATTGTTAGGATTCTGCGTTGAAATGAGGTAACTATAAGGAATATTTGACAACTTTCATTAAAATTGAATAACAAATAGACCCATCATATTTTTAAATTTTTCAAATCTTTCTCAAAAAACCTTCTACTTTTTAGGTTTTCAACGACAATTTTCCATCACTTGAAATTGATGCAACTAATTCTCGCCACTCATTGTCAACTTCAAACTTGTCACAATCTTCTACCTTTTCTGCCAAATCATACATTGCAGTTCTGCAGTTCTTTCTTTTTGAAATATCGATGGCTACAACCGATGGGCTCAATTCCTTAAAATAGAATAACGTAGAAGAAATTTGATTAAATACACATACATATAAGGTTAAAAGACGAAAAAAAAGGTTGGAAAAATGGAATTTCCCACATAAATGCATTTTAGAACTACTTTTTCCCTTTTTCCCACAAAACGGTTCTTAACCATCAAACTTTCCACAAAAAGGTAAATTTCCCACGACTTAATAACACTGATCTGGTACTCCTTTCGATCCGACCTGTTATGGAAGGGATATGCAGTTGAAGTTCCACGTGATTATAAGTATATCTTTTTAAATTTAATTCTATTATCCTTTTTTGTTGCTAAAAAGATTTTTTTTCCTATAATGATAAAAATGCCATCTAACAGGCTCATAAAAAAGCTTTTAATTGCAACAAACGAACCTCTTCAGTAATTAGATATAGATATTCTTACAAACAAAGGTACATTTCCAAGTGAATCCACATGTGTTCTTATAATTTAACATTTCCAACGGTGCACAGTTCACTGTGTTGCATCCGACTATGAAAAATGTCGACATTCCTATGTTTTGAATATTAAGTTGATGAATAGATAGTAGGATTTATTGTTTGATGGGAGAAACCATTTCAGTGGGAGTGACATTGAGAAATCCAAATGCCATCGGTGATGGGTAATAGCTGTTGTTGTCGTCGTCGTCGGTTGGTTGGTTCCATCGAGGGCTTAAGGCGCACATGCAAGGCTAATGAGAATAGTTTTTAACCGATCTGGTTTCATGTTTTGAGGAAATGTAATTACGATTTATGAAGAATGTACATCCTCCAGAAAGTATAGCCTTTGGTATATTATTACATTGCAATGCAATGAACATAGTTGGATCAAAATTGTGGCCCATTGAAGGGTGAAGGTTAAACAAAAAGTTTTAGAGACAAAAGAACCACACTAGCAGTGTAACAAGGCGGTCCCCATTTATAGCCTACATATTTCCAATATTTCGAAATTCAGATGAAGTTGGAAGTCAGTTAAAACACAAATCTGGATGATTTAGATCAACGGCGCACAGGGCTTAGCTTTATATGTCGCAATTGAAGTGGCTAAAATGCATTGAGGCTGAATGCGCGAGATATAATTTGAATCGATAATGTCCAATTCACAATGCCGCGTTCGGGCGGTCGCGCTTTTAAAAAGACTTTGGTGCGCGTTCTGCGGACTTTGCTGTGGACTAGGCACCGACTCTTGGGTGGTAGATAAGGGGTTACCACAACGCAATGTAGGGAAAGTATGTCAGTCATGGTGGTATGTATGTCATGTCATTGTAGGTGGCGAATGCTTATCCTTTAAACGCCTAAAATCTAAATTATAGTGTTTTTTGATATCGACATCAACAATTTTCCGCCCTTTAGACCTATGCTTGGGTAAATCCCATTGTGCTGAATTTACAATATTTTCAATTCGTTGGTTTGTTGGGTAATGTGGGTTAGCGGGTGACCCAAAAGGTGTTGTAATCATGCTCTTGAATGTTTGTCAGAGGTTCGCAAGAGGTGAGGCAGCGAATAAAAAACATTTAGGTGGTACAGGTCAACTACACTAGTACAGCAGTAGCAAGACATTTTAGTCAGAACTCGAGAATTTTATTTTATTTCCATTCTTTTCTTTGTGCTAAATTGGTCACCACTCATGGGAGTATTGACACGACACTTGTTAAGCATCTTATACCCTTTTCACACGGCATTGAAATTTGCGGTTTCGCAAAATTTCTTGAAACCTCCATCGAAATCAGGGGATTCCCATACATTTTTCAGATTTCCAAACCTCTTTGTTGTATGAGGATTAGATGAAACCTCCTCGGAATCTGGTTTCAGTGGTCAGGTTGTCGAATCAAACGCACTTTTTAACACATTCTGAAAGTTCCAGAAAGCTGTTGACAAGTGGTTGACAGATTTTTAACTGCGTTACAAGTCTACAGCTCACCGTCAGCTTACCGATTTCTTCATTATTTACAATTAATTAGATTTTTTTTAATGATATTTGCAAATTTCCTCGCGTCTGGGATTCAGATAGCAGCAGTTTCTATAAGGACTGTTTCTCTGTTTCTTTTGTATGATGGCTGATGGTTAACACATCTGATTGTAACTTTCTTCTTCTCTTGCGGATATTTTACAGTTCAAACTCCATTTATATCTGTTGACGCTACGTTGCATAAAAGGAAGGAGTATGCTTTCATGTGTATTCACAACTAAAGTCATGAGAACTAAACAGATACACCATAAAGATTTCTACTCTCCACTCTACAGTCCATGACAACATATGAATACAGCCCTTGTTTTTCCATGGAGTTGATGAATAGCATTCTTTATCAAAGCTGTTTTGATTCGTTTTTTGTTAAAAAGATATAAAGAGACATTAGTTCCATGCAGACAAAATATTTGTAAAAAAAAAAATACGAAACCATGATTGCAATGCAAAAGAAGCCATCTGCAATGACCTAATTTCCAATAGTTTTTTCCTCATCACGCGGTCATTACTTATCCAAACTCCTTTTAGACTTGCTAAGCGAAAACTAAAGTTTTACAATTTGCCTAAATGAATAATCCCTTTTTCCACCACACTATCCCCACCCGAATCTGGGTCATCAAAATGAATTTCGCAAGGCGAATTAAAAAAAAAAAAAAAAAAATGGCGGAAAAAAGACCATCAAACGGCAGGACAACAGGATGAAGTGATTCCTTCTGTAATAGGGTCCGTTGCATACAACAACTCAAACTCTCATTGTCCCTGGACCTGAACATAAGTCGTGTTATTGCAGTTACTGAGAGTACTGTTCGGACTGCTTTCGTTTTGGCTGATTTTTCGTTTCAGCTACAGTGTTCACTTTTATTTTTGTTCGCCGTGAAAACCGAGTGCAATGAAATAGAGAGAGAAAGAGAGAGAGACAATGTCAAAACGATGGGAAAAGTTGAGAATGTTTACAGGGAAACTGTTAAGTGTGGACTGGATGCACGAAAGCGAAGAAATTTAAAATTTAAATAAGGTTTGGTGATTGACATGTGAATCAGTGCAATTTATAAGAGTTATATTTTGTTCTTTGCAAGGAAAACAAGCAATGAAACAGTGAGAATTAGATAAACCGGGTTAGTATTTGCTGAATTTTGGCTGGGACTTTTGAATTTCAATGACTCCTTACATCTCCGATGTCGTTGGTCTGGATTGAAGGATATTTTCGGACTTTAATGGGCTTATTTTTTGTATGTTTAAAACTTATACAAATTGTTTCGTATACTTTTCCTGTCAAAACTTCTAGCTGGAAAAGGACAAAATTATTATTTTAAAATAAAGTTCAGGACTGCGTTTTACGAAACTTTTCATGAGTTTGGTAGTTGAACCGTTAGTTTTGGTTGAGTGGAAATAAGATAGGTGGTGTGAATGGTTAAGCCCATTTGACAGGGATTTCATTGGACCCCATCAGTGCGGTTGTAGGCTCTGTAAATCCAAAATTGATGAGATATTCTAGATATTCAGGTCGATGTTGAAGCAGCTATACAGAGACACGTTTAGTTTTAGCATCCCCCCCAAGCACGATCTTTAACGACCTTACCGACAACTTAGATGCAAAAAAACAATTAATTACCGCAAGTCGACACGCAATTATGTGACTTCTTCAATATCATATCTTAAAGAATGGTGTAAAGCTCACAACCCAGCGCTCGATGTAAAGGGTGACCGGTTAAGATCGATAGAAAAATGGATTAAAAAAAAAAATTAAATTGATTGTGTATTTTATTTTTTGAAGCTATAATTATGCCATTACATAAAAATAGTCTATATAGATATATACGTACGAAATTTCGAATGTTGGCCTTGAGCTCGTCAACAGTGGTTATTGTTATTGTTAGCGTAGGTTAAACACGTAGTAGCCTGAAGTAGCCCCAGAGAAATTAATCGATTGGTGAGACGCATGATCGCGGCGTGGCGGCCAATTGATAAATGCTTGCCATGAGATGACCAATTCGAAAAATTTCATTTTCACAACTTTGAGCGTTGCTTTTGTGGCATTAAGAGCTGCCGTCTTATTGGAACCACAGCTTGGATATTTTGATCTTATTGACCTCTGGCAACAGAAAGTCAGTTAACATAGCTCTATATATAACCTGTGACACTTGAGGGTAACGGTGTCTCCTTCCTCATTTCGAAAGAAACAAAGTAGAATGATGCCACCACGCCAAATATTACCATATGGCGGCGGCTAGGTTTTTTTCATTTTGCACTAATCGCTGTTTGGCGGCTAGGTTTTTTTCATTTTGCACTAATCCCTGTTTGGCCCAAATACTCTATAATATAAGACCTTGATAATCCCAGTCCTGAGCAATACAAGTCTAGGTGACTTACGCAAGTTGAAGGCGATCTCTACCAACTTGCAAAACTGAAGGCCGTAGGCAAAGGGAGCGATGATTGTAGAGACATCATTTGAGGCCCAGCTCCACCTCAAACTTGTAGGGTTGGTTCCTACATTAAAACCGATTTTTTTTTTCGATCACCGAAAGCATACGATGGAGAAAGCTCACCTATTAAAGGCGAATACTCTTCAAAATTAATTCTTATCTAACGCATTTAGTATTCAGATGTCTAACCTTTATGGAAAATTTTTTGTTCAAAGGGGACTGAATTGGATTTCAGCAAAGAGATGCGCTGTCTTAAGACTCTTTTGGGAATTTGTCATAGTCTTTATCTTTTTGCTGCTACTATCAGCGGAATTATTTGTATAAGCTCGAGTCAAGGTACACCAAAGTATGGATTTACTTAAATAACTCGGTATATGTGGTCGATTCCAAATAGCTTGACTCCAAACTGTTCCAAATGCCTTGGAGCACAGAATTGCCTCCCGACGCGTGCATACGGATTTTTATTTAATTTTTTGTAATTAATTTTTTTTCATTGTACGCCCAGGCGAATCTCAATAAACCAGCTGTTTTGGCACTAGGTGAAACGCAGGTCAGCACTGATTCTGATCTAACGGAGTTTAGCTTGCCTGGGTATAACCTGGCCGCCCTCTTTACAGCTCAAGTCACGCCACGCATTTTCCTTGGGTTTGATACTTTTTATCTATACTCAGCGGAATTTTATGTGCTTAAAAACTTTCTATATCACATCAGTCACTGCAACTTAAAGAGGTCGAACATAGTTTGTGTGAACGCAACAAAAGAAAAATACCTTACCTAATACATGGCCACACACATATCAGTGTGAAACTGGGTAGGTACAAAAATAAATAGTCCCATATGTATTTTCATCCATATTTCATTGAAACATATAAATAACACATTTCAATATAGAATTAATGATATCTAAACTATATTTTGGAATAGATAGATGTCTTCCTATCCTATTTCCCTGGCATGCAATTTTCATTTAATTTGCTTCCAACAAACGCTGTTGTTCAATAGCACAATTATTATAGTACAGACTTCTCCTTAGGCAGAATGTTGCACTGTGCGATACGCATATATGCATTGTCTTGGTAATAACTTAGATTATCAGTGTAATCGGCTATGTTACATGAACCGATTTTGCCAATATATAAAACGATCTATTTGGGACCAAGGGACAAGCAATCAATACAACAGGATACTGCATTGTAAAATTAATCATTACTATCTTACTGATACACTGATGTTCTGAGACTGCGCTATTTTCGTCAGCATAAAATTAAAGATGCTTCTGAGACGGACATATGGTTATTTTGTTTCCGGGGGATGGAGCAAAATAGCACATAAACTTAGGCTAAACTTTAGGGTCTTTAGGACCAGTCGGAATGCATGGCATTAATATAATTCTGATCATAACCTTGTCGCAGGAGAAAAGAATTGCATTGATATTTGATTGTTTTCATAGTATTTTTAGATATATTTCTCTTAGTGTTATAACACTATTCAGTATTTTCCGTAGGCCCCTTAATATCGTTTATGTGGGATTTAGCCGCTCTGACTGACAGTACCCTACGAACGACCACAAATTATATTTAATCACACATGGACGAACAACGAACCAATGGGGATTTGACAATTGACACGGGTACGCTTGCAAACTCAAATTCTAACTCAGATGTTTCGTTAAACCCAATTTTGGTTGACTCGACTACACAGTTCGATGGTAACGGCAGCTATCTTTCATTCAATATTGACTCTGACGTCGCCGGCTTATAGGAATAGAACAATGATTTAACCGTATAGATATAACACGTGTATCGAAATGAGTTTTCAACCATGCGTTTGTTATACTCGCTGAGTGACTTGTGGCACTGTTTTGTTGAAACCGCATGTAAGTGTGTCTCTAAGTGCGCTGCGAAAATAATATCCAAGTGCTTTACGAAAATTTTTGAAAGAATGTTTCGAAGAAATAGCAGAGGATGGGAAAGCTACTTTACTTGCAATACCTAAAGTCATTTCAAGAAGACCTGCCTTTTTTGCCTACGACTTTGTTTTGGGTCCCTTGTTGTATAACTAAACCTAAAAGGTAGAGCTGCTTCAATCTGGATCGATTCGATCTTTTGGGTTCATTCCTCGAAAAGGATTGGTGATTGCAATCACACAATTCCAAAACATTCGATCTCACTCTTTATCCATAAAACTGACAATCGCAAAGATTAGGTAAGGTTAGGTGAGGTTAGTTTAAGACAGGGGTGTGATGCAAGAGTCATTACACAATGATGGGGAAACCGGTTGAACTTGTACTCAAACGGTAGCCAAAAAAAAACCAAAACACTTTTCCTTTTGAAGAATCCAAATACTCTACAAAAGCCACAAAGTCCTTTGAAGTTTGTACCGTCTATTTCCTCCAAAGCTTCAAAGAAGTGTCTCCCTAAGAAATCTGCAGATGTCTATATCTAATTATCTAATACTCTGAGTCTCTTTGCTAGTTTTTTATTTTGAAACCGAGTCCCCCCCCCATGACTTGACCACCTTAGGCTGGCAGTCATAAGAGTTATTTCCTCAATAGAACCTCTTATTATGCAGACGGGAGGTTTTATGTCAGCAGTGTTACCACTATTTGGGTATATAACTAATCTTGCAAGCCCATCCGCCAGCTTATTGCCTGCAATACCGTAGTGTCCTGGCACCCAGTGCATTTTCTCTCGGTTCTGATTGCATAATGCCTTGAGCATTGTGCGACAGTTCCTGACTTTATCAGAATTGATGTATGTTGATTCCAATGCCTTAGGTGCAACCTGTCTGTCGATGTATTTACTACTTTTTCAGTGGGCTTATCAAATCTAGCGAAAAACTCGTTATATTGGATCTTTGCCATTCGGTTATATTTTATTTAATTTTTTTTTATCTTTTTATCTACAAGCATGATTAGTCAGCTAACAGACGTTACAAATTAACAAAATCTAAAATATAAATATGCGTAACTATAAAGATTTACAATTATCTCTAGATAAAGATACATCTACCTCTATATAAACGCTGTTGAAAGCAAGTATGGCTCTAGATATAGGTTGTTTTTGACCATAATTAGTTCTGTGACTTTGCTGAAACAAAAGATACCTTATTCTTAAAGTCTAGATGGAGCATATATGGGTACCATCGATAGCAGAGTAGGGCATCTTATCTGGTAGCACATTAAGTCCCTCATGAATCTGTCTTTGAGATTTCAGAGATTTAATTATAAGTAAAGAATGTTTTTTTTAGAGGTTGGTTTTTCGAATTTTGTTGTAAAATCTGGCAACTCTAATGTCGTTTAAGTTTAGTTTGGTTTGCCATTTCATCATGAAAAGGTTGACAAATGAACAACGCTTGAGAATCGTGCAAATTTATTTCGAAAATAATGCTTCATTTCGAGAAGTTTACGGCAAGCTCATTTTGGGTTGAATGGCTACGTCAACAAACAAAATTTCCGCATTTGGAGTGAAGAGAATCCACATGAGACCCTTGAAACGCCAGTACATCCACAAAAACTGACTGTTTGGTGTGCTCTATGGGCTGGTGGAGTCATTGGGCCATACTTCTTCCGAAATGATGCTGGAGACTCAGTTACGGTATAGAGCCATAATAACCGACTATTTTGTTCCCGAATTTGATGGCATGAATGTGGATGAGATGGGGTTACAACAAGACGGCGCTACATGCTACACAGCGCGCATCACAATCGATTTATTGAAGGAAACATTCGATGAGCGCATAATTTCGCGAAAGGACCTGCCAATTGGACACCAAGATCGTGTGATTTGACACCATTGGATTATTTTCTTTGGGGATATGTGAAGTCGCTCGCCTACGCCAACAAACCAGAAACGTTAGGGGACTTGGAAGCCAACATCCGTGGCGTTTATGCCGACATATAGCCCCAAATGCTTGAAAAAGTGGTTGAAAATGGGACCTCTAAACTTGTCTTTATTCGAACCATGCCCGATTTTCTTGTGTTTTATTGCAATTCGAAGTTCTATACCTATAAAAAAAACAGCCTGTATAAGCCATCTTGCCTTGTAATTGGGCGAAGGGATCCAAAGCATTTTATAAAAAATATATTTTGTGAAATGCCTCAACACTTTTTCGAGTTTCATTCTTACTTTTGTTGAGTGTCAAGTCATTGGCGTTGCACCAATTTAATAATACTGTTAAGATCCGATTGGATCAAATGACAATCTTCCATTCGCTTAATGGTTTAAAAAAGTTATAAGTCATCTGCGTACAGTAAGCACTGACTATTTCTGACGACAGAAGTAATATCATTAATGGAAATACTAAAAAGTAAAGGGCCTTAATGGCTTTTTTGAGGTACGCCAGAGGTACAGTTTATCGTTCTAGATAGGAAAGTTCCAATTTTTACTTGTTGAGTGCGATCAATGAGAAAAGATGAATTCAAACGAAGAATTTCAGAATGAAACCCAAAATATTCTTATTTTTCGACATGATCTCTGTTCTCCATTTCCTTAAGAATTTAAGAAGAACACGAAACCAAGTTCGTAACTGTAGACCGTCCAGATACGAAACCATGTTGAACTTCGGACAATCATTCCTTCGTCAAAAACTCAAGCCTATTTTGAACAATACTTTCAAAAAGTTTAGGAATTTCAGACAGTTTAAAAATACCTCGATAGTTCTCGACATTATTTTTTGAGCCAACTGAAACTACGTTGTCGGATTGGACCTTAGAATTCTTGGAAGTTGATTTTCAAAAATCAGCGACGTACCCTTCGAACCTACCTGCCAGACCGTAGTCTGCATTAGTAGGTCCCCAATTACTAATCAATAAATTTACTCAATCGTTTGCTAGATAAATAAATAAAATAAGAAATATAAAGAGAGAAATTAATCAAAAATTACTCTAAGATTTTTTACTCCATTGAAGTCCGAAAATGCTTTCATATAGAAAAATTAAGTTCCAGAGCATTACAAAGTACACTACTCAGACAATTTATTAATCAATGAATTAATTATTTAACATCCTTGAATGGACCCCAAAATGACTGCCTTCGACCTTTAAAGTTTTGAAGCTTCTGTGCAAGCCAATTTGATGAACACTCCTTGTGTACATCAAATTGATACATCAAATTGTGGACGTTTCTCAAAACTAACAAATAAAGAGTCATTAACCCATATTAAAGTATTTGAAGAGGAACATATTTATTAAAATAACTACAACTGACAGAGTATTCCATGAGAAACAAACAATTCAGTGAATTTGAGTTTTCTTAATTCTGTGAAATGTTTGCGCAATGTTCACCCATAATTGGCTATATCAACGTTGCGGCGGCGGTAGAAAACAAATTCTTTGTCCAATTTCCCGTATTGCATAACAAGTCTGTTTATTGTTTTAATATGCAAGCCCATAAACTTTTGGTGAACATGGTTCTCTTCATGGTGAAAGCTAAAAACACACCCTTTGTGTTTGGTGTGTTTGTGTCGGAAGGATAAGGCCCACAGGTGTGCCTGTCCTAGGAAAGGTATAGTGAAGATATATGCCAATGCATATGCGGGCCAAGTTTAGCAAAACTGTGGAAAGCACTGGCAAATGAATGTGGCTGCATGTTATTTTATCAACACACCAACCACTTCAACTATTCAAGAAATTCGCAAAACAATTTTCAAAAAGTTTATTTTTGACCAGAAAGACGTAGGATTTTATTTTGCACATTTATATAGGTAGCTGTATAGATAGATAGATACGTACCGTAGGTACTATATGTAGCAGGCTGTTGTCCTACCTTCGGCTTGTACTTTCTTTCTTAATGCAAATATTTTCTTTGGTAAAGTATATAATACATAAACATAAAGATATGTATATACAAATTTTTGAAAGTTTCTCTAGTCTTTTTTTTGTTTTTGTTTTATATTTTGTTTTGTCATATTTTTTGGTCGTAAATGACAGCTGTCGACGAGTCGATACTTTGGTATAATTGAAAGATGCGTTCGTTGAGTAACTTTTTTGGTTTTGCATTTCAATTTTCTGCAAGGGTTTAGTTTATGTAAATTTTTTATTCAAAATAAAAACTAATTCAATGTTGAAAGTTGACAAGAAATTTCTGTAGGCAAAGAGTGAGAAATAAATCACATAACTACACTCTTAATGAATAATTTTGTGTTGAGTATAATACGGGGCATTGAAATAGATTTAATTTCGATATTTATTGAGAAAAACCAGTGACGCGACGTGGTGCTTTTAGTGGGGTGTTCGCTTCATTGTTTTCTCAGTATATGTATGTTACTAGTTTTTTCGAGGAACATTCATCGTTTATACATATGTACATACATATGCATCTCTAAAGTTAATTGTATTTTCATAGTGAATTTATCATTATATCTCAGTACTGTTATTATTTATTTAAAAATTGTATTTTTAATTTTTTTATACGTTCAACGTATGCTGATGAAATCAGCGCCTGCTTAAAATGATAGCCACTGTGGCGTAATGTTGAAAAATTGCAACTTAAAATAAATATGCGCTTTCAAATGCTTCAAGATCCAACCGCTGACGCATTCTCGAAAGAACTGTGGATGGGAAAGTTACTTTCGATGAAACTAAGGTGAACGCATGGTGTGACTCGAGCTGCAAAGAGGCTATCGGGGTAAAAGAGGTGACCTTTCGGTTTTACAAGGCCAACCCAACTGAGGAAAACCGAAAAAAGTTTAAACGAGCCAGAAGTGACTGCAATGCTCACATTAATCGTGTCAACTTTTCCTACGATTAAAAGTTGAGGCAAAAAATACTCCAAAGTCCCACCGGTAGTAACAACTTTGGGTCGTTTGTTAAGAATATTAAGAATTTGGTCTCAACATCAATCCCGATACTCATTTGCAATGACACTCCAGCTGTCAAATCTTTGGATAAAGCCAATCTGCTTGCTGCTAATTTGCAGCTAGCTCAACGCCCCCAGATCCCCTGCACTCGAGCGCGTCGAATTCTCCATGGGCCCAATCCATTTTCGCACTCGTACAGTGGTAAGAGCATTTCGTACAGTGGTAAGAGCATTTCATCTTAATGTACACAAATCCGCTGGTCCAGATGGTATTTCCCCTATCGTTCATTCCTCTTTGCACTAAAGTTCACCATGGCAGTTTCGTTACTCGTTTTATTTAGAGCTGCCTTTAGTGCTTAAAATCTTCCCTTCTTTATTTTTGTTTAAATTTAATTTACATTAATTTATCTGAGCTATGTTTAATTTAAGTAAGTAGGTATTATTAAGGATTAAACATTAAGCAAATTATAAATTTAAGGAAAAGTAGATATTGTTTGTATTTTATAAAAACCTATATTCAAATGTGGTAGCAAATCATCGAACTGCCAATAAGTAAAATGAAGGAACTCACTCATATTCATCTGGAAATTGTGCACAATGTCCGACGTGGTTGCTGTATCCAATTCTGTACCAAAGCAGATTAGAGAAATTTAATTTTAGACTCTAGGTAGGTATCGAAACTTTATTTTTATACCCTATCCTAAGGGTATATTAATTTTGACACATAGTTTGTAACACCCCTTAGTATTCGTCTTAGACCCATAAAAGTATATATATTTATGATCAGGACCAAATCCTAAGACTATCTAGCAATGTCCGTCCATCCGTCCGTACGCAATTTTTAGGCCTTTAAAATTAAGCTAGGAAGCTAGGGTTCCGAAATGGTTGAGTTTAAAATTTTTTTGAATACGCCAACTGCCACGCCCACAATTTAGAAAAAACCGTTTTAAAGCTAAAATTAGAGAGATAGAGTGTTACATCCTTCACAAGATGTGTAGGCACTGCCCCCCTTTATAAGTTTGTCATATAAAGTTTTTTGCCACGCCTCCTTTTTGTGGGCGATTTTTACTAAAATGCTGTTTTCTTCGAAAATTTTCATAGAAAGCGAAAAAAAAAATGTTTAACAATATATTTACCCTATATTTTTTCCAACATATCGCCCATACAACGTTTTTGACTACGCCCACTTTTTGGGGGCGTTTTTTCAAAAAAACTTTTTTTTTTTTAAATAATAGAAAAAAATAAAATCTTCTTAGCTTTTTTCTTTGGGGCATATAGGGATATGGATAGGGTATCATACTGTTCGCCCCCAGCGGACTGTAGCCTTTCTTTATGTTTTTCACCTTTTTTCTTCATATACTTTGGTTTTGAACCACTTGCATTTGCAAGTCAGCATGACAATTACTGCACCGTATACAACGGTATCCTAAGTTGCGTATCAAAATCAACTTGTTTTTAGGGCACACCTCCCCGACGAACTTAACCGCACCGCCCGACTCACCTATGACCGACAACACCGTGTATGTCGCGCTCCCGATCAAAGAATGACTGTGCTTGGCTTGATGTAGCAATTGGTATATGTGTGAGAGTGCGGCTAGAGTGGGAAGTCTCCAAATGTACCTGTCCTTTAGGATTCAGCCAGAGTATGAAAAATCTATCGATTTCGAAGAATTTTGTAACTTACGCAAATAACCAAAGTAAGAATACAAGAGATTTGGTTTGATGAGATTTGGGAGAGATCAAGGGGCACGGTAGTGACCAGCCAAGTTCTTTACTTTGGCACTACACCCTTATTTATAAGAACCAACTCAGGCCATTTTGACCCTCCCTCTAACTTTGCTTACAACAAAGCTGGAGACATAACATTTTTAGGAATTATTGGGACGCACAGCAGCAGGCTGTTTCACATTAGCGGGTTCCTGAGGTGCTCGATGTGAGAACTAGGAAGTTGCCTACAAAATTGCCTTGGTTGGTTCGGTAATTCGGACTTTAGAATTTTTGTTCGATAAGCTTCATGGATAAATAGGTGGAAGCGAGGTGCAATGCGCTTGATGAAAGAGAACATCCTAATGGGTTATATATTCTTATTGAAAATTAACTCCGAAATTCTTCGGAAGTCTTTGAAAGAGTCATAGAAAATCCATAACGACGAGATTTCATTGTATTGCATGCTTAGTCGCACATGGGACTGTCGTTTTGAAACCATATGTCTGGAACATTAGATATTGTTGAATTGAGTCACAAAAATGTTAGAAACTAAGGTAGGTGGTCCAAATAAGGCCCAGAAACTATTAAGGCCCAGGGTGCAAAAAGTGGCATAACCGACAAGCAACAGGAATTATATTTTAAATTTGCTTGTGGTCACTTATGTCTACATTACAATCGATGGAAATTTCCATCTGACGGAATCGTGTTTTTTCTTACAGTCGATACAAGTTGGTAAATGTGCACGCACGCGATTTTTTATAAGAAAGTGGTTTTTGCGATTGCTTTTATTGAAAAAAATAAGACTAAATATATTACATATACAACTAAGGCTTAGTATAGTTTAAGTATTATTTGAATCCCTTGACTTACAGTCCAGCACTCAGCACTGTAGAGCAGAACTTGCAGGATTAGTGTTTAACAAAGTAGTGTTTGTCAGTAGGCGCATTGTCCTAGGTTATTTATCCTTCGAGTGTCCTCTCAGGTGTCGTTTGTGGAATTGATGTTAGCCCCGATGTAGGTAAACTCATAAACCACCTCCAAGTTTCTCACTCAGGTGGTATTTTTAGCCTCACACTTTTTCAGGTGTGCTAAGGCCTTTAAGATCGAATTTCTTCTCGACATAATTCCGTTTTCTTATTTTAATTTAAATGTGGCTTATAGTCCAAGCGGACTTGAGCCTCAACCAACAAACCGCCCCAGTCAGTATGATTTAGAATTCTGTACCCCTATTTAGCTGAATTCGTTCATTAACTGCGCAAAGGTTAATCTTTCCTGTACTGAAATGGGCATCTGGATGCCATCAAAGTTGCTCCGGGCTGGGACGTTGGTGTCAACATAAACTGTTGATGACTTCCTCCTTACCACCTAGGCCGATGTATATTGACCTTTTTGCTTGGTCATCATCGTTGTACAGCCTCCTCCACTCTTTTTGCGAGTGGAACCGAATTTGGTCCGAAAATTTTTTTGTCGAAAAAACTTTTGCATCATACTGAAAACTGGGATGGTCTCCCACAAGAAATGGATTTGGTTGCTAATTGTGTTCTTAGCCCGCAAAACTGCACTTTCAAGCGTATCACGCTGTTGAACCCCTTGTCAGATCTGTGTCGGTGATGCGACTACGTAAATTGTCATCGTCATTCTGCATATAGACTAACTATAGAAACAGTTCCTCGCTTTTGGGCACTAAAGTCGAAACTAGTTCACCGAGGTGAACGACTTTTCCCAGCACTACTACGGAAACAATTTTAGAATAAATACCAAAACAAATTCTACTGATGCTGAATACAATGCAATACAATTTGAAGAACCTCACACAAAGCCAGAGAAATACGGTATCCATAGCATCTTCAGACCAATTTGCTTAAATTAAAATGTATTACTCGAATTCACAAGCTGTCACGTTTACAAGCGAGCTGTAGCCACTGCCACCACCACCAGAACGACGGACCGACCGAAAGACCAACCAACCGACCTGTATTACCATCAGTAAGAGCAAATAAATATTTACCATTAAAAATTCAAATGGAAATCCTTTGCTTTCCACAACAAAGGAATATAAAGTTTGTTGTTTTTTTGGTGTGGGGACAACAAACTTCTCTCCTTCTGGTGCTTGCAACTTAGTTTTCCGGATTACTTTCGGTACTCGCCCGGAAAGAGGATGAATATGTATGGACTAGTCCGTGCCATAGTAAGCCATACCTTATACATATATTCGTCCTACACCAGAGTTATTCTGTGGCTAAAAACTTCTTGTCAAAGCCAAGCCATGTCTTTCTTTAGGTTGTGGTTTTTTTTTTGTGTTTTGGTTCTTTTCTTCTGCCACATTCGCTGTCGTCGTAGCTCCTTGAGATCTATTGTCCTGTCCATGTTAGCCAACATTGGTTGATGGCAGTCACCTTTCCTCGTATTTTTTGGCTGTAAGATATTATTTTCATTCGTAAATGTCATTGCACAGGAAACAACAAAAATTATATTTTCCACCCAATTACTTGGAAAATTTTCTGTGAACCAGTAAATTGGCTCATCTTGTTCAATTGCAACAAATAAAGGGAAAAAAAATCGGTCATCGCCCAAACAAAACGCTGTTGTAGTTTCGGCAGCAAATTAGGACATCTGTGTCTCGCGATATAAATATTCATATTTCAATCTTCTCCAAGCATCATTGTGATTTATAGTGCTCTACATATACGGGCGATCATCGTGAGCCAACACAAGTGTCAGACACTGTCCGATCTGCAAAACTCAATTAAAAATGAATCCAATTGAAGTCGGCCCAAAGGGAGAGTGAACCAGTCTTCTGTCGAAATGTCGAGTGCGAAATTCTCGATTGGAGGGAGGACGTTGCAAAAACGAAATAATTTTTGCAGATTTCTCATAAATCAAAGTTATTACTCGTTTTTCAGATGGATTCCTGGTACCAGTATTTCTACCTATGTAGCTGTGCTGCGCTATGGTGAGAGTGGTGTGGGTGATGTTCGGTGAAACCACTGGATGTAGATAGATTGGTGGATAACTGCGCTTAAGCTTCCCCCCTTTTGATGTAACTACGTTTATTCAGAGAAATTAATTTATTAACGAACCAAGGCAACGAATTAAACTGACAGGCTAGACCCATCGGGTGGGTGATAGGGGTGGCAGCGGGAATCAGACTCCTGCAGTTGTGTTGTTCAGCGTTGTGTACGCGATGATAAATTAACATTTATTTTTTTGTAATTTTACACTGGTTTGGTGAAGGTTTGATCCTTTCTCAGAGTCGGGTCAGTTCATTCAGGATCAGCGCATTGTTGAACTGTTTATTTCATTGCCGCTGTTTTGTTGTGTTGTTGTTCTTCAGAGAAAATTACTGCAATTGAGGCATGCAATGCACTGCAACCGATGTATCTTTAATGTCATAATTTTAACATAATTTTAATTAATTAAAAACACAGTCTGTATCAACAGTAAATGACTTAGCTTTACAAATTTGTGGTGGATTCAGATAATTACTGTCCTGGATATAATGTACCTACGTAGTATCTGGCAGACCGAGTGCATACTCATATATGATATGAAAGGAGAATTTTACGTGCGACTTGGTGTGACGGATGCTACTCTGGGTGGCCGCCAGATTTTGATGGATGTCGGCAAAGCATCCAAGTTAATGTTTGAAGTAATAGAATAAAAGTATATTTTGTAGAGACCAAATAATTTAAATATGATTAGACTTTGGTAACAGGAAACATGACAAATCTGAGACAAGGCTTCTACTTTTTTTGAGAAAATGAAAATGAAAAGCTGAGATGCTTATAACGGTGATCGCTAGAGGGAACAAAAGCAGAGTCTATTTGGGTGCGGATTTGTTTTAAACGGAAGGCTTAATCAAATGTAATTTTGGCAACAGAGGATAGGGAGGACGCTTCTATAGACCTTTTTTTTTAGCTCCTCGACCAAACTTACGAGCAGTATCCGAAGTATGACGAAGGTAGATTCTAAGCCTACATAAGAAAGGAGGTACGATCGGAGAGTATAGCCTACATGGCACAATAGGGTTTAAATTCTGACCCTTTCGAGCGGTCAAAAGAGACTCGGACCACTACCTAGTTTCAGCCAAGGTACGTCGACGAACGGCTCAGATACAACAACAACGTAGAAATATAGTGAGGGGATTAAACACTGAACGATTGGAATCGCAACAAGCCGAAAGAACCTTTGCCAGTCACGTATCCATCAACCTCTCGAGATGTGCTGAAGACCAGTAGCACATAAATGCCATCTGAAAGGTCGTAACTGGTGAGCTAGGCTACACTCGACCATCATTATGAAACCTCTAGTTGTGGTGAGCGGTGCCGACAACCTCATGCATAGAAACAACATGTCTGCAAGGCGAACACAGAGACCGATAGCGGCTTGTGAGTTTCAGGAACAAAACAATAAGGGAAATTCATCGGCTTATTTGGAGAAAAAGAGGTGCTTCTCCGGGAAAAATGTTGCGAGGTTTTAACAAAAAGTAGAAAGAACGTGTCACCCTATTTTCGCGTGAGATGAACAAGGAAACCTTGTGTTTTTGAAGTCTTCCTGCTAAATTGTTTAAAGCAACATAAGATGACTTGGTAGCACACATTAACGTTTTTTTAAGATTATGGTCGGAGTAATGTATAATGAAAACTCAGTATCTATTACCTGTTTCACAAGAAAGAAGACCTTATTAACTGCGCGAACTGTATATATAAGTATCAGTCTCCTAAACGTCGCGTATACGATTTTGTCAATTGTATTGTGGGAGCACCAAAATCCATTTGGCAACGATCTGCGAGGCCAAAATAGGAGAAAGCTCACTTTTGCTTTAATGTTGGTTACGAACTTACCGAGAGTATAAAACAAAGAATGGACTGTCAACAAGAAGGGAAACCCAACATCGACAAATCGTCCAGAATGCCACAATCGACAGCTTAAACTTGCAGGAAGTAAGGGATTTGTAAGTAAACTTGCAACGAGCACTTTTTAGGTAGACACATCATGAAAGCGCAAGTAATTGCTGCAAGTGATTTGTGACTGTGAGTGGACAAGTACCGTATTTGCCATTTTCAGTTCAGTTTCGTTTCTTGTTTCAGCGAAAATATATGAAAAGGAGCAATTTTGAGGCGATAACATAATATTTGAAGAAGAAGCGGAATTATTGAAATCGAGTCTAATGATGCTTGTGTAGATAGCAGCACGAATATTGCAGTACATGAGGCTACGAAATGCGACTCATCGAAGAGGAATTAGGGAGCCAATTTATTGGGACCGTGGTGCTGAAAATCTGTACTACGCTACTATTCAAGCACTCGGGCCTACTACTACTGGTCTATTGAACTACCATTTAGGCGCCTCACTTTAATGTACATACTATGTTTTCCCCTGTTTGGAACTCAAGGGGGCCCTACTTGCTGCAAAAGTATTTCGATATTTTAAAACTGCCGTCTATATCTTCACACTGCTGGTCGGACCTAAAGACAAGTCTGAGCTGTATTCGATGCAACCCTAGAAAACATAAGCAGTACCTGCCGTACCGGATCACAAAAATACAAGAGCTCATATCCTTTGATTGCTAGAGGTACGTACCAACTACAATCAATCAGCGTCTTGTGGCGTATATCCCTCTCAACCAGTGAAGCTGGACATCTGGTGGGCGGGTCCAATATGGTTAAAGAAAGATGAAAGTGAGTGGCCGCAGCAAACGTTTTCTGTAAGTGAGTAAGCTGAGGTCGTAGTTTATCTAGCTATTGAAAATTTTTCCAAATTAGACGAGTAGTTGGGAGCAATGTGACTGCTCCACAAATACTCCAACCTTAACACTCTTATTGGAGTCACATGCTCGTGCTATCGTTTCATTGATGTTATATTAAGACAACCTCATTCTACCACCACCTTACAATTTTGGATATTGTATGTTCAAAAAATTAATTTTTTTAAACGAAATGTTTTGTCTTTATTCTAGCCAAACTATCACTTCAAAAAGCAACCTACGTAAGTTAAACCCAATCGATGATCGATTAAAATATGCATTGATAACTGTGTCTTAACGGTTTCCTATTCTTTTTCCTTAAGAGAATCCGCTTTGTATGATACTTATTGCCCAAGGCAAGGAAGCTACTATTCATGGTGACACGCAATCCACCCTCAATTTTCTCCGAAGATGCTATTTCTTTGTCTACGCACCCGAGCTATTCACTTGGAACTCCTTAGTGACCTGACAACTGAGACAATTCTGGCAGCTTTACGGCGTATTTTTTGTTCAAGGTCAGATGTTTCGCCACAATAACTGGACGAGGTGAGCGGAATGTTGAGAAGTGTTACTAGTTAACCAAGTGGCAACTTGGTCAAATGGTAAAAATCATTAATTTAATGACACTTCATAAACGTCAAAAGAATCTAAAAGTAATTGTCATTGGTAATAAAAATGTGGTATCAACCAGACGAACGCTTCTTAATTATCATTTTGAGATTTTGCCTTCCTTTAGAGGTTCTTTCTGTTTCTCAGTTTTTTCGGAAGCTTATCACAGTTATAAATAGTGCGGCTTGGCTATCACTACAAACGCAAATTTTTCTTGCGCTCCACATGTTGTTCACATCTGCGAATAACTTCGCTTGAAAGACAAGCGCGGCAAACGCTTGCACGAACTAGTCACTCTATGCGATGAAAATATGTGCATACAGTGTAATATAGTGACGTATTTTATTCACTTTTTAACTTTCTATTTATAGTATAGTAGTACTTACGTCCAAACAGTGGGTCTACCAATTCGGCCTGCCGCTGTGGACTCAATGAAAATTTATTAAATAATCTTAACAACCATTGCAATCTAACATATATCCTCCTTCTTATTTATATTCAATTTGTTGATTTGATACAACGAAAAACATGCTCTCACTATATAGTTTGCATTTTTTGTTTGCGTATCATTGTATCATTCTCCTCTTACGTATGAATGACAATCAATTCTTATCCATTCCTCTTTGTGCGTGTCAATGCCGATGTGCTAAAATGTGATCTCCTTTCAATATCTCCAATGTCAAAGTATCTATATAAAACTCATTTCTTATACTTGAAACTATTTATCTCGCGTTCGTATGTTATCGCCTGACAATGATGATGTCAAACAATGAATACGCACGCTAGTGTCGTCTGTCATCGTCAAAGCTCAAGGATGCCACCCATCCTCCATATCCTACAAATTCTTTCTCGCGTTTACATGATGTCTTCTACTTTCCTTTTCGGATCGTTCCCACATGGCACTACGTCGAAGAACATTCATAACAAAAGAATGAGTAGCGGTAGGCAAGCAGGCAGGCAGGCAGGCAACACCATCAAGGGGACTCAGAATCAGGTCCCAGAATAAAGAAGTCCTTACTACTACACTAGAAAACTTCGGAACAAAGGATATTCCACAAGCGATAACAAATATCCCAACCATAAATTCCACCACCTCCCAATTTGGTTGTGCGAAGCGTGAAGACGAAATCCTTTCAAATCTTCGCATTGGATCACTCTCGTTCGCGTAAATGTCTCAAAGGTGTCAGGAATGAACGATAAGACACGTCGACGAATTTCTTTTTTCTCTCGCATAGTCATGGCAAGTTGCTCGACCAGAAGCGTTTGTCTCGTAGTTTCTATGAAGAGAAGCGCAAATTTAGGATTGGTTTGAAATATTTGACACATTTAAAATTGAAGGGCGCTTTAATGGCACCCTCGTAACGGTCCTGTGTTAGACTCTGCGTGTATTGTATTTGCATCGACTGAGTTTCGCGAATTACATGCTCAACACTATTAATCAAAGGATATATGATTGAAATGTGCCGGCTCGTGAGTACTTATCGTGTGTGTGTACTAGTAACGAGACGTCTATGAATCTGCGAGAGCGACACAAAGCCGATTAGAGTTGGGAGTTTGTGTGCTAGGCGTGAAGGTTTTTTTTTTTCATTTTTATCTCACGTAGGTACGTATGTACTTTGGGGTATAGGATTGGATATTGCGCTATATAATTTTGCTACACCATTAACGAGCCATGATTGTCTCATTACTTTTCCAGACTAGAAGGAAAATAATGATAATGCGTGATGTGAAACAAAGACAAATTGCTGCAGGCAATGGCAATACTTATTTCATTGATTGACATGCAAAAATAATGAGTAAAAAATTATGTTAACAAAACTGTTTGTTGTTCTTGTAGCTGCAACGTTTTTTTTTAACTATCGCTGTTTTTTTTTTTATTTTAAGCGAGCATTCTAAGCTAGATTGGTTTTGATCTTTCCTAACAAATATAATACAATGAACGAAAGTCAATAATAGCGTTTTGGATTTCATCGAAGTGGAACAAGGGGTGCCGCAAGGTTCAATTCTAGGTGCGCTACTATTTATAATATTCATAAATGTTATATCAGATATTATGAAATTTTATCAATTATATGAATAAAATAAAATTGAGCGAACAGAAATCTAATTAATTTGGAATCAATGGGTTTTTTATTGGGGTTTTTTCTTAGAGTTATAGAACTTTAAAATGGAATAATCTTTATTCGAAAGATAATCTTCTCGAATTATAATTTAAATATTATTTCTGCCATATGACCGCCACGGCTGGCTCAGAGGTAGTCTAATCTGGAGGTCCAATTTTCGATGACTTTTTCCAACATTTGTGGCCGTATATCGGCAATAATGCGACGAATGTTGTCCTCCAAGGGGTCAATCGTTTCGGGCTTATCGGCGTAGATTCACATATCCCCACCTAAAATAGTTAAGCGGCTTTAAATCGCACGATCTTGGAGGCCAACGTTTCCTTCAATCAATTATGTGTGAGCTCTACCTCAACGAAAGACTAGCAGATTCAGCAATTTTACTTGCTTGCAAGCACTTTTCAGAGTGTGGTCACACGCATGCATAGCGGAACATAGCGTCATCACAGGCTTCTATCCATCTATCTGTATTTGTATTTGTATTTATTTGGTAAAATAAGAAAATAAATTCTTAAAGAGTGCACAGTTTACATGATGATTTTTTTACAATGGTTCAAAGTTATAAATATATTAATAATAATAAAACACTAAGTTAAGAAAAACACAATTAAATTAAGTATATTAAACTCTCTAAAACACATATGTATAAATTAAAATAAAGTAAAATGGGACTGACATCAATGGCGCGTACTATAATGAGAAAAAACTAACGACAAGAAACTTCTGTGATCTACCATAGCTTTTATTCGCCTTTGTTGGTTATAAATTTATTTCGAAAATAATGGTTCAGTTCGCGAAGCTTACCGCGAAAATTTTGTTCAGTGATGATGCTCATTTTGGGTTGAATGGCTACGTCAACAAGCAAAATTGCCGCATTTAGAGTGAAGAGAATCCACATGAGATCCTTGAAGCGCCATTACATCCACAAAGACTGACTGTTTGGTGTGCTCTATGGGCCATACTTCATTAGGAATGATGCTGGAGAGCCAGCTACCGTTAATGGAGACCGGAATAGAGCCATGATAATCGACTATTTTGTTCCCTAATTGGATAGCATGAATGTGGATGAGATGTGGTTCCAACAAGAGGGCGCTACATGCCACACATCGCACGTCACAATCGATTTATTCAAGGAAACATTCGATCAAGATGTGATTTGACACCACTGGATTATTTTATTTGGGGATATGCGAAGTCGCTCGCGTACACCAACAAACCAGAAACGTTGGGAGACTTGGAAGCCAACATTCGTGGCGTTATTGCCGACATACAACCCCAAATGCTTGAAAAAGTGGTTGAAAATTAGACCTCTAGACTTGTCTTTATTTAACCAGCCGCAGCGGCCACATGCCCGAAATCATATTTAAACATTAATGGCATAAAATTATCCTTCCAATAAAGCCAAAGTGATGGACATTATAACGATTTTCTTGTGTTTTATTTCAATTCGAGCTAGAAAGCTGAAATTCGAAACACATACTCTGCAGTGTCCGAAATGTTTAAGTGTAAGCATATTAATACCACCACTGCCACTCACATAATTTAGAAAAAAAAAGTTGACGGGAAAGGGTTAAGATATTCACAAAATCTGACCTCCTTAACAAGTTTGTCGCGCATAATTTTTGTGGGCGTTTTTGTTTTTTGCAAAATATTTCTTGCTTTAAACAACTTGGCGTTCTTATTTCTTCTATAACCAATTTTCATAGTTTGGAAGCTCTTTTAACATTTATCTACATTGATGTGATTAAATTTCGAAAAACTGAATAAAGTACTTGTACCGAACCTAAGTTACCACTTCTAAATAAAAAAAACTCGCTGCTTTATTGGGGTAAGGAGAAGTATTTTTTTTTAAATCTCCGGACTTAGCCCTTACTGGAGTTGGTAACGAAGGGTTTAATATCGTTAGAACGAAGCGAATGTGAAAAAACTAAAAACTAGTTTACTATAAAGATAATAAGATATAATTAAAGCGCAATCTCTGTAGTTCAAAAATTGGTCTAGACTGGTTTCTAATATTTGACGAGAATAGCTCGAAATGTGATCATATCTACGCAAGTTAAATATGATATGAGATAGCATGAGTACAGGCATATAACTCATTGTCATACATATTTAAGGGTGCGATCAGATCCTTTGCTAATTTCAGATTAACGGCGATTTGTAAAATGTCTTGGCATACTGAAAGAACTCGCAGAGGTCCATAGATTTTAGAACTCCAAGTGGGGTTACTATTTAACTCTATGCCAACATTTTTCATTTTAGAAACCATTTCAACTTCAACTCAATATAATAACATAGGAGGCAGGCGAAACATCAATATATGTTTATAAATCCTAAGTGATTTAGTCTTAGAAGTTAGATCCTCGTTAATTTTTTCAATAGCATAGTTCATCAATCCAACAGTAAAGTGAATATACATTTGTACATCGCCATAATGAATATAATGAAAAAGACAATTATGTATAACAAGCGGTAAATCATTAATGAACATTGACAACAACAAAGGACCAATTATTGAACCTTGAGGCACACCACAATTAACATATAAGACCGACGAATAAGATTGATTGCAATAGACAAGCTGAACTCTATTTGTTAGATAAGACTAGCTTTACGGAAAGGTGAGAAAAATTAAAATAAGATACAAGCTTATTACAGAGAATATCAGGACGGACAGAATCGAATGCCTTAGGAAAATCCAATAAAGTACCCAAAGTGACTTCATCTCTGGCAATAGCTACACGTGTGTCACCCATGACTTTAGTCAAGGTATTTATGCAACTGTGACCAGAACGAAAGCCTGACTGCATTGGAGCTAGCAAATTATTTAACTCAATGTACTGCCTTATTTGAGTACCTATTATTAACTAGAAAGTCTTAAAAATAAAAAGTAGAATGGCGATGGGTCGATATTCCTGGCTTTTTCTTTTAAGGTCATATTGATGTTTGCAGCAAGTTTCACAATTTCACAACAATTTCGTCAATCGGTTTTTTCCTGGTGGCTTAGGAAACTAAGGTTGAGGAACGAAGAACCGCATGCTAGCACAGCACTCTATGTGTATGGTCTGACATCATTTAACATATGGGCCAAGCCCTCGCCTAAACGAAACTTATATGATTTTGGAGACCATAATGTAATGTGCATGCAGAATCGACTAGCTCCTATCATATGCGGCGACGCACGAGACAGAAAAGCGGATTGTGGATCCTCCCAAACCAGTTATCATTCACGACGACGAATTTATTGTTAGTCTCTCCGTTTCTCGCTTCCGTAATACAAACTTCAAGCTTTCAGTTTAAAATAATTTGAACTATATTTGATATTAAAAATTGATTTAAAAAAAAATTCGTACATACATACATATATAGTAATTAGATTCGGAAAAAAGTTAAATTCCCTCTTCAAATATATACATACATTCAATAGGCGTGCTAGAAAAATATGTATACATATATTTATAGAGTAGTTTTTTTTTGCTTAACGACGTTCAGACGTTCCCGTCGCAGTGTTTTTGCGGCCACATCAGCATCACGGACTATATAACTGCAGTAAAAACCAAAAGTGAGTACCCACGCAATTTTTAATTATTTATAAAGAATGCATACATATATGTTTAATTATGAGCTAGCTTTATCCGTAAAAAGTGCTGTTTTTGCGATGGTTTATCTGAAAAAGTACACAACAACAGATGTCCAAAGGCAAGTGTACTACTCACTGGCTGAATCGAGAATTCGGTACGGCATTTTGGCTTGGGGAAATGCATCGAAAACGCACTTGGACAAAATACATAACCTCCAACGACGTCTGGTAAAAATTATAGAAAATAATAATAACCCATTTCAATTTCTAGACGTCAAGAGAATATTTAAGATGACGGCAGCTCTGGAGTACTACAATGACTCACGTTTCCAACAACCCATTCGTCATAATCAGAACACTAGAAGACGTGCACAACAACTTCTCGAAATACCGGGAGTATTTAACAAATATGGACGAAGACAATTAGCTCACAGTATTCCAACATTGATGAACTCACTACCAGCTAACCTAAAAAATATAGTTAATTTCAAAAAACGCAAAAAAGATCTTAAAGTATATTTCCTTAACTCTAATTAATTTTTTGTTTTAAATAATTAATACTTTAACATACAATTTTAGATTTTTAAAACAGTATTAACATTTAAACTCAACTTTTATTGTAATACTTCCAAACATGAAAATATTTGAAACGCAATCACCTGCAGATAAGCCTTGAGCTTCGCAGGTAACATATTTATTTATAACGTTTTTAAAAGAAAGAAAGAAATGATATAATATTAGCGTTACATTATTATAAAAATTCCGTAAATGGTAAATTCTCCATCGAGGCAGAGAAAAGTGCGATATATCTGGGAAAACTCATCGACAGAAACCAAGAATGGATGCTAAATTTAAAGGATAGAGAATATTCGGTAGAAAGTGGAGCACTGACAACAAAACAATTGCGTCGATGTTTAAGGCAACACCAAGTTGTGGACGAAAACTAAAAGTGACCAATAGAACCAAAAGAGAAATAAAACGTCTGGCAGAGTGACTCAGAAGCTTCACAGATTCGTGCCCAGTTGTCTCTTTTTGTTCAACAGTTGGCTGTGCCAAAGTTATGGAATTCGATGAACATTATAAATTTTAAAAAGAGGTATTCCGTTACATTTAGTGTCGAAAAAAATGTACTTTCGATGAATCTGATGGTTGTCAGAAGTAAGTATTGGAGAGATATTCGCCAGGAACGTGAATTTCGGCATTCGAGGAACTACCAAGGAGAACATTGATATGGGTAGGCTGCATTTGGATACAGGAGAAAAGATCCCCATATGTTTCGTTTCCCATAAAAACAATTTTTTACTGTAGTGGCCCTGCTACAAGACCTGACATAAATCTAATGGAGAACTTTTGGGGCAAATAGGCGCAACGTGTTTATTTAGATGGAAGTCAGTTTAATACTTTTTTGCAATTCAAAAACGCTATTTAGACACTTTAGTTATATGTTAATGTAACTGAGATTTTATTAATTATTTATTTGCATTTATTTATTAATATTAGTAACGGTCATTTAATAACTATGCATTGTCGCATTTAATTAGTCAATATTAATAAATAAATGCAAATAAATAATTAATAAAATCTCAGTTACATTAACATATAACTAAAGTGATAAATTTTTGGTTGAATATATCATTTGGAGAAACTAAATTATGTAAATTTAATGGAAAAGGTTTTTATGGAATCAAATTTTTTGTTAACACTTCGGGAATTTTATTCCCATAATTATCTATGTAAGCCTATCTATCTGGGCTATAAGCTCTATACAAATAATCCTTTTTTGTATGTACCTACAGAGGTAAGTAAATGTTTACGGTCAGGCCATGCCTTAATAAAGGAAGTTCGACATTTTGTAATAGGCCGGAGATAAATAAGTAATTGAAAATGAAAGTTAGTGGGAAATCAGTCTACTTGCAAATCGTTTTACATAAATATGACGAAGAAGTGTTATGTTCCAAAAAAATATTTAATGTCAGGGAAGAAGCGAAAAACGGGTTATATATTAAATTTGCAATTCAGTCAAAATCGCTTGTAACGACCTTCTCCAGGACATTTGGTTTGTACCAGAAAAAGGCTAATCACGTTCCATTTGCGGACCGCAGAGGGTCGAACCCTGGGCCGCCAAATAGTTACGAATATCCATACCTACCTATTTAATTGGATTTGAATCAAGAGACCTTAGGATATTTTTGTTAACAAAATCCAACATTAGCTATGATAAAATGGTGTCGCTATCGCCTGGTGGGGCTCCTGTGATGTCAATCGTATCTGGACCCCACCTAAAATTACTTGCCGACTCCTGGCTTATACGAATAAGTTCGAAGGTCTCGACTGAGTTAATATCAATTAGAGTATTAATTTTTAATATAAATACATAGTTTCCCGTGAAATATTTTTATTTTCTATGCAATGAAAGCAATCTGTCATTTCAATCCGAGAACAATATAGATCTTCTGACTTCAAATAGTTAATATTTAGTTGGATAGTAAAACTAATTTCTTTTATCATGGGCTTAATATTAGATCATAATTTTAGTACATACAAATTTTCATTTCGGGTATATCAGTCTAAAACATGATAACCGCTTAATCGATAGGTAATCGATAGGTGGCACTGCATTTCCGCTTTTTTTATGTTGGTCGATTTCGTTGTTTACATTTGAGTACAATTGTTGGACCTTGCGTGAAACAATTTCATTGAATGAAAATAAAAAAAGTGTATCGAAACGACTTTAGTGGTACTCATTTTACGCTTAACCAACCGAAACTATGCAATAGAACAAGACTCCTGGCTGCAAAGAATCTGATGAACATCCTGATTGAAGCATCGATAATCATATGAAATTTCTTCGGACGGAAGGACGAAAAATATTATAAACGTTGCGATGAATGTTTTAAATGTACGAACAAATGATTGTCAAAACAATAAACTCCTAATTATTTCATTTTGATAAATTCATTATCGTACTGAGAATGTTTTGTTTCAATTCACACAAATTTAAGAAAAAGGACTCGTTTGGATGAATTGCTTCTCGAAGAATTGACTAAGAAACAACGTACAGCCTAAGCCACTGCAGATAGAGACATAGAATTGAGATGGGCGACAACGAGAAGAAACAGCTGGGAATATAAAAATATACAGTGTACTTTCTCCTTATGGACATCTCTCATAATAAACTGACGCGGACACAAAATTTCATAACCTCAGGAGGTTTTCGCTCTTACCAACCATAATAAACTTTCATGAGCTTAAGCTAGCTAAATAAAATATATAAATGCTCGTAAATAGTACAGCATGACCATAATGGGATTATGCTCAGTTTCGTCAAATATTCGTTGACTTGAGTGGACTTACGGACTTAGGAAATTTGACAATTGACACTAAAAATTTATATTTTTACTTTACATCACTACATATTGTCACTATTTTTTTTTAAATGCATTGTAAGAAACAATTATGGTAGTTTAAAAGTTATTTTCCACATTTTTTTCTTTGCTCGAATATAACATTTTTGACAGTTTGCTTGATTTACGTAATTTAGATTAAGTTCATTATGGGAAACTCGAACTTTTAAGAGAAATTGAGTGGACTTTTCGTTTGATTTCGACAAATGGTTAATAAAACCTAAGACTATTATGGTTGACCCTTTAGGTTCCCGCCACGCAATGAGCGACGAGCGACTGAGCGACGAATTTAAGCGATAGGTGGCCATTTACTGAACGACGTCCCTGAGCGATTAGTTGGGAAAATGCCATCGCCAAGTACGGTTCGTCGTAGCTTATTAGTTGGAAGTCGCGTTCACATTTGTAGATCTATAATAAGATCGAGAGTACGTATATTTGGTGAACACCCCATAAATCGTGAAAGGGCAAATTATGGTGAATTTCATTATTTACAGTGTTGGCCAAAACTAAAGCAACCTTTAAAGAAACGCAAAGACCATTGATAAAACTGCTCAAATGAAAATATATTTCAGCGTTAAATATATTTAGCGATTACCTTCAAAAATTAGATTATAAAAGGAAATCTATTTACTTATAACATAAACAAAAGAAACTATAAAATTCTCCAAATATGCCTTTTTTCAGCTGGCCAAAACTAAAGCAACTTATTTGTTCCTTCCTTCTAAAGACGATTTTCTGTTACAGAAAATGAAAAATAACTGTTGTTTGGTGTGTTTACAGTTTACAAACACTGACAATAAACAAACAAGCAAATATTAACTCATTCGCCTGTGTTATTTTGCTGCAGTAGGACATAAAAAGTTGCCCTAATTTTTTTTAAATAAAATGGCAAGGAATAAGTATTCTGAAGAGATAAAAAAAAATTATTTCTGATTATGAAACTGGAATTTCACAAGCAAAACTATACGAAAAATATTCAATTCATAAGTCAGGAATTTGTCGTTTAATTAAATATTATAAAGCCAAAAATTCCGTTTAAACGATTCACCGAGGTGGTAGGCCAAGAGTTACGACGCACCGGGACGATAATTCTCTGATAAGAAAGATTAAGAGCAATCCATTCATATCTTCTAGGGAGCTGAAAAACGAACTGAACATGGATGCAAGCACCAGGACGATTCGTCGAAAAGCAGTTGACGGTGGACTTTCATCTTTCACGGTAGTAAAGAAACCTTTTATTTCGGTCAAAAACAGAAAGGCTAGACTGGAATTTGCTATTGAGCACATCAACTGGACAGCATCTAAATGGACGACGAATCGAAATTCAATATAAAGGAATCGGATGGATTTCGACGTGTTCGCCGGCCTCGTAGATCGGAGAATAGTTCGCGATAAGTGTCAAAAGTATCCCGGATTCCATAATTTGCAGCGGTGATCAAAAATAATGGTTTCGCAGCAAAATATTTATTTTAATTTAACGTTTTAAAAATTAATTAAATTTTGTTATGGAGTTGCTTTAGTTTTGGCCAGCTGAAAATCGGCATATTTAGAGTATTTTATGTTTTCTTTAGTTTATGTTATAAGTAAATGGATTTCCCTTTGTAATCTAATTTTTGAAGGTAATCGCTACATATATGAAACGCTGAAATATATTTTAATTTAAGAAGTTTTATCAATGGTCTTTGCGTTTCTTTAAAAGTTGCTTTAGTTTTGGCCAACACTGTAACGGGTGATCCAAGTAGAGATACTTTTTTCAATAGCCTTTTTTGACAGATCACGTGTGAGTCGTGTCATGCTGTCATGTTATTTTTGTTTAGTATTGTTTGGCATTTCATAATAGAAAGACTTACGCGTGAACGTTTACAAATTGTTCAACTTTATTATGAAAATTCACGTTCTGTGAGGAATGTGTTTCGTGCACTTCGCTCAACTTATGGTCAACATAATCGGCCTACTGAGCATACTATTCGCAACACCATCACCCATTTTGAGACCCAGCATTCATTATTGGATAATATTCGACCGAATAGACCACGTCCAGCACGCTGTGAAGAAAATATAGCGGCCGTAGCTGAGAGTGTACACGAAGACGGTAGAGAGTCGATTCGGCGCCGTTCGCAGCAACTCGGACTGACGTATGGAACGACTTGGCGCATTTAACGTCAAGATCTTAAATTGAAAGCGTACAAAATACAGCTTGTGCAACAACTGAAGCCGCTCGACCTTCCCAAGCGACATCGCTTCTATGGGCTCTTGAAAAATTCCAAAAAGATCCGACGTTTTCGAGGCAAATTTTGTTTAGCGATGAGGCCCATTTCTGGCTCAATCGGTATGTAAACAAACAAAATTGCCGCATTTGGGACGAAGAGCAAACTGAAGAGATTGAAGAACTGCCACTTCATCCAGAAAAAACAACGGTTTGGTGTGGTTTGTGGGCCGGTGGACTCATCGGTCCATATTTCTTTAAAAATTATGCCGGTGCGAACGTAACCGTCAATGGCGACCGTAATCGTGCCATGATAACCGATTATTTGATACCTGAAATTGAAGCTCGTGATCTCGGCGACATTTGGTTTCAGCAAGACGGCGCCACTTCCCACACATCGCATCAATCAATGGACTTATTGAGAGAACATTTCGGTGAGCACATAATTTCACGTTTTGGGCCGGTCGATTGGCCACCAAGATCGTGTGATATCACACCGTTAGACTTTTTCCTGTGGGGATAAGTAAAGTCAAAAGCTTATGCCGACAAACCCGCTTCGATTCAGGCCTTGAAGGAAAACATCACGCGTGTCATTCGCCAGTTACCAGTCGAAACGCTCGAACGAGTGATCGAAAATTGGACTCAACGGATGGACCATCTGCGACGTAGCAATGGCCAACATTTGATAGACATAATCTTCAAAAAATAAATGCCAAAGAATGTTCTTTCAAATGATAATAAACATTCTCCATTAAATTTGAATTTTCTGTGTTTTTTTCTTTAAAAAAGTAGGGAACCTCGAAATGGATCACCCTTTATATCAAAATCTTCGTAGATTTCCAGATCTTTATTATTATTATTATTTTTATTTTCTTTCCACTCTTTATTGGTGAAATTTTATTTTTATAGTCTTTATGGGTGTCCTGCCATAGCACTGGACGGCTTTGGACAGCTGAAGTTAAACTTTCTGTGTTTATTTTGTCAATCTTATTACTTCGTCGCTCAGCGATCGACTGAAAAATTAAAACAGATTTGATTGCAGAGCGATGTCTCTCGCATTTTATATACAGCCCTATCATGGAATCCGACGGAGGGAACATTTCACTCAAGTTCGTAAGTCGTCATCGTAGCAAAGTGAATGCGTTTCTTTCACACCATCGTAGAAAACGTATCAGGGAACAATCCCCATACAATCTTCGACATTTGAGATACGCAGCTAATTTATTGCGTATTTGGTGGTTGTTGGCTGCAATTTCAATTTGATTTGTCTAGTATGTAAGTATTCTTGGCATTTATTTTCATACAATATTTTATTAATCATTCCTGGTTGGAGCTTGGATTCGCTGCATCCACACATCTTATTCATTCTTTATGGTCGCATATCTGATCATCAGGTCATTTTTAGAGGATTAAATATCCCTTACGATTATAGTATCAATGTCTATTCCGTGATGGAGTTTTGATGGTAATATGCGTTCCATAAATGCACATTACCATACTTCGACATTTATCATAAAAATATCTCTTGGCTTTTTTAAGTAACATTAGTTAGATTTTAAGTTTTTAATGTATAGTCTTAAGTAGTTTTTAGTTCTTAGTTTTAATCCAAAATTAAAATAAAATATAGATGTCAAGTTTTTTTAAAAAATTTTCTTTTTAAAAAAAAAATATATATTGAAAAATAAAATAAAATGTATTATTAATTAAGGCCGAAAGGTAATAGTACTAAGTGATATAGTTAAGTTTAGAGCGTCCGCATAAGGACCAGTAACCTAAAATAAGTATCCTGTTAATTTTAAGTTAGATTTAATCATTTTTGTCTAGTCTGTAAGTTTTTATTGAAAAAATAATAAAAATGAATTTGAAATTAAATTAATATCTCTTGGCTTGTGGTTTATCAACATCACTCATTTGTAACAAATGCCTATTAAGACACTTCTGAAAACGTGGATTGAGCTATGTAAACATTATCCGCTAAAGAATCGTAAGCAAGCAAAGCTAATTTCATTTTCGGAGATAGTGAAGATTACTACGAGAACGAGTTAGTATTGAGCTCCGTTTTCAAAACATTTTAAAATTACGCGTTATAGACGAAAGCTCTTAACAAACTTAGAAGATTAATTAAATCTATTACAATATTATGATTCTGTTTCACAACTCACGTTGAATCTGGGAGATTCATTATGTTATCCTATGTTCCTTCTAATAATGCACGTTTTTTTGTGATTTCATTGCACACAGAAGTAAAAACGTTATCTGCTCTATGGCAATCAACGAATAAAATTTTAAGTCGTATGTCAAGTGCTAAAGACTTTCGACGGGGAGTGAAGTCGAAACTGCTTTGCATACAGGTTCGATTTTGTTATCTAAAAACAGTACGATTTGGAGTTCCCTCCGATCAAAAACATAGCGAATCGAAGATTTGTTTGATGCAAATTTTGATTGAGCAATAAATCGACTAACACTCAATTGCTTCAATTCGTAACTTATAGAAGAAATTGCTTCCTTAATTCTGCAACCCATCCTCATGCGTCCAGTTGATGAGCAAATACTGGGATTGTACCTGAGCCAAAACTTCGTAAATTTGGAATATTTAACGTTATCTTCGGAAAGAAATTAGATATGCAGCTGAACGGAATCAAGGTGAAGGAATGAAATGTCATAACGTCACAATGGATAACTCTATCTTCGTCATACAAATTGGGTCAGAAATTACTCCAAAAGAACTTGACTATGGTTGCCACACTAAGAAAAAATAAAATGTATAAGTACAAACGAAACTTTTATTAGGGAAAAGAAACCAATGTTGAACCTGACTATTGGACCTGAGCCGAAGAAGATGCCTGAATTCATCCAATACTATAACTAAATTAAATGTGGTCTTGACAATGCCGATAAAATGCTTTCAGGGTTTATTTCAAAACGAAAAAAAATCGTCAGACTTCGAGAAGAAGACAACGTGGAAACAAATTTCTGCATGATTTAGGAATTGAATTGACCAAAGATTGCATGTCCAGCAGATCTAGCTACATGTTCCCTTTCGCTTCATTCAATCCCATTTACTCATAAACTTCGAATGATCGACATCGGTAGCGAAGATTCAAATCCACCTGTCAAGCGGCCAAGATTAGTATCACCATTCCGAAAAAGCGTGTCAGATGTGCTAAATGTTTAACTAAAAAAGCGATGGAACGTGTGTGTCAAATGTTTTGAATATATTTAAGTCAGCGCAGCGACTTCACATATTCATCTATTTTAAAATTTTCAATGAATTCTCACCGCAGCTGCAATATATTCCCAAGAAGTGTCCATTTTTGTATTTCTTTTCTTACAAAAAAATATACCAACCTGAATTTAGTCAGTTTTTTTTTTAACGTAGGACTACGGTTAAGTCAATCGGCCATGGATCCTTATAGAAAGCTCAGATAATATTTTTATTGTATTGGACTCCCTGATTTAAATTTTGAGACTTCGACACTTAAACTGTCAAGCTATAAACATTTACAATTTAAAGTATTTTCATCCTCATATTTGTGCCTTTAAATATGTGCATAGGTATCTACAAATACCATTATAATAATATACATATATGATACAGTATATTACATCCCCATTCGAACCTCTTCAATCAGCATAACCGTAAAATAAACACACGTACCTACATCCATGCAATGCTATGTTGATTCTGTAAATATATTTACCCCCGCTGAAAACCAGCCACGTGTACCAACTTAAACCACAAGTGGCAATATGTCCCAAGGACCGCACTCAAAAAAAAAACTTAATCCAATAACGTGGTTTTTCTCTGCAAAATCAAATGTTTCCGCCCATATTTCGGCGAAGCATAATAGCACCGCTTACAATAATCAATGGAAACCATAAAACATTCATCTTCAACCACCTGACCTTATGGAGTTCTTCTCCACCAACACACATCAAAACGATTCCATCGTACATCATCATCGCATAATCATGACGTTCAACCAACCATGTAAAATCTACATTATACCCTAAATAAAATTTGTGTTTTCTTCGCTTTTTACTTTATTTTATTTCACAAACAGGAACAGCAAGTCTAAGGACCAACGACGACAACGATAACGACAACGACAACGAGGACGAAAAAGAAAAAAACCTCGTAACCATGTCAATCCATTTGTGGCTGTGTGGCAAGCAATCTTAATCTCAAGCAGTCATCTCGAGGCATGTGAGACCAACCCTTCCTGAACGCCATACAACGAACGCCATACCATACTACACTGCTACCAATGGAGTGTATGCAAATAAGTCACTTACATGTAACTCTCAGGATTGTCATGTCAGCACATTTAATTTGACATCGACGAACGTTAGAATGTTACATCCTCTCTGTATAGCTGAACTGCTGCACTAGTTGGTATCTGTGTTCCTCCCCTTGAACTGAACTGAGCCAACTCAACCATCATATTGAATCAATATAGCCGACATATCCCCTACCCCCTAGCCTCTACCCTAACCTCCTCACCCAATTTCATATCCGCGCGCCGTCAAGAAGCAGCATTCCCTTAAACATCGATCGCATCGATGAAGGAAAAAAGATTCTGTAAAAGTGCTTCGAATCCTTGCGTCTTGCAAATTTGCATTTCCTCTCCGCAGCAGCTCCTCCACGACCAAGCAGTACTATGACCATTTTTTCGATTCTTATTGAATTCCTGAATTGAACTGTCGTCTCTTTTTATAGAACCGTTTGAATTTAAATAATTGTTTTTGCCGAAAAAAAAAATGCAAACCCTCTCAAGTCAAGTCTAAGGGATGAGTCTGTAGTCCCCGGGCGGATTAGATTAAATAACATACATACCTTCATCTCGATGCAAGAGCACGACTTAGAAGAACGCATTGTGTTACTCCTTCGACGACCGACCGATAACGAAAAGCGATTATCCAAATGAAGTGGGTTGTGGTTGGTTGGTTGGTCGACAAAAGTTAGACTGCTACTACTACAGTCCCATTTCCATTTTCTCTCTCTCACAGTGGATAGGTAGGTGGATTTAGGGAGTACAAACAAAGTTCGTGTCCCGAATTGCAAGGACTCGAACAAAATTTCAAATCGAAGTAAACAAACACAATAGTTGAATGTGCGACAGCGAATGAGGATGTTTTATTGGGAAAATCCCCTCCAACGAAAAAATTATTTGTCACGTACGCAATCGGCTGTTTTCGCAAGGCTTTGATACAATTTTTACAAGACGCTCCTTCTTTATGTCGCAAGCAACAACAAGGAGCTTTTTGTATCATTCTCTGATACTTGTATAGGTACGTATAATATATTTGGTGGATTTCTTTCTACCTTTCGAAACCCGAAACTTGGATATAAAATTATCGATCTCGTGAGTACTTAAAAGTGTCAATGGTAGGATGTAAAACAAATTGTTTTCAAATCCGAGGTATAGAGACGAGCAGCGAACCTACATATACTCGTTTGTTTTGCTCGCTTCAAAGTGAGACATTAAGTATTTATGGGTATTTTATTTTTGTTTTATCCCTTCGGCTTCAGTTTGAACAAAACGTCTATGGTTTTCGATTTGTATCGATATGCGGATTGCTTGCGAAACAGGCACCCCTTTTGGGGTTGCGAACGGAACGAGGGTAAATCCCTCCAATTTGTGCTGCAGTGGTATGAAAACCTATTGAATTATGAATGTTCTTATGTGTTAAAATGCTTGTCACGCCTTCGTTTTAATTGCAGGGTGAGCCCACTCCATTAGCATTATTGTAAAATACGTTTAAGTTGCAATATTTTTTGGGTGGGGGCTATGTTACTTATTTATGTTGCTTTAAGCATTCAATGGTAGGTGTATGTAATCAATATTTACATATATGCATTGACATGTGGCATTATGTCTAGGAAAGAGACAAAATGGTAGATATTCCTCTGCCTCTCACTCCTCACTCGGCTTATTTCATTTGTATTGCCAGAGAAAACTCTATTTTAAAGATTAGCTTCATCGCTATTTCAATATATAAAAAAAACATAAGGAAAGGCTACAGTTCACTTGGGGCGAACAGTATGATACCCTATCCTTATCCCTATGTACCCCAAAGAAAAAAAGCATTAGGAAGATGATGGATAGCATTTTATTTCAATCTATGAAATTTATAGAAAATAAATTATTTTTTTGAAGAAACGCCCTCAAAAAGTGGGCGTGGCCAAAAACTTTGTATGGGCGATATATTGGAAAATATATATCGATTTCTATGAAAATTTTCGAAGAAAACAACATTTTAGTCAAAAACGCCCGCAAAAAGTAGGCGTTACAAAAAACTTTATACGACAAATTTATAAAGGTGGGCAGTACCTACATATCTTGTGAAGCTTGTACATCTTTATCTCTCTAATTTAAGCCTTAAAACGGTTTTTCTGAATTGTGAGCGTGGCAGTGGGCGTATTTTAAAAATTTTAACACTTTACCATTTCGGAACCCTAGGGAGTATATATTCCAAATTTAAGCTTCCTAGCATAACTTTAAAGGCCTCAAAAGTTGATACGGACGGACGGACGGACGAACATTGCTAAATAGTCTTAGATTTTGGTCCAGATCATAAATATAAACACTTTTAGGGGTCCGCGACGAATGTTAAGGGGTGTTACAAACTATGTGTCAAAATTAATATACCCTTAGGATAGGTATAAAAACCCAAGTCTGCTTGGGGCGAACAGATGAATTTTATTTAATTAATTTTTCTAAAACCTTTGTACCTTTCTTAAAAAATCATTAAGAGGTTTAGAACTTTTTTTTAAAAAAAAACACAAAATATGAATGAAATATTTATTTAAATCGATAGCTTGAACCTTGCAATTTAATGTTTAAAGATAATTTCATGCAAATGTTGACCGCGGCTGCGTCTCAGGTAGCCCATCCGCTGAGTCCAATTTTGGCATACTCTTTCACACATATCGGCCGGTATCTCACGAATGAATGCATGGATGTTGGCTTCCAGTGCGTCAATCGAAGCGGGCTTGTCCCTATACACATTAGCCTTGGCATACCCCCATAAAAAATAATCTAATGGTGTCAAATCGCACGATCTAGGCGGCCAATTGACCGGCCCGAAACGTGAAATTAACTGTTCACCAAACTCGCCTCGCAATTGCGCCATTGTTTCGCGTGCTGCGTGGCATGTGGCACCGTCTTGTTGAAACCACATATCATGCAAGTCAAGAACTTCCATTTCGGGCAAAAAAAAGTTTGTTATCATCGCTCGGTAGCGTTCACCATTGACAGTAACGCTGCGATTCGCATCATCTTTGAAGAAATATGGCCCAATAATGCCGCCGGCCCATAAACCGCACCAAACAGTGGCTTTTTCGGGATGCATTGGTAGCAGTTGCAATGCTTCTGGCTGATCTTCACTCCAAATGCGGCAATTTTGCTTATTTACGTACCCATTCAACCAAAAATGAGCCTCATCGCTGAACACAATTTTTCGATAAAAAAGCGGATCCTCGGCCAGCTTTCCAAGAGCCCATTCACCAAAAATTCGGCGTTGTGGTAGGTCGGCTGGCTTTAGTTCTTGCACCAGCTGTATCTTAAAAGGCTTTACGCCCAAATCCTTCCGCAAAATTTTCCACGTAGTGCTGTAACAAAGGCCTAACTGCTGGGAACGGCGCCGAATCGACATTTCGCGGTCTTCTGTCACACTAGCTGATACGGCCGCAATATTTTCTTCAATACGCACAGTACGTAAACGTGTTGGTGGTTTAATGTCCAACAAAGTAAATTTGGTGCGAAATTTGGTCACAATCTTCCGAATAGACTGCTCAGAAGGTCGAGAATGCCGATCATAAAATGGAAGCAGCGCGCGATGAACATTTCGAACCGAGCACGAATTTTGACAGTAAAATTCAATAATTTGCAAGCGTTGTTCATTAGTAAGACGATCCATGGTTAAATTGCAAACCAAACTGAAGCTGTATGACAGTGACACAAGGTACTAAACACACGTCAGCTGTCAAAACCAGTGTTGCCAAAACCAAACCAGCTAAAAAATCACCCTTTACTAGATATAAGAACATGCGATGCATTTTTGAATTACCCGAAAAAGAATGCCAACATTTGATGACATATCAACATTTATTTAAATCACTTTTTAAGTTTTGAAAAAAAATATTTTCTCAAAAACAGCTTTAATAATTTGGATGTTATTTTGCACATTCGACACTTTTAACCTAATTGATCAAAATACAAAAGTTTATCAAAATCGTTAGATACATATATCTCTCAGAACTATCTGATGATAAGAGCTCTGATTATTCACTCTGGAAAAGTACAAAATATCTTAAGCGAAAATGGGTTAAAAGTAACGCTGACAAAGCTACTGTTTTTGCGGACCAGCTAGCAAATACCACCAGTTTGGATTTCGCAACAAGCACTCCACAATAGAACAAGTTATATAGGTAGGATAGGTGCCTATAGCCATAGGAAAGTATGTAAAAGTTTGGGCCTGCCTGGCGGGAGCCTCCTATTCCGAGCAAATCAACGAAGTCGCCTGTGTAGAGAGAGTTCAAATTCTTTCATCTCGACTTAGGAAAAATACATATATTTTTTCCGAAACCAAATAAATTTGATTGTAATTTCGATAACAACAAAAAGTTTCAGGTGGTATTTGTCCCGTGGTGTTATGTCCCTGTGATAAGAAACAAGCAGTTTTTGTTCCAACCAACGTCATACCTTCGAGTTATGGTTACCATTGGGACTCTTTAGGTTCCATTTGAATATTTTTTTAAAGTTCGAACTCGAGGACTCATCCTCTTCCGGGTTAAGCTTTGCTTTGTTAAAATTTTCCGATCATATTTTTAAGATCTGAAAAGTCGCATCATAGTAGATGTGATTATTTTCCCATAGCATCTCTACAGCTTCTGCTGTATTTTTAAAGATCTCCAAGGGGAAGATCCATTTACTTTCCCCTCTACACTCAACGTTTCAAACTTCTTCAAATGTTACCCCTCTCTGTTACCATGAATAGCTTTTTTTCCGAGGTAAGGTGGAAAATCTTCCATAAGACATTTTGAGGCCGCACGTGCTCATAATATTGTGAGATTCGTACTCACTAAGAACACCTCATTTTAAATTACTTTATACTTCATCTAGAGTATTTCCTATATAGTAGTTTAAATTTAATAATTTATATTCGCGTTTACCGGGCAGCTTCCCATCGGAGGCAGCTGCTTATAGCACCAAATACACGCGATTAAATTTTATTGCGCTTATTGAAATGGTTTTATCCGTTGAAGTCGGCGCACTAAATTTGTCTCGTAAGAAATTTTTAGCATTTAGTTATTGCTATGGCTATAGAGGCGAGTCCGTCGCTTACGGGCAGATGCAAATGGTGGTCAAAAGGATGGTGATTGCGATTATATGAGAACACAAGCGTTCTCACTTTAGCATAACACCATCAACTCCTATTTCTCACCTCCCCATGGTGACTGCTGGGTGCCTAGTACCTCAACTGGAGATGGGGTAACCATCTTCCGGACGGCGGCGGACGAATTTTACGGCGATTGATCAACGGAGGCGTCCACAGTTCCAGTTAGGTGGAACAAGTGATCTCCCTATATGAGCTGCTTCGACTTATTTGAAGCCCAGGTCTATAGGAATATCCAACACTAAGCCAGGGTGTTGGAAAAGAGCTGGTGGCGGATGAGCCCTGGATGGGTCAACGGCAGCACTCACATCCCCGAAGTGGGTTAGTGGCACCGGAATTACCGGCCTACTGTCCTAAGGTCAAGAACGGGGCCTGGCCCTCCAGGTTGGGGGTTGTGCTGTCGGGGTAACTTCCCGAACACGTCAAAAACATATAGTTATGGGAGAGACTATGGTAGCCTCGGATATAAATATACTTCAAAGGCAAACTAGACCCGGAACGTTAACGGACATGCAAGTGTGTACCTGGAATGTGCGGACACTCTACACTCCAGGTGCTATGGATTCGTTGTGGAAAATCGGCTTAGATCCAAAGCAATGGACTTCAAGCCGATAAGTGATCGCCTGGCTGTGATCCGCATCAGAGCAACATTCCAAAACATATGTACACACGCCCCTACCAACGAGGCTCAGGACCCTATCAAGGAGGAATTCTATGACCTCTTGGACGGATCCTACGGAGCTTGTCCGAAGTACGATGTCATAATTGTACTCGGGGACTTCAATGCTTAAGACGGCAAGGAAAACATCTTCGGCGGATTAGTTGGTAAGCACAGCCTCCACGAAACGACAACAGATAACGGAATGCACGGTGCATTGTAAACGGCGCGTTGGAGAACGTCACACAGAGACCTGTCAGCAGCGCATTAGATATTTGTATTTGATTTTCATTTTCTCGCAAAATGTCAATTAGCTCGGATGAGGAATTGTTAATTTTATTTACCGTACCGACATGGGTGCTTTCTCCATGTCGGTACGGTAACCGGTACGGAAACCGACATGTTTCCATTTCCGGAAACAATTCAAAAGTCAATGACAGAGAAATAAACGCGGCGTCAAAAAATAATGTGTAATTTATCACAACGCCGCGTTTTAACGCCGCTTTAAGGATCCACATAGCAACCTGGCGCTCTCCAGACGGTCGAACCGCCAACCAAATCGACCATGTGCTAATCGATTCGAGGCACGCATCAAACATCTTGAACGTTCACATTTACCGAGGGGCAAACGTCGACTCTGACCATTTTCTTGTTGCAGCTAGATTCAGAGCTCGACTGCCCAACGAGAAGAAGCTGCGAACTGCCCAAAAGAAGAAATTCGACGTTGGGCGCCTTAGCACATCTGGAGTCACCAGGGCCTACAAAGAGTGCCTGAGTGAGAAACTCCCACCGTGCATTCACCTACCACAGACGCCAACAACCAGTGGTCTCAGTACCGCGACATCATCAAGGACGTAGACGAAACCACCCTAGGATACCAGCCACCCCAGAGAAAAAGCCCGTGGCATGATGATGTATGCGTATACCGGAAAAATGTGACAGAAGATGCACACATTAGAACGCTGTAGAGGAAAACAAGGGCAGCAAGGGATGAGTACCGAGCCAGGCGAAGGGAGGGGAAGAAGATCCTGCGTAGAAAGAAAAGAGAGCAAGCAGTCTCCCAGCTCAAGGAGATCGAAGAGTCCCGCGACCGAAACAACATCCGGAAGTTCTATAAGAAAGCCAAGCGACTGGCTGCTGGCTTTAAGACCGTAACACAGGCTCTTCGTAACAGCGATGGAAACCTAGTCACCGATGCGCAGGGAATAGTACTCCGGGTAAGACCGTATCTCCAAGTGCGAGGCAAATAATTCGGCTTTTTCTTTATCTTCATTCGCCATTATCCTTTCTGATAGAAGGTGCTTGCATTTTTGGCTTTTTAATGCCACTTATAGGTTTCCAGAATGAGTAATTCGAACTCTTATCCGCAGTGAGGCCTTCAAGATAAGAGTAAATGTTGTGATCTTTGAAATCTTGAATCTTTTTTTCTGAGAAAGCTACATAGATTGTTCAAGACCGTGTCAATGCTGGGAAGCGCGAGATTGTTGTCATGTTTTACGCGCTTCTATTTTTGCTTTGACCAATTCGGTTATTCCTCGAGGATATTTAATTTTGCTTTTTGTTTTTTTTTTATTCTTCTGTAAGGAGTATTATACCAAGCTGAGATTTGTATGACTCCAATAAATTGATCGACTTCATAATCAAGTTCAAACGGTGTTTTCAGAGGTGTTAAGATTTAAGATATAAACTACGCAGTCTTTTATAAAAGTGGGGCTCTTTAGTTTTTAAACCAGTTAGTCTGGGTGTACCGTCCTTTTCCCGTAGGCAGCCGCTAATAGTCAGAATGAATGGCGAGTGGTCAGAGGAGAGATCGAAGCTTTCCTCAACTTTCACGAATCTATCAGTTACACCCTTTGCAATATAAAAATATATAAACTTTGGAGTTTTCGACGAATCCGAGGGCCAATACGTCGTTTTACCTGGCGAGAAAAAGTCTACCCCGAATTCAATACCGGCTTCGTAGAGGATTTCGCCTTTTGGTGAAATGCATCTTGAACCCCAAAAGGTGTGTTTTGTATTAAAATCACCACCTATAACGAAATTCTCACCAAGTGAGTTAAAATATGCATATGTCTATATCTTTTGTGTGAATGCATATCTCTAGCTCGTCCATCTTTTGCAGTAGGCCGTTTGCATTCCATGTTAAGATTTTTAATTTGGTTGGTAGAAATTTATGTTCAAGCTCGTCTAGCTTTTCAAGCATACGTTTCTTTAAGCGACTCTGTTCTTCCAGTCTGGTAAGAATTGCAGAGAAAACATGAGCGACTGGATCAGGTGGACCATTTTGTTGATTCGCTTGCAATGCGGCTGAATAGTGATATGGTTTTCTTACAGGAGCTTGTAACAGGCCCCTGATCTGTTGTATTCCAATAATCACTCCAACACACAGATCTTATAGTGTTAAAAATTGTGTCTAATTATATACATATATTTTTTCTTTGCTCTCCTTTAGTATGCATTCTTTGTGTTTGCAAATTAGTCCACCATAAATAGGGTGTACTAACAGACTCCAGAAGACTTCTATCTCCTCCGCATCTTTAAAAATAGAAAAGTTTAGATTTACACTTCATCAATTCCAATTCAAATTGCACCTTTAACAATCAACTGCAGCCGAACAATCATTAGCCTTTAATGGTTTATTTTATGTGAGATCCTTTCGTTACGTTAAGAATCCTATTTTGGTCCCTTTACGAAATATTTCGAATGAAACGCTGTCAATACCAAATACATATGTATCTATAAGCTTTCAAAATCTGATTGACTACCACAAGCACGCATTCCATGCGCTGATTTTACCTACATACATATAACAACATTGTTAGTCATGCTCGAAGTGGAAACAATTCATTTGGGAACTCAAAGCAAAGCGAACATATTATGTAATCCATACAATTCAACTGATCAGGCTTTGATTTGCTCTGGGGAAATTTTATGCAAAACTTTAACTGATACAACTAACAGTGACATTAGTATTTCAGAAATTACAGCATGCAATAATAAATGTACACATATCCGGCTGCCATTGAGTACTATCAATAGTTAGAATTTTGCAAAATTTTCATTGGATTTCTCTCAGGACAGGAAAACTGGAAGGTATAGATTTTTTTAATACAATTAAAAGAATTAGCAACGGGTCCTAGAGCGCAGCAGTTTGTCAGTTGTGCAACGCATCTATTTATGCCAATTAGTTGTGCACTGGATGAGGAGGATGCCATAATTATTTTGCTGTTGACTGTTCACTGTTTTGCCTGAACCGACAGGATAATAGGTATCCTGTTCCCGGTACTGCTGTCAATTCATTGACGTTGCCGTTCTCGTTGACGAAAGGTAGATAAATCACCTTTTTTTGTTGTTGTTGTTTTTGTTGTCAGAGTTAGGATGATGTGGTGTAACTCGAGTGCCAATTAGAAGAAACAGAATACATGTTAATGGCTTTTCAGGAAGTTTTCCCTTGAGAGAGCTTGCTTTTTAAATTTGTCTTACTTCGGTTTTTTCTTTCATTTTTTATTTGAACCCACACACTTTATAGGCGGAAGAAAGCATCTATAAAGCAAGCGTCGACGCATTGTTAGTGCCAATTTGATGGATTATTTTCAGACATACAAATAATGATGAATAGGGAAACAGTATAAGCATCGACGATGGTGATGATGATGAGGTCCTGTGTTACATACGTTAGCTGTTGATGGATTAAAATGACTTATGGTTTGGAAGAATAAATGCATTCACGTTTGAATATACAATAACGAAATGGATGTTTAGTTTACAACAGATTTAGGAGAAAGGAAAAATTATGTCAGGGGAGTAGAAGAAATATCTTGTATATAGAAACTAGTTCAGTGCACATCAGTCAATTTGACTTTTATGGAGTATTTCCGACCCGTTTTATAGAATTGTTTGGAAATTTCCTGTACAAGCTGGGGCAAATTTCATCACACTTTCGGAAGGTGCTATAATTTTTGCGACATCTGTCAATTCTACATTGACATTTTTGAAGTAAAGAGATAAAAAATAATAATCCATATTGAATCACGACCACGAGGAAGACAAATTTTCATCGAAATTCATCATTTTCAGTTCTGTTTTATTTCGTCTGTGGCAACCAAAGTCCGCGTATAACCCACGAAGAGCCATTACACCTACTCAAAGTTACTGCATGTGTGCTGCCAAACGATTACTATGAACCCTCCAGTTTAGTTTGCTCTCAAGACTATTAACTTTAAGTCTGAGAGTTTTGTTCTCTTCTCTCAGTTGCTGAATTATGCATAGAAAATCAGACTTTATTTTTTTTTTAAACTGAGAATTTCCTCATAGGGAAGCTGCATTATTATCAGACCGTTGTTTTGATGCTGTTGCTGTTGACTCATGGACATAGTCGCTGATGCAGATTCAGTTCTTACTTGATTGTTAAGGCGAAGATGTGGCTACTTGCTGGCTTGGTGCTATCGGGTGTCGGTTAATTACCGCTGCCACTGCTGGCTTCTTCTTTGAATTCTGATGGTGGAGAATTTTACAACAGTTGTTGTTTAGTCGTACGTGCGGTTCTTTTGAGCCTTTCCGTGTTTTGTTGTTGTTTTACGGCGGTGATAGCTGGGTTTGTTTGCTGTTGTAGCGACTTTCGACGCAATACATAATATTATTTGCATCATGTACCCTTACACAGGAAGAATGCAAAAAACCGGTGCAGTCGGAGCAATTTATTTTTTCTATATCACTACGATCTATTTTTTCTTCGCATATAAGACACCTCATAATTGCAATGAGAGAAAAGTTATTCTTATTTATAAAGGGTGATCCATTTCGAGGTTCCCTCCATTTTTTAAAGAAAAAAACACAGAAAATTCAAATTTAATGAAGAATGTTTATTATCATTTGAAAGAACATTCTTTGGCATTTATTTTTTAAAGATTATGTCTATCAAATGTTGGCCGTTGCTACGTCGCAGATGGTCCATCCGTTGAGTCCAATTTTCGATCACTCGTTCGAGCATTTCGACTGGTAACTGGCGAATGACACGCGTGATGTTTTCCTCCAAGTCCGGCCCACAAACCACACCAAACCGTTGTTTTTTCTGGATGAAGTGGCAGTTCTTCAATCTCTTCAGGTTGCTCTTCGTCCCAAATGCGGCAATTTTGTTTGTTTACATACCCATTGAGCCAGAAATGGGCCTCATCGCTAAACAAAATTTGCCTCGAAAACGTCGAATCTTCTTGGAACTTTTCAAGAGCCCATAGAGCGAAGCGATGTCGCTTGGGAAGGTCGAGCGGCTTCAGTTGTTGCACAAGCTGTATTTTGTACGTCAGTCCGAGTTGCTGCGAACGGCGCCGAATCGACTCTCTACGGACTTCGTGTACACTCTCAGCTTCGGCCGCTATATTTTCTTCACAGCGTGCTGGACGTGGTCTATTCAGTCGAATATTATCCAATAATGAATGCTGGGTCTCAAAATGGGTGATGGTGTTGCGAATAGTACGCTCAGTTGACCATAATTTGAGCGAAGTGCACGAAACACATTCCTCACGGAACGTGAATTTTCATAATAAAGTTGAACAATTTGTAAACGTTGTTCACGCATAAGTCTTTCCATTATGAAATGCCAAACAATACTAAACAAAAATAACATGACAGCATGACACGACTCACACGTGATCTGTCAAAAAAGGCTATTGAAAAAAGTATCTCTACTTGGATCACGGAATGGGACAACAGCGCATACTGCACGAGTCAGAACTGAAATTCTGAGGGCGGAGAATCGCCTCATCTCTCATTTGCCGATTTACACGTTCGAGACTTATTTTTGTGGGGTTTTTTGAAGTCACAAGTCTATATCAACAAGTGTTAGACTCTTGAAGCCCTCAAATATTTTCATTATCCATCAAGAATGAGAGTACCAGAAGTTCCGAAAGTGCCATTAATCAGGCCAGAATGATCATCAAGAAATAAATACATTAAAGACATCAAATAAATGTATTCCAAAAGTTCACATCAGTTGAAAACTTTTTTCCGTCACCTTGTAAAATAGATCAAGAAACGGACAGGGTCATGGTACCCGAAAGTGCGTGTAAATATTTTGGAAAATATATACCTATTGGGCCTGCGTACACGAGATGGAAAACTGGTATCCAGGAATCCTTACTTCAAGCGTACCTGGGATGAATTATTCTGGTTAGATATTTTGCAGACCTCAAAATTTAGTAAGTTGTGTATGTTTTAGTTTTCCGTTTCGTTCTTCCACTCTTAACATAATAGAAGATTTTACTTCTTTTCATACCGCATACTTCTCGTCCCTCTTCTTCTTCTTCATCCGGAGAAATTCATCTCGTGTACGCAAAGTCACTACAGAAGAGACATAGGCTTAACATAAAACCGCGTCTTTCGATTTGTTTATAATCTACTAATGACACACTAGACGTACGAAAATTGTTGTGTCGTTCCGCTAGTTGTGTCGTAAGTACGGAGAAAACTTGAATATTTGCTGAACAAATTTGTTTTTATTTTATTTTATTTTTAATTTTCTTTGAGCTGTCATACCTGAAATATGTATTATTGTGTGCATCGTTTACCCATTACCGTCGCCACACACTTTTAATTATGTCGTCGCACATCTTCTCTTGTATAGCATAAGAAAGTATGACCCCATCACAAAAATACCAAACTATTTTTTTTGTCGATAAATATGTATTTGTGGGGACAGCTATCAGAGTGTGTAATTGGATCATGTTTGTGTATTCAGTGAAAATATGCAAATTTTGACCTTTACTTTATATTTTTACTTATGCTATACACAATTCGATGTAACATTTTCTTACATTTTCTTTATAGCCGAGCTGCTATTTTGTAAAAGCAGACAGTCTAGAGACAACCAAAAGATCTTATACATCTGTATGTACGTTAAGCCAAAAAGAAGTTTTAGAAATCCATGCACAGATAACTATAGGAGATTACCAAAGACAATTCTGTAGTTGCCGTTGAGTTCCCAATCAAATTCAGTGTGCACCAAGGAAGCCTCTTAAGTCCATAAGTCCTGCTTGCTTGAATAAAAACTAAGGGACCCTGTAATATGCTTAATTATCCATCTCAATGGTGGCTAACATAACAATCAAATATATTCTTTATAAATCTTACATTATCCTTTACCTAGGGTGATTGGAGGTAATCAAACTTGAGGGGTCCGTCTGGCGTTCACATAGGGCGCTCACTGTTGGACAATTTACAAAAGGTATGATAAATTGACAACAGCTGAGATGACAGAAGTATTAATTAAGCGTTATCAAATTTGATGTTCCAAAATCCGAGAAAGCCTTCATAAGAAAAAATTATAGCACGACCGTCTCAGTCGTCGCTTTAGAAGGGATTCTACGAAATCAATCGGACAGGCAATCTCAATCAACATTCCTTAGCCAGAGCGAAGGAGATGCATGCCTAACAACTAAATGCAACAATACCAGCATTTAATTTTGGCCTCAGTGACGGAGTAATACGTATCCGGGAAGCTTTCGGGATGCCGTAAATTGGTAAGGTTACAATCGTTCTAATTCTGCTCATAACCTCGTCGATAAACGGAGGGGAAAATGAATGTAAAGTGGTGATTTAAGCAATACGCCGCCTAAATCTAAATCATCAGTTACAACTGAACAGAAAATGAATATTTGTTGGAGTAAATTGTTATAGTAATCCAACTATTACATCCAATTGTAAAAGAACAACTGAAAGTAATTAGTTGGACTTCAGTGGGAATCGCAGTGAAATATTTTATCAACTTCAGACCTTCGAAGGTGTTCTCTTCAAAACTATTGCAGAATCTAGGTTAATATCAACAAATTGAATAGAAATGAAAGAAATTCACTAATCAATTTCCTTTCATTCATTACGCTATACGCCATTTGCAAACAACATAGTACATCGATAACATCATGTTTTCGATACTAAAACAAGTTCTATTCTTTAATTAGTTTCTACGCGCATATAGAGTGGGCCAAAAACATATGTGCACCAAGATTGATTGTAACAAAATTAAATCTGGTTCTAATATTAATTGCCAACACGTGTATCTCGGTGGGTCTAACACCCAAAATTACAAATATAAATCACTGCACTACCAGATAGAAAGCTCGCACCGTCTCCGCAACCGGCACGCGGCAGAAAAAACATAAATGAATAATAAATAATATTTAAGTGCACTACGGTGTCGTACAAAACTTTCTCGCTTTACAAGATGAAGAATTTTTTTTCTTAAATAACATTTTTTTTTAATTTGGCTTTGCTAACGACATAGCAGTAGTTACAGTAGTCAGCTCGTTCACGAGGGGAAATATGCCACGGAAGAGGCCGTTTTTCGAATAAGCAATAGTCGGAGTCTATTAGTCTGGAACTAGCTGTACTAATAACCTTCCGCAAGACGGTGGAATATGTAAACTTTCGGGTCCGGCTCGGAGCTGGCCTCGACCATCTTAATGTTGCCCTGATTTGGGTCTCAGCTAAGGAAAGACTCAGCTCTGGAATGCTCAGATAGGGACCCAATTTACGTGTCGCTGTAAATAATTTAGGCAAATACATATCTACTCAGAATTCCTTATAAAAGCGTCAACATGGGAAAGACTATGCTGAAAATTGTGTCATGTTTGAGAAGAAGTGACCAAACTACAGCAGGACACTCTTAACAGAACGCAAAAGAAATCGTCAAAACAACATCCAATATCATGATTAAGGGAGACCATGCAGACAAACTAGGTGTCCCGCAGTACCGCAGATAAAAAAGAATCTTTTATTCAGTACCGCGTCTGTACGACAAGAGACAAGAGATAATAATTATAAAAGATTATTTGTAGAGATAGATAGATAATATTGAAGCAGACCAACGATTAAGAGTAAGCTAAGAGAGAGCGTGCAAAGAGGAAGAAGCAAATATGTAAAGGATCTACCGGCGCACAGGAAGGCATAGTCAGTCGTTAGTAGCACATACGTCACTTGTGTAATTCGGTTGTCATCTGCATGCCATCTGCGAGCGTGTCATCAGCTAGATCACACAGTATCGTCCGTTAGGTCAGTCTTTTCATATGAAATTTCAACGATGCAAACGTGTCATCTGTTGTTAAATCGAGCGAAATCGTGGGAACTTGTCAATCGGATTACATGTTCAACAAATGGATGACAAGTTTGGATGATCGTCTGATCGCACCTTAAGAATTAGAAATAATATCATTTCTATCTGGTCACCCTGATATGGGACATTTTACTTGTGTTTAAGTATTTTAGGACTATACCTCAAGAAAATACTTTGTTTTTGTATGCATTCAAAATAGGTCTAGACAAACAAAATTATTTAGATATATCAATGTCTAAGCCGGTCCGGTGTTCCATAATGGCCATACGAACGAACGGACACGGCGAATCTGGGTAACCTTCTATGCTGGTCAAAAATAAATCTATCCACAGCCGTCTCAGACCAATTATAATCCACTTTTAAGACAATTGGAAAAAAAGCCTAAAAAATTGAACCCTCCTGGGCAGATATACCCACAAAACGGGTGATGAAAATGCGGGACACACTTTCTGAGTTCGAGATAGTTTCTTATGATTGCAATAACTTTCTCTTTAGTATACTTTTGTATACGAGAAAGTTAAAAGCATACACACATATTCGTTTATATACAATATAAACGTCCCCAATAAGATATTATACTGCTTCCTTCTCAGTCCATCATCCACATCCATAGTTTGAAAAGTCATATAGGACGACGGACGGCACAGCAGCCGGAAGAAAATGAGAAATTAATTTCGCATCGCTGAGGCTCTCCTCTGATACTGTCTCAGAGAGAACAAGATTACACCTCTAGTATAGTGGCACTTTCGTTCAATCCTTGACCCCACTGCACCTTACGGTACAATATAAATGAATTGTTCGTTTATATTATTGCTTAATTGGCCAATCGGCCGTATCACAAAAAAGACCCAGGAATCAAATTAATCATCATGATGAATGATGACTTCCACTGAATTGTTAAAGCAAAAATAGTTCGCCCACCCGTTGCTGTTGTAATTTATCATTCGGTGTGCTCTTTTCGTGTTGTCCTTGGTCATCCTGCTGCAGAGGGGGAGACCTTTAAAGTTATTTAATTACATATTCATTTCCGCTGCGAATGTCTCTTCCTCTTTGTTTGGTGGATCATTTAGTCATTTATAAATATTATCGCCACGGAATGGGTAGATACAATAATAAGTGTCCCATTTAGTGGGAGGTGGGCGATAGGAATAGAACGACGGGATTAGGCTTTCACAGCCGATACGAATCACAATGTCGACATGGAAATTTTGGTTGTCGACATCCGTAATCCTTGGGAAAATTAAGATTTCCCCAAAGTAGATAGATAACTTGAAATTCCGTGTGGTTTGAGGTTTGACTTGGGGGTGTTCGTGAAGATGCTTTGGGCTCTTTGACGTGGTAATTGGAAGAAAGAGAGATCTTAATGATAAGACAAAACGAAACGTGTCCTTATAATATTAATCAAATGTGAAGTGTATCTTGATGGGTGAATTTATTAATCACATTTAAGCTCACTCAACTTAAACAAAGCAGCAGTTTTAATGTTGTTTACCAACTGACCTTAAAGTTGTAAAATATATGTTAACACACACACACACACACACACACAATGCATTCAACTCGCCCACATTTGCATGTACAAATATAAGAGAAGGACAACAAGCGACAAACGATGGTGACAACAAAGTGTGAAATTTATTGGCCTTTTGGCCTCATTTATTTCCAGTCCACATAAATTCACTTTGACTCATCATGATGACAACATAGGACTTCCAATCTGCATTCTCGCCATATGCCTTCTGGCTCGCTACCACACCGAAACAACTGAATCAACATGCTACCTCTGTCGGTATGGCACAAGGAGTTGTCGTTGTGAGAGAACAAAAAGTAAAAAAAAACTCGACATCAAATTGGCAGGTGAAAAATTTATTTGTTTTGACGGATAATTGAAGCTTTCTGCTTATTTCTTTTTTCCATGATAACAATAGTTTTTATAGGAAGCAAAGGTAAAGAGACACTATACGACAAGCATTTGTTGTATAAATGACTTGCAGTGCTTAGATTTTATTGCTACTTAATCTTTTATTTATGAAGACTTAAATTCATAGTAAGTTTAAGGTGTATGTGACTCCCAGAGCAGTGATTGCCCAGGATTATAGAAAAGTAAAACTATGGTATAGATGCAATAACAATCTACGAAATAAATTGAAAACCGAAAAAAAACGATTAGACGGCCATTTTTTCGAGTCATTTAAATGGCGCTTTGACGTAAAAATCGCCTTACAAAGCGGTGATTTTAATGTCGTTCTGTGTGATGGCCATTTTGCGATAAGGTTTTCGGCGTCATTTAAATGACTAGGAAAATGGCGAACCAAATGACATGAATTTTGTACCATTAAAATCACCATTAAGTGGTCGAGTGATCGCTCTTTAATGACGTCTAGGATAAATGACGCAACAGCCAAAAAGTTTAGTTTAAATGACAGATTCAATGACAAGGTATGAAATTCATGCCATGCCATTTTTCTACGCAAATGACAAATGACACAGTATTTAATATGATATCTGTGCTTTCATTTTAATTTTTTTCTCGTGGCGAAAGGACGTAATAATTACTAAGCTGTTTTCTATTTTTTTTTGTTGTGGTTGTGTTGTTTGGTACCTATTGAACGCAACGGAATACGAAACGCCATCAAGTGCCAACAATTTGGACTATTCAGTTGTAAATGTTAGTATTGTGAATTTGAATGGAACACAAGGTGGTTGAAAAAATTACCCAAAACGCAGAAAGCAGTAGTGAATCGCGATAGGAAATTAAGCCATTCGTGGAGCGACGGAGAGGATCTTCCCACTCTGCTTCGTTTTCCCACTTTGGTCGCATTTAAATAGTCACTAGCAAATAGCACACACCTTAACAAGCTCACCGACAAGAACCTTGTAAATAGCGTCGAGAACTTCCGGAGAATGATGCACGTAATCGTTGGGTGCGTTGGTATCGCAGCGTTATTACCAGTCGTGTTTCCGCTGAAACGCTCTTTCGCTTTCGTCGCGTTGGCTTGTAATTAAGATCGTCTTCAGTGCTGTCTTCGCTGCTAAATATTCCGTCTCCGCAATTTCCACAAAAGTTCTTTTTGACATTTTTTATTTATTATAATAATTTTTTTAGTCTTTGTCTAGAGAAAAATACTAAATGACAGTAGCCATATTGTTTTTCATTGGTCCTTACCGTCTGATCGGTAAACAGATAAATGACGCGAAATGGAAATAATTGGAAAGGTATAATAACCATGTGATTACCATATAATCCAAATGACTCGCAGTGTTCGTCATTTGATCAAAGACGAATCGTAGCTTAAATTGCACTCTAATGCGAGATTTTTTCTTGATGTCGCAGCGTAATTTAAATGCCTTGTGCTCCGATAGAATCAAATTGCGATTGACGCAAGACACTCCTCCAGGATCCGAGGGGCCAACATTGACCCACATATATGACCTTGTTGCAAGCAAGGTGTGGATGCAGATACTCCGAACAAAACAGGTATTCATTTGCGATTGAGTCATCGAATTGACTGAATGAAAGCATCGAAGACCGGTGGCAACATTGCCAAAAATCCGTCTAAGATGCCGCCTAAAACGATGAGTGCTGGCAAAATCACGCAGCTTAACAGGAGGCACACAAATCGGACGAATAGCACCGGCTTCTGATGAGAAAAAAAACAAGGAGGTGAGAGGCGTGCGATCTGCTAATACAGAAATGAGGTCCGAAAGTTTTACCAAATGGTAAAGAGAACATGTCAAGGCTACAGAGCACGAACCGTAGCCTGCAAAGACGATCAAGGGAACTTTGTAGTGGAATTGCAGAAAATTGTCTGCAGTCGACAAAAAAACGAATTCCGCTGTTTGGCAGAATGAAGGATTAAACTTAGAAAAAAGAAGACCAAAAATTCTGCCCACCCGACCTGGACGAAGTGAAGATTGCCATATCTAAGCTAAAATCCTGAGCTGTTCAAACCAACAGGCCTGGAGCGTCCTTTAATTTCAGGAGTCATCTAAAGAAGATTTCTCAAGAATCTTTGACCTTACGTAGTCCTTACAACTTAAATATTTCGACGCTCATAGTAGTATGATCATGATTAGATCATCAAACGGTCACGGTGTAGAACATCTTCTAAGCTTTTTTGCATAAATCCAAGAAATGCTCCTGATTCCCGGTGTTTCGCCATCTTATTTTTTGAACGGATCATAGCTTCGACCACACATACCTCCAACTAGCAGTGATTATTAATTTTTTAAAAAAAATGGGTTACTTGGCACCAGGGTCGAAGAGAAACCGTACCACTCGCTTACGTAGCCTTTTAGTCTTCGGCAGCAATTTCTGTGATAAAATATCTGCATAACATCTGAAAAACTTTCTTTATCAATTAAAAAGAAAACAAATTCATCTGCAAATCCAAACCATAATTTCTACATCGATTCTAAGTGGTTAAATAATGTCTGAGATATGTGGTTTGTTTGAATGTCTGCTCAATGGCTAAATCGAATTAAATATTACTGTAAGGACGACGTTTCGAATGGAAACCATAGTTATTATTATTTTTGCTTCATCTTCCAATCATTGGCAACTGCTACCAAATTTTACAGCAGATGCAAAACTAAATAAGAAAGCCAAACCATGTTCCAGTAAACCACAAAAGAAATTGTACAAGATCTTATCCTCTTGCACGAATCCGCCTTTTCCGATGCTGACAAAAGCAATCCAATTCCTAAATTAACTTAAATAGAATTTCAACTGAATTCCACTCCTTACATCCGCCACATCCAGGGCATGGCATACTGATGGTAGCCACCCACAAAACACAGACAGATGTATAGAGAAGTTCCTAATATTCATTGATTTGAAAAATTGTACATGCAAAGTTTCTTCTGTATCATCAGATTAAATTCGAAAAACACACACACACATACAGCAATAATGAAATCAGTTTTAGATACATTACCCAAAAGCTGTGTGGCATTAGGTATGCAAATATTCGTAAAAAAAGAATGTATCCATTTATATCGTTATTTTGGAGACCAAAAAGAAGAACATAAATCCTTGTTGAGCTAGCAATGAGAAAAATTAATGTCATCACCATCAGTGATTTGGTTATTCCGGCTGATTTCAAAACCACACAATCATATTTTGCGACGAATAAAAGAACTAAGCCAATCCAATTATGGATTACAAAGCTTTAAATTGCCAAAAGATAGAATCTGCAATTCATATCTACCTATTTCTCAATTTTCCGCTGATAAGTTAATTTAAATAAATCTAGATTTGCTTGCCTTTGAAAGTTGTTGTTTGCCAGGATTTGTGTCTGTGTGTTAACAAAACCCCTTTGATCGGCGTTCTGGAATACTTTTGTAGGCCAGCTTATTGACTCCTTGTTACCGGTGCTATCCATAGACTATCTACCTATTGCAAAGCCAAATGGGTGCGTACGTGTGGATATGCGAATTTATTTTGCTACACTCAAATGGATCTCTTTAAGTTTTAAATTGCAGGAAACCAACTTGACTGTTTGTATATTTTCAAGGGTTTAAAGTACACACATAGATCCAAAGAAATATTCTTATGACGAGAAAAAGACAGAAAATCGGAAACTTTGCTTTATGTTTGGAGTCCTTTGTATTTGAAATTCAGTGTTGAGTTTCGTTGGTGTTTTATATCCTGCGCGAAATGGAAATTGTTCTCTAGCTAACAGTTTTCTATTTCTTTTTTCTTTATTTTTTCTGCTAGTTACCTTCGTTATTATACGAAATGGAAGAGTAAATATTTGTTTATTTCTCGGTAATGAAACCAGGCAAGAGTTGAGTATCCAGGGTACTTTTTTTTGTTGTTGTGGTGAAATATGAACAATTAATAACAATGCAAAAAATGAAAAATTGGAGTACGAAAAACTGGGCTGAAAACGTGCACGAAACAAAAGTGAATAATATTACCATAAGAAAAAAGAAAATAGAGTGGGGATATTAACTCAAATGCCGGCAGATATTGGCACAGGAGTGATAAGTCGCCAGCGGCATTAACCTCCAAGCCGGAATTGACATTAAACCGAGCATCAAAAGATATATAAATATAACACACAGTTAGTCCGCTATAGGACTCAACGTGACATGACATCTGTCAAATAGTTTCTGAACAGTCTATCAAATCCTATGCTATGGTTGGTAGGAAAAGGTTGTCCACTGAATTTATGACGCATGCGTGTTTCGATTTATACAATTGTTTTGTCCATTAACCAGCGTTTGCCAAAAAGTGATCGATAGGGCCAAAAGTGTTTTTTTTAATTTTGCCCCTTGGCGGGTTGAAAATAGCCATTACTTCGAAGCAGCGAGTGACACGCTTGCGGTTGCACAGCATCAGCTCGTTGTTGGGGGGGGGGGGGGGGGGGGATCTTGCTGCTTATCATCTGTCATATACAAAATTGATCGTGCCGGAGGGAAGGGACTGTGGAACATACAATTATCAACAGAATAGAAAAATTAAAATCTAGTATGCGCTAGAACAAAAACTTAAAGCGTTAGACGAGAGCACGATTAAAGATGTTGTATGAACCGACGCACAACAGTTATACATGACGTCATGGCGTACCCTCCCCTTGCCTATGGCTCAAGTGCCATTTGCACTGTGGCTATTTCGTTGCCTGTTATAATTCGAAACAGCCCCAAATTCGATCTGCCGTACCGTTCTTTACATATCAACAATTTCAGTGTTTTTAGCAACACGCCTTATTTAAAATAAAAGTTGCACACACACGAATTTGTCTTCATAGTAGGTACTATATATTTTTATTTATAAATTAGGAACTTAGAACCATCGCGATGGGGAAATTTTATGTGATTTCATGTAACTAAGTATATAAATATTTAGTTTGGGTAAATGGTTGGTACTTCAATAAACCAGCAATTTATTTTTAATTTTACTTTTTTATAAATTATTTTTTACAAATTTAAATACCAAAGAGAAATGTCTAAATTTTGAAAGCGAGAGAAAAAAATATGTATACATGTTTTTACTCACGTTTTACCGATGCGTTGCTCCGAAGTTTGTGCACAAAATTCTTTGTCACTGCATTCTTCATTGTATCAGGCTTTTTCTGAACTTTTGTTAATTCTAATATCAAGGGTATTTTCCTGTAGCTTTTCACAATTTTTTGATAGGTAGTTTAATTAGAAAATTTTTAATTATTTATGATATCGTAACTTAAAATTTAACTGATTAGGTAAGAATCACTGGTTATTAATTTTTTTTTGTTTAAATTCTAGGTTGTTTTATATAAATTTGGTTATATTCTGAATTTTTGTTATTAATAATTTTTTTTTTGGGTGTTTTGTGATGAAGTTTTCGGGTGGCGATGTCTAGTCTGATGTGTCTTATTTTTAGTAAGGTTTGATTGGAATGCTTGTGTGGTGAAATAAGCGAGATTCCTTTGTTTTGCGCTATAAATTTAAATATAGCCGCACGTGGTGCTCTCGTAGTACATAATGCTGATATGCTGCGGTTATTTATTATTTTTTTTTGTGCTCTGAAATAAATTCTAGTCACAAAATAAACCATTTCAGGTGCATCCAGATTATGCTGTTAAGAAAAAGGGGAAGATATGAGATGTGCAGAATATGTGCGTGAAATGTATCTAACCTCGAGACACTATGCTGCACCACGTGTGTTGTTCAGCTGGTTCAAAATCAGGCCTTTATTCAGTGGTTTATATATTTGTTTTCGCAAACCAGTTGCTTTTTCCTCAACCAATATTTTTGGGCTTGGCCTAACTAATTGGGTAAAATTTAATATTTAGGTCTCAGGACCAAGATAAGGAAAGATTTACTTACAATGTCGTAGCTCTATGACCAGTCTTATTGGGAAATGTAAAGCGAAAGAGAGAGTATCTTCTTAGCCGGAAGCTTCTATACTTGACTTACAGATCGAAAGTAATAAGTAGAAGTGCACACTCTGCATTTCCGGTGCAAACATTTGGCAAAAAAAGTGACAGTTTATTTTGAACGATTTAAAGATTATCAGGTCTTTGAAACATGTATAATTTTTATTTTATTTTTAGTATTATTTTCGATGATGTACGCCACACCTAGCCCTCACATGGCCCTCAAATCTTGATTTTTCGTATTCACTAAGAAAAGATAAGCCTTTATCCCAAGTGGTCATATAATTGCCATTTCTGGTTTGTTGAATTTCTTACACCTGAATAAAATAAAGTGAGGATAGCAATATATAAACTGAAGTCGAACAAGGCTGCCGGGCCGGACGGTCTACCCGCCTAACAGCATATAATGAATCGATAAAGAGCATACACAAAGTCGGTACCAAGATCTGGTTGGGAAAATGTATGCTTGATATATGTTGCGGCGGTACAAGATCGAAATAATATTAGCAGGCTGGCAGCACCGCTGTTGATAAAATGCAAATCGCCGATGCTGTCATGGAGAATGTCGAACTCCGACAATTAAATGCAGTTGCCCCCAACGCTTCGACATCGACGAACTGCGAACATCAATCCAACGCCGAAGCACCCTCGTACTCGCCCGAAATCTCGCGCATGGTGCTGAAGTTCTCTAAGTTGCTGTCGCAGCAGCGCCAACAATGTCCATCCCGACCTCGCACGCCATCGCGATCACGACCCGCGCAGCCACGAGTTTCCAGCCAGCGCAGAAGGGACCAATCTGTCGAACAATTCGATGACTGCTGGTTCCATCGAAACTTTGGCAACAGGGCCACTAATTGCCGCCCGCCATCGGAACCACACGCATGACTCCGCTTAGCGACTCGGGATGCAGCGAAAATACGCCGACGAAACACAGCTCCTATCAATCGACTTTGCCTACGCGAACAAAATACCAATCTCTCTTTTCTCATCGATACAGGTGCCGAAGTCTCCTGCGTCCCGCCTTCCTCATCAACCATGAAACTCCACCCGACTACCAGGCAGCTATGGACTTCGCCTGGACTTTCGTCGTTGCCGAGGTCACCTCTCCCATCATTGGGGCCGATTTTTTGCAGCATCATGATCTGATGGTCGACGTAAGAAGATCTCGCCTTATCGACTCATGTAGCAACTCCCTTTCGAGGTCGCTTTACGCCATAACCAGCAATCAGCCGTCTCTGCAGCTCATCGACCGAAACGCACCCTTCGCCGACATCGTAATGTCATTCCCGAATATCACTCGTCTCGCACCGCCGGGATCTTCGACCAACTCAAAAGCAGTCCATTACATAGAGACCAACGGACCACCATGCTATGCTCAAGCACGTCGCCTACCGCCAGACAAGCTGAAGGCCGCAAAAAAGTCATGTTTCCGCGCGCCTTATGTACGAGCGCTTCGTCTGGCCTAAAATTCGTCAGGATTCGATTAAATTCGCCAAAACGTGCATACCATGCCAGCAAACCAAGGTAGATCGCCACTCAAGATCCGAACTTCAACGTTACGCAGCTACCGATGAGCGGTTTTCCAACATCAACATCGACATCCTAGGGCCTTTTCCGCCCTCCGAAGGGTATCGGTATCTGTTGACAGTCATCGATGGATTCACCAGGTGGCCGGAAACGTACCCAATGACAGATATGTCTGCGATAAACTCTGCCAACGCTCTCATTAACGGCTGGATCGCCCGCTTCGGACCCCCCACTCAAATTACATCGGATCAAGGAAGGCAATTCACCTCGTCGGTCTTCACAGAACTGTGTAAGTGCATGGGGGCAAACCATACGATGACCACCTCGTACCACCCGCAGGCGAACGGAATCGTCGAGCGATTCCACCGAACCCTCAAGGCCGCTATCAATTGCAACAATTCTACGAGATGGGTACAACGCCTTCCTCTGATTTTACTGGGCCTGCGCGCAACGCTGAAGGAAGATATTCGCGCCACTCCAGCTGAGCTAGTCTACGGCATAACCCTCAGACTTCCGGCAGATTTGCTGGCACCAGCGCTCGACAATCGCTCGCAAAGTGAAGTCGTCAAAGACCTCCGACACATGATGCAAAAGGTTAGGCCCCAGCAAACAGCTTGGCACACAACCCAGCGCCCGTTTGTTCATAAGGACCTCAACCCATGTATTCGTTCGTAACGACTCGGTTAAGGCGTCAGTAGTGCCGCCCTACGAAGGACCCTACGAAATAACTGAACGCTACGACAAGTTCTTCACGTTGAACATTCGAAGGAAGCCATCCAAAGTTTCAATAGACCGCTTGAAGCCAGCATACCTAGAAGCCGATGACATTGAAGATACGCAGCCACATACTTCTCCAGCAAGTACGAATACCGCTCCGCCACCACAACCTATCATTACTCAGCCTTTCAGCACCCGAATAGGGCGCAGTGTACAGATTCCGCAACGCTACCTGTTGGATGTGTAAGCCCTCTGGGGGGCCTCTGTGGCGGCGGTACAAGATCGAAATAATATTAGCAGGCTGGCAGTACCGCACAAGATCGAAACAACAGGAGCATGCTGGCAACACCTCCCATTACGGCAAAGTGACAGAAGATAGAAGCCGCCTGAACGAGAATAAAAAACGAGACGCCACGTTTTATCTATCTTTTTCTTTTTATTCCTTCTTGATCGAGAGTTCGGCAGCGACACACGTAGATTTTACTCCGGATATATTTCTTTTTAATTAAATATCTTTCCTTTGACAATAGTCTTTTATTTTTATTAGTTACGTGCTCCGCAGAGGCAACTAAATATATAAAGTCCGCTAAACATCGCATATAAGATCTGGTATTGTGCGAGCGCGTGAAACCATTTGTCAACGTTCGAATTGAACCATATTAGTGCAGTCTTGGGCCGGTTAGCCCACAATTGAACAAACACTTACACGCCAGATACTGAAAAAAACCCAAGAAGTTCAGATAGATACTTACCATCATTTTATCGATTTTAAAGCCGCATATAACGGCAGAGAAAAATGATTCGTTAGATATTTTTTCCCGTATGCCTTTCTGGTTCTTTATGGTTCTGGGGAACGCCCTGCCTTGGGCGTTTGAGATCGCTAGGTAAGTCCGGTTGCGATGTATCAAAAATCACATCAGCGACGAAGGCAAATTTGATTTTGATTTTACGGTTTGGTCTCAATAAGATATTGGTGGTGATTGTCTTTATTTACGAAAATGTTCAATTTCAGACAAAGAGGCATGATGAATAAAATACTACTGATATTTATTTCTTCGTGGCAATGCTGCCACCAGCATCAAAGCCCAAATATGTCATACAAGACTTCGATTGGCTATTACGACTCGACTCCCTGGCTTTTGGTGGGAAACTTCGCGGAACATAGGTACAAAATCGTTTGTCTGTCCTGTAAAACGTGACATTTAGCAACGCTACATTAATTGCATAAATAAATATATAGAAAGGCTACAGTTTGCTTGTTTTTTATTCCTTAAAGGCCTAAAAATTGTTCACGGACGGACGGACATTGCTAAATAGTCTGATCATAAATATATATACTTTTAGGGGTCTACGATGAATGATGTGATGTGTTACAAACTATGTGTCAAGATTAATAGGATAGGGTATACAAAATATTTGGGGTAACAGCCCGTACAGCACCTAAAGCCTTCTCTGACCATTGTGTGTGCCTACAGTTTCTCATTTCAGTTCGTACTCTTGGATGCGATAAAGAACCACGAATTTGAATACACCTTAGTACTAGTGAATTATATAGCAGCAATTCAAGCAATCTATTAAAATTCCCATACACAAAAAAGGTAACCTATCGGATCCATCCAATTATAGAGGATTATCCTTTATCAATGCATCTTGTAAGGTTTTCACAAAAATTTTAAATAATCGAATGGCACAGTGTATTGATAACAATAAATTGTTAAAAGAATATCAAGCAGGACCGTAGATAATATATTTATATTACAAAGCATCGCCGGGATATTTATCGAACAGAAAAATAAATTATACCCTTTTTTCGTGGATTTCAAGGCAGTCGTTGAAGAGCCTTGTTCTTTAAATTTTATAATATTAGAATGTCATCTTAATTCGAAAAAGTACTCCAGAATGGAGAAGATGCTTCGGAATGGTTTGAAACAAAACTGAGAGTAAAACTAAGTCCGTTTGTGTTTGCCCTCTACGTTGACGATCTGACTCATAGCTCAAAGTGTCATATACAAAGTGTTTCAATCGGTGGACGAATCTGTCATGATGTTCGCGGCGCCAGCCAGCTAATAGAAATATGAAATAGTTATTGAGATAATACATAAAAAGATCTTTTGTCTACCCAGCATAAACTTGATACATATAGAACAGGAAAATTATTCGTAAAAACTTTAAAGCTACATGTTGATTTCCTCTTTCCCAACCTTAGCACAAACGACACAACTGTGGTCAAACTGGTAGATACCCTGAAGCAGGATATCTATTTATCCTCGGTCTACTTGGCGCACGACTGGCCGTCTCCGTCAGAAGACCTGACGAAGCTCGTTAACGCAATGCTAAATCGAAATGGGAAAAGTATCCTACTTGTAGGCTGCGACGCGAACGCTCGACACCACCTAGTTCCGAAACAAACGAATTCGATTTCATTACAATTGCCAATTTATCTATCTATATGTAATGTAGGGAACACTCCAACGTTTTCGAGTACGGAAAACTTCTGCGGTTGGGAAGAAGTGTTAGACATTACATTAAAAACAAATACTGATAGTTTCAGAGTTTAAAATTGGAGAGGATCCGACCTGAAATCCTTCTCGGATCACGGGTGGATTCTCTTCAATTTAAATATCAAGTTTGATGTTCCCATCCCCCAGAGAAATAATCCAAAAAGGATCCACTGGAAGAGATTCAGTCAAATCCTTAACTCCAAACTGAATACATCACCTAATCTGAATATAGGCTTAGTTGAAGAACTGGACACTACAGTTCAAACCTTCGAGAAAGCTATGGAAGTAGCTTTCAGGACGTCGTGTCCAGTCAGTTACAGCAAAAAAACTTTACCGCCTTGGTGGAACGAAGACCTCAACATCCTTAGGAGGTTGACAAGAGTGATTTTCAATATCTGCTATCGGCACAAGTTTTGGCAGCCGTACAAAGACTGCTTAAAATTCTACAAAAAATCGATAAGATCAGCCAAGATTCAGGCTTGGTCAGACTATTGCCAATCTATCGAAACACTTAAGGACTCTGCAAGACTCAGCAAGATCCTATCCAAAGCACACTCCAGTCCATCTTTCATAAAGAAAGATGACGGCACTTGGACGAAATCTACTGAAGAATCTTTAGAGCTCCTTCTTAACACCCGCTTTCCTGGATGCATAAATCATGGCGGGAGCCCAACCATTGCAAGTGTCGCAACATGTACAAGATGAGGTTAAAACAATTATTAGCGCGGATAAGATTTGCTGGGCTATTAACAGTTTTTTCCAGTACAAATCACCAGGCCCGAACGGCATCCTGCCCATTATGTTGCAAAAACGTCTAAATACCTTGGCTTCTTGTCATTTATAGTAATTGCATCCTGCTTAACCCTGGCCCTGGAGACATGTTAGAGTTGTTTTTCTACCCAAGGTTGGCAAGAGCAGTCACGAGTCCGCGAAGGACTTCAGACCAATTAGCTTGTCATCTTTCGTACTTAAAACAATCGAACGCATGCTTGACCTTCACATAAGGGCCGGCCTGATAAGATTGCCCTTATTTAATTCTCAACATGCATATCTCAGAGGGAGGTCCACTGAGACCGCACTGCACGAGGTAGTGCGCACCATTGAGAGATCCATTAAATACCACCAATTTACGCTAGCCACCTTCTTAGATATAGAAGGAGCCTTCAATAATGTCCATACTGAGGCCATCCAAGTACCTCTCATCGAGCTAGGTGTAGAGGAGTTCATCGTAAAATGAAAAGTCTCCATGCTTAGTACAAGGATAATTCAGGCTAGGCTAGGCAACAGCCACTTAACCAAATCTGTAACCAGGGGTACACCCCAGGGTGGGGTTATCTCTTCTCTGCTCTGGATTATGGTCCACAATAAAATCCTGTCAAACTTAGACAGCGACGGTATTAAAGTGGTTGCGTATGCGGATGACGTGGTTGTATTGGTATCAGGAATGTTTCTGGACGTGGTAAGTGAAATCATGGAAAGGGCTTTGAGTAAGATTAGCGCTTGGGCCGCAAGGTGCGGTCTGGGCGTTAATCCAAGCAAAACTGAACTGATGCTCTTTACCACAAAAACCAAAATACCAACCTTCAGACTACCCCGTCTAAACAATCAGGCTCTCTCCCTTTCCTCCAGTGCTTAATACTTGGGCGTAATTCTGGATCCCAAGCTCAGCTGGAAGCTGAACATCGAACACCGGATTCGGAAAGCAAATATAGCAAAATATATATACATTTTACACATGTAGCAACACTTTCGGCAAAAAGTGGGGTCTTAAACCAAAGATGGTGCTTTGGATGTACACGGCGGTGGTACGTCCAATTCTCACTTATGGGTCACTGGTTTGGTGGCCCGTCCTAAGTAAAGCTTACAATATCACCAAACTAAGCATAGTCCAGAGAACGGCTGCAATTGGAACCACGGGAGCCCTACGGTCGAGTCCGACGGAGGCGCTCAATGTGATTCTGGACATCCTTCCTCCGGACCTGCATATCAAATCAATCGCCTCCTGCAGCGCAGTAAAACTGCAAGTAGCTGGCCGTTGGTTCGCAAGACCCTACGGGCACTGGAACATACTCGATTTTATACCGAGGAATGTAAAAGTACTATCCACTGACTGCACAATACCCAAACTCAACTTCCAGAAAACCTTCACTTCTGCCTTCCCATCTAGGTCAGATTGGGAGGCAGGCACTGTAATTGACGAATTTGCTATATCCATCTTCACCAACGGGTCCAAAAGTGGACTGTGGATTGGGAGCGGGTGTCGTTTTCAGACGTACTACACACATCCTCATCCTTCCGGCTCCCGAACTCGTCTAGCGTCTTCCAGGCGGAGGTCCTTGCGTATAGGGAAGCAGGCAAGATACTCTTAAATAACACCACAACAAATCCAAACATATCAATTTTCGTCGACAGTCCAGCTGCAATCAAGGCCCTTATCTCAGCCATGACTACGTCTCAGCTTGTCGAGGAGTGCGAGGAGATACTGTCTAGGGTAGGTCGCCGGTTTAGAATCTCTCTCATCTGGGTTCCTGGGCACAGGAACATAGAGGGGAATGAGAAAGTCGACGAGCTGGCCGGAATAGGCTCCTCCCTTCCGGTATCCTGCGCGGTGGAAGTTCTCCCCTCGCTGGGTTACGTGAAGATAGAAATCTCCTCTACTTCATGGCGAGGGCGGAGTCTAGGTGGAGGAAACTGACGAACTGCGCCACTTCCAAGAAGACGTGGCCCCACTACAATAAATATAGAACCCAGAGCCTCATAAATAGAACAAGGGTGGATGTCGCTAGACTGGTGGCTGTAAGCACAGGTCACTGGGCGGTAGGTACCCATGCTGCCAGGCTCGGCATACCCCACAACACCCATTGTCGCAGCTGCAATGACGCCATTGAGAGTGAAACGGTTTTTCACCTCCTTTGCGGCTGTCCAGCACTGACCGAGGCTAGGCGAAGGGTGCTGGGTAGACCATTCTTTGATAACCTCACAGATATCTCGGACATATCGTAACACCTACAACCTTTACCATACAATAAGGTCATCATGAGTGGTGGCATCAAAATGGCGCTCCAGCGCTAATTGCTTATCCCCGCATAGGGATCAGCCACTCCACCTACCTACATGTTGATTACATAATAAGAATACTATGGATGGCGGACGAGAGACTTCCTAAAATAATAGCGAAGAACACAATCCAAAAGGGAAATCTGTGTCCAATATGAGTCCATCTTCAGTACATAGATTGATAACAATAATTTGTGTGAACGCAATTACTTTCACAATAACAACAGTCAAGAACATATTTCGTCGATTTTTAAAATGAGAGGAGCTGCATATGAAATCTTGCCGAAAGGGAAGACGACATCCATTTTATTGGAAAATGTCCTATCCTAAGGGCATAGCACTCAGCAATTGTGAAAAATGATTACCAAACAGCTTCAACTTATGGAGACATAAATTATTAATAAAACTTTCTAACAAAATAAACAAAAAATACTATTTTTTTTGTAAATTAACGATAATTTTAATTAAATGTCAACCGAGCAGACGGTAAAAATGGAAATGCGATAAAATCGGGTTTAAGTGTATGCTTCTTCTGTATTAAGAATGCAAAGACTAACGAAATTATAAACGACGTTTCGGTGGCGCAATGATTTTAATCTCGGACGATTTTTGTCAAACGCTGCCTGTCATCCCAATATCAACTCCGGCAGATGAATTGGACACTGTTGGCGTTGGCTTTATGGCGATACGTACAATTAAAAAATGAATATGCGAGTTGAAGTGACGAAATGACCAGTCCACTGCAGAGTTCTCCAGGCAATTGTTGGCGATGAGCAAATCGAATCTCAAATCAAATGTCATTCAAGCGACGATATTGAGGGACAAATTCGAAAGCGAATATGTTCTCACTTCACGCTTTTCCGCTTATTACGAACAATTTGCCGTTCGTCTTTAAGCTACTTCAATTTCCTGTTTGTACAGCTTTCGCCATGACAAATATATAATAAGTCGCAAGGACAATCGCTGTATGTTTGTGGCATCAATCTTGAATTCCCATGTTTCTCGCACATGGTCACTTGCATGTGGCGTACTCACGTGTCGGCAAACCTCCAGCTTAGAATAGAATGAATATTTTTGCGTACCATAAGGCACTTTGGTGAAAAAGCCAAAGTTTGGCCGATACGTCAATCAGTGTTGTTTGATTGAAACACAACGACATTGTTATAAATACTTTACTTTGCATGCTCGAAATTATTATAGCCATTTCATCATGAAAAGGTTGACAAATAAACAACGCTTGCAAATCGTGCAAATTTATTTCGAAAATAATGGTTTAGTTCTCGAAGTTTACCGCAAGCTCCGTTCATTGTATGGTCGACATAATCGTCCATCAGAGCAATTAATTCGGTTAACCATGGATCGTTTTTGTACTACTTATGTGAAAATGCTCATCCGCAAAGACGTCGAACAGTGCGCACCGAAGAAACAATTGCCGCTGTAGAGCAAAGTGTTGAAGAGGACCCGCTTTGTCCATCAACTTTATGGAAGATTTTGCGAAAAGATCTCTTCTTACGACCTTACAAGATCCAGCTTGTGCAAGAATTAAAGCCGTGAGACCAAGCAATGCGTCGTGATTTTGGTGTATGGGCCGAAAATGAGATTGATATCGATGCTTATTTTCATCGAAAAATTTTGTTCAGTGATGAGGCTCATTTTGGGTTGACTGGCTACGTCAACAAGCTAAATTGCAGCATTTGGAGTGAAGAGAATCCACATGGGACCCTTGAAACGCCATTGCATCTACAAAAACTGACTGTTTGGTGTGCTCTATGGGCTGGTGGAGTCATTGGGTCATACTTCTTCCAAAATGATGCTGGAGAGTCAGTTACCGTTAATGAAGTACGCTATAGAGCCATGATAACCGACTATTTTGTTCCTGAATTGGATGGCATGAATGTGGATGAGATGTGGTTCCAACAAGACGGCTCTACATGCCATACAGCGCACGTCACAATCGATTTATTGAAGGAAACTTTCGATTCGATGAGCGCATAATTCCGTGGAATGGACCTGTCAATTGGCTACCAAGATCGTGTGATTTGATACCATTGGATTATTTTCTTTGGGGATATGTGAAGCCGCTCGCCTACGCTAACAAATCAACAAATGCTTGGCCCCTCAGACTTGTCTTTATTCGAACCAGCCGCGGCGGCCACATGCCCAAAATCATATTTAAACAATTAATGGCATAAAATTATCCTTATTGGAAGGATATTGCCAAATTGATGACATTAAAACAATTTTATTGTGTTTTATTTCAATTCGAAGTTCTATACCTCGAAGAAAAACACCCGTTAGTATTATTGTTTAAATAATATAGGGACTCCAAGATATACCTTAAAACTAGAAATTGAACAATATGCAACCAACATAAACTAGCGAGTATTCTTTTGACCGCTGAAAAACACGCAATAAGTGCAATACAGTGATACTTGGAAATGAAACCGTTATGTGTTCGATTTCCTAGGACACATTTTTCTATGAGCAGAAAATTAGATGAAAGTATATAGAAATTATTCATATCTGAATTCATACTATTCAAACTTTGTACTGCTTTTTTTACCACCACTGTACATTTTGACGTCAGGCTCAAGAAGTTTTGTCTTAGTTTCGTCTAACCAATTCAATTTTATAAATACTTTACCTTTCTGTGGTCCCACATTCTGTGTGCAAATTTTATGACCATATTTCTTATTGTGTGGGTAAATTATTTGAATCTTTGATCGCTTAGCCACCACTACTATTCATTTATAATGACACCTCTTGTTTATTATATTTAAATGATTATGAATTTATAAAAGAAAGAGTATCAAAGCCATATATGAATGTATGTATCTAAAATTCTTTAATGCTTAAAATGTCTCCATATGATACTGCATCCTCCAGTAACATCTTCGAACAGCACTGCAGAAAGCCTCAATCAAAGAAGGGTCCTTAAATTTCGATACGATTTTCAATATTTTATTTTTACTCTAAACTGTAACCAGCAAAGGCCTCGATTAAATCTCAAAGCTAAATTATATGTCACAAAAACGCTGAGAATGTATTTTTACAATTTTTGTTTTAATTGCTTCTGACCTTATCAACGATGGAATCTGTACTCATCAACGAAACACTGCTAATCTACCAGGTATCACGTGTCAGATCTGAAGTTTGTATGTAGCTTCCGGCTGGAAGGATAACATGTAAATGTATGTGTATTTTTTTTTACTGAGCAAATTAACCACATACACATTTGGTTCTGATATCAAGAATAAAATCATAACATCTCATGCCACATCGTGTCTCGCACATGGTTGATACTTGATAGCCATAGAAAGCACATGGCAGATTTAACACCTTGCAAACAAGGAAAATCTCTTTTGCTTGCGCTACCTTTGCATTTGCTTGCCATCCATCCGAGATTTAATTTTAGATAATAAAATCCCCATTACTGGTTTTCCAACTGGCGGTTGGTTGTCTGAAGAGGATTTTTGTTCCCGTGTGCTACTTAGGCTGCATTGTTCGCTCGTACTGTGAGTGTGATGTGAAAGAAACTGAACTGTTGTGCGGATATTGTGCATTCAAAGAGTCGACTTTTCTGTATAGAGGTGTTATATTACAACATGAGCTAGGCATGGGCAAATGTTAATCGGGATCGGAAAAAGTTTTTTTTTCACAAATTTTAGCACAGGTTGTGCATGTTGATGACTTCGAAGAGATTGCTGAAAATGTATTGTGCTTCATTTTAGTGGAATTTGATGATGATATTTTAAAAGTTATGTGCTGTAGTTGTGTAGGCTCAAAATATATTTTTTTTTGAAATTAAATAAATAAATAATTTTAAATTAACTTTAGACCAATTAGTTTGTCATCTTTCGTACTTAGAACACTCGAACGTATCATAGACCTCCACATAAGGGCGGGCCTGATCAAGCCGCCCTTATGCAATTCTCTACATGCATATCTCAGAGGTAGGTCCACTGAGAAAGCACTGCACGAGTTAGTGCGCACCATTGAAAGATCCATCAATTACCACCAATATACGCTAGCCACCTTTTCAGATATAACTAGAAGGTGCTTTCAATAACGTCCATACTGAAGCTTTCCAATCATCTTTCTCAGATGGATTGTATCCATGCTCAGAACAAGGATTATTCAGGCCAAACTAGGTAACATCATCTCAACCAAATCGGTCAGCAGGGGCACACGTGGGGTCATATCGCCCCTGTTGTGGATTATGTTCTTAATAAAATCCTATCAAACTTAGACAGCGACGTCATTAAATTAGTTGCGTATGCGGATGACGTGGTCGTACTTGTATCAGATATGGTCCCGAACGTGATCAGTGAAATCATGGAAAGGGTGCTGGGTAAGATCAGCAAGATAAGCACAGCAGAACTGATGCTGTTCACCACTAAAACCAAAATACCAACTTTCAAACTACCCCCTCTAAGCAACCATGTTCTCTGGCTATCCCCCAGTGCATCAGATTCGGAAAGCAAACATCGCTTTCTACACATGCAGCAAGACTTTTGGCAAAAACTGGGGACTTAAACCAAAGATGGTTCTTTGTATGTACACGGCGGTGGTACGCCCATTTCTCACTTATGGGTCCCTGCTGTGGTGGCTCGCCCTAAGTAAAGCTTACAACATCACCAAGCTAGGCAGAGTCCAGAGAACGGCTTCAATCGAAACCACGGGAGCCCTACGGTCAAATCCGTCGGAGGCGCTTAATGTGATTCTAGATATCCTTCCCCTGGACCAGCATATCAAAACAAGCGCTTAATGTGGCGCAGTAAGACTGCAAGCAGTAGGTTGCTGGTTCCAAAACCTTACGGGCACTGCAATATCCTCGACTTATTACCGAGGAAAGCAGGAGCACTATATCCAAACTCAACTTCCAGAACACTTCCACTACCGCTTTCCCGTCCAGCTCAGAATGGAAGCAGGCACTGTCATTGACGCATTCGCTATAACCATCTTCACCAACGGTTCCTGTGAGTAGGAGCGGGCGTCTTTTCAGACGAATTACACACTTCTTTATCTTTCCGGCTCCTGAAGTCGTCTAGCGTCCTCCAGGCGGAGGTCCTTGCGATTAGGGAGGCGGGCACGGTGCTTCTAAATAGTTCGAAAACAAATCTTAACATATCCATTTTCGTCGACAGTCAGGCCGCAATCAAGGCCCTTACCTCAACCAGGACTACGTCTGAGCTCGTAGGGAAGTGTAGGGAGATACTTTCCAGGGCGGGCTGTCTGTTTACAGTCTCTCTCATCTGGGTTCCAGGGCATAGGAACATTGAGGGGAACGAGAAAGCCGACGAGCTGGCCAGAACTGGCTACCCCCTTCCGGAATCCTGCACGGTGTGAGTACTCCCCCCGTTTGTTTAATTTAAGGGAAAAATCTCCACACACTTCAGGGCGAGAGCAGAGTCCAGCTGGAGCAATCTGACGAACTGCGTCACTGCTAGGAAGACGCGAGGCGATGTCGCTAGTCTAGTGGCCGTAAGTAGAGGCCAGTGGGCAGTGGGCACCCACGCTGCCAAGCTCGGCATACCCCACAATACCAACTGACGTAGCTGCAATGACGCTAAAGAGAGTGAAACAGTATTTCACCTCCTATGTGGATACCCAGCTTTGGCTAAGACTAGACGCAGGACGGTTGGTAAACCATTCTTCGACGACTTTCGACTTTTAGGTATCTCGGACATGGGTCTTAATGATATTATTACTTTTCTCAATTCCACCGGTTGGATCTGAGTATACACAATCAATACCCCTTCCCCTAAGGTAATTACGAGTGGCGGCATCAAAACCAGCCACTTTACCTACCTACCTACAACGACTAAAAGACGCAGCTGTTAGTGTGCATGCACTGTTTTCTAAAACTCTAAATCGCTTATCTATAAAGGCAAGGATATCTGTCTACATACAGATATGTTACAGCTTACTGCATGTTGACATTACAGTGGACGTCCAATATAACGAATTATACCGGGTGATCCAAGTAGAGATACTTTTTTCAATAGCCTTTTTTGACAGATCACGTGTGAGTCGTGATATGCTGTCATGTTATTTTTGTTTAATATTGTTTGGCATTTCATAATGGAAAGACTTACGCGTGAACAACGTTTACAAATTGTTCAACTTTATTATGAAAATTCACGTTCTGTAAGGAATGTGTTTCGTGCACTTCGCTCAACTTATGGTCAACATAATCGGCCTACTGAGCGTACTATTCGCAACACCGTCACCCATTTTGAGACCCAGCATTCATTATTGGATACTATTCGACCGAATAGACCACGTCCAGCACGCTGTGAAGAAAATATAGCGGCCTTAGCTGAGAGTGTACACGAAGACCGTAGAGAGTCGATTCGGCGCCGTTCGCAGCAACTCGGACTGACGTATGGAACGACTTGGCGCATTTTACGTCAAGATCTTAAATTGAAAGCGTACAAAATACAGCTAGTGCAACAACTGAAGCTGCTCGACCTTCCCAAGCTACATCGCTTCGCTCTATGGGATCTTGAAAAGTTCCAAGAAGATCCGACGTTTTCGAGGCAAATTTTGTTTAGCGATGAGGCCCATTTCTGGCTCAATGGGTATGTAAATTGCCGCATTTGGGACGAAGAGCAACCTGAAGAGATTGAAGAACTGCCACTTTATCCAGAAAAAACAACGGTTTGGTGTGGTTTGTGGGCTGGTGGAATCATCGGTCCATATTTCTTTAAAAATTATGCCGGTGCGAACGTAACCGTCAATGGCGACCGTTATCGTGCCATGATATCCGACTATTTGATGCCTGAAATTGAAGCTCGTGATCTCGGCGACATTTGGTTTCAGCAAGACGGCGCCACTTCCCACACATCGCATCAATCAATGGACTTATTGAGAGAACATTTCGGTGAGCACATAATTTCACGTTTTGGGCCGGTCAATTGGCCACCAAGATCATGTGATATCACACCGTTAGACTTTTTCCTGTGGGGATATGTAAAGTCAAAAGCTTATGCCGACAAACCCGCTTCGATTCAGGCCTTGGAGGAAAACATCACGCGTGTCATTCGCCAGTTACCAGTCGAAATGCTCGAATAGCAACGGCCAACATTTGATAGACATAATCTTCAAAAAATAAATGCCAAAGAATGTTCTTTCAAATGATAATAAACATTCTCCATTAAATTTGAATTTTCTGTGTTTTTTCTTTAAAAAAGTAGGGAACCTCGAAATGGATCACCCTATATAATGCACAGCCTTTCGTTAAATCGTAAAATTTGTTATATCGATCGTACAATTTTTTTCACATAGTAATACCATGGAGATGTCAGTAACGTGAGACTTACAATGAAATCTATTTCTGAAATAAAGTGCACGACTGCGTCATACGCAACTTTCTCGCTACATGATTTGCATTTTTAAATCGACTTCAAAAGATTGGTAACGTTTTATTATACACCAATTTATTTTGAAAAATTTTAATTTCTCAAAAATGACACATACGATTTTGATGTAATTCCGCACATTGTACACTTTTTACATAATTGTTCGAATTACAAGAAATTATCAAAATCGTTAGAACGTTTTTTGAGAAAACGAATTTAATTTAAATTTAAGAAAATCGTTATTTAAAAAAAAATTAAAAAAAGAATTATTTCAAAAATCCAAGTAAGCAGATTTGTTCAACATCATACAAAAATAGTAAAATTTTTCTGATTTCCCTTTATATTGTTTCGAGATATCCCAAATATCCTTAGTACAAAAAAGGACCAAAATCCTTTGAAAATGGTTTTAAGAATAGTTCTAGAAAAATTGTGATAAGTGATTTTCACAAAACCAATTGTATGGTAGGTACCGTTATTTCAAACGATAAATACAAAAACCCGAGATATGTAACCCCAACAAATTTATATACGAACTTTGAAGCAAATCCGTCAAAGCGTTTCGTCGTATGGTCCCCGGACATACAGACCGACGGACGGCATTGGTGAATCCACTTTGTTGGACTTCTCTATAGTCGTTATATCATCCCTAATACTCAGTTTGAGTTAAAGATTTTCGCACGATCGCAATAACTTACTCTTTAGTGAATTAAAAAGGTTTTTATGTTCACTAAAAATTTTTATCAAACTAAACTTGCACTTGCAGTATCTCACATAGGTTTGTTTAAGTTTGTTTTATTTTGCAATAATTTGCAAACCATTCGTTACATGAGCCAGAAACGAAAATCTGGCTAATGGGGTCTTTTTTCACCATTTTCTCTTCAACCCTAATGAAATGCAATGTACTTGTCGGCGCCTAGAAAAATGCTGGTCTGTACATTGAAACCGATAAACAACAAAGACCGAGTTGAACTTGTGGCTTCGATGGCGTTGTGCATAGTGTGTGCGCTTGCCTGACGAGATCGCTGGTTAAAGTGAAGGTTCGATTCCTGATGGGGGAAAGTGTTTGTCGAATTAAATGACAAACATATAGACTGGCACCACACAAAGGAATCTGATGATCGGCCATGCCAAGCCGTGAAACAGCTGTAATTCCAGCCTCTTTCTTGTTCGGGGTGGCAATCTCAATGTTTTTGTGGGTGAAGAGGAAACATAAAGACAGTTTCACACTGCATATGAATATGCACAGTTTTAAAGGATGGGGAAACAACAATTAGGGGAGGCAATACTAACTGGAAAAAAAGTAAAGAGTTCATTCCTCTCTAGGCAATGAATATCTGCTTTGCTATAATAGTTTAAGGAGATTTAATATGGGTTTGTTATTTGCATAGATATTTTCAAAGTTTAGACCTAGACAAACAAGCATGTAAAAAGATTTCTCGAAATTGGAATTATGTTCGGAGTTACAAGGGATTTTATGACTCAGACTGCCTGACATGATATCTCCAGTTCTAATGGACCGGGATTGCTTTAAAATTTTTCACAAATATATTCAGATGCCGTTTGACGGGAGCGTTTGTAAATTGTTTTTACTATTTTTGCCAAAATTTGGTTCTTTTAAATGCGCTCAAGTCAAACAATGAATATCACAAGCTTATAGTAAACATGTGTAAGGGTTTTTTATTTACTAAGACACAAAGAAGTTCCGGTAAACCTATGGACAATATCTTCAATTATTTAGAATGTACATAAATATATATGACTTTTTTAGCTTATCTTTCCTTAACTTATTTAATGTTTTTTAATTAAATTTTGAATTATGTACCTCTATTGTTTTGTTTTTCAAGTAAGTTACATTGAAAAAGAAAAATAGTGCTTGATTTTTGAAAAATACCTGCTACACTAGGAATAGAAAGATTTTATTATGAATAATTGTCCAGTACATCCAGCAGTGGGGTGCAGTGGCTTAGTGGTTAAGTGCGTTGGATCACTAAGCGAGAGCTCGCTAGCTCAAATCCCGACCTGTACCACCTGCAAGTTTTTATTCGCTTTCCCACCTGTTCTCAAGCTTCTCAAAAATAAATTGCCGGTCGGAATCATCATTAAACTGTAGGTCCCTCCATTCGTGTCAAAAAATAATATATCTTCGCATACACAGTGGTTGTAGAAGCAAGGCTTTGGGTTCTGTATGTGCCGTTTACGCCTAATATTTATTTATTTACTTACATACAGCAGTGGAAGTCATTCAATCCATACAACTTGAATTCCTCCCACTAAACACTACCTAGCTGCTCCAACCAACCAACCAACCAACCAACCAACCAGGGAATTATTAGACCCCTTAAAGTCTGTTACAGAAAGCTTCAAGTTCACTGGAAGTGATTTACTCATTTTAAAATCTTGGGTTAAACCATGCAAACTGTTTCATAAATTCGGGATTGAAAAATATTCAAACAAGAGAAGATTTTGGGGAAAGGATGAATGACTTTTAAATCAGTAGCTTTGTGCTTGGAATAGTACTTCAGCAACTTCTTTAAATAGTGTTTGTCGTTAAGGGCGACTTCAGAACGGAAATAAAATCTTATTAAGCTTAGTTAAACATTCTTATCTTAATCTTATTTTTACGTACAAAGAATTGAGGGATATTTAATTTACCCTCGTGCAATCCTAATGGTCCGCCTATTGGGATCACCGATTACACCTCGAAAAGGCGTAAACGGTCCATACAGGACCTAAAGCCTAGCTTCTCCAACCATTGTGTGAGCGAAAATATATTTTTGACTCAAAATGGGGGAGATACCACTAACCACTAAGCAACTGCAGCCACAGAAACGCGGAAAGCATTCACATGCAATAATACTGTTTACATGTTTTCTTATGCACGTCGCGTGATCGCTTTACTGTGTATTCTTGTACTTTTGCATTATTGTGATTCTGCCTTAGAAATGCAACAACAATGGCAATAACTGGCCTCAGTAGTTAATGAAGTTATATGAAATAGGGGCCCTGGCAACCTTCTTATCAGTTTTTTTTTAAAAAGATGGGGCTGTATCTTTTGTGTTAGTACGTGTTTTGGTCTGGCGACAATCCTAGGTCTTTGATAAATCTTACGATTATTGAGGCCGATGATTTGGCAATATTTTGAGGTTCAGTGAGTCCCTTGTTGAAGCATTTAAGCTTCTTTTGGATGATTGCAGAGCATTCGAGTTGGTTGTTTGAGGCAGAGTCCACACATATCTGTAGAGCTTTTTCCCATTTTCATGAGATGATGGTTCAGCGCTCAGTGACCTGTTAGGAAGTCAGTTACGATCTTAGCATCCAGTTTGCTTATAGAGAGGATCTGAAGAGTGCGTTTTTTTTGTTTGCCAGGCCAATGGATTTTTTTTTAACATGACGTAATCCTTGGATGGAGTTCGATTAGGATAAGCGCATTTGGTGTTCTCATGTGTCGAGTTCAAATTTGATATTACTTTTGGGTAGTCCACAGGAGGGCTCCGGGCAGATTCAGTTCATTAACGAGGATTTCTTTGTGTCCTGGGACCCAGTAATGAGTCACTCTGTTATAGGGAGTGAGTTGCTTTATAATAGTTAGAGAGTTCTAAATAAGTAGAGGTTTGTACTTATAGGAGTCAAGAGTTTTGAGTGCTGCTTGACTGTCTGAGAGAATGTAGATATCTGATGTTTTGAGATTACATCACAAGCATAGTTCAATGGCATAAACTTCTGCTTGGAAAATTGATGTTGTGTGTCCTAACTGAACTGACCTTTTCCAGTTGGGTCCGCTGATGCCTGTGCCTACACCGGTTAAACCATCCGTAAACCAGACTGAGTGGCACCTGTTTAGCCTAGGGCCTCCAATTTCTTACACCGAACGGTCAGGTATGGTGATATGAAATCAGTTTAAATAGGCGAACTTTATAAGCAAACCAAAAGAAATTCAGTAAAGTGAGATAGAATCATGACTCCCTCTTAACATGAGATAAGGCCATTATGAACCTATGGAAGACTTTGCATTCCCAGTTCATTGCTCGTTTTTAAATGCTCTTTGTCAATTAGAAATATATAGAACGCTACCAGGAAAGTCTCGCTATACTGCGTCACCTGTGGCAACTAGTGTTCTTTCCGAAACTGTTTGTTTCGCAAAATATGAAAATTAGTTGGGTCTGCTAAATCAAAGAGGACAACTAAGCCTCCGTTTTAAAGACCAAGTCTATACTGGCAAGACACGTTTTGTGCGTGGGTTCTTTTTTTGCTCTATCAGCATAAAGTCCATTTAGCAGCTACTTTGGTTTCAGCATGCTAGCTCGTGTTCGACTGGAATAATGCGATCTAAGAAGAACTCTCGATTATCTTCAACCATCAAAATCATAAAAATTGGTTAATTTTTTTTAGAAATATAAAGGAGTACATTTCATCTCTTGCAATGGCCCAAAATACCTCACCCACTTCAATTAAGTCTGCCCGCCAAATTTATAGCTACAAGTTCGACTTTAATTATTTCCAAATCAATAGAAGCTTTATAGATAAAAAGTCATTAGGCCCGAAACGGATCATAACAAAGCACTCTGATAAAATTAAAATCGCACAAAAAAAAAAAAAATATAAATAAATGGAAACTCACTAAATCACATATTTACAGCAATAAAACATTCAAATTGACCATATGGCTCATAAAATGTCGCAATAATTTCCAAACAAAATACCTACCCGCCTCAATATTTATTTATTTTCTGCTTTCTTTGCAAAACAATATATTACGTTTGTTCATGCGAATAGATTTTATGTCACAATTGTAGCGAACAGTGAGGACAGTGGCAAAAAAAAGCCGAACACATCCTTGCTGTCAACCCACAAAGCTCAGCCAGCATCCCCAGTATCACCAACTAAAATACCGGTTCACAACAGAAGCCTTTTTTTGCTTTTCCCCTTTTTTTTACCATTTCGCATATGGCGGTAACAATTTCACCTTTTTATTTTGCTCCCTTGTCACACCGCCAACAATGCTAACCAAGTTGAGCACCCACGCAGCAACCATTTCCATAACAAAGGTTAGGTAATAAATTTGACAAGCAATAAATAATTTGTCGTGATGTAAATAAATTTTTACACGTTAACAGGATTTTCACAGCCAAACACCAAATGGCAAATGGTGACGGCTGTTGTATTTCATCTCCGTTTATTTTTTTATTTTTTCGTTTGGTTGCCAAGGGTTTCCATTGCCAGCGTGGGTGTGTGCAGGCAAGTGGCAAATTTATTAGCCACATTGTTACATTGAAAACCTATCACCGCAACCCTTAAGAGTGCATATTATTTTTTTTTTCTTCAAGAAGTAGCTAGTTACCGAAACCACAAGCCCAGCGGAGCTACTCTTATTAATATGGCCATGCAATGAAGGCAATTTGTAGTATCTATCTTTCTCGAGAGAGCGAGAGAGAGCGCCAGACAGTTGCCCCACACGCAAACATATACATAGAGTAGTACGTGTGCTGGCGAACTATAAAGTGATATTGCTGCCATTATCATTAGGCCAACTTCATGACATTCATCACCACTTTGGTGAAAGTACTCCTTGGATCTTGCATTAGATATGTATCTGCAGGCATTCCAAGCACAAGTGGCCACCGAAAGTAACCATTTTGGGCAATCTTAGCAATTGCCTACTAATGTACCCCCTAACGCTTCATCCCCTAATGGTTGTTTAGTTAGCTGTAGTTCATTAAATTTGCACAAAAAAAGGAAATGTTTGTTGGCCAACTACACAGAGAGAGAGAGAGAGAGAGATAAACACATTACCCCCATCAAGAGCTCCGAAATTGTTGCCTAATTTTTGTTGTGCTGCAGGTTCAAGGATGAGATTGTGTAAGGTGGCTTCCAGGTGGACGGAATCGTTTATGTTCGGATAAATGCGATATCCCTTTAAGTAGCGCTTGCCGAGATTTATTATGGTCTACAAAATTATGTAAATCGAATTTGAAATGGATAGGGTTCCTCATAAATATGTGCTCGGTCAAAATGTAATGGGTATGAGAATACTAAATAAGGATATCATTCAACGTGTCTGAAATAATAAAAGATTTCATGGTTTGTACGATGTTTTGGTTGATTTTTTTTTTGTTGTGATGATTACTCGTGGGAAAGCTTAGGCTAGGATGAGAGAAACAATTTCAAAATTTTGTCAGATGAAAATTCGAGATAAATGATGCTTTTAATTTATTAGCATAACACTTTTGAATTTCTATTAACATAAATCATTGTCGTATTTATGCAACTTTATTTGAATCCATATGTCGTTTTGTAAAGGAGTTATGGATAAAGTGCACACGTGTGGTTTATGTGTGGTTCATATGTCAGGATAGAAATGAACCAGAAAGTTGAAGTGTACAGTTTGCTTGGGAATATCTAAAATATTGAAATTGGGATGCATTTTATTATTATCAAAATAATTTTGATCAACAAGAGGATTCTAACTGGTCCGCGTCAGATCAAGAAAGTATTCGCTTAAGATAACGTACAATCGGAAATAAAAAAAAACCTGGTGGTAAAAATGTCTCAGTCTACTGCAAGATAATTCAATGCATTTGTACCTCAAAAATTGACCTTATTCAACAAATAACTTTTTTGAAGCTGTTTGCAATTGAAGCCCTTATTGTAAATTATTACTTCGATAGATATGAATTCGACGTTTGCTGTGTAGATTCATGCAAATAAATTTTAGATATCTTTTCAAACATTCGTCGCACAGAATAGGGATCATAGCCTTAATATAACTTTATCCGCAAAAGACAGCCTTTCCACAGGAAATATTTAAGTTTTAAAAGATATTAAAAATTACAATGATGATCTTGGGCATGTTTTTTTAAATTGGTTCATGCGGGAACAGCATTTCGAGAAAGATGATTCACATATTTAAGTCGATCCAAACATAGTAGACATGTTGATAGCTAGTTTTTTTTCCTACTTTTCTGGAACACATTTAACACAAATTTTTTTTAGTGGATGCAGATTTATACATTTGCGATTCCAAATTAATTATTTCCATTCGAACTTGAAAGACTGAATAACTTTGCAGCCACACAGTCCCTTCTGAGGAAAATTCTTAAATCTTAAAAATACTTAAATTTCAGAGTTCTTCAAGAATTGTTGGGAAATTAATTAATTCTTGTCTTGCAATATCTTTTTAAAAAAAAATTCTAGCATGTGACAAAAGTCAGACACGTTTTTTTATCAGATCACATATGAATTTCCCATTTCCTTGTAACTCACAATCAGTTACACAGAGTACAGAAAAATATTTCAGAATATTTACCATATTGTGGTCTTTTGTTATGAACTGCAAGTGCTTCCTTGCTTCCTGTGTATCAAAGTTTCGAAAGAAGGAGATTACTTGCTTATTTATAAGCCAGAAACGTTCCATAACTTGACCTTAAATTAACCAACAAACACTGTTGTGTTGCAATAAGTCAGAATAAGCCGAATCACATTCAGAATAAAAAAAATTACTTCAGCTGTCGGTGCTGAGGAGCAGAACGATATTTTATAAAATTAATCAACTTGACGAAGCTCTCCATTACTTCTTTCAGTGTAGTTTTCCACAAGGGTCTATCTGACGATTTATGCACTAGAAGATTAGATTAGAACTGCCTTCTTATCTCCGATTCACTTTACTAATCCTTTTCCTTTGCCAATAATCACTGAGGCCCCGTCAGTTGAGAGCGACACCATTTTATCATAGCTAATGTTGGATTTTTTTAACAAGGTCTCCTTTCTAAAATCCAATTGAATAGGTAGGTAGGTATAATCAAAAATATTTTAAGGTCCGTAAAATTGATCGCTACCCGCCAGTTTTTGATCGCTGGTATAAACCAAAAGTCCTAGAGAATGTCGTTAAAGTGATTTTGAATGCATTGCAAATTTAACATATAACTATGTTTTTCGTTTATTTTCTGGCATAACATATTTTTTGTACCATAATACTTCTTCGACATTAATTATGTAAAATAATTCACAAATAAACTTTCATTTATTACAAACTGATTTCCCACTAATTTTCATTTTCAATTTCTTATTTATCTCCAACCTATTACAAAATGTTGCACATCCTTTATTAAGGTATGAAGATCAATAATGTAATGCCGCATTTCAGTAACTTTTACCCGGGCTACATTTTACCTTGATTCTGTATTATTACTACAATGTTATCAGTACCTACTTGAGTCTGTGTGGCGCTATCGTTATGTATAACCTGGATTTATGTGACTATTATGGTTTTCTATGTTTCGAAAATAATTCGTTAATTAAATTGATTTGAAGACCCTATTGTTAGCAGGTACACAAACCTTCTATTATTAACATAGAAAATATAGGTTATAATTATTGAAGTATCCATAACTACTCCAATATAGATGATGCTAGAAGTGCTTATTAGTCACTTCGGCCTTGAAATTAAAAAAAAAAAAAATATTCTTTCCTGCACCTTTCTACGCTATGATCTACCCACATTCTAAAATTCGGCTTCGTACGCCTTCCAGTTTTCGACTAATTTGGGTCCGACTGAAACATAGTGCGAAGGGCAGTATTATAAAGGGTGATTTTTTAGCTGGTTTGGTTTTGGCAACACTGGTTTTGACAGCTGACGTGTGTTTAGTACCTTGTGTCACTGTCAAACAGCTTCAGTTTGGTTTGCAATTTAACCAGTTTGGTTTGCAATCTTACAAATGAACAACGCTTGCAAATTATTGAATTTTACTATCAAAATTCGTGCTCGGTTCGAAATGTTCATCGCGCGCTGCTTCCATTTTATGATCGGCATTCTCGACCTTCTGAGCAGTCTATTCGGAAGATTGTGACCAAATTTCGCACCAAATTTACTTTGTTGGACATTAAACCACCAACACGTTTACGTACTGTGCGTATTGAAGAAAATATTGCGGCCGTATCAGCTAGTGTGACAGAAGACCGCGAAATGTCGATTCGGCGCCGTTCCCAGCAGTTAGGCCTTTGTTACAGCACTACGTAGAAAATTTTGCGGAAGGATTTGGGCGTAAAGCCTTTTAAGATACAGCTGGTGCAAGAACTAAAGCCAGCCGACCTACCACAACGCCGAATTTTTGGTGAATGGGCTCTTGGAAAGCTGGCCGAGGATCCGCTTTTTTATCGAAAAATTGTGTTCAGCGATGAGGCTCATTTTTGGTTGAATGGGTACGTAAATAAGCAAAATTGCCGCATTTGGAGTGAAGATCAGCCAGAAGCATTGCAACAGCTACCAATGCATCCCGAAAAAGCCACTGTTTGGTGCGGTTTATGGGCCGGCGGCATTATTGGGCCATATTTCTTCAAAGATGATGCGAATCGCAGCGTTACTGTCAATGGTGAACGCTACCGAGCGATGATAACAAACTTTTTTTTGCCCGAAATGGAAGTTCTTGACTTGCATGATATGTGGTTTCAACAGGACGGTGCCACATGCCACACAGCACGCGAAACAATGGCGCAATTGCGAGGCGAGTTTGGTGAACAGTTAATTTCACGTTTCGGGCCGGTCAATTGGCCGCCTAGATCGTGCGATTTGACACCATTAGATTATTTTTTGTGGGGGTATGTCAAGGCTAATGTGTATAGGGACAAGCCCGCTTCGATTGACGCACTGGAAGCCAACATCCATGCATTCATTCGTGAGATACCGGCCGATATGTGTGAAAGAGTATGCCAAAATTGGACTCAGCGGATGGGCTACCTGAGACGCAGGCGCGGTCACAACATTTGCATGAAATTATCTTTAAACATTAAATTGCAAGGTTCAAACTATCGATTCAAATAAATATTTCATTCATTTTTTCGAATTTTTTGTGTTTTTTTTTTAAAAAAAGTTCTAAACCTCTTAAAAAATCACCCTTTATTAAGTATTATATGGAAGATGTTTTTTTTCTGGCCAACTTCTGCTCTTATTCGTTCATTTCTTATCCTGTCTCTTTTAGTTTTCCCTGCGAATCTTCTTAAGTACATATTTCATTTTGGATGCTTGAAAATTACTTAACTGTTTATCTAATAGAGGTAAGTTTTCAGTCCCACATAGAGCTCTTAGCGTGATTACTGCATTATACAGCTTCATTTTGGTTTGTATGCTTCTCTCACTCTTACTTACAATTGAACTGCTAATTAAGTAGTAGGCCGATATTGCCTTCCTGATTTGATTCATCGCCTCCTGGTCTATTCTCTCATTGGTCCCCAGGTATTCAAAGCCTTCCACTCTTTCCAGAGATTTTCCATCGTACACTACTGTGTACACTACTGTAGGACTTTAGTTTATATATTGCTGTCCTCACTTAATTTTGGTCGGGAAGCCAGCAGTTGAATTTCGAAATCTGATGGCAATTTCCAGGTGGCCCAGGGCCAAGGGCCAAAACGCAAAACAGAAGGCCAAATTGCCCTATCGGGCACTTTTTGGCAACGCTGCTTGGGACAATTTCGTATGCAGCTTTTAGATAGATAGAAAATAATCAGATTTCAGCGCCGCCTGGAAGTTAAAATGGTAAACTATTACACCGAGTTTCTGTTAGTTTTAGAAAGTTTTTGAAATTGTTTGTGCAATGTAGGTAAATTAAAAAAAACTGTTTAGTAGCTACACAGTGAAGAAAGAAATACGCCTTATGTGTAAAATAAAATGAGTAAATGATCACACCATTTTTAATATTACAAGGCACTTTCCGAGTGATCTCATATATGAATATGGAAGGTTTGTATTAAGAAAACTTAACTCGGGATCTAATAGGAAATTGTTAAATCTCATCAACACTGTGAAGTTCGATTTAAGGCATTAAAAAGTGTATTACTGGAAATCTGGGAATTATTTGTACCAATTCAAAATCAACTCAAAACGGTGCTTTGGCATCCCTCGGCGCCATACCGCATTCATATGTTAATAACATCGCCTTATTGGATGCTGCTTAATACTTTTTTATAGCACGTTTTCAATCAAACCGTTCTATAAACTCTTTTTCTTCTAAATATAAATCACTTTGTGTTTAAATTAAACGGAAGAATAACAATTCTGAATTATTTATGACATAATTGAATTTTTTGTTGTGTGCAATATATCATTGGCTTTATTTGTTTCCATGTTATGTGTCAACCATTCTTCAGTACTCCCTCGCTCACCCCAAAAAATGCAAATAAATTATTGAAACAAAAATCATCCACATAACATTATTTTAATTAAAAAACATATTACGCTTCATTGGCCTGCCACGTTGTGCATTGTATTCAATTCGAATACATTTAAACTTAAAAGGACGCTACATATGTCGCTGGAAAAAAAATATATAATTTTTTTTTGGTAGTAAATACCTAGCTATACCAAAATGAATCGTATAAATAAATCACCATTATTGTACTGTCGGCTGGTTTTTTTTTTGTCGATGTAAACAAGCATGTGCAGTTCTTCTTTTTTCCCAACTCGGTGATTTGGCCAAAATCAAATCCTATAAGCGGAGTGGCGCCATAAAAACGTTTATTCTACAAAACGACTAGCAACAAAACTGACTGAGTGATTTGCCCATGTCTGGTAAAGTTTGCTCTTTTCCATTACCAACTGCATCATAAAAATCAAAGATATTTTCGGCTGTATAAAATCTAGATACGAGTGGAGTATGCAAAAACGAGCAATCAATTTTAAGTACACAACATTAGATGAAATTTTATTTAAATGCGTACTACGTCGATCAGAGTTCGTTTTTCCAATCGAGAAAAAAAAAAAAAAAAAGACGATAGGGCAATACGAAGTCGAGTGTCCCTCATCAAGTCATGATTTCATAATTTTGTGTACTCGTATCAGGCAAATCCAATGTACAACTTCATTGTAAGTGATTTTTAGGGAACGCTACCAATTGAAAATCGGGATTTTATTTTTGTCTGTTCTTATATTTTGTTATACTCAAAGTCGGCTCTAAATATGGACACATTTGGAACGTAAATAAAAATATGAAAAGCACTCAGTGTTTGATGTATTCTTGCTCCTTTTACGGCTTGTCTATTGTATGAAATGAGTATCGGCATAAGTGACAGTAATAACGGGCATAAATTTTCAACGACGTAGACGGCTGCCATCGATTTTTATATGAAAAATGAGTTGAAATCTTATATTGCAATCATATTATTTTTATGGGGTTTTATTGATTTATTTTCGTAGGAGCAGATTTAATGGTCCGCAACCAAAAACCTATTAGGTTTGTACTTTCATTTTCCAATCTCTAACCACAGAGTCAAAGTAGATATTAAAGTCATATAATTTTTTATGATCTTCCAATACTACGCAAGACCACAAAGCAACATTGTTCGCTTGGACAAACTGTTCGATACTCTTTTTAGCATAAACTCCTTTCTATTCGTCCATAGTGCGAGAAGAATTAGCGTTTTGGTGCGGGTATGCTTAAAAACAAAGATGAAAAACGGGGATGATTTTGTTTATAACAAGAAGAAACATACCTTATAGGTGGCCGGTTTTCTTGGGCACTCAACTTACCTTATCTAGCAAAGTGAAGTATTTGGGTATCACCCTCGACCCAAAACTCTGATTGACATAACACATAGAGTCTAGAACCCCTAAGGCCACAAAAAAAAGCTCTGGCAGTGCAGTATGAATGATATTCAGCAGAACCTGAGGTTTTAGTCCCAGAGTAGTTCACTGGATATATAAGTGTATTGCTAACACTCTCAAGACACAGCTGACGAACTCCCATTGCTGCTATGGAAGCTATGTTAACCTCCCTTGCAGTTCATTGCTGTAAATGAACCTAGAAAAGCGCTTAGTCGCAGAGGTTTTATACTTGAATGGTAAATCAATATCGGTGATGATAATAACATAACTGGCCATAGAGGAGGGGCACTTGATTCCGTGTATCCTTTTAACATTTTTGAGCACCGCTTTCTCGGACTCCTTCCTAATCCCCTGCGATGGGTGGATCCCGTTTAAGGGATACCATTGTTTATACAGATGGTTCCAGTCCTCTCAACGAACGTCTGAAAACTATCATAGTTCAATCAATTAAAACTATCAGTCTTCCTAGCCATTGTAGCGTATTCCACGTGATATTTGCCAAAAATATTCGTATTTTCTCTGACAGCCGACATGCACTGAAAGTCCTTGGAATCAGTGTCTTTAACCTCCTCCGTGGGCCTTAGATGGCACTAGACTGCCGATCATCTTTTAGAAACAATGCGAAGTAGGTGAAATTACAAATTTGTTGGGTGCCAGTATACAGGTACATTCCGGCACTCTTCTAAAAAAATAAGTTGATTTACCAATCGCTCAAAGCTTTTGTGAGGTGCCACCAAACGGAAAAACATCAAGTGGACAAATAAAATGACGGATTTCTTGACTGTGATAGTGAGTGTTGAGAGTGATTGATAAATCTATTCGTACAGACAGACTCTGTTGTTTTTTCATATATTTTTATGGCTACTTTTCTGGTAATAAAAATGATTAACATTTGAAATTTTGCCTTCTGGTGTGCGTCCTGAAATTTTGATGTTACTTCGTTCTAAGAGAAGTTAAAAGCTGGATGATTAAGGGTGCAGTGTCAAAGTTGCAGTTGCAGAAAATCTAGGCTGGGCATCACCGTGCGCCTTGATGCATAGTGCAGCTCCCTGAAATTACGCCATTGGAAAAAACCAAAAAGTAAAAAAGAAAATACGCCAGAAAAAGCTATTTCTTTTGGCATAATTTACAAAATCCAATATGGAAAAAAAATTCCTTGGAAAAAATGTCAAAATTTTATAAGGAGATTCAGCCACAAAGTGCTTTTTAAAAATTACGAATAATGGCACTATGTATTACGTACCCCTGCTGAGGTGGATAGCGCAATTGTTTAAGGGGGTTTTACACAGCTTATAGCGGGTGACCTAAAAGCCGGAGCATAACAAGTGCAATATCTCTGCTACCGGTCCAAAATGCTGTTCACCATTATATTCACCCTATTCGCCCCTGAAACTTTAGCTCCCTAAATAATTTTATTGAAATAAAGTAACTGCTTTAAATAATAATACATAACAACTAGTAAAAGTTGATGACGAATATTAACAAATTTTTGGTATTTTTGGCAAATTGCTACTTCAGAACTTTAAATCGCGAATCGAAGTTGTAAATTTAATAACAAGTTAGTCTCAATTTACGATCACACACTTTTGAATTGTAATGAATGAAATAGTAAAGCTGAACATATTACTTTGCAAATCAAAACATAAGTTACAAATAAAAAAAAGCGGCAATTTACATCTAAAGAACTTTAGTTTTATAGGGGAGGTAGTCTAAATTACATCAAGAAAGTAGTAATATATACATTTTATCGGTTCTTTAAAATTTCACTAAAATTCACTAAGACTACAAAAAGTGACAACATCTTGCCAAGCATAAACGCACCCTATTAAGTCATCAAAAAGCAATTTGCCAAAAGTATGTCGTCCTCCTTCAAAAATCACAGCAACCACATGAATCCCATTAAAGAACTAAAGAACACAATTTGACATATTAAACCTAGAATTTCTTGTTGAGAATTCACCATTTAGAGAAACATTTGATGCCACAACAACGACCGGAATAATTAATTTTCCTTGAGACCGATTTTCAAATTATTGCCATTATTAAGCCCTTCATCCTGTTGTAGGGCAATAAATTAGTAAAAGCCCTCCCAGTTAATATGATCGACTTATTGCCAACACCCTTTACTGAAATTATAAGCCCGGTGATATTCCATGGACCATGTACTCTGGATATATACCCTCATACAGAATTTCTCATTCCTTTTAAATTTGTATATCTTTTGAAAGCAGTTTTTATTTTAATTAGAAGGCATATGTCTTGCAACATTCTCTAGTCGTGGGGTATGTTTAGATTAAGTAGCTTCTGCATGCATTACAAAATATTTAAAGTGTTTGGTGACTATTTTGTGCAAGACAATGGAAATCATTTAGTCAAGTCACCAATAATGGTTCGGAGTTAGGAAATCCACATACAAATTAAAAATGCCTATCGCATTAATCTGCTTGTCTTAGAAAAATAGTTGTTGACTTTCAATGGCCCTATTTAAATTTATCGGATGCATCTTAATACTAGGTATATACAGGGTGGGCCAAATGCAAGTTTTTTCCATATATTATGGATTTATTAGTAAGTGCAAACATTTCCATTAATTATTGAAAACAACGTCGTTCAAGTGGCTGCAGCGGCTGGCTCCGCAGTTGCGCATTCTGTTACTTCAATTTTCCAAGACCTTTTTGATGGTTGCGAGCTGTAGCTCATGGATTGCTTGGATGATATTGACCTTAAGTGCTTGAATTATTTCCGGACTGTTGGCATAACATATCGGCCCTTCACTATTTCCCACAAAAAAGTCCATAGGGGCCAAATCGCAGATCGGAGGCGGCCAACCGTTGACCGAAAAGTAGTTCCCGGCCTTATTCCGAGAAAATGGTCCAAAGATGGCACCACTCCATAATCCACATAATAATCACGGCTACAGCAGCCACATTCCCATCTGTGCGAATCTGTGTTGTCCGCTAGCATCCCATACTCACGAACTTGCGTACAGCAGGCGCTTCTTTTCAGATAAAACTTCTTTTCAAAAAAAGTACTCAACTACACAGCACTCACTTTTGAAATAAGTTTTCAATATTTCACAACGTTGTTCAAGCGTAAAGCAACTCTTTTCGTTCCGAGGAGGTGTGATACTGACCTTCTCTTAAGATTTCGAGCGGGAAACAGCTTTCAGTGTCACAATAACCTATGATTTAAAAAATAACCACTAGATGGCCCCCCGTTATATAAAGGTGTGAACTAAGGGCCTTCACACAAAACCTTCATAAAATCTTGCAGGTGTGCAATGAAATAACTCGTGTCAACATCTTGTAGTTTATACAATCAGTCAGAGAACGTATATGTCCAGTCAACAATTTCTATGTATTATAAAATTAATAAATATATTCAATAATGCATTCGTACTAAAAGACGGGACACGTAATTCCTTGGACCGGTCTTTCTGTGTAGAAACTCCTCCAAAAACGCTTGAACGGATTTTATTTAACCCATTTTCGGTGGACTAATAGGTGTTTGAAAACGCAACCCGGCTTCGAGTTGAACCTCGAAAATAAATTTGTTGGTTGAAGAAGATGTATCCAACTAAATTGGGCTTGGTGAGTCCCATTTACTTTGTTGGTGCAATTGGTGAATTGAACGTTATATTTTCTTTACGCGTTTATATACATATATAGTGATGTAGAATACCAACTTCTACTACAATACGGCCAATGTTCCAATACGAAATTTAATTTCATATGTCTAAAATTCCAATGCCCATAGGCATTTTATTTATGGCATTGGCATTGTAACCCATTCTCCTCGTACTGAAATTGTCATTGTGGGCGATTTCAATATACACAATTAAAGTTGGCTTCGACATCCTGGACAGGCAACACTCAATGGAAGGTATGTTGAGATCTTTGCTGAGGTAAGCAATTTGACTAAGATTGTAAATGAGCTGACACGAATTCCGGACGTTAGCAGTCAAACTACAAACACACTGGACTTATTTCTCGTTTCGTGTGAAAAATATCAAAAACTCGGCCACTTGATCTGTTTATTTACAATGACATTCCAGCTGTCAGCTCTTTCGACAATGCCAATCTGCTTGCTGCTCATTCTGCGGCTAGCTCAACGCTCCCAGATTGTGCTTTAACTCCGCCAGTACTCGAGAGCGTAGAACACTCCATGGGAAAAACCCACTTCGGCACTCGTACTGTGGCAAGAGTACTTCAAGATCTCAACATTCACAAATCCGCTGGTCCTGATGTTATTTCTTCTATGCTGGCAAAACCACTGCGTAAGCTCTGGGTTTCAGAGAAGATGGACAACATCATTTGTCCACGCCGTTCAAAAAAAAGGCTAACCCTCTTCTGTCTCCCCCTACCGACCAATTTCACTTACGTCTCTTCTTTCCAAAATCATGGAAACGCTGATAAATCGTCAGCTTATTAAATATCTTGAATCCAAAAAAATTCTTAATGGCCGGCAGTACGGTTTTCGCAGCAACAGATCCGCTGGTGATTTGATAACCGAAAAGTGGCACAAATCTATTCACCGTGGTGGTGCAAATAAGGTCGTTGCGCTTGATATTTCAAAGGCATTTGACAGAGTTTGGCATCAAACTCTTTTGTCGAAAATGCGTGCATTTGGAATCCTTTCTTAAAAGGATTAGAAATTACCCCTCCTCAGGGCTCTGTTTTGTCTCAGAGACAGTCTTCCCGTTGAACGGGAACGACAACGTATGTTAAGCTCATCAAATTCCGATCTTGACAACATACTTAAATGGGGTAAAACTAAGAGAGTGAAATTTAATGCTTCCAAAACACAATACTGTCTGCTTTCATTGAAGCGAAACCCTAATTCTCTGCCATTATCCATGAATAACAGTTGCATCGCTGAAACCGAACAATTTTCCATTCTCGGTATGAGTATTAATGACAACCATAGTTGGAATGACTACATATTCGATGTTCGATGCAAGAAATATTTCACCCACTCTGATTTGGTTAGAATTTATAAGGCGTTTATTCGTCCAAAACTTAAGTACAGCGCTCATATCTGGTCTGGTGCTCCAATAACATATTTGGCGCTACTGGATAGGATTCGAAAACGTGCGGTAAAATTTATTGGCGATCGAGGCATCGCGAAATCACTTGACTCACATAGTCATCGTCGTAATGTCTCTTGCCTGTCATTGTTTTATCAGTATGTCCACTTCAAGTACTCAAACTAAATAGCCAGTTGCATTCCGCCTCTTGATCAGTTTAAACGCAATACCCGTTGTGTCAGGAATGCTCATCCGTTCACCCTTAAACCAATATTCGGACGTACAGTGAAATTTGGTACGGTCATCAGCCGTTCTACACGACAGACACGCATCTTCTTCTGGTTTCCCATAAATGTTTAGGAGTATAAGTATGAGTTACTAAGTTACACTGGGATTGAATTGCGAAGTTGGAACACTTATTGCAGTAAAAAAGGTTTTAGGAAGCAAAAACTTGGTGGCCCGAAAGGACGCCTACAGGCAGCCTACAGTCCATTCTCCAAAAAGATAGAAGAAAAGATGCAGACTTTTTGCAAATGTCCGGGCGCAATAGCTTAGTCTGTCTGCATCCACCGCAATCGCGTCACCGAATTTTGTGTTCACGAAAAACCCAAGCATCAATGGAAGACATGGCTTAAAATGTAGGCAAACCCAAAACAGGTTCGGGTCTAGACAAGATTCACTATGTTCAGCCTTAAATTCAGAGAAAGCTTGAGTTCAAGCACTAACTTGGAGAAGGTAAGAGTGTTAAGAAGCGCTTGCAATGCAGCTTGGCTGTCACTGCAAATGCAAATGCTTCTAGCCCTCCAACTGTTACTCAAAATATACGGATAGCCATTAGGATGACAGAAACCTCCGTTTGGAAAACAGATGCATGTTTACCCAAGGGTTAGTAAAGTCTTACATTATCGCGTTCGACAAAAACTCCAGCACCACACCCTTGTTGGGTTTTGGAGCCATCTTTGAAAATACGATGACAATAAATCCATGGTTCAGAGTCTGACTGAAGCCATTCCCCTACCTGCGGAAAGCCGACGTGGTAGTTATTTAACAGAAGGATTTCTGGTGTCATTGCATCTGACGGCATATCTATAAGACTGCCATTTGCCTTACTTTGACACCGATTGGAAGGTGGTGGAGTTAAAATACCTAAAAATTCTTAATAATGCAATTCAAAGTGGTTGTTTACTAGTTCTTTAATAATGTATGCCAGTCAGTCAAATCGATTTCGTCACCTCTTAAAAGTCCTACTGACACCAAAAATTTGAGTGTATGCAAACTCACTTAAATACGTCCATCATTGTCCTTGTGTAAGCTAACCATAACCTTTTGTGTCCAAAAGTCCATTTGTTTCGAAAATTTAAAAAAAAAATCTCACGTTCCCTCATATCAATGTTTTTTTCCTTCGAAACATTAATCAAAAAATAATTACAAACCGTCTAGACAGACACTCGTGTTGTCACAGTCACCGGGAAGCAAACCTGGCGCATTTATTCCGGACAACAAATCTCTTCAGAAGGGAATGCCAACCGCAAGCCTTCACTATTGCCATCAGTTTTTGGCAACCGGGATCACGGTAGCAATCAGTTTCTTCCTGTTACGAGGAATTCCTGCAAATGAAAATTGGACATCCACGATGGGACAGAAATTCCCTTGCCAGAGCCCCTGTACATGAAATATTTGCATCACACTGATGGCAAATGAATATTTAAATCGAGAGAGAGCACCAACAATTGATTAAACAATCACTGAACGCATAGCGCAGAGACACGGTGGGGGCTCTGTGTATTCCGCGTTCCGTGTCAGCATTAATTAATCAAGTGTTCTATCGGATTTAGACAGTAGGGAATGGGATGACGAATGGATGTGTGAAGGACGGTTTACCAATGCAAAGGAAGAAACCCAGAATACAGATAGTAGCGGCGGGAGTTTGGACGGATATTAAAACCGCAGGAGGGCTACATTGGGTTTGGCATGCAGTTTTTTTAGGACACCTTTTCAGTGCTAAATATAAGAATAACTCAGTTGGCTCAAACTGCTGGATAGCCCTTATTGCGTATTATGTCTCCTTTAACTGCTTGGTAAATGATTTATACACAGCCGCGAGCTATACTCATACATAAGAAAGATATTGGAAAAATTCGAGTAGTAAAGCGACGTGAGTATAGCCTTTGAAGAAGTGGATGCGTCGCGGTGGAGGTTATGGATAGTTGCTATGTATGCGAATTTAAAATATTTTCACGTTATATAAGTTTAAATTTTGTTTTCTTATAAATTGCTATATAATTTACTTTTGAAGGAAGGGATGTATTCCTCTAGAGTTCTAAGATTCTGCAGGCTGGAGCATTGGTGTTCAAACGCCCAGTGCTCAGTTTTTTTTAACCATGTCGATGTCATCTCTGAATCGTCTAAGCCATAACTCGTCAACGAATATGGGACCAAATATCTTACGAAGAATTTTTCTCTCAAAACGACCAATGATTCATCCGCTTTAAAAACGGTCCATGCTTCGGGACCATAGAACAGGACTGGGATTATGAGGGTCCTATATAGAGTGTCTTTAGTTTCCTTACTACAGCGATTGACCAGCGGTTATTCTTCGTTTGATTTCTGAGGCGAAATCAATGCAGATGTGATAGCAGCGCTGAGGTAGATCCCTTACTACTTCAAAGTTATAGCGGTCGATTTTATATTCTGGACCACTCGTTGATGTTGGGTGTCCCTTCTTCCCTTGGCAGCACCTTCTACCAATAATTTCAATATCTTCGACGTGTGCAAGTAATTGAACAGACTTCTGAGTTTTTCACAATTATTTGCAGTACGATGTTAAAGAAGTCACATGACTGCGCGTCCCCTTACCTGAATAATTTTTTTAAGGTCAAAGGTCTCGGTTAGGTCTTTATTGACTTTGATGCAGAAGCGAGCTTTATCCATTGTCATCTTGCACAGGTGGGCGAGTTTGGCAGGAATGCCAAAACTAGATATGTTTCTTTATAGCTCGTCTTTATAGATGCTGTCATACTCGGCTTTGAAATCGATAAATGGTTCGGATGGATGGAATTCTTGGCTTTCATCGTCAATATTGAATGGTTGGCTCTGGCTGACAGACGAAATTGTGTATTCTTCGCCGTTTTGCAGTCTTAAGGACACTCATAAGAAGTGAATTGTATTAAAACTTATTGAATATACATTATCTGAAGATCATACCCCTTAATTTAGTCAAACTTAGCTTTAAAATGTGGCCATGGCAGTACACGTATTTAAAAATTAATTGTACCTGAACATTACGGGTTTCTGTGGGGAGATTTTAGCTTAACATATAAAAGATAAAAAAGCCTCTAATCCCATGACGGAGGGTTAGATGAACATAAATAGAGAGCTTAAGGCAAATGTGCACAATGCTTAGTTGTGCCTCAACAAGTAAGGGCGGTGTTTAGCTTACTATCTTCGGTTGTGCACTCCAAGTTAGTTGAGATCCCATTCTGTGGTGCTAAATCCAATGAAATTGAGTTCAGAACGACTTTATCTGAAATTATCGTTCTAACATTAGTTTCGACGGAAGGTAAAAGATAACTTCAAGAATGGAGTGCTGCTATAGGACACCATAGTAGGGGCACCTAGAAAAAAAATCACTTCAAGAGCAGCAAAAGAGTCAGTTTTCGGGGCTGACCTAGGCTTTAGGTTCTGTATTGGGCCATTTACGTTTAAAAATAATATATGAGTCTAAAAGCTGACTCGTAGTTCGGGATGTAATGAGCATGTCAAACATGCTCAGTCAGCATTGCCATCATGGAAGGACGCGAACAAACAAAGCTAACGTTCTTTTTACTTTTTGGTAGGCACATTGCTTTGCTGCATGTGCTTGCCTTTACTCTTCATCAAACTAGGGGCTTGGTAATAGAGAGCCCGTGATACCCAGCATTGTGGGAAACTACAGTCAGTTCCGTCCTTTCTAATGACTACTCGACATCTAAGACACTCGTCTTCAGCACTTGATGCTGGCTCCGAAGAAACGTAAACGCTCAACGTTAAATTTCATCATAACATTTCCTTATTGTTGTGGCGGCTGAGTTGTACCGTGGCTGCAATAAGGTAGTAATAGTAGTCTATATTGGCCGCTGGCATGTTCGGACATTTAAAATCAGGCTTTTTGTCTGTATTTCGTTTTTTCCAGTACCCCTGTAAATGGCCTAATATTTTCCGATTTTAGACGGTGTGAATCAGGTGTGAGTGATCATACTGCATTATTAAGCAAAAAGTTATAAGCGTCTTTCTTGCTTACCCTTTTGTGCGCTCAATTTATAAATGACTTTACTCCAATTTACGATTTCAGCTGCGCGAGTTTGATAAGCGAAAAAGGGTGTCACTCATGTGTGTTAGAAAAAACATGCACTTGCCCATTGTAGGTTGTACAAGTTAAAAACACATCATTCATAAATTTCAGGAGATCAATATCTTCTACAATCAATCGTATATATGGTTGTAATTTATGTCCACGGACTAGACTGATTAATAGTTTGTCATTTTTTTTTTAAAAAGCCGTAAGCTATTATTAGGTCGGGCATATTTCTGCCGTATTTCAGTGACGTCAGAATAAAACCCACAAGTTCAAAAAAATGACAAGGCTGATATGGGTGTGTATGACTGACGCTTCCTCTTGACATTTCGTGCCCTATCTATATGGATATTATATGTAACATGCGCTCCAATATGGCAGCAAGTCCATGAACAACATGGTAAGTCACAGTATGGCATGGCAGTTTACTTTTACACATTTTTGACATTTTCAAATAGCTTTGAATTTTCAATTTTGTTAAAGTTCTTTATCGGATTGCAATGACTTTTTGGAAAAATGGCCCGTACTTATAAAAAATATTTTAAAAAAAATGGCAAAATGCCCTTCGAATGACCTGACTAATGGTTTTTAACCCAGGGCTCTTTGGAACTTAGAAAATGGTCGTTAGAGCCTTTAAAATTGACTTTTTGGAAATGGCTCTTAGCATCACCTAACTATTTGCTGTGACTGTAATGTTTTACCGAGAAGTCATTTAAATCTTAAAAAAGCTCCCATCAAGATTCAGTTAATATTTCCTGCTTTTGTGACTCTGCCATGCTGTCTTATTTCGAATGGCAGACTCCATAAGACGGGAATGTAATGGGAAGTAAAAATGTCGTTATTGCCATGCGTATATGGCAGGAGTATGCCCCAGATAATAGTAGCTTCAGACTTATTTCAGCCATAACTATTTGTAAACATTTGTATAAATTCCCCCAGTAGGTTCAATCGAAACAAAAAAAGCGATATCACATTTTCGACTTTCTTCAATAAAATTGCAACACAACATTCGCACTTTAACTGCATCTCTCCATCCAGGTCTGTCACTCTTTTCCGACTTTTAACAAAACTCATGTATGCTCCTGTTATTTATGTTTGATCTCAAGTTTACTACACCGGTGACGTCCAGTGGACAGACATGTTTGAATAATTGTGGGGTGGCACTAAGCACGTTGTATTACAAATGAATCAACATGCTGTAAGTATTATGTTTACTGACTATTTTAGTAAGTCATTTAGTGGTTTCCATCTTCAGATTGATGACCAGTAATTTAGTTACCTCAATCGCTCTTCCCAAAAACAATTTAGTAATTTTTCGTTTGACTCGGAAACAATTTGTTTCCGTCTTGAATAATCTCGACCCAAAGGATTTGTAAGCATTTGTTTGAACTGTATTCCTAAGCCTTTTCCGCAAATTGTCTGCAAAAAAATTAATATCTCTTTTTCGCCGTATTGTATGTAATGAACAATATGGGTTTGTTAGAAATAGGTCCACTGTCACAAATCTGTAGTTTGTCTCGCATGTGTCTTCAAATTCCTCAGAAAACAATAATGAAGTCGATTGTACATACACTGACTTCTCTAAGGCTTTCGACCAGCTGTCCTATGAAATAATTGCTTTTAAACTTAAGGCTTATGGTTTCCCACCTGTGGTCGTAAAATGGATTATCTCATACCTTAAGAGTATGAAATATCGAGTCAAATTCAGATGTTCATTGTCTGAATCATTCACTGCTCAGTCTGGAGTTACTCAGGGTAGCCACTTAGGCCCAATTTTGTTCATACTTCATAAAAATAATGTATAAAACCAGAAATATTTTGATATACGCTGCTGACATGAAAACTTTTAAGCCTATCAACACCCAGGATGACAGAAATCTTTCCCAGGTAGATGTTAATAGTTTCTACATTAATTGTGCTAAGAACGGACTAATTCTGGACCTATCTAAATGCAATTAGATGACATTTTCAAGAAGGCGTATTCCATTTAGTTTTCAATATACCTTATCTCAACACATGCTTTGTCATGTTGATAGTTTAAAAGATCTCGAAGTTACTTAACTTTACTGTTAATAAATCAATATCCATGCTGGGCTTTATTAAGAGGTCGTCTGAAGAATTTGACGACCCCTATGTTACTCAGTCTTTGTACAATCTGCTTCACAAGTCTGGAGTCCGTACTACAATGTTCAAATCGAATAGGAGCCATTCAACGTTATTTTATTCGATTTTCCTTAGGAGGGCTTCCATGGGATGATCCTTATAACCTTATAGTCAGCATATCAAACTTCTCCATATGATACCACTTTCTCAGCAAAGACTTAATAGTGTTATCGTTTTCTTGCAGCAGCTTTTATCCAGGCATATAAATTTCCCTGATCTGCTGTCTCCCATTGCCTTCAGTTTCCGTGGTGGTGCCGACAACTTACGCTGTGTGGATCTCTTATTTAGTCCTTTTCATAGCAGGACTAAGCCAATCACCCGAATGAATAGAATTTGTAATTAAAATAAAACTTGAAAACTTTTTTCGTAATTAGGTTTTGGTGTCGTATATCCTTCGATTATTTTTCGTTTTATCATATATGAATTCCTTGTGGTCATATTTTGTATGTTTTATACAATATGTGTGTACTTATACTTGCACTTAGTGATGAGCCGCCTGTGAGGGCCCTTTTTGTGCCGGTAAATTTGTACTCGTGATAGTTGCTTGCAATAAGGACTCCACGACGCAGATCTGAAAGCGTTAAAAATAAACATTTAAAAAGCTAGATTAGCCAGTTTATTTTGTATAGCGGTGTTGGACGTCACTGCTCTGTTCGCACATAGAGTTGATTCCACTCACAAAAATAGTTGGGAAACCCTACGAACTATAGTAAATATTTGCAATGTAAATATTTGTAAAACCAAAATCCTTTGATTACAGCTTTTGGGGCTCAACCTAAAGAAAGCGTTCATAAAAAATATGTACATTTTGAAATGCCATAAAAACCAAACTTCTGAATTACTCTTAACAAAAAAACAATATAGAAATATGTGTTTGTCCCCCTACCACAGCGGATTTTTAATATCAGAAAAGACGAAAATGAAATGCAAACAAAAGAATTAGCAGTACAAACAATACTTTGAGAGCAAGGGTATTTGATTTGAACACCAACAATATTATGTGAACCTTCATCAATTTAGTTTTGCTACTTTCTGCTCAAAGTGTACGATAAACAAAATATAGGGAGAAAAAAGGAAAAATAATAAAAGGAATTCGTCAGAGAATTCCGCATAGTTTAGTTTAGTTTAACTTTTTGGCTCATATCTGCTGCTACCCCTATGTCTGGATATCTTTCCCTCAACCGCTGTCGATACTATTTTAATATTTACTCAAAATCGGGAGGGTGCAACAAAAGAATGAACAAATATTATTTTTTTTTCTTTGCTTTGTGTGTTTGCCGATCCTGCGGGATTCCTAGAATAACACAAAAAATGAGGGTTTCATAAAAAGTACGAAAAAAAAAAATAATATAAAACCCACGGCACAGGTACCTACGTACGTCAGCTTCATACATATATAAATACATTTATGTATGTTTGAACACTTTTTAACAAAAAGAATTCAAAATCTAAAATACCGAATAGCTTATCGGCCTCTCTGCAATATCCCTGACTCGATGTGGTGTGTCTTTGCTCAAAGCGTGCTTAGATCTCCGATGGGAGTTGTAAATTTTTGCGGTTGATGTAGCATTGAAAACCACCTCCAAAGGATAGTTGTCTAATGCTCTCACATATACCTACGTATAGCGTACCGCAACTAAAAACCACCACCAAACACTCACCCACTAACCCCTCTCCCCCCTACACTTCGCCCAATTTCTAAATCCCTCTTGGGGCTCCTTTTTTCCACTCAAAAACTTTTCAAAAATTCATGAAGTCTGATTCGTTTTTGTTTATTTTAAGTGAAGTGGAATATTACATGGATATTTGGTAGCACAGGTACAGAGGAATAGAGGTACATGTAGAGTGGAGAGTGTGAGCGTCATCTCTAGTGTAATCTCCTCCAAAAGTGATAGCTAGTTGAAGTATGTTTCGTTGTTGGTTTTTTTGTTGTTGCTTTCATATCCCCACCTCTTATGTTGGTTGTGTGTATGTGTGTGTCGAAGCGGGCTATATATAGAATGTATAAATGTGGCATTTGTCAATGCGGAGGGTGGTTATGCATATGTTATTCGCATTGCTCTTTTAAGGTGCGAACGAGAATTTTAGATTTCAAGTGAGCATACATTTTTAATGTATCCGGGTGTATTTGAGTTTTTGATTGTCGTAGATACCAAAATCGGACTGCTGCACGCTAAACGTGTCGTTTGAGAACACACGACAATATAAAATGAATTAAGTAGGTGCCACAATTTACGGAAACTGTAAAATGTTAAGCGCAGCCAGGACTAGAACTATAAACTGACTTCAGCGACTGGATGTAAGTCTATGGAAAAACGTTTTATTACGTGTGACACGGAATTCGATTGCATTATGTTTGATTTTGCAAGAAAAAATTAAAAAAATGTACTTCGGGTATACATGGCGTATGTGGAACATTTATATTCAAAAAATTAACTGCTTCTTAATGATTGAGTGAGTTCACAATGTATTTTTAGATTTAAAATTACATTATAGACTCAGAGCTTTATAACATATAGCGCCTTAGCAGACAGACATTTCTTTTCAGAGATACTCTTACTCTTTTAAGAGGTGTTACCTATATAAAGAAAACATGACGGTCCTGAATTGAAGCATTAAAAGGGCTACATGAATTTTGCCCCCAATGAACAATGGACCCAAATTAAAAATTGCGCGAAAAATTCGATTTATTTTTCAAAATTAGAAATAGCCCCAATGTAAAACGAAAAATGGCCCCAAACGAAATGAAAAAAGGCCCAAAAAATGTGTCAAGCCCGAATTAAAAGTGGCCCCAATAAAAAATGGCCCAAAAATGAAAAAAAAGACCCCAAAAATTTATATGAGAAACAACAACACGAAAAATACTGTGATTTGGGGCCATTTTTCATATTTTTGGGGCCATACTTTGGGTCGTACTTGAAGGCGTGTTCAATAAATATGTTAAGTCAAAAACAAAGTGGCAGTCCAAAAATGAACGAACATATTTAGTTCATATTACACATTTTCTCTTCATATTTCGGGTAATACGATCGTCAATCGAGATTTGGAAGTAAAGGTGTTGTTTTTTTCAGTCGACTCCAAGGAAATTTCTTAAAAAGCTTTTAAAAACAATTAATAAAGCGATATATGGTATTGCATAGTGAGTGTAAAGACAGAGACTTGAATATAAGTGTTATTTTTTGTGTAATACGCATAAAATACTGACATTAAAATCAAAATTGTGGAATTCACCGAAATCGATTTAAAGCAAACTTGATATTTTAAACAGTATTTGTTTCTCTTCAACCAAATTTTTCAGTTGTTTCATCTCCTCTCTTAAATTAATAACAATGTTTTCATGTGGCGAATGCTCTGCCCACCTTCCTGCCGAGGGGGATTTCGTGACTTGCTATAGGTGCGATCGTAAAATGCATTTTGGTTGCACTACTATTTCGGAGAGATCCTATAGGAAGATGACCCTAGCCAAAAAGGAGGAATGGCGTTGCGGGATGTGCAGAAAGGAAAACCAAAATGTTGCATCCCCTACTCAGCCTGCCCCGAAAAGATTAAGAAGTCCAATCTCTCCAAAGGGAATCGTACCCGTAGCAGCACCAGTAAATAATGACAACAACACTGCCGTGCTATATGAGATGAAGACACTCCGTAACGAGATGGCTGACATTAAATCAAGTTGCGAATTTGTAGCTCATAAATACGAGCAAATCAATCAACACATGTTGAACAATAATGATCTTCTCAAGAAGCTTTCAGACGAGATAAAGGAACTTAAAGAAAGTAATGCACGTAAAGATCAGCAAATTTTACTTATGGAATCTAAAGTTAACATACTGGAACAACAACTGCTGAAAAACAACATTGAAGTCAAGAATATTCCACCGACAACAAACGAAAATTTAACTGAAGTTATCCAAGCTATAGGTAAAACTATTAACTGCGTGATAGAAGCAACCGACATAGCAGACATCTATAGAACAAACAAAAGAAATGCAATAAAATCTTCGATTATTGTCTCATTTACAAGTTATGCACGAAAGGCGAATTTCGTAAAAAAAGCGAAATTGCAAAGAAGAGTCCAACTGTCCAGGATAAGAGAAAACTTGCAGAACAATGAGGTAAGCAGAGAGACACAGGGCGATGCAGTTGTGTTTGTGAACAACCACCTGACACCAACAAACAAGCATTTGCTCTGGCTAGCGAAGAACAAGGCTAGAGAGTACAGTTGGAGATTTGTGTGGGAGACAGCTGGCAAAGTATTTGCAAGAAGAGAAGAGAACACGGACTCGATTCACATCAGCTCAGCTAGCGATGTTAGTAAAATACTCATTTAATAGCTTACAAAATGAGTAAAAAAGAAACACAAATCAAAGTAATGAAATCAATGGAGAAAACAAATAATGAAGCTGATGTCGATTTTAAGGTAATCAATGGTTTTACCGGCATTGACAAAAGTTTTCTTAAAAATAAAACTTTTTGCTGTGTGTGTTTTAATATTCGGTCCATGAGGAAAAATTTGAACATTTTTCTTGCAGAAATAGAACATGTTTTAAGCTATATAGATCTTATTATCTTAAACGAAATTAATATAAAAAAGAAGGAAAATGAATTATATTATATAGATGGTTTCGAACCAGAATTTCTTAACCGAAAAAATTCCAGAGGAGGGGGAATAGCATTATTTATAAAAAACAATATTAAATATGAAAGATTCGAAACAAATACCGTGTCTTATGAAAGTATAGACATAGAAATAATAGAAAAAACTACAACAAAGCACATTCATGCAATCTACAGACCACCGAAACGAAATATAGGAGACTTCATAAAAGAACTTGAGGGGAATATTCAGGTTAGAAACGAGCTTATAGTTTTGGGAGATATGAATTTAAACTTACATAATATAAGTGACTCACAGGTAATTGGATACATGGAAATGATGGCAACAAAGGGATTAACAAACGTTATAAAACAAAGTACTCGTGTAGTTCCGGGCACAAACACCGCCACACTAATTGATCACTTATATGTCAGCATTACAAACAGCGAAATTATGTCAGCGGTCATTGAAACAGACATATCAGATCACTACGCACTGATGTATGCCACACTGAAGGATACCGGCAATGAAGGTGTACAAGAAGTGCGCGGACGAATCGACCAACAGAGGGTTAATCTTCTGATTGAACAGACTGACTGGCAGAAACGCTGTAAGGAAACCAACCTAGGGTGCCTTTATAGCAAACTTGTAGATGAAATTAACCACATATATACACAATCAACAAATACAAGCAAATACAAAAAGAAACGTCAGTACAAACCTTGGATCACCTCCGATATGGTCCAAATGTGCAAAAGAAGAGACGAATTGTATAGAAGGTGGAAGAACAATCCGCGAAATCAAGATTTCCAAAGTGAATATAAGCACTATCGAAACTTTGTAAGTAAAAAAATATTATTTGGTAAATCGAGCTACTACAGGACACAATTTATAAATTCAAAGAACGATCCCAGGAAAACGTGGAATGTTGTCAACGAAGTTCTTGGGAGGAGGAAAAAGTCGATAGATGACATAATTATCAAAAACTTTGATGGGAAAAGGAGCTAGTGACAATTGTGAATGAGTTTGCCGAGCACTTCACAACACAAGTACCTAGAATTTTGCACATCTGTAACGTAATTACATCCAAACATCAAAAACGGAATATTGTCCACTCTATGTTCCTCAAGGAAGCAAGTGAAGAGGAAGTGATGCTATACACTACAGGTTGTGTTGTCTAAAACCGAATAAAGGTCCTGGAGCAGAAAATATTAGACAAATTGACCTGAAATGTAACGCTCTAACTCTGACTCCGATTGTGAAGCAAATCATTATTCAAAGTTTTGATCAGGGTTTCATACCAAAGGCGCTTAAAACAGCAATTCTACGGCCTATTTACAAAGGAGGAGTTAAGACAGAAATTGTAAACTACAGACCAATTTCGATCTTACCTGTGATCGAAAAATGTATGGAGGAGCTTTTTGTTGATCGCTTAAAGAAATTTATAAGTAAACAAAATGTTTTGCAACCAAACCAATATGCTTTTCAAAAAGGCAAGAGTACTGGGAGACTATTGGGAGAGATGTCGAACGTTATTACCACCGGCTTGAATAAAAACCACCACGTACTAGTTATGTTTGTGGATTTCAGTAAAGCCTTTGACACGCTGGTGCACGACAAGCTGCTAGATTGCCTAAGTCAGATCGGAATTAGAGGAAAGGTAGAAAAGTGGCTAAATAACTATTTATCTGATAGAACATTTAGGGTGAAGATTGCAAACATAGTCAGCGAGGAGAAGAAGAGCATCTATGGCGTTCCACAAGGGTCCAAACTGGGCCCTATATTGTTTGTTCTGTTCACAAACGAACTTCTTCGTGTTTTTGAGCAATCGACTGTATTTGCATACGCAGATGACATTGCTATAGTGGTCAAACATCAACAACTCGAAACGGCGATTGCAATAATGCAGAAGGAATTCGACAAAGTGTCAAGATGGTGCCACGATCACAACTTGGAGATAAACTCGGAGAAGACAAAGCTGATGCACATACGCACACCGAATCAAAGAACGGCAGATATAAATATCTTTCATCAAAATGAAAGCTGTCCAACCACACATAGGAGCGAAGCAATTGAGGTCGTCACATCAATCAAGTATTTAGGTATAATCATCGATGAGCATTTCATTTGGCACGAACACATTCAGCGTTTGCGCTTGCAGTTAAAAAGTGCTGTTTTTGCGATGGTTTATCTGAAAAAGTACACAACAACAGATGTCCAAAGGCAAGTGTACTACTCACTGGCTGAATCGAGAATTCGGTACGGCATTTTGGCTTGGGGAAATGCATCGAAAACGCACTTGGACAAAATACATAACCTCCAACGACGTCTGGTAAAAATTATAGAAAATAACAATAACCCATTTCAATTTCTAGACGTCAATAGAATATTTAAGATGACGGCAGCTCTGGAGTACTACAATGACTCACGTTTCCAACAACCCATTCGTCATAATCTGAACACTAGAAGACGTGCACAACAACTTCTCGAAATACCGGAAGTATTTAACAAATATGGACGAAGACAATTAGCTCACAGTATTCCAACATTGATGAACTCACTACCAGCTAACCTAAAAAATATAGTTAATTTCAAAAAACGCAAAAAAGATCTTAAAGTATATTTCCTTAACTCTAATTAATTTTTTGTTTTAAATAATTAATACTTTAACATACAATTTTAGATTTTTAAAACAGTATTAACATTTAAACTCAACTTTTATTGTAATACTTCCAAACATGAAAATATTTGAAACGCAATCACCTGCAGATAAGCCTTGAGCTTCGCAGGTAATATATTTATTTATAACGTTTTTAAAAGAAAGAAATAAAGAATAAATAATAATAAAATAAATATTTCATTTTGTTTGGGGCCAAAGTTCGTTGGGTTATTTCAATTATAAAGAATCGTCGAATGGAATATGGGAGGAAACCCCCTGCTTGGCTTCACTATTAGATTAGGAGTATGTGTTGGATATATTCAAAGATTTATGGGGTATAAACAAAGTTTGCATATACCCAAACTCGCGTCTACTCCAAATCTAACAGTGAAACCAAGTAGTTGGGTTGCATATGCCATTACCATCACGACCAAGAACCAACACCAGTAAGAATTTTAAAAAAAAATAATAAAGCTTGGCTGCCTTTATTTTGCAGTAGTCATTCAAATAAGAATTTTCATTGAGGCCATTTTTAATTTTAATTGTTGGGGCCATTGTTAATTTTTGGTTTGGAGCCATTTTTCAAATTTTTTCCCAAAGTTTGAGGTCATTTTTCAGAATGAATTTTGGCCCAAACTAAAAAATGGTCCGAAGCAAAATGAAATATGGCCCCAAAAATATGAAAAATGGCTCCAAATCACAGAAATTTTCGTGTTGTTCTTACCCATATAAATTTTTGGGACCTTTTTTTTATTATTGGTCCATTTTTCATTGAGGCTATTTTTAATTCGGGCGTGACCCATTTTTGGGGTCTTTTTTCATTTCCTTTGGGGCCATTTTTCGTTTCACATTGGGGTTTTTTTCTAATTTTGAAAATTAAATCGAATTTTTGGGGCCATTTTTAATTTTTGGTTTGGGGCCAAAATACATGTAGCCACTAAAAGTGCACAAGTTGTGAACACTCATTTCTCCGTGGAAGTCGAGCTTAAGCAAACCGAACTTTTACAGAGAAAATAGTATCCAAAAAAGAGTACAAAACTAGTGTTGCGCACTTTTCGTCTCTTAAACTGAGAGGTGCAGCTCAGTTTCTCGTAAAGGAATTAAAGTTGCCAGAATTCACATCTGCTGAGATAGTCAAGCAGCACTACAGGCACGTTCATCGAACATCGTTAATTCTTTGACAGTAAAGGGCTCCTACGCTGCCTTGCAAAACCTAGCCATACACAACAAGTTAATAGAGCTAGATCATTATCAGCGTTCTTAGAACCAGAACCTTAGTGGTTAGATAATTGGGCTGCTGCTTTAAAGGATGATTAACGATAAGGAACAACAACTTGGTCTAAACTACTGAGAAGGTATTCGGGGTTTAAGACAACCCAAAATAATCTAATCTATTCCTTCAAGGAAATTCTGTTCTTAAGTAAGGAGAACACCAGGAAGCTTGAGGGCTTTCTCACAGCTTATAACAGCGAGGTATCATCTTAACAAAATTAATTTGTGCCCAGAGATTGAATGTTTTTTTTGTCTAGAAGATGATGAAACTACGGAACATATAATTTTTGAATGCCTGGCCCTATATTGGTTAAGATGACGGATCTTACAAAAGTACTTCCGTACATCGAAAGAACTTAGAAACTCTGCAACTAAGGACGTTGTGGCATTCACAAAAGCAATAAAGCTTTTAGGTCGCAGCATCAGCCTTTTGGGCAGGGAAAAGCTTTTTTTTTTGGGTTTTCGAATACGCCCATTTCAATTTTGTTAAATATCCCTGTTTCATTTCACTCGTATCATATGGACACTTATCGAGGACTATCGTAACTATTATAATGGATATGTTATACTGTGAAGCCTACAACACAAGAAGTCTACGTCCTCGATCGAAAGCCTGATTCTTCATTGGGTTACGGGTCATTTGCCTCAGGATCTTAACCTATGGGTCTGCCAGCGTGTCAATTCGCATTGATGACTGAGGGTTCTATAGACAAAATATTCGAGCGCTACTTCTTCGGTCGACCGTAATTTTTACAAAAATTGCTAGACAAAATTGATATAAAGGTTAAAGGACCCGAATGAATCGATTCGCCACCGTGCACAGCAATTGGAATTTGTCCATCAACATTATGGAAGATTTTGCGAAAAGATCTCTTCTTACGACCTTACAGGATCCAGCTTGTGCAAGAATTAAAGCCGCGAGACCGTCGTGATTTTTGCGTATGGCCCGAAAATGAGATTGATCTCGATGCTGATTTTCATTGCAAAATTTTGTTCAGTGATGAGGCTCATTTTGGGTTGAATGGCTACGTCAACAAGCAAAATTGCCACATTTGGTGTGAAGAGAATCGACATGAGACCCTTGAAACGGCATTACATCCACAAAAACCGGAAAATTGTTCCCGAATTGGATGGCATGAATGTGGATGAGATGGGGTTCCAACAAGACAGCGCTACATGCCACCCAGCTCACGTCACAATCGATTTATTGAAGGCAACATTCGATGGGCGCAGAATTTCGCGGAATGGACCTGTCGAAGATCATGTGATTTGACACCATTGGATTATTTTCTTTGGGAATATGTGAAGCCGCTTGTCGAAGCCAACAAACCAGAAACGTTAGAGGACTTGGAAGCCAACATTCGTGGCGTTATTGCCGACATATAGCCCCAAATGCTTGAAAAAGTGGTTGAAAATTGGACCTGTAGACATTAAAACGATTTTCTTGTGTTTTATTTCAATTCAAAGTTTTATACGTCTAAAAAAACACCCTGTACCTGCGACTCTTGTGAAGAAGGCATTTCCACTGCAAATGTTTTGCTCTTGCTTGAAACAGGCTCAAGACTCTATGTGCTGATGTGGCTTTCCAATGAAATGAAAAGGAGCGCGTATTGGATTTTATTTTTATATCATGACTTGCTGCGATAATTTTACTTCCTCTGTGAAGTGCGTGGCCGTTTAATGCGGTAGCAACGGTTATTTTGGCATTTGCAACTTAATATACCTGTTAAGGTTGGACACGGCTCCCATAAGTGCCTGAACTGTATATTGTTTACTGGTCCATGTCCTATGACATGACCATATACACAGTAGTTTCCTTTAAAGCTTTTACACAATACTGATTAAATATTTCGTAGAAACTTCCATACGTGCCCTTTGAAATTACTCCGAGAAATTAGATCCAACAACGACGACAAAGAAACGGATATAATTTTTTTTTTTATATTTTGTAGCCATTCCATATCCTTTCGCTCATTGTAACACTAAGCTTCGTGCAAATGAACTCTACTATCCCATTCTGTTGTCATTTCCTTTCTCGTAATCCGAGAAAACGTCAACTTCCTGCTTTTATTCGATCTCCATCTAGGTTTCGCTGGGTAGTTGGATCCTTAATGAATCCTAAATCACGATGCTCTCTCGCCCGGACATCTACATCTGACTTGTTATGTCAAGCAAATGATAAATATGACAACGGCGTGATAATGATGTTGTCCATATGAGTGCCGAATACGATGAAAGTGAATAGCTAACAGCATATCTTTACCATTTCCGGTACGGTACGATATGTTGGCATGTTTATTCTTTCTCCATCCATCGCCCTATACTGATTAACATATCACGAGTATGTGTTAGTTATGGATCGGGATGGAGGTACTTTCCAACTTCTGGGGCAGTTAGCTTGATTTCGTTTCATCTCTTCTTCGCAGGCAGGGTATTTAGGTTATTCCTGCTGATGCGTCACTCATGTGCTGCGACAAACACTTAAGCAGCACTGAAAAAGAAAGAAAGGAGCTAAAAGTATCACTTTCTTTGCTTTGTATTAGTGTTTAGAGAGATTGGCTTTTGTTGGATAATGGCAACGAGAAACCCCCGTCTCTGCCTCTGTTGGAGTATAATGAAGTCGTGATGTTATTATGTCGAATGCGCTGCTTTCGTCAAGGATTGGGTACACACTCTTTCGTCCATTCTAGCTAGCAACGATTTGGGAATGCTTAAACATGTGTTTGGTTTCTTTTTTTTCTACCGTTCATTATTACGTGAATAAAGCACGTGACACGCATTACATTTCATTAAAAAATCTGAAACGGGGATGGCTATAACAATCTATGTTGCTGAGTATATTAAGAATCTTAGCCACACAGAAAAAGCAATGGAAAGCAGAGGAAAGCAAAAGGAAAGTGCTGAGTGGCAGCGAGTTTAGTTTTAAATGTCATCGTGAAAGGTATAATTAAAAAATCTAGGTTGCACGTAGTTAAAAATGGTAATTTTGCAGCTCATTTGGTAGCCTATTTTGTAGGGAGTCAGTGTGAATGGCTTAAAGGACGTTTTTTTTTTTTGTTTTTTTTTGCTCATTCATATTAAATAAGAGAACCATCTGGCATTGCAGGCACCATCCAGTGGCTGCGGGTATTCATTTTACACACATTCTTAAAAAGCAAAAAAGCATTAATTAGCGTTGACGGCACGTTGATGAGAGACGTTATGAATGTGAGAGAACCTTGGCTAGGCGCTTGTCCCAATAGCTTATGAGCAGTTACAGATTACCATCTACTAACTGCACGTACTAACTTAAGAGAGCAGCTGGTACGGATTGAAGTAAACGTTTCCTTTTTTTAACTGCAACATAAAAATTTCACAATGATAATGATATCTCATGCGACCGCTGGGATGGTATTTCAGACCTTTATTAAACACATCTACATAAAAAGTTTAGAAAGCTGATGCATTAAAATTTATACCGTAGCCAAATCCCTCTTTTCTCGGTTGCGAGCTTAGGGAGTGAAGGGACAGCCAAGGTCACTTAAATGATTGGTCCACTTCGCAAGAACCTTGGAAAGCAATCACCTCAAGCTAAACCGAACATGGACAGGACGAGAGGCATTATTCTCACAGATATGGACGAACTTTTTACCGAGATGCTGTACGCGTTCTATCCGAAGGTGAGCCTTACGGACGGTCAGAAAACTCCCAATGGGCCAGCTAGGGTGGACTGTCTGCAACAGCCGAGTGCTGACAAGAGTACAGTAAAAAGACGCCAGACGGTCTACACGGGCTACAAAGTGCAACACGAATAATCATTAAAACGATTGAGAAAAAAACAGGTGTTGGCAAATTTTGATTGGACGACCAGAAGTTAATAAACCCAACAGCAAAAGTCTCTATAAGGACCCACATACAATGGGGGAAGATGACTCTGTATTTCGCTATTCCGTTGTGGTAGCACGAAAGGAGTGCGGACGGACTTTTAATTTGACCCTCAGCTAAAAAAACGAGAGTAACGAAACTAAACAACGTCGACAACACAAGTATCACGAACACGATTGTTATTTTCAAAAACTGATGCAAGATCCACTAAATCTATCCGCCACTCCACCGAGACTAAGGTAATAGAAATAACTTGAAAATATTGAACTCATTTTAGTCAACTGCTAGTACTAGTAGTGTTTATACCCTATCCTAAGGGTATATTAATTTTGAAACATAGTTCGTAACACCTCTTGACATTCGTCGTATACCCCTAAAAGTATATACATTTATAATCAGGACAAAAACTATTTAGCAATGTCCGTCCGTCCGTATCAACTTTTGAGGCCTTTAAATTTATGCTAGGAAGTTGAAGTTTGGAATATATACTCCATAGGTAAGTCTGGGCTCAGCCGCTAAATTTATGTACAGGGCTGAATATGAAGATTGTGAAAAAATTAGTAGGATCATGTCATCGGCATCGGCATGATTGTGTGGGTGTCGAAAACTGCCGCCATTTTCATTACGCGCATGTTTGAATTGATGTAGGGATGGAAACAATAGCTTACAAATTTAGATCCACAGCTGAATTGTCAAGTGGAGCTTGAGTAAGTTCTGCTTTTGCAAAAATGGGTGTAAGTGGCAAAAAAGTACTAACGATTTTTGGGAATTACTTCTTGGTTGTTCAGCGAACTTGTTTTAAATTCGGCTTTAGACTGGAAATTAAATGAATAAAACAATCCCGATATATCAATATCGAATCGTACAATAAAAACTGCTTTGGGCGAACAGTATTAATTAATTTATTTATTTATAACAGTTGGACTTTTTTTTTAAATAATTAACGTGCAATGAAGTGATTTCGGGCATTAAGATTTAGAGATTAGAGAAAAGAAGGAGATGACGATGCACATTGGTTTTGAATGTCTGTATACTGTAATGTGCAGGAAAAACGAAGCGTGGGAGAGCATTCCACATACGGGAAGAACGGCAGACGAACGAATCTTTGTATTTCAATGTACGTCAGAAAATTGGCTTGAGGGTAAACTGATGAGCTTTCCTGGCATGGGGGGTATTGTGGTTGAACTGTTCAAGGGGTGGAACGCAACTGGCTATTTCGTTTGAGCACTTGTGGCGGAAATACCGATAAAACAATGAGAGGCAAGAGACAATAACAGGAAAGAGACATAACGACGATGACTAAGTGAGTCAAGTGATTTCGCCAGGTCTCGATCGCCACTAAGTTTTAACGCACGGTTTTGAATCCTGTCAGGTAGCTCCAAATATGTTATTGGAGCACTGGACTAGATAGAGCATTATACTCAAGTTTGGGGCGAATAAACCCCTTTTAAATTGTTGGCAGATCAGAAGAGGTGAAGTATTTCTGGCATCGCTTGAGCAAGCCTAGACATTTCACAGTGTTTCTTGGCGACATCGAATATTTGATCATTCCAACGCAAGTTGTCATTAACACACGTACACAGATAAAATATCTCTTTAGATAACGCAAGTTTCAGTAAAAGTATACTTCTGCAAAAAATAATGAACGATATTAAGTATTAAATATTAAACCAGCTGATTAATATTATATGAAAAATAAAATTATTCAGGAAATTAAGGCATGGTTGATTTTCAGGGAAAAGAACAAATCAAATTGCATTAAATAACTAAAATGTAATAATAAGCAAATACCGAAGCCTTTTAAATCAAGTGGGTCATCTTACCATCCTTATGATTTGGGGTAGGGAATTCCACAACCGAATCGCATGTTCAAAAAAATTGATGAGTCCAAACAAAGTTAGAGTAGCGTACAGGAACACTTCTAGTGGAGCGAGGAAACTGGATTCTATTATTAAGTCTTAAAAGTCATTAAATTTGCAAGAGTAATGCCATGAATCATTTTAGAATATGCGCAAAATTGGTCATACCTCCGCAGACCGATAATTATTTCACAATTATATAGTAATAGAGAAAATTATCACTCTTGTTTTGATTGGAGTTATTCTTTGGGTGGTCCATAACCAATTTCATGTGATTCTACCAGGTAAGTGTTTTGTTTAACACTACTCCTAGATTTCTCGATAACTCAACAAACTGAATACGTGTGATAGTGCGCAGTATTTGAGGAAAATAAGTTTTTTGAAATGAAATTATTGCTTGCTCTTGGTTGGATTTAACCTTAAGTCCATTTGATCGGGACAAGTGCAAGACTTTATTAAGGTCTTCAATATGCTCCATTTTGAAGCATATATATGGAAGAACGACGGGAGCAGCATTGTCACAAAGAAAAAGAAATATTGGGGGCCTTGTTGAGGGCCATTTGTTAAAAGTAGGGGCCAGTTTTAGTTGAAAGTTTAGATTGAGCCTTATTTGGTCTGAAATTGGAAAAGTTTCGTAAATAAAAACAATATTGCCCAAGGAAACTTGAACGGAAAGTCGAAATGTAATGTGGCTCGTTGATTTATCACTCGCGTAACTAACCGATCTTACTTGCTTACCTAGGCGGCAATATGGTCCAAGTTTTTTTTAAAGATTCTGCGGGTTGACGCTTTCGTTTTTTTTCGCTCTTCATGTACAAGCCAACTCAAAGGCTCAAGGCGCAGTTTTTTTGACCAAGTCAATGTCGCTGTGCAGCTTGTAGAGTTTATGGCTGAATAGTCTCCTCCAGAACCCGTTAATGTATTCAGAACCACAGATCTCAAAAAGAAATTCTCTCAAGACTACCACGTATATTTTCATCCGATTAAGAAAGGTTGTATACTTCGGATCCATAAAGCACGGCTGGAATTTTAAGGGCCATATACAGAGTTTCCTAAGTTGTTCGAGAGAAGGCCTTACTCCATACAGTGGAAGTCGCTTATAACGACCAGTCGGCTATAGCAACCGTATACCTATCATTTGATAAGATTATTTCCATAAAAAACTGTAAGAAGAATCAACGGATATTGCGACAGCCGATTATAACAACTTCGATCTAAACTTTGGCTTTTTTTCAGGATCGACCCTACGTGACCCGCACTGAAACGGTCGGGTCAGGTGAATCAGGGTTTTGACTAATGGCTTCAGATGCTATCCGGTAATACACTGCCTGCCTGTAACACCATGTAACAGTGTATATGTTTTAAAAGAAAACATTCATAATTTGTCAAAATAAGGTTTTATAGGAAGAATAAAAAAAAAAAACGATATTTGAGGGCCATTTCCAGTTGTCCCAGGGCCCTGAGCCTTATTCGGGACTTTTGGCAATGCTGGGCAAAAGCTCATTGGTATACATGGTAAAAAGCTGGGGTCTCAATATTGATACCTGAGGGATACCTCTGCTTAGCGGAAGAAAAGATACTTTTTTACATTTGCAACTTGTGCTTGGTACCTAGGAGATAAAAAGAAGGAAATAAGTTGATAACGATCTGGAACTTGTCCATCAGTTTTCTGCATAAAATATTGTGGTAGACGATGTCAAATGCTTTTGAGATGTCTATGAATGTGTGGAAAGTGACGTGGTCGTTATCGAAATTCTCCCTTCTTTCTTCAACTGCATATAAAAGAGCTGTCGAACATCGATTGACCACTTCGGTGTTCTAAATTTTAGCTTTGATCCTGACACAATCATATATACTTTAAGGGGTTACGACGAATATTAAGGGGTGTTACAGCTCTATGTCAAAATTAGTAGATTATGCTTAGGATGGGGCATAAATATTTAGGTTTGTAATTCATGATTTCGTGATATTCTCGTCCGTATTTCTTTTTTCTCTGTTCACATAAAAAAACCTTTAATAAATTATTGCGGTTCTTTAACGGGGCAGTTATATCAAGGAAAAAAATTTTGAATTTTTGAATAATTATTGATAGTTCACGATCCTTTACGTTACAGAGCAGCTCCTATACGCTTATAGGCTACTATTATTTGGGGTAGCCTCTTAAAACGGTTATATAAAATACGTCGCGTGCCCACAGAATTGGTCGTGTGCACTGCGTCGAGTGAAATCAACGAAACGTCCACGTATTTGGCGGAATAAGGTGTCCCATAGAATATGTTGAGAATATGTTTAAGTAGAATTTCCATGCCGTTCTCATGTGTCACACTTCGAAGAACAATGAAAACTCAAACTTCAATAAAGACTCTTCTTCTTTCATCTGCGCAATTTCCTTAAATTAACTGTGTAACTAAAGTTATAAGAATGGTAAGAATCGGAATCCGCTTCTTGCAGTTCTAACTTTTCAAACTCCTCTATCAATTTCTTAAGTCGAATATAATGCTTTTCAGCAGACAGACAGCTGCTACCACGGCCGTTCGCCTCAAAGAAATCTCTCAATGGACCGGAAATGAAATCGGCCACTCTGCAATTCTGAACACACTCAAAATCCTTCCTAGAAATTTAGACTACACCATACCCCAACAGCAGTTTGATAAAAACTTCCAACTAATAATGGTGCCTTGCTGCAGGAAGAATCGATCCACTTTTACACAGATGTGTCAAAAACAAATGACGGGGTGGGCGTCTTCTCGGACAGACTAAATCTTAGTCACTCTTTCCGTCTTTCTAATCATTGTAGTGTTTTCCAACAAGAATTTATGGCGATCAAGGAAGTCTTGTCCTGGCTAAAGAATAACGTGGTATCCATAACAGTCAGGCCGCAATTAAGTGTCGGGATTCTGTGTCTATTAATATTTAAGTAGACTAGATTGCCTATCATCTATAAAGGAGATGGCTGAACAGTTTAACATTCACCTGTACTGGATGCTGGAGAATAGCGTCATTCCGGATAACTGAAAGGCTAACGAACACGCCAAACTTGGAAATAGCCTCTCAATCTTGCCTGAAACAGGCAAACTCTTGTTAAAACTGGATGCAATAGAAAAAACGAACCACAGATGGACATGTGGCACTATTTGTCTGACAACGAAGCAGTTTTTAGCTAAGCTGGATCTAAGACGCTCTAAGAGGTTGTTACCCTTAACATTGGTGCTGCAATTAGTGTCATTACGGGACACTGCCTGATATGCAAGCTTGCAACAAGGCTTGGCGCTTATTCAAACGACTTTTGTAGGTGCTGTATGAATGAGTAGGGGGAAGAAACAACTCTACACCTTCTTTGCACATGTCCTGCTCTCTCCCGGAAACGAAATCTAGGAACTTACTTGTATAATTATCTTAACGATCTAAGCTTGACCGACCGAATATTTCTCTTACGCTTTAAAAGCGCTCAAAATGGTTCATCGAGGAGGCAGTAGCTTCAGATAGATTGTGTGGTATCACAATGGACCTCTATCCGACTGTCACCTCAACCTTACCTAACCTTACCTACGACCATGCTTGGGTATTTGAACTGGGTTTCAAAGCTTAAATCGTCGTCTTTGTGCGTTCAAGAGAAAAATCTTTATAGTTGCGCGCGTTATCCGCGTTTATTAAATAAAAGTGTCCATTCAATGCGACAATAATTCCATGTAAATGCGCGTTCTTAGATCAGAAGTTTCACTTTATTCATAAATCGATTCGTTTTACAAAATCATAATTCCATAAATGTTTATAAAATCGTTGATTAAAAATGAATTACATTGAACGACTTTTTATTTAAATAGAAAAAAAATTGATTGAATGAAACCCCGTTAACAAAACAGTACAAGTAATTCCCAAAAAGTTTTCTCATTTCCACTCAAACTATAAACCATAAATGCGCGAAAGAGGTGTGAGATGCCGATAAACCATGCTGCAATCTTGCAATTCACTTCAACAACTACGGAACCCTATTGCTCAACATAATTCCCATGCACTCTTACTTCATTTATATTCGTTTTGTGTTGAATTTCACTATGGACTTAACTTATTTCTCTACAAAAGTACAAAAAAAAATATATATACATGTACGGAACATTTTATCGCAGAGAAGGTATTTATCCAGAGATGCTAACTTTGTTCTTTGTTGTTTTTTTTTCCTCATGGACCATCTTCGTCTCTCATGTGTGTGTTTACTGCAACAGGGATTCCCCGAATTTCACGACTCCATTTTATCTTTCACTTTTTATTTTGGATATAAGTTTTCCTGTTTTTCTTTTTCGGTGTTATTCTCGTTTCTCGTCGTGTTGGATCTTTTTCTTATAACTGAAGAATATTTTGCACATTCATTTTTTTTTCGAATATTGGATGTGACAAGCAGTGATTCTAAACAAATGGGAGGCGAAACCAATCAAACTAAAGAAACAAATGCAAATAAAAATGTTATCACTTCTGAGTTACAATGGTAAGAGATGTGCTCTATGATTTTTTGAAAAATTAGCTTTATAGCATAAGGTTGCGCGCAATGGACTTATTTGATGTTGTAGATGAAGCTTTCGTAGAGAGCAGACAAATGATGTAGTGCTTGCCAATGAGACAGTATCCAGTAAAACTATATGTTGTAGTGCTTAGGTTCAGTCTGCTAAGAGTGACCAAGTAAGGGACTTGATCTTCAGGGGCAGCTTTGGCCAGTTCTGTCCATTCACTATGGACATGTGATTCGACTTGCCAATCATAGATGGTTTCATAACAAATTTCAAATTGCGATTGGTAAACCTACAGCACCTTTCAAGTGAGAGAGCTTATCCTTACCCTATCAATCTATGATCCTATACGTTAGGAGGGCAGTTTTGCACCAAGTGAAAATTTCAACCATAAGCCCTGAAGGCCCATTGTGAATACCCTAGTTGTACTTGGGACTAACAAAACGACTTTGATCTGTTAATAAATTATTTTATGTCTCACAGAGGTACCCCAGCCAAGTCGTTCACATTATCAAAAATCCGTGCTATAAAGCAGGACAAGCGGCTTTGAGGAGATGTACCACAGACTGTATCTTTTGTTTATCTCTGTAGCTTCTGCAGGAATCAGAATAATATCCGGTTAATATCGCGAAGACTAGTGACTTTGATCGTTTGGTGTCAATTTTGGGCCACAAACTTCTTGTAACGGTGCAGCTGTACCTAGTCTTCCGCCATTGCTCTTTAGCTAATTGTGTAAGTGCACCTTCGATGAAACTCTTAGAGGTGTTGAAAGACGGTAACACCTTACCGTACGCTAGTATTGAGTTCAGAACAGTTCGTCGGCTATTTCGTTCCCTTCTACCTCAACGTATCCGGAAACCCAGTCTAATAGAACTGAGTGATGACATATAGCCCTGAGCCTGTAACGCATTTCGCGTTAAAAAGGTTGATGGATATTTCGATTTCGGGTAGTTCCATTGATTTCTTAATCACAAAAATCTCAGCTTGAAAGACACTACAGTGATCAGTCAGTGGATGTTTAAAATCAAGTGCCTCCTTGCATATAAATATACCTTGGATGATGGTGCTGGGTGAGTCCCAGTCCTGCCTTCTGGGTATAGTAACTCTGAGATTTTTCTCCAAGTCATAATTGTGTTTTTTTAAAGCAGTAAGTAACATGAGTCCCTTCCGATCAAAGATTTCAAGTATATTTGAGTATCCGAAATAACCAGGCTTCTCAATTTTGTTCTCTCTTTGTCTGAGAGTTCTCGCCACTCCTATGGTTCCTCGTTATAGTTTCAGTCCCTGGAAAGTCAAGAGATTGATGCCATAGGTTATGTCATATCTTCCGTCGAGTCTGCTAACTGGGGTCTTAGACCCAAGGTGATATACTGGCTCTATTCGCTCGTGGTTCGATCTGCGATGGCATATGTTGCTATGGTCTGGTGGACAAAGACTAATGAAGTCACTACAGTCGAAAAGCTAGAACGAGTCCGACGTATAGCTGGAAACTATATGTCAGGTTATATTCGTTCCACCCCTACCTTGGCACTTAATGTCATATTGGGTCTAACACCCATACAAACACACATTGAAATGGAGGCAAGATTGAGTATTCATCGACTGTTCCATTCGAATAATATTGATCCCTACTCCTACCGTGGAGGTCATCTGTCTCTTCTAGACTCTATGGAGCCTGAAAGCACATTCAGCATGATCTTAGAAGACATGCTACCGAAATACGGCTTCCATAAGAACTTCTCTATCGTAATCCCCCAAGGTAGGACTGGGAAAAATATAAACCATCACAACATGATCTCATCTGGTATACGGACGGATCAAAGATGGAGTGAGGGGCTGGATCTGGAATTTATGGAGAGTCGCCTCAAGTGACTCATCCATATTCAAAGCAGAAGTTTTTGCCAGTGCGCTAGAATTATCTTAAGTTTTAATATACGAGGTAAAACTATATTTATGTTTTTAGATAGCCAAGCAGCCAGCAAAGCTTTTGACTCAACTTTTATTAAATCAAAGCTTGTTTTGGAAACCTTCAAGGTCATCTATGAACTTTTTACAAAAAACTTAGTCATTCAGGGGTTTTGCGGGGCAACAACACCACTTGTCGGCCCTGAACCCTTTTGTGGTGTTAGCAAAAATCACTTCAGGAACTACGTTAAAAGCCTATCCTTATCGAAACCAATGAATTATTTAGTACTGGTCAGAACTGTACTAAACAATTCTTCCCCAAATTTCACTCCAGGAAATCCATATTCATAATCAACCTGGACAGGAATATTCAGTGGTCTTTGTCTCCTGAAAAAATACCTTCCATGCATTGGCCTCTCACCGGACCCTACATGTAGACTTTTTTAGAGAGCGTGAAGAATCCTCACTTCACATACTCATGGACTGTCCGGCTTTCTTTCGTCTCAGGAAGAACATCCTCGGTGAAGAAATTATCTCACCAACTAGCCTCCGTACACTTGTCTTCCTGACTTCCTTCGGAGTTAAACAATTACTCTAGAACCCCTCCATGGAAGACACAATAGGCCCCATTTGGATTTAATTGAACCTGTTATACCCAGACAGGCAATTCTTCGTTTTGGTTCTTAAAATAGGATTTGTTATTAACTGTAGCCGTAGTTGTAGTGCACATTCCGTATTTCGTTTCCAGTTTAATTGGATGTGAATACAATGAGTTCGGTTCGTTCTACTTTTAACCGCAGCACCGTTTTGATCCGTCCATTTCGATAGTTCAGATAACGCAGATTCCATATTGTCACTAATGGTGGACTGACAAGGGATTTAAGAATTTTATTAATAGTCATGTTCCACAGAATATGAGAGGGACTCGACCTTGTGGTGTTCCATGTTTTGTGGTTTTCTTAACAACGCAATTCCCAAGAATACTGTTAATAACTCTGCTATTAGAGATTGCTATTAGAGAAGCTGTGACCTTTGGAAATGAAGACCACCTGCACCTCTTTTCAGCTATCAGGAATAAATCCCAGGTCAGAACTTTATGGCATTGGCCCGCCTTTTAAAGATGCGGTTCGTTACTTCATTCATGCCAACAGTAATGTACACTGGTTCAAGATGGCATTTTATAGAAAAGGTTCGAGTGCCTTCACAAAATGTAAGGTTTTGACCTTAAAAATCTCATTCTAAGTCGTCAGCGAATGTGTTACTGCACCCAGAAAACTTATGAGTTAAGTCAAATTAATTGTCGACGTTAGCTTTTAATCCATTTAAGCTAAGCTGTGGTTCTGACAGATTTACGTTCTGTTTTGAGTTTGACACATGCTTAAGTTTACTTGGATTCCCAATATTAAAGTTTCCCTTTTGGTTTCATATAGTCACTGTACCGTAAGGCTAGTGAAATATTTTTCAATATTTTGTTGGTAGACCTAGTCCGCGTTCGCCCATCCACACCTGGTCCCATATGATAACTTGATTGAGCCATATTTGGCGATTATTTTTGCCGAAGATATCCGCTCTGAATCTTTTAATAAAGCAATAAAGATGTTGGAATCTATTGAATTTTACATTATGCAGCTGAAGTTTTGTCTTTAATTATTTATCATCTATAGTACGACTTCTGAACTTAACATCATCATAGTGCTTTTGCACGACACTTCCCAGGTTGAGTTACCCTGCTTTATTGTACCCTTGTACCATTGAGCCGTAGTCGTACAGAAACATAACATATCGTGCAAAACTACTTTCAAAGAAAAAGGGTTTTCATTGTTATGTGGTGAAGTGCATGTGTTTCTGTTTTTTTTTTTGCAGAATATCCCTGGGATGAGAAATTTTATGATCGTAATGCAGTGTTTTAGTATCAGTTTATTCATTGCTGGTCGCAGCAGTAGACGGTTTCCATTTCCCATTGCAAATTTTAATAAAAAAAAAACAACGAAACTTTACGAATCATCGAGTTGACTTTAGTCGTAAATTTTTTTTAACTATTTAATTTACTGCAAACTTAAGTGCAAATAAGTATACTATATGCGTATACAGGTTGAAATTAATAACCTACGACATAATTACAACATAATATACAGCATTTCCAATTAGTTACCCAGTGCTTCGAAACTGATTGCAATCAGTCTTTGAATTTGTTTAAGGGCTTACTTTTATTGCATTTTTCCAGAGGGTTTCGCGAGTCCTTTCAATTTTTTATTGTGCTGTTACCAATTCTTTGAAGCTTATCATTTGTTGGCGAGAATTTTTAATATATTAACGTTGCTCTTTGTTGCCGAGGATTTACCCAGGAGCAGTGTTACTATGTTACCGGTTAATGTTTTCAAAATTCTACACAATAAAAACTATCATATTTGAGCATCATCACTACTTCTCCGGTTTTTAAAATGAATTCAGTATTGTAATGGTGACACTTCCAGATCAGTATTGGTATAAGGCATAGTTTAGCTAAAAATATTTGGAAAACATATTTCCTAGGGCTCCCAAATGGTTAAGTGTAAACATTTTTTCGAATGCGCCCATTGTCACGCCCACAATTTAGAAAAAACCGTTTTAAATCTAAAGTTAGAGAGATACAGTGTTACAACCTTCACAAGATATGTATTCACTGCCCTCCTTTATAAGTTTGTCATATAAAGTTTTTTGCCACGTCTACTTTTTGTGGGCGTTTTTTTACAAAAATGCTGTTTTCTTAGAAAGTTTTCGCAGAAAGCGAAAAAAATGTTAAACAAGGAATTTACCCAATATTTTTTCCTACATATCGCCCATACAAAGTTTTTGGCCACGCCCACTTTTTGGGGGCGTTTTTTCAAAAACTTTTTTTTTTAATTAATAGAACTAAATAAAATGCTATCCATCATCTTCTTAATGCTTTTTTCCTTGGGGCATATAGGGATATGGATAGGGTATCATACTGTTGGCCTCAAGTAGACTGTAGCCTTTCCTTATGTTTTTTCCTCAAATACTCCTTCATGCAATTAAATACTCCCTCAATAATTGAAAAAAATTGGTGTGACGTTGCTATAAAAAGAAACACATTGACATTCAGAAACTTTTGTCGATAATTTGTTAACAGTACACTTAGTATTAGTTTATTTTTTTTAGAAAAAGGTGTCTTGGTGTACTGTGCCCGAAAAGTGTCCGCAAGGTAGCCCTGATGCGCATTGATAATTCTTCTTATGACACATTTCTGCAGAACGATGGGAGATTTTATAATTGGAATGTAATTTGTAATGTAAGCACTTCAACAAAATCTTATTACATATTGCAATTTGGGTTGAAAAATTCAATTATAGAAAGTTTTTAGATATAACACAGTTTTCTAATGCAATAGAAACAACGAATGAAAGAGTGTAAGCGCTGTTTTAATTCCGAAATGTGCTAGGTCATAAAACGCATGTTATTGTCAATAGTTGTATCGAGATACTTAAAGTTTGTATCTGCTTCGATTTGAAGTTGGAATTAACGTATGGTAGCTCGGGCGAATTAAGTCTAAAAAACATAACTTTGTTCTTGTGATTTAATTCAAATTATTTTTATAACACTTAAAGTTGCTTTAACTTAGACTTTTTTATGTTATCCATCTACCTGAATTTAGAAATTCAGCTTTGCTACCTCCGTTTGCTGAATTTTATGTTTGTAGACATTTTTGTATGGGAGATGAAATTTAGCGCGAGCAGGATACTGGACTTTGCAACCATTTTCTCAGCAAATGGATATTACCGTTAATTTAATTTCAGCAACTAGATTCAGAGTGGTCGTTGAACCCTATACTAACCAAGATCATCTGCAAAAGCAGTGACTCTGCCAGCAAATTGTAGGAAAACCAAGGAGTTTATGAATATTAGCAACAAAATGGGAGCCAAAATACAGCGTGGGCCAAATACAAGTTTCTTTTAAAAAATTAATTATATGAACAAAATTATTTTATTTTTCGTTTTAATGTAATAAGAGAACATTCCCATTTATTATGGAACACAACCTCGTTCAAGTGGCTACCATGGCTGGCTTCGCAGTAGCGCATTCTGTCACCCCAATTTTGCAAGACCTTGTTGATGGTTCTAAGCTGTAGCTCATGCATTACTTGGTCCTTCACGGTTCTCCAGAAAAAAAAGTCCAAAGGGATCAAATCGCACCTAAGTCCCATCTTCGATGAAATAGATAAAAACTGATATATGGTATTATTTCCACATCAACATAGAAATAAGACCACTTTTTCCCATTGAAAGTTATTCCAATTATTAAGAATCGTCGAATGGAACATGGGCGGGCATGCTGCCCCCTTGCAACCACCCTTCTTGGTTTCACTGTTAGATTTGGAGTAGGCGCGAGGTTGATTATATGCAAAGGTTTAATTTGTTTATAATGAACTACGAACTATCTCCCAAACATATAAACTAAATCCCACTGCGTAATTGGTGGGACTTAGTTCGTTCTTTCTGTCAAGATTTCGAGCGGGAAACAGCTGTTAGTATCAAAATAACCTACAATTTAAAAAGAAAACGCTAGACGGCTCACCCTTAAGAGACTTGTGGTGCACCACAAAATCGTATAACCAGAGCAGAGTAAGGAACTTAAGCGAAAGTTATTGCGATCGTGCGGAAATTTCGAACATAAACTACATAAAAAAGTGGATCCTGTCTGTATCGGTATGGCGAAACGGTACGCCGGATTTGCTTCAAAGTTCGTATATTAGGTTTTTGAGGTTACATCTCGCGGCGTTTTTTTATTTTCTGCTTTATTGTTTTGAAAACGGTACCTGCCATAAAACTTTTTTTTTTTTTTGTGAAAATCACTTATCACAAATCGGTTTATTTTAATTTGAACAATTATGTCAAATTAAATGTTGTGGGTGCAGTGGCTTAGTCGTAAAGTGCGTTGGACCACTAAACGGGAGGTCGCTGGTTAAAATCCCCACCGTTGAAAAGAACTCGTAACTTTAAAAAAAAACTCCACATGAAGTAGTCTGGATCCGTTATAACTGGTGAACTTGGCTACCAATGGCCATAACGGGACATTGGGCCTCGTCGCTCATGATGATTTCCGATTAGATGATGTATATTAAAATATTAGTTGTGTTCCTTTCCACGCGATCATAAGAATAGAAAATATTATGCATGGTTAATAAAACAACGCGTTACCTTCCCCAAATGCGCGAACAACTGCGGAGATAAATAAATAAAATAAAATGCCTTGCCCATGACTATGCAATCTATCTCAACAGTATTAAATCTCTGTGTTCTAAATATCCTCATTGCAGATGGCGAGAGAACTTACTCTGTTAGTTTTTTAAACTTTTTGGCAGCACAAAAGATACCTTTTGGTTTTACTTCACAGCAGGACAATTCTTACTTTAAAGGATAGCAAGACCGCCGGAAGTGGCATCTATATATTTTCTGTATTTCTCTGGACGCTCTAGGGTTTGCCCACAAACTCAATTGAAGTGATACTCGTATATTACTTTTGCATGTAGAACAATGGACATGACTTGGTAAGTCCAAGACTGAAAATAGAGGAGAAATACAAAAATTCTGAAAAACAAAGGAATTCTCTGCGGGGGACCGTCAAGTAAATGGTCCTTCTAGAATTATCCTGTCTTTTCCGAAATAGGTAGGTATCTAACAAAGTTTTCACTTAATTCTTCTCGGCTACGATCCGAGGAGGGAGGTTTTGTTTTTTTTTCCGATACCTATTAATGTGTGTGGCCATTTTTAAGTCTGCTTTACATGTGTGTATGTTTGTGATTATAGTACCCTTAGGGATGGCACGTTAGAGGAATTTAAATTTCTTTCTCACAATAAAATATAATTGAATGTTACAGGTGGCCTTTCATGGAATGGAATAAAAGTTTCAGCTGAGGGAGGATAGTATTCTCTTGCGGATATTTGAATAATCTGAGAAAAGTGATGGGTTGTGTTGTTGTTTTGAATATTGTTTTCGTGCACGCAAGATGCATACTAAATAGCTTTATCTTGCAGTGAATAACAAAGCCATATGAGAGTGTTACGCTAGTGGAAGAAACCATAGCTTTTGCTGTAGGGTGTTGCTGTTTGTTTCTTCAGATTCTTAGGTTTTTTTTTTTATTTTTTTTTATACCGTGTGGACGCATTGAATGAATGTTATCGATGTTAATGTTGGCGAATAAAGGAAATAACATAAGCTACACATTTTTTTATTGAAAAACGTATGTAATGGATATCTATGGCGAAACAAGAAAATGGGTTAAATTATTCAGAAAAGCCGATATAAGAGGATTTTAAGCTGATGAGACCGTTAAATCTCTATAAAGACAGGCGTGGTCTAAATATAGCAATATCGTATTCATTTTTCAAGGAACTTTAAAATGGTGATAAAATACTTTTTAGAGCTTATCTACTTTTGTGTAGTGAAAGTGAATCGGGAGCAGTAGAAAATCAACTACGTTGAATATACATATATAGCGGACATATCTGTAGTCGACAGATTTCCGAATGAGCTTTGCTTTTTTTTACCTTTCTTTATTCTAAGGCAGAGAGATCAAGTGGGTGCCCAGAACTATTTAATTACATAAGGATGAATTTTACATGTAAAGACAAACATACTTTCTTTCTTGGTTGTTGTGGGCAGTCAAACTCACCTCATTATCATTTCTGTAGAATGCATGCGAGCATGGCACTCACCCACACCCACGCATTGGGAGGAAATGGTGTTTTTTTCACGTGTTCGGAGTGAAAACGCTAAGGGATTGACAGTGACGACCCTTTCAGGAATTAATGCAATAGTCAGTTGGTCTGGACTCGTGCATTAAACCGGTAGCCTTGTCATCGTTGGCTCAAGAAAAAAAAAAGGGCGATTACTGAATTCGTTCGGGCATTATTGTTTAATATAAGCGAAATAAGTCTTAATTGAATACCATCCCGAGAGAACAAAGTGTTATCGTTTGATAAAATACGCGAGAGCCGCTTGTCAAACGTACAGCGTGGACATAATGTGCTTCCAGTGATATCACGTGATTCGATCCCAAAGTCAAAGCGTACCACATAGATGTCACAGTGAAAAAGTCCACTTCTCCTATGTCAAGAAAGATCGAGCGTAGGTACATTTCACGGGATAGACTTATCCATCGTGCACGGCACGACACAAGAACGACTTACAGCCCGCTTGAGTGAACCACACTCCCAACTCACCCTAAGAAAAAGTTTCCAATTCCTTGATTTTAAGCTAAATCAATCGTAAACAATGCAAAACAATAGTGTCTTTTGCAAGTTTTGTTTTTTGTGCGGTGTAACCAATAAAATACATTAAATATTTAATATGCCTACAAATGGTATGTAATATATCATTTATTTTATGCTAACGTTACCTGATTATTGTTTAATAAAATGGCTGTGGAAATTCATATATTTAATTATTTTAGAAAATTATTAAAAATCTGTTACAGATCACATTAAACCTTTAACAACTACTCTGTTAACCAAATTGACCATAAATTTCTTATGAGTGGCCACTCTTAATTACCTTGTGAGCAGGATTTTGGTCTTATCGAAAAACAAAAGAAATACTTTAAGGACATTTTCGGCCCTATGGATTGGTATATGTAGGGTTATAGCAGCGGAAAATGAAAGAAATACTTTAAGGACATTTTCGGCCCTATGGATTGGTATATGTAGGGTTATAGCAGCGGCAAGAAAAAAAGAGTCATTTCAAATTTTGTAAAGGATGGATCTGTTATGTTTTCGACGGAAATTAGACAAGAATATAACTAATCGGAAAATTAATATAAATAAAGCTAAAGTAGAAGGGCTAAAAATTCAATGGCTGAGATTTTTGAAAGAGAATCCATTTAATGTCTTGTCGAGTACAGTAATAATGAAGACGTACTTTTCGACACTGTCATTTTAAAGAAAAAAAAAACATTACATGTAGAATTTTTGCTAACGCATATTATTATCTGTCGCGTACTTGGAGTAACCGGTTTGTGCCTGCATTCTATTATGACTTTCGGGATTTCTTAAATTTAAATCAAAAGAATTCCCTGTCTTGAGTTTTTGATGTCTACGGAATTTTTTGGACATGTAGAATTTTTGCTAACGCATATTATTATCTGTCGCGTACTTGGAGTAACCGGTTTGTGCCTGCATTCTATTATGACTTTCGGATACTGCGATTCACTTCAGTGTTATTTGTAAAGCGCAGTTGCTTGGCTGTTCATTGTGTTATAAACATTTAAATATAAATAATCTTAAAGTTTTAAAAAATATTGGATAGTAAATATTTGCTGGTAAGTACTACTTATTACAGCGGTTCCCAATCTTTTTTGGTCGAGGAGCACTTTTTAGGTCAAACATTCCTCGCGGAGCACTTCGTTACACTTACGCTATTTTCGCAGTTATGTATGTGTAAAAAATGCAATACTCAAATTTTTTTTTATATTTTATTAAATTCAAGTAAATCAAGAAACATCAACGAAAAAAACAAGAACAATGTTAATTAAAGAACATAAGGAATTCAATATCTAGTGAGAATAATGTGCCTGTTTGGTTTTGCATAATGCTTGTATATCTGGTTGAATTTGGGACAACTGCAACCGAATATCTGGCTCTGCATCGAGACGGGATCTATATTTTGTTTTGGTTCCAACGTAGGCGGAGAATCCTGATTCGCACATGTATGTTGTTGCAAACGGCAGAAGAATTATTTTGGCTCTCTCTGACAAAATTTTGAATTCGTCCTTCAACATACACCAGAATTCTGATAAAGACTTCTTAGTTTCAAAATTTGCCTTTAAAGAAGAATCTGATGTCAAATTAATTAAGCACTCAAATTGCAACGATGTCAGAGATGCTGGCTTTTCCAACGCGGCGGAATACGGGTCTGCAGCCCACACATTTTCTTTAATGTTTAAATGGTATTCTTCCGGAAAGTAGCTTTGGAAGTTTTCGAGCAAACTTAGCAGATGTAAATGAAACTCATTTAAAATGTCGTCAGGAATACCCAAATCTATTTCCTCTTTACATTCGCTGACCATTTCGCCCAAAACTTGATTTTCTTTTTAAATGCTTCGACCTTATCACTGGCATCGAAAACAGTTATTGTCTTTCCTTGAAGTGATACACTCAAATCATTTAATTTTTTAAAAATATCGGCTAGATACGATAATTTCAAGAGCCAACGCTCATTACACAATCTGTCGGCCAAATCAAAGTTGTCGTTCATAAGGAAGGTTCTGACTTCAGCCCTCATTTCGAAAAGCCGCGTCAGTGTTTTGCCGCGAGAAAGCCACCTTACTTCTGCGTGTAGAAGTAAAGACGTATGTAGACTACCCATTTCATCGCACAATACTTTGAATAGCCTTGAATTCTTAGGTCGAGATTTAATAAAGTTAATTATTTTCACGCTTTCGTCTAAGACCTCTTTTAAGGAGAGTGCCATTTCATTGCAAGGGCATGGCGGTGTAGAACGCAGTGACTACTGCTGCATTCCTTGGCATTTTGTTTTATTCTTGAGACGGCACCGGACGTTTTTCCAGTCATGGCCTTGGCACCGTCTGTGCACACATCCACGCAGTTAACCCATAAGATATCATTGACAATAAAGAAATTGTCTATTAATTTAAAAATTTCAGCACCAGTCGTTGTAGTTTCCAACGGCTTGCAGAAAAGCAGATCTTCTTGAAAGGACTGTTGGTATTGGTAGCGCACAAATACTATTAAATTAGCCAACCCTGCAACATCTGTTGATTCATCCATTTGCAGCGAAAATTTTGTGACTTTTATTCGCGAAAGTAAAGTAGTTTTGACATTCTCTGCTAAGTCTCCGATTCTTCGTGATATTGTGTTATTTGACAAAGGAACGGTGTCAACTAATTTTTTGGCCTTTTCACCCAACATACACTCAACAATGTCCTTAACGCATGGCTTGATTAAGTTTTCAGCGATTGTATGGGCTTCGCCAGTTTGCGCAACTCGGAAACTCACTAAGTAGGACGCCATCAACGCATTTTCGTTAACTGTCTTTGAGTGGTTAGTAATAATTGTTTGAGATTTTGTAAGTTCACCATACTTCCTTTTAAAAAAATCAGTCGGTTTGCTTTTGCAATCTGGATGAATCCCCTCAAAATGACGTTTCATTTTTGCTGGAAACATCGCACTATTCGGCAACACTTTGCCGCAAATTACGCATTGGGGTTTGTTGTCACTTGTCTCAGCAAATCCAAGATTTAAATATGAATCGTGGTACTTCCTTTTTACTGTTTTTTTTTTCTGCAGCCACATTGTCTGCCTCAAATTCGTCAGAAAGTTCTGACGCCGCTGTCTCTATTGCGTCATTTTCCTTGGCTCTAGAATAGAACAATAAATGGAAAACGAGCAAATTTACAAATCTGAATTGAGGATAACAACAGAAAAAAAATATTATAAATCAAAACGCATCTAATACAAATGCGTTTTGCGATAGGAAACTTCCCATTATGAAATAAACAAATATGGTTTTGTATTATGTACCTGCCAGTTGCTGACTCTTTAGTAACTACTGGGGGTGCTGTTAAGGAGCTTTCAGCGGTTATTTTTAACGACCCAGACTTTAGCCAGCGATCCATAGTACCTACCTATTATTTTTGATCTCTCACGATCATTTGATCTTTTCACGTCGATAGATCCACAGAGTCACATCAATGTACAAAAAAACAAATAAAAAGTAAAATTCACGCACTAAAAGCAAAATATAGATTAAATACACCGCACTACGATTCGTTTTAACCTGTATAAATAGATACCGACCCAACAAAAACCGTCTATTGGGCGCGTTTAAAACCAGAGAAACGTCGTCCCAGTACAAATTTCAGTTAGCGTCAGCGTATATGGTCGTCTCTGGTACGTCTCTTTAATAATTTTCATTTGTCGGGGATTCCCACATCTTTTTACACGAATTATTTTTTTGTTTGTCTGTATGTATTGATTTCTTTTAAATGAGCATTCCAAATTCGATTGCTGCGATTAAAATGACAAGTTCAGAAGCACAAAATGAAATAGTCACTAGTGTAATGGAATTTTTATTTTGCACCAAGTACTCCGCGGAGCACACTTTGGGAAACGCTGACTTATTACATACAGCTTTTACCGAAAAACTGCCGAATAAATGGATTTTTTATTTATTTTCAGAAAAAATGTATTGGAAAATAATGAAATTGATCAAAATTCACCAAGTATGTTTTGCCATCTCATTACTTAATAGCAATTATAAATTATTACAACTCATTTTAGCTTTAATGCAGCCACCAAGTTACTGTGCCCTATTCCCCAGATGCCTCGCCACTTTTAAGTAAGTACCATTTTATAAAACTAAGTGCCATAAGTTGATTTCAAAATATGTTTTAATTTTTCTATAGATCCTGCCAAGGGAGAAGCAGCTGATAATTTAGATACTATTTTCAATATTGCAAGTTTATAAATGATATGAATTAAAAAAAAATATTATTGAATAAAATACACTTATTAGTCACTGTATTTCGCTGTTTTATTTCTCTTCAATTTTATTCTAGGTTCATCCTCACAATACATTCTGGATTCATCCTTTGGATGCATTCTAAATACGTCTGCCAGATTCATTCTGGATTGATTCTTGCGATGCATTCAAGAAACATTCCGAGTCAGGTGTTCTAGATATTTTTAAAACCAGTTTTGTATTTTTTTTGCAACCTAGGGGAATGCATTCTCTGCTTCCTAGGATTGCTTCAGAATGCATATCGGACGAATCTTTTTCCCGCTGGGATAATATAGTATATTATTAGATTTATTGGTGTAGGTAAGAGTCAAAAAGTGAAAATGGGTATATATTTTTTTTATTTACTGCGGCTCTCCCCGATTGCCTGCTTATAATTTCTCTCCAATAACAGTATAAAATTCACAACGGAATCTTCTACGGCAGGCCTGACGCACCGGATGACCAGCTGAGCGGTATTTATTTTCTATTTTAACCTCGAATTCTTATCGCTTTCGATCGCTCTTTTGCTCTTATGACCTTAGAGTTTAAATTAGTTTTTTTTGTTTCATTTAGAATTAAATCGTACAATTAAAAATCATTTAATTAATTTGATTAAATAGCCCCCCCCCTCCTTAAAAATTAAAATTTTTTATATATAGAAACTTAGCATTTAATAAACCTTACCCAAATTAGAAACCTTAAAAACAACACTATCTACATCTAACTTAAGATTAAACATTATGTATCTTTTCTTATATAACTGTATGAAATTATGTATCTTTATCCTTTTAGTTTTAATATGAATATACGAAATAAAACGTTGTATAAAGAATAGGATTCCAAATTTAGTGTCTAATTTCAATGACTGGGTTGTGGTTCTTCGTAGAGAGAGCATAAGACTTTCTTTTCTCTTGGGTACAAGTTCATATTTTTTTTACAGCGGTAACTTGCACATGATTGCATGGGTATAGGCCGTACATTTCCGCTGCGAGGACAACTATCTGATCCTCATGTGGTAATGCTATCCGGTTTTAGGTTCCTTTTGTTATCTCCTTTTTGCATGCAATATTTTGTTTAATGGTGATACGTTTGGTCACTGGGTTGCAAGAACCTCTCCTCCGATGATCTTTAGCTAATTGTAAGACCAGCAAAGTATGTATCCCGCATCCGAGTACCGAATCATTTTCTTTTCTTTTCCTCCTACGTTCCTCTTCCCTGTCTCATGAGACCTATTTTGTCTCCATTATCCTCATCAGTACCACCTCCATTACATATTACTCAGCACAAGCAAATGTTTATAAAAACATCGTTTAAAATTGCTGTCTTTTTCAATTTTAGATTCTCGATTTAATACTTTGGGATATGATTTGGGTGATTTATTACACCAGCTTGAGTTATGTTCGCAACTCATGAACTACTCAGGAACAGAAACTATATTCAACGCATTTTCTTATTGAAATTAATTGTCTTTTATTACTTTCACTATAATACATATTATTAATTCACTTACTTACTTACTTAACTGGCTCCCAACCCGTGAAGAGTCCCTGCCTGAGATACGGCAGCCTTCCACCCTCTGCGATCCCGAGCACGCTGCTTCCAGTTGTCCAGACCAAGCGCTCTTGCTTGGTCTTTAAAACGGAGGTTCGGTCTTCCTTGTCGTCTCGAACCTGGGGGCTGGGATTCGAAGATCCTCTTGGCTGGAGCAATGTTGTCCATTCGCTCGATGTGGCCGAGCCAATGTAGTCGACGAGTTTTAGCTGTTCGGACTACATCCACGTCTTGGTACAGCTCATAGAGTTCGCGGTTGTAGCTTCTCCTCCATTCGCCCTCCTCGCAAACAGGACCAAATATCCCTCGATGGATTTTTCTTTCAAAGGAACGCATTATTCACACTACTTTCTGGCTTATCGTCCAGCACTCGGCGCCATATAGCAGAATTGGCAGGATAAGGGTTCTGTAGAGCATGCACTTTGTTCTTCGAGTTAGGAGTTTTGAACCCAGTTGTTTTGCCAAACCGAAGTGGCAGCTGTTTCCTAACGGATCTCCACTAAGATGTAATTTGTGGAGTTGACGTTTACCCCGAGGTAGAAGTTTACCCCTTAACTACCACGAAGTTGCTGCTATTAACAGAGACATTTTGTCCTAGTCGGTGGACAGATGATTGTGTGTTTGTTGATAGCATATATTTAGTCTTGTCCTCATTCACTTCAAGGCCAACTAGTTTCGCCTGTTCTTCAATAGCCGTGAAAGCCTCTATCACGGCACGCTGGGATCGACCAATGATATCTATATCGTCCGCATACCCCAGCATTTGGACTGATCTGTTGAAGATAGTGCCTTCCTGGTTGACACCTGCCCTGCGCACTATATGCTCAAGAACAAGATTGAAGAAATCACACGACAGCGCATCTCCTTGCCGAAATCCGGTGCATGTTTGAAAGAGATCAGATGAGCTGCTGCCAAACTGCTAACTTATCTAGTGTCATGCGAGACATCTGCAGGATTTGCTTAGTGTGAAGATTTGGTCTACAGTTGATCTGCTGGGCCGGAAGCCACACTGTTACGTGCTGATTAGTGCGTTACAGAAAGGTTTGAGACGTTCACACAGTACGTTGGATAGGATCTTATATGCGACATTAAGCAGGGATATGCCTCGATAGTTCTTGCAAGACATAGGATCGCCTTTCTTGTAGATGGGACATATGGAGCTGATGGTCCAGTCATCAGGCATGCTTTCCTCCACCCAAACTTGGTTAATGATTTGGTGCATGCGCCCTACCATAACATCACCCTCGTATTTGAAAAGCACTGCAGGTAGACCATCAGAGCCGGCGGCCTTGTTGTTCTTAAGCTTTTTAATAGCTAAGCCAACCTCTTCTATACTGGGAGGAGGGACTGGTTCTTCAGTGACTGGACGCGGGTTCTCTTCTTGCCCCATCACCCTCTCTACATTTTGTCCGTTTAGCAGCTGCTGGAAATGCTGCTTAAATACATTTATTTATTATTCCCTGCGCGTCGGTGACTAGGTTTCCATCGCTGTTACGAAGAGCCTGTGTTCCGGTCTTAAAGCCAGCAGCCAGTTGCTTGGCTTTCTTATAGAACTTCCGGATGTTGTTTCGGTGGCGGGACTCTTCGATCTCCTTGAGCTGGGAGACTGCGTGCTCTCTTTTCTTTCTACGCAGGATCTTCTTCTCCTCCCTTCTCCTGGCTCGGTACTCATTCTTTGCTGCCCTTGTTTTCCTCTACAGCGTTCTAATGTGTGCATCTTCTGTCACCCTTTTCCGGTATACGCATACATCATCATACCACAGGCTTTTTCTCTGGGGTGGCTGGTATCCTAGGGTGGTTTCGGCTTCCTCCTTGATGATGTCGCGATACTGAGACCACTGGTTGTTGGCGTCTGTGGTAGGTGAATGTACGGTAGAGAGTTTCTCACTTAGGCGCTCTTTGTAGGCTCTGGCGACTCCACTTTTTAGCACTTGTCCCCGAGTACAATTTTAGCATCGTACTCCGGACAAGCTCCGTAGGCTCCGTCCAAGAGGTCATATATTTCCTCCTTGATAGGGTCCTCAGCCTCGTCGGTAGGAGCGTGTGCACATATTAAGCTAATGTTTTGGAATGTATCTCTGATGCGGATCACAGCCAGGCGATCACTTATCGGCTTGAAGTCCATTACTTTGGATCTAAGCCGATTTCCCACGACAAATCCGCATCCTAAAATGTGCAATCTTTTGTTACAACTGTAATATATGTCGCAATTTTGTCTTTTCATAGTACCTGATCCTATCCATCGTATCTCCGGGATTGCGGTAATGTGGGCCTTGTACCGCGAGAGGACAGACTGAAGTTTTTCAGTAGCACCTGTAGTGTAGAGTGTCCGCACATTCCAGGTACACACTCGCGGTCTATTTTACCTTTGAGGTACATTATATCCAACGCTGACATAGTCTCTCCCATAATTAGATGCTTTTGACGTGGTCGGGAAGTTACACCGACGGCACAACCCCCAACCTGGAGGACCAGGCCCTGTTCTTGACCCTAGGACAGTAGGCCGGTAATTCCCGTGCCAGTAACCCACTTCGGGGATGACCTTCCACAGGGCTTGGTTACCCCACCTCCAGTCGTGGTACTAGGCACCCAGCAGTCACCACGGGGAGGTGAGAAGTAGGAGTTGATGGTGTTATGCTAAAGTGAGAACGCTTGTGTTCTCATATAATCGCAATCACCATCCTTTTGACTACCACTATTAATTCACAATATTACTATTGTTTTGTAAGGGTTATGATTAATACATAATAAACAAATTACTTGCAGCATAACTAACGCTCTACGAAGAAATAAAAATCGTTAAGCTACTTACTTATCCATTTAAGCCAGACTCAAACAAATTGTTCTTAGAAAAACTGCATTAATTATGCATATTCGAAATTTAAACGTCATGAACAGTGTTTGACATTGACAGTGGATTAGGGAAGTGTATTGACTCGAGATAGAGATGTGCAAATTATGCATGCGCAACGAATATTTGTTATCAAGTTGTAAAAGATGGCACATTTATTTTTGCATTATGCTTTAAAATTTACTCAACTTTTATTTATGTTCTTTATATATCTAATATTTTAAAAATTTGTTGAGCCGTTTTGATTTTTAGGAAGCCCACTGCTCAGTAAAGGAGCCAAAAAGGAACCACTCCGGCAGCGCTGAGACTGACTATTTTCATCCTGGCTTCTTTTCTCGTCAGCTATCTAATGCCAAGGCAAATTAAAGGTATGGGCCATCGACTGTTGGCATTGTTTTGCATTCGATTGACAAGGAAAAGTGGAGTGCGATCGTGTGGATGCTTTTACACGAGTATTATTATGTGAATTTTTGTGCCCATGGTTACAATGCGGCCTTGATAATTGTCGACGCTGTTTACCAAGATTGTTATTGCTTTGCGTACACCACGGTGCAATGCTGATGGCCCTATTACGGGGATGTTGTTAAACCCGATCATATAAAACAATCGTGATGAGTTAGTAAATGCATTGTGGACACTAATATTGTGATAACTGATTTCGTTGAATGCTACTGTTAGCTGATGGTCGTTGCCCGTCAGCATAGAGCATCAGGAACTTTTAGAATTAAATCTAGTCTCGTAAGCCAAATTGAAATATATGAAAAGTTGCACGTATGTGAAAAACTAAAAATCACTAAAAGTATAAGCAATTCTTGCTTAGCCTTTCAATGTGAAATTTAGCAACAAAGAATATATGTATATACATAGTTAGCACGTATGTTCAGAAAATAGTTGCTATAGAGTGCTTGAGAGGTGCCTTTTGAAGGCTTTTCATGACAAGTTGTAATCTAGAGGTGGAGCAGTGAAAAACTAAAGATTCTATTGGGGAGCATATGAACCTCACTTAGTAAGTCAGGAATCCATCTAAAACACACTAAACACTATTACACTATTTGAGCGTGAACATCAATTAACCATGTAAATTATCAAGGTCTAATCGACTGATTTTAGATATTCCCCAAAAACCTTTGTAGACAAAAAGCTAAAAAATAAATTCGGAAAATTATTCCAATTAAAAATCTTTGCATGTGCAATTGCAATAGATTGGCGCGATACGCTGTCTAACCCGCAAGCCACGTGTCCAGTAAAAGTATCTATTCACGTTGGTAGAATAGTAGAAAGTATTCAATATCTATTCAAGCTAACTTTTTAAGGTACAAATACTAATAACATGTGTATTTTATTTGAAGCGCTATAGCTCACAATCGATACTGATATACATACACTTTTTTTAACTGGATACCCGGCGATGGGGAATAGAAAGTATACCTGGATACCTTTAACAGGATATTCAGATGTTGGCTTAATTCTATACGTTTTAGAGGGATGACCCCTGTGTGCAATAGGGCGCTCAAATTTGTTCATTGAAAACATTTATTTTTTGTTGCATTCATGGTTGCCTTCCATTTATCGAAGTTATTGCCAAGTATAAAAATATAAATACTATATGGGAAATCTTTAATAATTACAATACAAACTTCTGGTTCTTTTTTAGATTTCAGTAATTTTTGTGGCTGACTTGTGGGGTAAAATCGATTTTTGTACAAGCGAATTTGGCTATTCTTTAGCATTTATATTTTTGGTGTGATTTCAATACTTTTTGCAAAGATTTTTTTATACAGGGGGATTTTGCAGAATTTTGATTTGGCCGAACGAAGAATGAGTTCGATATATGGGCGATTGCCACGCCTCTTTTTTGGAATACACACTGTGCTTTTGTTTGTTTCGGTGTCTGTTCTTCAAATCCTACTTCCATGGATAATTTCATAACTCTGAGCTTTTTGGGTGCAAAGTAAAAGAAATGGTGCGGCTAGCACGCCCTTAATGGAAAATAAACAATATTTTATTTTTTCCCGTGTTTGTTCTTAAAAGCCGACCGTCATGGAAAATACTATAATTTCTGGTCTTTTGGGGGCTGATTTTTAGATGTTAAATTTTTGGATGGGTTTTCTCCGCAAACCCTATTACTGTGCCAAATTTCAAGGTTCTACGATGATTGGAAGTGCTCAATAGTTTTGGTGATCTATCAGCAAGTCAGTGAGTTAGTGAGTCAGTGAATCAGTGAGTCAGTGAGTTAGTAAGTCATTGCTTCAGTGAGTCAGTGAGTTACTATTTTTGCTAAATTTGGGGCTTTATAACCCAGAAACTGCTCATGGTAAACTATTGAAATTTGGTATGGAGCCTGCTGCTGTTGTCGCAATAAAACCTTGAATTTTATGTCTCTAGCTTTGTTGTAAGCATAGTTATAGGGGGGTCAAAATGGCCTGAGTTGGTTCGTGTAATTATGGGTGAAGTGCCAAAGTTGCTAGAGAAATTGGCCCGTGCCCCTTAATAGTAGTAGAGACAGCTAGGCCTTTAATCACTTCTAACTTAGTGCTTCAACTCAGAAACTCGTTTTGAACTTAGTCGAGTCAGTCATACTTGGATCAGGACAAATTAGATCACCGATGAATTTGCTCCTCAAGGTGCGGTAGAATTTTTCTTAGCACCTGAATCTGTGTTGGATCTGCCTAGAGATAGCTAGTAAGAGCCTCCATTGATGGCTGGGTCTCCTACAGGCACAATATTCCATGGCACGATTTTTCCGGCTGCAGACAAAACAAAAAAGTCTGTGGGAAATCTAGGGGATATTTGCTTTCAATAGTTAGATAAGATTGTGGGGGCCTAGAATACATTCGTACGGGCCACCATGCTTTTGCCAGGCACCTAAATGTACTGCGCATAAGCGATACAACTATCTGCGATGCTTGTAGGGAAGCTGCATTTTCTTACGTGTTGGATGGTTAACAACTAAATCCTAATCATTGAAGTGCCTTCTCGGCTTTCTGAATAAGTCGTTTCATCAACCAAAGTAAAAGATATGAGTGCTTCAGCGGTTGTACAAAACTTCCAATAAAAAAATAAATGTTTAACGCTAATACGAGTAACTGGTTTCGACACAGCACAGACAAAATTCAGCTTCTTGGGTAATCCAAGAAATTGTCTTAATTATTTTTTGCAGCGCGACGAAGCCAAATATTCATCACCGCCCACGAACAAAGCTTAGCAAAATTCTGCCTGTATTGCTAACAGAACGGAACTGTCTGTATCCGTGACTGTTATTCTTATGCGGTACAGCGTTTCCATAACATTGGTATTCGAATATTTTGTTTAATAACATTTAATGAAAATTTTGCTCTCCCCTCCTTGCTAAAATGTAAATGAGTAATTCGTTCAATGACAGAGAGAATTCAGATGAATTTCCCTAACCTAATTATTTTCGAGAATACTTTTCCACGAGGTACCTACCCACTTCCTAGAAACGTTACCTTGCCATTTTCCATTTATGGATTTTTGATTCCATTTTTTTCTTTTTTTTTTGCCTACAAAAATGTTCCTCTGTCATGGTACGTTACCAATACTCTTCTGCCATTGGGACATGTGCCACAATCGGGCGGCCCCGAGCGCTAGAAGCATCAACTATAAACACAAATGGGTCGGAAAATCACTCTTTAAATGCCTTTGACGTGACCCGTAACGGGTTTCCATGTTTGAAAATCCTTTCTGCTTAGGCATTGAGATTCAAAGGAGAACGACAACAACGTCCTTTGAAAAAAGAAAAACTAGATTGAAAAGAAAAAAAAAACCCGACGATATCATGGAAATTTAATGCAAAAGCGTGGTATAGTGCATTCGCCTTGAATTTTGACAAAGATCCTTTGTCCATGTTTTGGAAATGCCCTATTTTTTTCGATCTCGTGAGATTTCAGGATTGCTCTTTGACTTTTTTAATTATTTCTCTATTTCCTGAAATGTAAGAGAAATACCAACCGGATGGTGTAGTTGTCCTTTACATTGGCTCTTTGTTTGACTTAAAAATTTAATTAAATATAAAGCACGTGTCCTGGCAGACATACTTACATGCCATTTAGGTATACTAATATCCGTGACAATCCGATAGCAAAGATACATCGCATGTTAAAGACTTAAAGGATACAAGATGCATTAGACAGAAATTCCCTTTGACTGAAATTTTGAAATAGCATCGGATGTTCGTGAAAAAGACGTCTATCTTCCGGGGTGATCCGATGCATCTTCGTTAATAAGTGATATGATGGCGAGGAACAAAGTTCTATGGTGGTCAACCTGCATTTCATACAGGTCATTCACTTTCGGAGCGAATGAAGAAGAATTTTCATCGCATTTACTAGTTTTGGGTGAACGTGTAGCCACTGCTTTGGACGTGATAAAGTCGACGATTTTCAAACGATGACAGCAAATACGTGACTTCTAATAGATGCCATTTGAAAATGGTACTGGTCCAATATCCATTCATGCATTTGAAAATAGTTATGCAATCATGTGGTTAAATATGAATTTATAAACACAAACGGGAATAAGGAAATGCGGTCGTTTTGTCCCGCTCTCTTTCTTATCGCCGAGTATTACTTATTATTTTTCACACAAGCCGATTTGGTTTCGAAACAATTTAATTAAATATAATATAATTGAACAACTAATTAAACACATCCTTGGCATTTTTCAATTACCACCATCACCACCACCACCATCAACATCGCCCAAATAGTTTCGAAAATGGGTTTTCCCTGACCAAAACTTTAAATTGGCACTCAACAACCACTTAAGGATTTTCGGATGATAGAATAATTCGAGTACAAAGTGTGCACCAGAAGTTGCTTTTGTGTGTATGTACTTGTCGTACCTATGAGTATGTATAGAGAGGGAAACAGAAACAGCAGTGGAAACGATGATGAGAAATCCTTTTGGTATTAATTTTCATTTCAATGATATCCTTTTCCTACTCCTTCGACGACGACAACGAGAACTACTAGTTCCTCTTGCATCAGCATCACTCTCCTTTTTGTGGATCATCGTTCGTTGCATTATGACCAAATGCAATTATCTTCGCTGAAATTTAATTAATTTCTCAAGTCTCACCCGCATAGGACCGCAGTGTGGATTCACAGGAATCAGAAAGATATGTGTGCTGTATGTGCAAGGACGAATACCACGCTGAGATGATATGATATCCCTTTTTATCTCGCTGTCATTCCCTTGGGCTTCTCTTGTTTTCATTTTAGTTATAGTTTTCTTTTTTGTTTTTTCTCTCTCTTTCTTTCTTTAATAATAATCATTTGTGAAGTACTCAGTCAAATAGTCTAATTCGTAAACGGCAAAAGCCGCAAAGCTGGACTGAAATAAAAGCGCCGCAACGTAAATCATGACAAGAGCGAGATTTTGATTGTTGAGAGATGTTTTGAAGCGTGAGTCTTCCCGAGGCTAGCCATAACTGTGGCTAAATGAAGTTGCTAATTACTGTAATCTCAGTTATATAAAATCATAATTATCGTCTAGATGAATTGAATTTGTGCACGCTGCACGAAGGAAGGACGATGTGTGCATTTGCCATTGCAAGTGATTTTAAATTGAACATTTAATTAAAAAATGCTAAAACCTCTTCAAGCGTGAATGTTGATTAGTGCCAGTGATGTTGTGCGAAAGCGGATGGGGGTTGTTCTAAAGTATTAGATCCGAGAAAAAACACCTATACGATGCTTGACTTAATTGCCAATTAAATGATCCAAAACCATGATTAAGCTATGATTTCGTTTGGCAATATGCACCTAGGGACTAAGTCAGATACTTTTATAGACAATCTTGAATAATTAAGTTTCAGAAGATGTTCGGTTCTGAAAATTCGCCACCTGATGCGAGCAAAGGCTATAGAGGAATTTGTCCACTATACTATCGTCCTTACCATAAGCAAGGCAGGTAAATCTGTCAAACACATTTAATTGTGTTAAAGGTTGGAGGCCCTAAAGGACACCTAAGGTCAACCTCCAGTAGATGATCCTAAAAGACAAAAGAATAGACGCAGACTTTTTTCAGATGTCCAAGCGCATTTGTTTGGTCTCTCTGCAACCATCGCAGAAGCGCCACCGAAACTTATGTTCACGAAGAAACCCAAGCATCAATAGAAGACATCACTAGATAATGACAGGACTATCTTGGACGAGGTAGGTTAGGTTAGGTTTAATTGTCAGTTGGTGAGGTCAACTCACTTAGACCAAAAAGGGGTCCATTGTGATACCAATTGGATGTAAACTTTTACTACTCTACTCGTAAAACCATTTCGATATCTGGATATAGCGAAAGAGATCTTTAACGTCAGTTGTTGATAGGTCTTTAAGATTGTCAAGCAAGAAGGCACCTAGGTTGACCTAGGACCTAGGCACCTCTCCCTTCTGGGAGAGAGCAGGACAAGGGCAAAGAAGGTATAGGATTGTCTCCTCTTCCTCCTCGCCCATGCAGCTTTTGCAAAACTCACTTAAGTACATTCCAAGCCTAACTTTTCCTAAACATCAAACGCAAATGCTTCTTGCCCTACATCTGTTCGTCGAAATCCAATGCATATTTGAATATTGGATAGGGATTGAACGGAGGGTTTCTTACAGTACAGCCCGGCGTGCTAGCGAAGACTCCTGTGCAGCCGAAACAGGCCGTTCATTAGAGTTTGGCAAAAGAGGCAGTATCACGTTTCCGCCAAACAACCGATGCGCATGAGACGAGTAGTCTAATCATGGGGTGTTCCCAATAGCGCCTCTTTATTGCCAGAAAGTTGACAGTGCTTCATCGGTTTTCGATGCAAAATGCTTGGACCATAGAAATTTTCTGTCGAGAATTACTCCCAGATACTTGACTTCATCGGTAATCGTGAGTTTGATCAGTAGTAGTCTTAAGAGCATTCACTGAAATCCAATTTCTAGTGAACCAAACATCGATCAAGTTCCCTTTAAAGGGTCCTTGAAACGTCCTTGAAACACCCTACTACACATTATATCCAAAACATGTATTTTTACTGGACATTGTCTCATATACGGTGGGCCAAATACAAGTTTCTTTTTCAAAAAGTAATAAAATGAACAAAATTAAATTTTGTCTATGTTTTATGGCTTTATTTCATTCCCATTAATTATGGAACATAACGTCGTTCAAGTTTTTGCCTCGACTGGCTTCACAGTAGCGCATTCTATCATTCCAATTTCTCAAGATCTTGTTGATAGTTTCGGGCAGTAGCTCACGGATTGCTTGGATGATATTGCCTTAAGTGCTTGAATAATTTCCGGATTGTTGATATAACATCGGTCCCCACGGTTCCCATTCAGAGGGTGCAAATAGCAGCTCCGAGACGGCCAATTGACATCACAAAGACGGCTGAAAACACGATTTGGAAATTTGATGCGCAAAATATCGATGCGCACATAGTGCCGTGTGCATGGAGCGCTATCCTGCATGAACCAGACGTCGTCCAAATCGATGTCTTCAATTTAAGTAAAAAACAAAGTCGGTTAACATGGCTCGCTAACGCCGAAAAGTTGTTTGCAGCCTCATTTGCTAAGAAAAATGGTCCAATGATGCCATTCCATAATCCGCATAATTATCTCGGCGACAGCAGCCATGTTCTACCATGGTGGATCATGAGGGTTGTCCACTAGCATACCAGTCTCACGAACTTTTTGCACAAACTTGCGTACAGCAGGCGCCGTTTCGGCCCAAACTTATTTTCAAAAACGCACTGTTTGGGCTACACAGCACTCAGTGTGGAAATAAGTTTTAAATATAATATATTTTAAAATTTTGAGCGGGACACAGCTGTCGCTAGTGTCAAAATAACCTATAATTTAAAAAGAAACCACTAGAGGGCCAACCCTCTATATGCAAATATGTCCCGGACCAAGTATTGATATTAGTCATATATCCACTTTTTTGATCTTAGGGCCCGTGGTGACGATCTTGCCACTTTTTACAAAACTGATAACTCTCGCCATTTCCACAAAAAATATTCATTACCTATTAAGCAGCTCCTATTTCCCTTTTTAAAGAAATATTCTCTGTGCACGGTTTTTTTTCCAAATATATTAGTTCGATTGTCAAATTAAGTATATTTTCACATAACCCATAATTTAGCACCATAAGTGAACGACCAGACCATATTGCAGTACGTATCCTTGAAGGGAACTCTGCAATTTTCCATGCAGTAACAAAATTGAAGTATGTAGATTATATGACTACTTTCTAATGCTCAGTTCTCCGTTCCTTTCGATATTCTAACTATGACTAAAATATTGAAATTATTGGCTGTTCTTTTTATTATGATCTGTGGTTTGTCTGTTTCTAGGGCGGGTACCGATTTGCAGTGTTTTGAAGTTCTAAATTTCAAATTAATTTAGTGAAAATAAAAAAGCAAAAACAATAGATAGATAATACATTTCAATATCACAAATTGGTGGTTGGGTGTTGCAGAATAGGGTAGCCACTGATCAGTATAACCTTGGATATACCCAGTGCTGTACTATTTCTACACCTTAATTGTGTTTATTTTACCTTCCCGCGGTAACCACCGGATAATGGTCTCGCCTTGAAGAGAAAGAAAATACCAACACTATAATTACCATGACTAATTAAGGCTGGCTATATAGGCACCTCAGAGATAGAGACGTACGGCGGATGAATTCACTGGATTGGATCAACGGTGACGTCAACGGTCATTATGGAATATACGTTATATGAGCTACTTCGACATATTTGGCGCTAAGGTGAAGAATGAAGATTTTCAGAACTATTAAGGGTATTGGAAAAGAGATGGTGGCGGATGAGCCCTTAATAGGCCAACGGCAGCGCTCGCATTCCCGTAGTGGAGTACTGGGAACAATCCAAAGTTTATTTTTGGATCTGGCCCTCCAGGCTGGGGGTTGTGCCGTCACGGTAACTTCCCTACCACGAAAAAAAAACCCATGTAGTGAGAGAGACACCAGCTTCGGATACTGACCTCCCTCTTTTAAGATCACTGCACGGAACGACAAAGGCTTATGATTTAAGAGTATGCACCTGGAACGTACGTACGCTGTACACCCCGAGCGCTGCTCAAACGCCCCTACCGATGAAGCTGAAGACCCAATCAAGGAGGAGTTTAATGACTTCTTGGATGGTGCCAACGGAGCCTGTCCGGAGTACGACGTCAAAATCGTACTAGGGGACTTTAACGCTAAAATCGGTAAGGAAAACATCTTTGGCGGATTAGTTGGATTAGCCTCCACGACACAACAACAGACAACAGCTTCCGACTAATCGACTTTGCGGCAGCTCGTAATATGGTGATATGGTCGAACCGCCAACCAAATCGACCTCTTGTTAATCGATGCAGGCACGCATCTAACATCCTCAACGTGCACGCATACCGAGGGGCAAACGTCGACTCTGACCACTTTCTCGTATTGGCCAAATTCAGAGCTCAACTGTACAATGAAAAGAAGTTGTGAATCGCCCAGGAAAAGAAATTTCATATTGGACGCCTCAGCACGGTTGGAGTAGCCAGAGTCTACAGAGAGCGTCTGAGCGAGAAACTCTTCGCTGTGCGGAGCAAGCCATCGCGGATGCCAGAGCGCTTGGTCTGGCTAACTGGAAACAGATTACCCGGGACCGTAGAGGATGGAATGCTGCTCTGTCTCAGGCAGAGACTCTTAACGGGAGCGTTAAGTAAGTAAGAAATATCACAAATTAAAGTTCGGATTAATTTTATTATTTTATTTTTACAATTTGTGTTGTAGATTTGTTAAGAAAATTCCACGTTTCTTGAAAATATTTAAATATATGAATGTAATTTCTTTGAAAAAAAAAACGGTTATTGCGTCTTCTTCCCCATTGGCCCCTTTTTAAAATTCGTGTCCACGTTTTCATTTTTGTCATCGGAAACGCTGGTCTAGTGCTGCCTTATCATTCGCAAAAAATTTTTGGGAAACGAAGCTACAATCTTAATTATTGTTTCTTTTTCATTCAAATAAATCTTTCTGTAGCTATGACAATGGATATGTATGTATTTTCGGGTATAGACCGTGGAAGCCAGGAGCATATATGAGTAATGTTAATACTCTGTACCAAAGTGGTTTGTATTTTATGCCTCCCCTGTCCTCATGTCAAATGTTAAAATACCATGCCCCACTGAATGGGGCTCCATAATATTCGAAAAGGGCATGAAACAGCTCTCGTATAAATATGACTGCCTCCCCTTCATTGGGTGATTTGATGCTAATAAACTCCTTCTTCACCTCTAAAAGTTGTACAATATGTCACATGTAATGACATCGAACCATTATCATGATTTCACATTTTTTGGGCAACACGTATTGGCTATACATACGCTTAATTTCGCTTACTTCCTCTCTCAGTTGGCTCTATTCAATTTCGGGACAAAGTTTCAGTGATGACTTCTGCAAATTACTTGCGGCCAAAATGTCCACTCGACACTCAACTCACAAGGATGCACTGCACATGGTCTTAAACAACACAAAACGTATCTTCTCTCCTGCCTATAGACCGTAGGCTTTATTCCTACCGAATGGCAGACATTGTTGGTGGTAGTTGATTTTAATTGCTTGCATAGCTATCACAGAGCAGCCCTCCGATACGCAGCCTAGGCAATGTCATCTGGCTTGGAGTACGCGCAAAACCGCAAGCACTGCACTGACACAATAGCATAATGTCCGTGTCCTCCTACGAGAGGCCACACTGCTTCTGTTACAGCTTTTCATTTATTTTAATGGCGGTTTTCGGTGCCTTCCATCACCAGGTCGGTAGATGATTTCTCCGAAGAACATCGTACCAACGGCAACGGCAGAAGGTACGGAAGGCTTATCGTGCGCTCTAGCTAAAAGCAATCTTTACTTTGGCTAACGCAGAAACAAGGGTATATGGGGCCTGTGTGCGGGTAAATATAAACAGCCATACCGAGTGAACTCCAGTGTCAACAATTTAATGAGTCTCAAAACCTCAACAATGTGCCTGCCATATTTTCGAAATTCTGGCTGTTGACAGAAAGAGGATAGGTAGGTAATGGTCAAGTGGGTGGGATTTTGTTTTTTTTTTATCGTATTTGAGAGCTGCGTCAACCAAAATGCGGCGGACAGTTATAATTGTTTGATAAAATATAATTTAGCACCATATAACGATATAATTACGGTGCGGTCGAGGTAGTGTTAATGACATTGCTCAAGACCATTAACGAGCAGCCTTAGTTGCGGGTACTGCATGGATATAAAGGCTAGTTGCACTGGTGTACCTTCGTGGAAACAGTCGTCTCACCATTTGTGGTAGTTTTGTGTCATTCAACTTTAAATATTTTAATTTCTGTGAAATAGAAAGTATTTTTCATCATATAAATATGAAGCACTCAATAGTCACACTTTGAATTCATCTTTGAGGCAATTTAAATTTCCAAAAAATATTATATGCCAGAGAATCTACATTAAAGCCTTTTATTATCCTTTCCCTTTATCGTAAAACTTTTCCGACTGTTTTTTTTGTTTTTATTTGTTTCACCAAAGAAGTGGTTTCCCAAAATTTTCATTGTCTATTTAATCGAACTGATTGCTTACCTACACATACACACACACAGAAGCAGAACCAGCTCAGGAGGCTGATTAATTCAGCTATCACCTCCTCCCTAAATGAAGGGTGACTTTTACTTGTCGATGCATACGTGGAATCCGCCGGGCAAACTTCCTTATCGATGTGAATTTCGAATTTAAAATTGGTCGGTAAACCGCTGTTTTGTTGTAAATGACAGAAGTTAAAGTTGGAAATAATTTTAAATTTAAATCAAATAAATAAAATCAGTAGCAAAATGGATAGTGCAGACATATTTGAATATTTTTAACAATCAGAATACAGTATCCCCCAACAGGGAAAATGCGCATTATTAGGAGGAACTGCAGATAACATAATGGATCTCCCAACCATAGTTGTGAACCACAATCATCAAGGGGCACGGTAGTGCCGAGCCAAGTTCTTTAGCAAATTTGGCACTAAACCCTTATTTACACGAACCAACTCAGTCCATTTTGACCCCCCCCTCTAACTTCGCTTACAACAAATCTGGAGACATCAAATCAGGATTTCAAATTTCAGGATTTATTGAGACGCATAGCAGCAGGCTCCATACCAAATTTTAATTATTTAACATTAGCGCTTCCAAAGTTGTAAGGCCCCCAAATTTGCAAAAACCATAACCACTGACTCACTGACAGATCATCAAAACTATGAAGCACTTCCAATCATCGTAGAACCTTGAAATTTGGCACAGTAATAGGGTTTACGGAGAAACCCCAGGGAAATATCCAACATATGTGATTTTCCTTCCAGGGGGCGTGGCATCCTCCCACTTCTATTAACGCGGCCCCAAAATTCCTACAATTATGATTTTTTACATGAGGCTTGTATTTTAAAGAACAGACTCCTCAAAAAATAAAATATAGTTTATTTTCCATTTAGGGGGCGTGCTAGCCGCACCTTTTCTTTAACTTTGCACCCAAAAGACTTAAAGCCATGAAATTATACGTGGAGGAAGGATTTGAAGAACAGATACAAAATTTGTGTATATTCCAAAAAAGAGGCGTGGCAACCGCCCATATATCGAACTCATTCTATAGTTATGAAATCTTACATGAAGGTAATTCTTTTAAGGGCAAACAAGGAAAGTTATAAAACAAATTGTGTTTTGCTCAAAAGAGGGCGCTTACGTTCGGTCGAAATCCCTAAAATTTTAAAATTTTACAAAATTTCCATGTATAAAAATATCTTTGCAAAAAGTATTGAAATCACACCAAAAACGTAAATGTTAAAAAATAGCCAAGTTCTTTTATACAAAAAACGCTTTTGCTTTAGAAGTCAGCCACAAAAAGAACTGACATCTAAACAAGAACGCCATAATTATTAAAAATTTCACAAATAGTATTTAGGTACATTTTTATACCGCAGCTCCCGTGCGTCTTCTTTGCACCTCAAGATGGAGTTGGATGATTAAGGGATGACAGGTCATTCCTTGTAGCTGTATCTTGAGGTCCTCATTGACACAATTTATTTTCCTACATAAAATCTTACAATTTGATATTAAAAATTTCAATTGCACAGTTGGCTAGAAGATTTCAATTTAACTCGTGGTACTAGTGTTAGCCTGGCTTTCCTACTTAAACTTAAAACTAAGAAAATATAGAATATAATATATAACAATCTCCTTTAACTGTTTAATTGTTTTCAAATGAAAATGATTTACTTAGCCCATTAGCCGCAATCTCTCTTAATTCATTACAGCTGTCATCGCCATCTTATCCCGGGGCTAACGCAACTCATCATGACGAATTAATCATTTATTCTCCTCATTTGAACTGATTTGCATTTGCATGTGAATGTATGTCTAATGAACCATCACCTCACTGGTGAATAGTTTTCCATTGCTGGCAAAACTGTCAAAAATCCATTTATTCTAACATCAACCCCCTCAAAAGACCAGCACCAGCAGATCATTGTGTGATTTTCGCACCCAGTAATCACCAAAGTAGGCGTCCAGTACTTAGTGTAATTTCATTAATTTTCCCTTCATTCATTAACTCGGATAGGCCGGAAAAGTCTCATGACCCGCGCTCGGTGATAGGAAGCAAGTGGCAGAGCCTGCCGCTGCCGGTCTATTAAAATAATTAACTAGTTGTGAAAATCGCGACGGAACACAAATAATTGACAAACAATAGCTGGAGTCGGTCGTTGGAGGACGATGTATAATCTGACTAGCGATCTGGAGGCGGAGTTCCTAGATAGATATGGTTATTCATATCAGGAAATGAAGTGACATTCTATTAAACGTGATTGATTACAACAGGCGAAAGGAGGAGGTCCGCTCGACGACCCCTAAATCGAGATCTTTGTCTTGTGAAGTTACGAAGTTTTCGGAAAAGTTTTTGGGGTTACGATTCGTTGAAGTGGAAAAAAGGTAAGATTTGTGAGTCGCTCTCTTACACTGTGGAGGTTCCGCATAATTTCAAACCAACCCCTCGCGTCAGTGTGCCTATTGTAATTATGGACTATGGTCGAACCGGAGGTGAAGTGATTTAATAAAGTCCTTTCTGGACTTTGGGTCAATCAGAGACTTCACTTCCGATTGACACCCAGATTGCGTGACGGAAGGGGACCACGGCTTACTTTTTATTTTGTTCTTATGATGAGGAGGAGGAGGGGAACGAGGAGAATCATCCATCGCACCCTTCGTTCTTTTAAGGAATAAAATAGCTTCCTGCTGATGTGTGATATTAGTTTTCGTTTGGTGTTTTTGGAACATTTTCGTATTCGAGTTTTCGTCCTCTTTGTTATGATTATGAATGATGACAGTAACGGACGTGTCTGAAAATTATTAGGCTTGCGTTGGCTTTTACTGTTCCCATACATTCGCCCGTTGTGTTGCGTGCAAACTTGAGTGAGTATAATGTTCAAGGTAAGTTGACAGAGATATAATAGAAACCAAACAAATGGCAAGGGGAGAGAAGATGAAATAAAATCGAGTTTTACTATGAGTTTGGTTTTTATTGCAAAAGTTCTGTGCTCGTTAATGAGGTTTAAATAATGTAAGCGTGTTGATGTTTTTTTTGTAGCTTTGCTTATAGTTGTATTGTTTGTATAAGGTTTAACGCTTCAATGAATGATAACGTATTAATTGTCGGATTTCACCTTAGTGACAGTGCGATTCTTAAATATTTATTTGGTAAAAATTACATTAAAGGTGGCTATCAGAGTATTCAAAGATACATCTTAGCTAATAATACATTATATGTAAGCATCATAAATGATTTCATTTCGAATACTAAAAGCATTCTCTCTTTCTCTCTTACTCATCATTAAATGCAGCTCAAACAATACCAAACTTTCATTGTTCGTTTCCAGAGTAAAATTATTCGTCAGACATTTGGTTCGGATTGCATTGACGGTGTTTCAAGAAGACGATTCTACAACGACAGCGACATTGATTTGGTCTACAATCGAAGTTCGGGATCAAGACAACGTTGCAACGAAAGAAGGCTTAACAGAAAGGCCTCAGGACCTCGAAGGCGGACTAAGAGTGTCCTTCATTGAAATTAATACGAAGGGGGCAAATGATATGTTGTCGTGGATTAATTGCAGAGTGCGCAGCAGAGTGATGGTTTCATGATGCCCTTAAGTGTTTCAGCTTCGACAACCTCACTGCAAAGAACAAGTTAGAAGGGGTCAAGGAATGTGCCTTGAGTGTGGGGTAGGTATGTGGAGTGGCTGTCCGCCCAGGACTCCGGAAGGGAGGAGCCTATTCTGGCCAGCTCATCGGCTTTCTCATTCCCCTCTATGTTCCTGTGCCCAGGAACCCAGATGAGAGAGCGACCTGCCCTAGACAGTATCTTCTCGCACTCCTCGACAAGCTGAGACGTAGTCATGGCTGAGATTAGGGCCTTGATTGCAGCTTGACTGTCGACGAAAATTGATATGTTTGGATTTGTTGTGGTGTTATTTAAGAGTATCTTGCCTGCTTCCCCAATCGCAGGGACCTCCGCCTGGAAGACGCTATACGAGTTCGGGAGTCGGAATGATGAGGATGTGTATAGTACATCTAAAAAGACACCCGTTCTCACTCCACAGTCCATTTTGGACCCGTCGGTAAAGATGGATATAGCAGATTCGTCAATGACAGTGCCTGCCTCCCAATCTGACCTAGATGGGAAGGCAAAAGTGAAGGTTTTCTGGAAGTTGAGTTTGGGTATTGTGCAGTCAGTGGATAGTACCTTTACATTCCTCGGTATAAAATCGAGTATGTTACAGTGCCCATAGAGTCTTGCGAACCAACGGCCAGCTAATTGCAGTCTTACTGTGCTGCAGGAGGCGATTGATTTGATATGCAGGTCCAGTGGAAGGATTTCCAGAATCACATTGAGCGCCTCCGTCGGACTCGACCGTAGGACTCCCGTGGTTCCAATTGCAGCCGTTCTCTGGACTCTGTTTAGTTTGGTGATATTGTAAGCTTTACTTAGGGCGGACCACCAAACCAGTGACCCATAAGTGAGAATTGGGCGTACCACCGCCGTGTACATCCAAAGGACCATCTTTGGTTTGAGACCAAACTTTTTGCCGAAAGTTTTGCTATATGTGTAAATTGCTATATTTGCTTTCCGAATCCGGTGTTCGATGTTCAGCTTTCAGCTGAGCTTGAGGTCCAGAATTACACCCAAGTACTTAGCACTGGAGAAAAGGAAGAGAGCCTAATTGTTTATACGGGGTAGTCTGAAGTGCAGTGCAGTGCAGTCTCAGTGGACCTCCCTCTGAGATATGAGTGTTGAGAATTAAATGAGGGCGTTCTGATCAGGACGGCCCTTATGTGAAGGTCTAGGATGCGTTCGAGTGTTTTAAGTACGAATGATGACAAGCTAATTGGTCTGAAGTCCTTTGCGGACTCGTGACTGCTCTTGCCAACCTTATGTAGAAAAACAACTCTGACATGTCTCGAGGACTAAGGGCCATGGTTAAACAGGATGCAATTACTATAAATGACAAGAAGCCAAGGTATCACCATGTTTAGATATTTTTGCAACATAATGGGCAGGATGCCGTCCGGGCCCGGTGATTTGTATGCGGAAAAACTGTTAATAGCCCAGGAAATCATATCCGCGCTAATAACTGTTTTAACCTCATCTTGTACATGTTGCGATACTTGCATAACGGTTGGGCTCCCGCCATGGTTTATGCATCCAGGAAAGCGGGTGTTAAGAAGGAGCTCTAAAGATTCTTCAGTAGATTTCGTCCAAATGCCGTCATCTTTCTTTATGAAAGATGGACTGGAGTGTGCTTTGGATAGGATCTTGCTAAGTCTTGCAGAGTCCTTAAGTGTTTCGATAGATTGGCAATAGTCTGACCAAGCCTGAATCTTGGCTGATCTTATCGATTTTTTGTAGAATTTTAAGCAGTCTTTGTACGGCTGCCAAAACTTGTGCCGATAGCAGATATTGAAGATCACTCTTGTCAACCTCCTAAGGATGTTGAGGTCTTCGTTCCACCAAGGCGGTGAAGTTTTTTTGCTGTAACTGACTGGACACGACGTCCTGAAAGCTACTTCCATAGCTTTCTCGAAGGTTTGAACTGTAGTGTCCAGTTCTTCAACTAAGCCTATATTCAGATTAGGTGATGTATTCAGTTTGGAGTTAAGGATTTGACCGAATCTCTTCCAGTCGATCCTTTTTGGATTTCTATGGGGATGGGTATACCAACCTTGATATTTAAATTGAAGAGAATCCACCCGTGATCCGAGAAGGATTTTAGGTCGGATACTCTCCAATTTTCAACTCGGAAACTATCAGTGTTTGTTTTTAATGTAAAGTCTAACACTTAACCGCAGAAGTTTTCCGTACTCGGAAAAGTGAACGTTGGAGTGTTCCCTACATTACATATAGATAAATTGGCAGTTGTAATGAAATCGAATAAAGACTCACCTCGTTAGTCCAAACATTTATGATATAAATTTTCTTACCAAGCATGCATTGGAAAAAAACAGCTGACAACTTATTAATGCAACTAAGACTTAAGCTGAAAATTGATGTTGTAGTCATCACCAAACAATATCGAAATAAAAATGGATGGGTCTTGGACAACCTTAGCACTACTGCAATCTGGGTCCCTAATACAGCAACAGCCCCTATTTAAAGCTCGGTTCAGCCAGAGGTTTTGTTTGGATGAGATATGCTGAAGTCACATTATTAGCTACTACTTGCCACCCTCGAATTCATTTGGAATGAAATATTGAACGATAGATACATAGAATCTTGGCAACTTTAAAGATGCGCGAGAGAAACTAAAGGCACGGTCATAGTAGGCCCTAGTGACTATAATGCCAAGACCATTGAGTGAGGACTCAATAGCAAGGAAAATAATCGATATTACAACCAGATTGGGTAGAAGCATTATCAATATATTTAGAAAGCCCAGTTAAAATGAGACCTTCCTGGAAGATACCTTCATCTCTAAGACCAAAATACAATGGAGTGGGCCGAAATAATTCAAACTGTCATCTCACTGAGGCATTTTCTTCTGCTTCCGGGCGGCAACGGATGAATTCTAATGGAATCTGGAATCTGGATGGAATCAATGGTGGCGTCCACAGTTCCAGTTATGTTGAACTAGCGTTATCCCTTTATGAGCTGCTTCAAGACTTTCACACACTACACAAAGTCAGAGTGTTAAAAGAGAGTTGGTGCCAGATGAGACATTAATAAGGGCCAGCGGCAGCATTCACATCCCCGAAGCGGGTTACTGGCTCCGGAATTTTTTTAGGCTCCTTCTTCCCAAGGAGTCCAAAAAAGGGCCTCTAGATTGGGGCTGTCTGTGAGGTTAATAGCTAACCACGTACAATAATCGCATTATGAATCAACCAATAGCCTCGGATACAAAGTACAACGTCGGATACTCGTCGGCGGAAATGTTCGGAACTTAAACAGACCACGTGCAGCCGAACAATTAGAGGAGGCCCTAGACTGCTATAAAGAAAATATCACCGCCATCCAGAAAGTGCGATGGGATGGCCGGGCAAAAAAAAAAATTAAAAAACTGTGATGTTTACTACTGTGATTGCTTTAGGGAACGAAAGCAGCGTCTAAAAATTCTTCTTTCTTTTTTTATTCCGGTAACTGGTATTAACAGCAACACTTTAACTCCTCCTGGAGCATAGAGCGACGACCAGGTTCGTCCACCTCTCTCTACGTTTGCAACTCCATACTTTAACTGTGTCCAAGATCACAAATCCTGGGACTGAGCTTCCGTCATAACAGTTGACCTCCATGTTGTTCTGGGCCCACCAACTCGCCGTACACCTTGAGGGTTTCATTGGAAGCATTGCCTTGCTATGTTGTTATCTTTTGTCCTTAGTGTATGGCCAATCCAGCGCCATTTTCTCTATTTGATGTTAACATCCACTTCTGTTTGTCCAGTACTAAGCTACAATTCATTGTTGGAATTTGTTTGTGGCCACCTGATATTTACAATTTAACGCAGACAACGATTAACAAAAGCTTGTAACCTGCTCGAGATGTATACGAAGTATTTCCACGTTTACGCATGTAGTATAGCAAAATATATTTTACATTGGACTCACCTGTCTCAGGATAACTTGCTGATGTTGGGCTCGGCTAGTGTGCATGATATTTTGTCATTTTGGTTTTTTATTGATAGCCAACTCCCCATTCTGTTGCAGTGAATGACACATTTGGTTAAGGGCACCAATGTTGTTTGCAGGGAAACGAATATCATCTGTGCAATCCAAATGGCTTAGCTTATCGAACGGTTTCCATTGGATACCAAGTTTCTCGTTTGTACCCACCATGGCTGTCATTACATCATCAATCGCAAGTAAGAACAATTTCGGTGACAGAAACGCTCCTTGTCTCACTCCTTGATGTACTACGAATGGATCGGAAAGCTGCCAACTGTGCAAAACGAAACAACTTGTATTGCTGTTTAAAACAATCGGTATCAGAGGTAAATTTGCCAATATCAGCCTTATATGCACTCATGCCCCAACAGAGGAAAAGGACGATGCTACCAAAGAAAGCTTTTTTGACAAAACCTACGAGGAATGTTCGAAACATGACGTTAAAATCGTCCTAAGCGACTTTAACGCCAAAATTTAGAAACAGGACATCTTAGGTAGCGCAATCGGAAGACAAAGCCTACATAACACATCGTCTGGAAACGAATAGATTTTGCTGCGGGACGTAACGCTACTTTAGCAAGCACACGGTTTACTCACCTCAATATTCACAAGGGAACATGGCGGTCACCAGATCAGCAAACCGTCAACCTTTACATTAACATTAGACTCGATCCACTACCTAGTTGCAGCCAAGGTATGTCTGCGGATATCTTAGACGCACAATAACAGGGCAATACTATGAGGTGATTTAACGTTGAGCGGTTGCAATCGGAACAAGCTGCCAATAACTTTGCCGATAGCGTATCTCTAAACCTCTCGAGAACTCATTCGCAGCCAGCATCAAGTGCTGTAGACCACTGGCCCAGATGCCGAGAAGCCATCAGAAATGCTGAAACTGACGTGCTGGGTTTCAAATGTCCTCCGAAGCGAAACCCCTGGTTTGATGAAGAGTGCCGGCAAGTACATGCTTCAAAACAACGTGCCAACTGCCAATGACGAGCAAAAAAAGGAAGAACATCGGCTTCTCCGATAAAATTGAGAGGCGGTACTCCAGGAATAATGTTCGTAAGTTTTACCAAAAGGTAAAAACGACGCTTTAGGGTAACAAAACCCGAATAGAAACTTGTAGAGATGAACAACGAAACATGGTAGTGGTGAAACAGTCGGTCCTGAGGATATGGAAAAACCATTTCTGCAGACTGCTAAACAGCGAAGACGACACAAATTCGGTTTTAAGGTTTTAGTATTTTAGTTCTCGAATATTTACTACTTAGCCTTGGATTCTCTAAAAAATGTCAGCCCTTTTATCCCTCACAATATTCCTAAGATCTGTAGGGTAGGGCTTTTGTATCGCTAAAGAAACTACTACCTCATTGCCCAGAATACCCACATGGACAAGTATCCAACAGATAGTAACTCTATTATTTCCGTAGGAATTGAAACAGTAGCCTAGACTTGATGATATAAGCGTCAAGAGCCATAATGGTTGCTGACATAAATATAGCAATTGCAGGTTTTTTTCGATATCGAATCGAACGCAAAAAATATTTAAAAAGTTGAGTCTTTCGATATCTTCGACTCAAGTACTAATAAGTATTTATTTTTGGCACATTCACAAAGAGTAGGTATCTACTTTAAATCGAATGACTTAAGCGCTCAAACGACCATCAACGAGAAAAATGTCAGAGCATTGTGGATGTAACCAACTGTAACTGAAGCCCTATACTACAAGATACTCGAAGGTAAGCAACATATTTACTCCCCCGAAGACAAATGTAATAAATTAGGAGGGTATCTGTTCCTCATTGTTGATTCCCTCATTCCCACTGACCAACGAACAGAGAAAATACTACGGAATACATAGTTTTGAAAACTTCAAGCAAAAAGACACAACACAGCAAAATTTGCACAGCGTCGACAACATTTATACGTCCGGGACTTACAAGATGTCCCAGTACTAAATCTAGCTTCCTGATACTTACCTATGCACAGCACACCCTCTCCGGTCAAAAAGTTAAGGGTTCACCATTATAGATGTCCTACGAGTAGTTTTACATGCAATCCCGCTGTGTCTGTCGAAAGGCACTGTACAAACAAAAGTCGACTCTTCTCCAGCTTCCATTGCTGTTGGTGTGGTCCTTTTACCCAAGTACAAATTGTAATGAATGTGCTCTTATAGTAAGTAGTAGGTCCTCCTTACTGAGAGACGAGAGCAAGCTTGTGTTGTTCTACCAGTGCCTTGCTTGTTAGCAATCCAAATGGAAATCGGTTATTATGAAATATGCGCACAAGTAGCAATGACGGAAAGAGGTGGAGGGGGAGGCAAAAGGAATCGTATTGTACCATTCCTTTTCCGTTGAAAGTGAGAAAACGTTATGCCGTTCTGTAAATTAAACATCCTCCCTACACCATGCAACAGTAAAGCAGATGCTCAACTAATAGTCCTGGACTCGTGGTAATGCTCTGCAGTAGGTAATATCCTCATGTCACATTTAGTATTTGCAGAAGGAGTCTGTCCGAGATGCTAGCAGACTTATTCTATTTATACACTGGAGAGGGGGTCGGCAGAGGGAGTTGCAGCTCAGCTTAGGGTGTGAAGTACTGAATGCATATGAGATAATATTTTCGCATGTAGCTGATGCAACAATGTGGGGGTGGGGGATGCAGGCATAAATAGTTAGCGAGCGTACAGGAGTTCACAAAACTTTCGATTGGCACGACAAGGGCAACCATACTCAGCTCAGAATTTAGCAAACCTACTGCGTTGAATGGTGATGATGATTTTCCCAACGGACTTAGGATTTATGGAGAGACGACTGTGAATGCCGTCGAATGCGGTACAAATTTTATTTCGTGGCTACCATTCTCTTTGTTGGGAGACGAAAGTTTTATTATGAGGTTTCATCTTAAAATTGTGTTTTTGTATAGATACTTGTGGTGGGGAGTGGTTGGAGCTTCTGCTTTGGTAATATTAAGTAGATTTCCCGTTTTATGAGCGATTTTTTCTACAAAGTGCCGCACATGTGAGTTGTTAAGAGAGTTTTTCATAGTCACGGCCGGCATGCTCTGTACCAAATCAGGATGGGATACAGACGTGTGTTCGTTGTTGAGTTGTGTTGGCCTTTGCCTCGGGGAAGTTATGCGGGCTGATCACTGTCATTGAGTCAGCAACTTTTATTTACGACTCAATTAGCTGTCATAATAATGAGGGAGGAGATTTGATTTGTGCTTGAATGCCGTGCATAACCTTAGGGCCCACTCCACTTAAATATTTATACGGGAATCAGATAAGGGTCGTAGATATTTCTAATTTGAAACTTCCTGCTGGTTTGTTTTTGTTATGGGAATGCGAATAATTGTCGAGGAAAAAAGTTTAATTTTGTAACAATGCAGATTATCTGAATTATGACTCCAACGGGAAATATATATGTTGCCTGCTGCTGTCTGCCACCACGCATACAGAAAGAATACAAAGTTAGTCTAACAACAAAAAACGTACATGTTAAAGATGAGCAGAGTTCTCTGATACAAAAATTGCTCTTTTCAAAAAACGCCAGAAAAGCATGGGCTTTATTAATTATTATATTTGTGGAAGGTTGCTACTATCTTAATGTACTTAGCTTTCCCGTCTTTTAAAGGAAGATGAGAAGGAGCTTCAAGAATGAAGGGGCTTAGATGTTCGGCACTCACCAAGTCAGTCCCGAAAATTCGCCACCTGATGCGAGCAAAGCCCGGATAACTGCAGAGAAAGTGTTCTGCTGTGTCATCCTCCTTACAGCAAGTAGGACAGGTGGTGCTGTCGCTCAAGCCCAACACATTTGAGCGTTTATCAAAAACTTGGTGGCCCGAAAGGATGTTCTGGCACCCAGACAAGATTCACTGTGATCAGGCATCCGACCAAATTCAGAGAAAGTTTAAGTTTGGCTGTCGCTGCCCTCCCCCTGTTCTTTACAATATAGCGCATAGCCATTGGATGGCAAAAACCTCCAAAACCCACTTCTCTTTAAGCGAGAGATGGTTTTCAGTACACACCCCATGATATATATACATATAGCAAGGGGGAAAAGGTCCATTAAAGCATTAAGAGCAGAGTTCGACGTGCTAGGGAAGGAAGGAAGGACAGGCCGTTTCTTGGGATTTGTCAAAAAACCATTGCGTATGAGAGGAGTTGTCTAATTATGGCCGTATAGATCCAAAAGGGCTTTCGAAGATAAGCCCCATGTCTTGCCAAAGGAGGACCATAGAAGTTTTTTTGTCGAGGATTACACCTTTAAGCACGAGTTGGGACGGTCCAGTGACCTTGCTCTAAAGCTTATTTCTAGTGCAGCAAACATTGAACCGAAATAAAGAACGGCGACATCATACACATAAGCTTAAGTGTAGTTTCCAGGAAGATTGAGAGCCGCAAGTTGAGAGTCTACCTCCATACACCATAAAAAGGGCGACAGAACACCACCTTGAGGGTAGCGCCTATTTATCCCTGTATGACGCCACTTGCCACAATCTATACTTTGTATGTATGTATGCATTTTGATGTAGTCCTTATTTTTGGACTCCAGGGCTTCTTATGAAAACTCTCCAAGTGGTAGTGATTGGTAGTAGATGATATTTTGACTATAAACCAAAACCTTAGGAAGAGTTATTTTTCAGGTTACTCATACGTATATTTTATGCTTCGATGCTTCGTGCCTCATGTTTTGTGAATCCTGAATGAACAAAATAACAAAGATTAAGGTTAATATATATAACAACGAAAAGTAATGTACGATATACATATGTAAGTATGTACTATATGGCATATGTCAACTATGTGAGTGATTAATAAGGAATTGACAAATGCTAAAAATTAAAAAAGGTATGATTTGATGATTTTTTTGCCGAAAAATGTAGACTCTTACACAAAAAAATGTTAAGACAAAAATGTCTTATTGTTAGAATTAGTCCAAAAATGCTTTAAATTTTTTTAGTAGGATCGGTATCAGTTTTTGATTTTTCTTATAAAAATCGATTGTGTTCTTTAATGTCGATTTTCATTTTCATTGGAACAGTTGAAACAGTTCTTGGCAGCGGTGGGAATAGTTCCATAATGGGTGAATTAAAATTGAAACGACAACCAATTTTAAACAAAAAAAAAAAAAATCTGTACCTCGAAAACATAGAAATCGATTTTGTTTTTGAGCAAGCCCTAGGTAGGAGCGCTAATAGTGCTATAGCGCCGTTTTGATGCCACCACTCATGAGGAACTTAGGGTAAGAGTCCGAGATATCAGAAAGAACGTCAAAGAATAGTTTATGTTTTCCAAACGCCCGTCGTCTAGCCTAACCCATAGCCTGTCATCCGCATAGGAGGTGAAAAACTTTTCCACTCATATTGGCGTCATTGCAGCTACGGCAGTGGGTGTTGTGGGGTATTCCGTGCCTGGCAGCGTGAGTGCCTACCACATAGTGGCCTGTACTTACAGCCACCAGTCTAGCGACATCCACTCGCAGTCCGATTATGAGGTTTTGGGTTCTAGACTTGTTATATGTGGGCCAAGTCTTCCTAGAAGTAACACAGTTCGCAGATTACTCCGCCTATACTCTGCGCTCGCTTTGAAGTGTGAGTAGATTTTTCCCTTTACGAACCCTAACGGAGGATTCCAGTTGGGAGGAGTCAGTTCTGGCCAGCTGGTCGGCTTTTGCGTTCCCCCTATATTCCTATGCCCGGGAACCCATATGAGTATTTCTCCGCACTCCTCGACGAGCCATCCCTACTCGAATCTAGTTGGTGCTATGTTTTACGTATAACATGAATTTGAATTTATGTTCCAACTTCTTTTGTTATAAACTAAAAGTCTTTTTAAGTACCCTTTTGACATGAAATTAAGAAAACTAATTGTTTTCCTGGACCTATTCATCTAATTTTTTAACTAAATTGGATGCATCAGCTTTATAAGTACAATACCAGCAGCTTTTTCGAGTAATTTTGGGTCAGGCAGAGGGTGGAAAATATGCTAATAAAGTGCACAACTTTATTATTCGAAACTTGCTAGGTACGTAAGATGCGTTTTTGAACCGCAAAATTATCCCAAAATGAATGGTGACAAATTTTTTAAAATCCCTTTTTAGGTTTTGAAAAATTAGATTTTCTCAAAAACAGCACCTACGATTTTGATGTGGTTTCGTACATTGGACATTTTTAACATAATTGTTCAAAATTGTTAGAGCCGTTTTTGAGAAAACTAATTATTTCAAGAATCTAGGTATGCAATTTTATTCGAATTAATAGTATGAAAAAATCAGTAAATTTTGTTGAATTTTCACTTGTTTGTTTTCGATATATTGGCGGTTTTATAAATTACGGTTAATCGTTTTTTTCCAAAAAATTAGTATGCAGTATTTTAATAATAATCACCCATATTTCGATTTCCTTATAGAATTCGAAGTACTGCCCGGCGGATTCGTATCCCATCGAACAGAAATGCTTGTCGGAAGAAGGATCCAATTCTGATGAAGTCTGGTTAGGGTAGGATCTCAAAGCCCAGTGCTTTGACTGTATCCTGAACCAGTCCTGCTTTGTGTGCAGGTGAATTGTCATGGATCAAAATTACCACTTTCATTCAATTTATGTGGCACTCAAAAATCATCATTTTCTGGTACAAAATTCGACATCTTTAACACGATGAAAAAATATGATGTCGTTTTCTCAATATATTTGACAGGTGTCATAGCAACAAAAAAAAAATAAGTTCAAAATAAATATTCCCTATCAAGACAATTGTGTCTTGACGCTCACTTTATACCGGTACACCTGGTAGACTAATGTATACGAAAAAGTTAAAATAGCCTCTAATTTTCCAAATGCTCCGCATGGTGTCAACGGGCGTAATCGTTAAGAAACATCTACAATTTTGGCTGAATACCACCTAATCCAGAATATTTGCAAATCCACTAATGAGTACCTAAACTTCTTTAAATTTACTAATCACTTTCATTATGCAATAATTACAAATGTATATAAAATTATTAAGTGGTGGAAATTCGTCAGTGGATAACCACGATATAATGTACCCAAGACCATCACCACTCGTCCAGACTTTTCCCGATTTAATTAACAAATTATCCGTAGGACCTATTTTATCACAATAAATAAAGTTTTATACGATTTAAATGCATTTTCTGACAAAAGATTTCTAATTACGACCATGTGTCGCATTTGCATGTGCTCTTCCAGTTCTGATGAACGGCAAGTCAACAAATCCATTTAATATTTTCGCATTTCGTATTTCGTATTAAATATGCTGCCTGCAGTCAATACTCGCTCTCGCTTGCGAAACCTAATTATCAATGTAAATTCTATGCCCAAAGGTACGACGGATGTCCAACATGGTGAAACGATAATTTTCCATTTGCAAATGTCAAACTAGGAAGAGGATATCATAACATACAATACCCAAGCTCACCGTTTCAATGTGCGTGTGTGTGTGTGCCTGGGTATCTACCAAGTAGGGGCAATGCACTGAGATAAATTTACAATAGAAACATGTTAATTTAAAACTTACTTATTTGTTGATAAATTCAACTGAAAATCATCGAAACGGAAATTGTATTGCTGTTGGAAAAAAATTAAAATTTTTATTGATTTAGATATTATTGTAGTCATTCGTGACTACGCTCATATTGTTTTATTTTTTAGTCACCTGATTTTATCATCATCTCTATGAGAATAATATGTGATTTCCCTTGTTCTTTGTATGCCAATGCTGTTTACAGTTTCATGTTATCTACACATATTATTTTATGGGTAAAAGTTGCCTTGATTAACGGCAGAACCACAACACTACCAACTGAACCAACTTTAAGAATTCGCATAAAACTGTAGAGCCCTTAACATTCGTGTTAAAAATAAATCTTTGCACATATAATAGTTCTTCTTTCGGCATTTCCCGTCTATTGCACAATAGTTTCTTTTTAACGGGTATGTGGCCCCTTGACAAGTTTGTCCTACAGTAGGTACTCCTTTTGTTTAAAAAATAGAGAAATGCGGATACATTATGTTACGCTCGATATGTTCTCATTTTTCTATCGCATCATTTGAAATAACTTCAGTGTTGTTAAGTTAAAACACCTAAATCGGCCCTATTTCGATCAATCTTGGTTACTTCCGGAGTCATGCAAAGAATCTTCATTTCAGCTATTTTCAATTTGCATTTATTCTTTTTGTAAATTATTCAACCTTGCTAAGTACGGTTTAAGGCTTCGTTTTAATTTATAAGGCATTTGTCGGTCACAAAAAGCAGCAGAGCGATTGACGTGCTTCGCTATTTATCAAAGATCTCAGCTTTGCGCACTTGGTCATCCCTTTCTTTTTTTAATAAATGCCCGGAATAAGTTAGAGTTTTTGGACCAACACCAGTAACTGATGGGATTAAGAGCCATATTTCAACCTAATATTTTAGGACTGCTGTACATAGAAAAGGGAAAGCCGTTGTACACTGACTTTGATTGGAACATCTTCGGTGACTCCAGTGGTACAAACTACTTCTGTCTTTGTTCGCTCGTACTTGTTTATGATCAACTATACATAGGTTTTAGGAACTTTACGTTGTCTAAGCGCCAACAAAGTGGGACCTCTTATTGTCAAATCGTTTATGGTAAAAAAGTTGGTCTTGAACGTTGTTAATGCGACTTCCTTGAAGCAGCTTTGCTCTTTCTCGAGTTGTTTTGTGGAAAGTATGGTAGCAAGGCGAAGACGATATTTCTGCCAGCGCAAGATACAGACCCCTCAAACATTTTGCCTTTTATTGGTCACAGTTCTTCTTGGCGAGACTTTTGCATTGTCCTTATTCCAATTCAAGGCATTTGCATCTAAGCTATAACAGGGACACTTTGTCAAAGCATTATATGCTGATTTCTTTTCAACTAAGCTTCCTCTGCCCACCACAATGTTTTTTGCATGTTCTTAATGTCATTTTAAGGCTCAGAACAGTAATTTAACTCTGTTAAAGCAAGGTCGCTGTAGCAAATCTCAAATATCTGGTGCTCAGTACTTTTCATACACGACGACACGTCGTTACGGGGATAGGCTGAGAAAATATATTCGCCTCATTAAAAATATTTTGTTTTTTTTTTCCTATTCTTTTATTTCCTTGTCAGTTCCTGTGTTCTGTAACTCTATCGAGAACTTCTCGCATCGATAAAATGTAAGGCGCAGGAGTTGGTTCTATGAAACTATTATCAGGTTCTTAAGCCGCATCAATTTTGGAAAAATGTCACGCATCCCAGATATCGGCATCTACGGTATTGGTTAGTTTTTGTATTTTGGAGATGTAATTTGTAACATTTCTGTCTCTTCATTTGAAATATCCTCGGTGTGATCTTGAATTTCCAGCTAGAGCTGGGAAGCAAGTGTCATTGATAATTGTCCATACCACACCTTGCATCGCCGCCTGAAAGACAAAAGGTTACTGTATTTAGCAAAAGTTCGTAAGGAAGTGGGAGGATTTAAAAAACACAATAGTTCATGATTTTGAAATTAAGTTAAGCTAGACTAGATTCATTGGCGTATACCCAATCATTTGAATCTATCTATCTGTCCGAAGCCCAAGTTTTTTAACGCTTTACATATCCATTTAAAAAGAACCAATGCATCCAATATTTCTTGCAGTGTGCGAATGCCTGCAATAACCGGATATCTGTGCATATGTTGCTGATTTGTTTCGACTCCGCTGGGAAAAATGCGGTTCGGTGGTCGCTATTCGATGCATCACGGATACTTGTGAGCCATGTCACCCAATTAGTATGTATTCATAATTTAATATGCACTTGTAGAAATGCACATGGCCGCGCCGCCAAATATTTATCAACGACTCACAATTGTTATAAAATATACCTAATGTTGTCAGAAAGTCACCAAAGGCATCCTGATGAGTTTTATTCATAAATGTGTGTGTTTTTAACCGTGATGAAAACGCTTATTTAGAATAAACCATGAACATCCCGTGCGCACTGGGTCAGACGGACCCACCGTTCGAGTCATAACTTTCGTCGACTTTTATTTATGTGCCCCTTGGAACACCACATCAGCGGCCATTATCACATTTTTCCACGAAAACCTAACTTACTCTCACGACTCACCTCTGGGTTATTTGTCGTCGCCATAGTCGTCGCCTCGCCATCGTGGTTAACTGATAATGGATATGGGCGCATAATATGGATAGTTCCTAACTGGGCCTCCGCACTGGGCGCAACTGGGAGGATAAGCATACACACAAACACAGCCACACATACGCTCTTGTGTGCGATGAATTTTTATTAATCATCATTTTGCAAACAAAAATGTTTTCTAGCGCCAGCCAAGCAGCAAGACCCAACTTGAGCCATTAATCATCAGCTGGTATTTTTACGTTACGTACATATGTGTATCTTCATATTATGTAGCAACGTGCCGTAGTAAAATTGAGCAGTAAAATTGTATCCAGCTAGAAAGGGCTTTGAAAATGTTTTGAAAAGTGTAATTCATTGGGTAGAACAGGACAGACGAGGACCACAGAAATTCATACCGGTGGCAGAGAGCTGTGTCGCGTGGGAGATGTAATCGTCATTTGCATGATGATACATAGGGCATACGTTCGAAAGTGTGTTTACATATATTTTGTCAAGCGCCAGGGTTTCTACGAAAAACTCACAGGTAAAAATAAAGAACTCAAACTTTATAATATGTAAATTTTTAGTTGATATTTATAAAAGTTTTCCGTGCAGAATGACTGAACTGGAACGGCTTGTTAAATATTTTCCCATGACATTTATATATAGCTATACTTTTTAGATGTTTGGAGTCAAGAGAATGGTTTGTTAACATATTCGGCCTTACTAATAATCAAACACTAATGTCGACTATTAGTTGACTGCCAGTGGAAATTAAAATGTCCAGCATGTTTGAAATGGTCAATAAATAATTTGACCTTTAATTTTGACTTTTTTTTGAATCTATTACATTTGCTGTCAAATCTATTTGTCAAAACATTTGATAGTGTTTTCAAACAGAGGTACTTTGAAAAAAAGGTGAAGAAATTAAGTAATTAAACATGAAGTCAAGTCGGGACGAAGATATTTTTATGGATCTGATGCTAGTTGACGAATCGGCAACCTCTCGAAAAGGGAAAAATTATAAAAAACCAATTGACCCATTTTTAAAATATTACGATCAGGAGTTCTTTGGGCACTATAGGTTTGTTTATTGATGTTGGTGTATAGTAATCGGTAAACAGTTTAAAATTATTAATAGATTTAACAAACCGACAGTCCGCTATATTGCGGAAATCGTTCGAGAAGAACTTGCTCCACGAACGAATCGCGGACGAGCACTTTCGGTGGAAACCGTAGTATTCGTTGCAATACGATACTTAGGGAAAGGATCTTATCAAAGCGATGTTGGTAGGCATACATAATTTACTAATAAAAAGGTAGCATATGTCAATTGTTTTGTTTAAATTCAAATATAAACAAAAACACAACCAGTAAAGTCAAAAGACAAAAACAAATGAAGCAACAAATCGGTTCTGTGTCAGGATTTGAGTTCTGTCAATGTGTCTTGTGTTGCCATCGTGCTTTAAGTGAAATAATTTTGTTCATACCTTTTAGTGCTTTTAATTTTTTCGAAATATATTTGACACTGTGCTTGGTTTTGTGTAGAAAACAAATGTTGCAACATATGCGGAAGGCCTACTAGAAGTTCTGATCGCATTAAGTATGTTAAGAAATATCTTGGAACACTCATTTGTACAAAAGGAAACTGTTTGAATTTGTTGCGAAAATTCACAATTAGTATCCTTTTTCTGCGCTAATTGGACTATTTCTTCATGCTTTGTATTTTTCATATACATTTTTATTTGATAAAGCCGAACAACAAAAATCGTACCTAATTGCTCCGACTAACACTATTTACTCCAAAATATATTACTATAGGTTTATTTGATACAAAAATAAATGAATGCACGGCAACCTACAGTTAACGATTATCCGAAAACTAAATTTGTTTATTGGTACAGGGATTTAAGAAAGTGTAAAGACTTTAAGTTAACTGTACGGCCGATTGTGTCGAAAATAGATACTTATTATTATTTTTTAAATTTCGTTTCGGCTAAGTTTAATAAAAGTAATTACATTTTGTCGCAGTGACGACGCGTGCCTACAAACCGTTGATATTCAGTAAATTTTGTTCGAAATTTGGGTCCTACTGCCGATATATAATTTTATTTTTTTTTTGTATAAAACCCTGCCCATCTGTTAGCTTGATTCTAGTTAGATGTTAGCCTAAGAGACGAGTGACTTCACTAGTATATGCCACAACATCCTTAGTTGCAGAGTTTCTGAATTTTGCTGATGTACGGAAGTCTTTATGGAAGATCCGCCGTCTTAACCAATGAAGGGCCGGACACTCACCGAGGATATGTTCGGAAGTCTCATCGTCCTCTAGACAGAATCGGCATTCAGTCTTGGGCACAAGTTCATTTCATTAAGATGATATCTAAGGCGGCAAAGGCTTGTGAGGAAGCCCACCAGCTTCCTAATCGTCCAATTACTTTATAAAATTTCCTTGTAGGATTGGGCTTAATTAATCTTTTGAATTGTCTTAAACCTGGGACACTTTTCCAGTATTTTAGACGAAGTTGTTGTTCCCATTTATTAATTAGCCTTCAAGAAGCAGCTCAGTTGACTCTGCAGAAGGGTTCTGGTCATAGGAACACACATTCTGACCCAGCTCTAGCCGCTCGTCCGTAGTTTTATTGCCAGCAATACGTTGAGACCAGAAACCCATCCAAGATTGACCTTGTTATGCTTGGCTAGGTTTTGCAAGCCAATGTAGCAGCATTTCACTCCGGGTATTATTATCCTCACAACTCTCCACTTATGAAAAAAAAACTATTGGAGGCTTTGCGTCAAATTTCTTTAAATAGCAGAATAATTAATCTCGTCCCCAATTCCTTATGGAAACCCAACCAGCAAATATATGCAAAGTTTTGGGTGCATCTTCACTATGCTCGTTGAAACTTAATAAAAGTGAACCCTTTCGCAAAATAAGAACTGCGTCATACGAAACTTAAATCGCCGAATGGTAACATTTTAGTACATACCAAATTTATTTAAATCACTTTTTATGATTTAAAAAATTTATATTCTCAAAACCGGCACCAACGATTTGGATGTTATTTTGCACATTGGACACTTTCAACATAATTGTTAAAAATACAAAAATTGATCAAAATCGTTGGAGTCGGTTTTTAAATTCAAGAAATTAGTTATATAAAAAAGCACTTATTTCAAAAATCTGAGTACGCGGATGTGTTCAACTTAACATCGTAAAAAAATAGTAAAATTTTTCGGAATTCCCCTTATGAGTTGCTGAGATATTTTTATGGCGGTTTTATAAATTACCGTTATTCAATTTTTTTGCCAAAAACTGAGTGCACAATATTTTTGGCTCCCATAGTACAAAAAAAAAAGCAAAAACCGTGGAATCACTTTCCAAAAAATTTGTAGGTACCTTTATTTCAAAATAAATATAAGAAAAAACATAAGGAAAGGCTACAGTCCGCTTGGGGCGAACAGTACGATACCCTATCCATATCCCTATATGCCCCAAAGAAAAAAGCATTAAGAAGGTGATGGATATCATTCATTCTATGAAATTTATAAAAATAAAAATATTTTTTTGTAAAAACGCCCCCAAAAAGTGGGCGTAGTCAAAAACTTTGTATGGGCGATATATTAGAAAAAATATTTGCTAAATATCTTGCTAAACATTTTATTTTAGTTTCTATGAAAATTTTCGCTGAAAACAGCATTTTAGTGAAAAAAGCCCACAAAAAGTAGGCGTGGCAAAAAATCTTATATGACAGACTTATAAAGGAGTGCCTACATAGGTTCCAATACTCTATCTCTCTAACTTAAGCCTTAAAACGGTTTTTTCTAAATTGTGGGCGTGGCAGTGAGCGGATTTAAAAACTTTTAACACTTTACCATTTCGGGACCCTAGGGATTATATATATATATAAATTTAAAGGCCTCAAAAGTTGATACGGACGGACGGACATTGCTAAATAGTCTTAGGATTTGGTCCTGATCATAAATATATGTACTTTTATGGGTCTACGACGAATATTAAGGGGTGTTACAAACTATGTGTCAAAATTAATATACCCTTAGGATAGGGTATAAAGACGCCGCGAGATGTACATAACCCCAAAAACCTTATAGTCGAACTTTGAAGCAAATCCGTCGAACCGTTTACAGTGACCCGCTGCGCGAAATTGATGGATTTAAACCCTCTTGCCGTAGGCAGCAGGTACCGCCTAAGCAACTTCATTGCTCCTATGGCCACAGTACTTGGGTGGGTCGGTACACGGGATTAGGGACTTCCACCGTGGGTCCATGGACGTTGTGGACCTTATGTCCATTTAATTATTAGACGTAGACATAATGTCCATTTGAAGCAGACATAATGTTTGTCGACCTTATGTTAACCCGCCTTGTTTTTCATATACATTTTTGGTGCCTTTTTCCATATTATTGGAGCCATTTTTAATTTTTAAAGAATAAATATAATTTTTGGTTTCAGTTTTAATTGTTGGCTTATGGTCATTTTTCATAATGAAATTTCACCCCAAACAAAAAAATCAAAAATGCCCCAAGTCACAACAGTTTTCGTGTTGTATTTTGCCATACAAAATGTTAAGGCCATTTTCGTATTTCAATTTTCTGTTCGCAGAAAACTTAATTTTATCCAATTAAAACATACAATTGATAACATTTACAACGATTTCATTTAATATTCTATCATTTTGGACAATGAATCGAAATTATATCATTGCTGCGCCCATCACTAATCTTTTTTGTGCAACAATTGAAGCTGATTGGTGACCACTGATTCCGTCCAAATTTCAATGAATGGGCTTAAAATTAACATTCACTGATTCTGCTGTTTTTCGGATAATTATTTTCTGCAACGAAGCTAATTGTTAGTTAAATAGTTAATAAGTAAAATGTTCGCATTTGGGGTGAAGATAATTCAAGTAGATCAAAGTCAAGATGCTTTATCTTAGATGAGATATAAATGCTTACGCCCCAAAACATACTGGAGCTGTGAAGATAGCGTCATACGGACAGCTGTGATAAAAAAAATGGCTTCACGCCTCAGAATCGTCGCTCGCACAGACGAAGAATTAAGCAGATAGTCAACTCTGCATTACCCTATCATTTTCAACCCGCAAAAAATATTTAAAAATAGCCGCAAAAGCCTCTCTCAATTTTCCTATTTGTGAATACGTGTGAGCCAGACACATGAAGTTAGATCTAATTTGCTTAATTACCCGACAAAAATAAGTGTGGGGAGTTTTGCAACATTTCTAAATGGCAACAAAAAACAGCGGGTTCCAGCAGATGAGTTGGGAAATAGGAAGTCCTGCGAAGTGTTGAGTTTGCGTAATTCAACTTGTATAGCTATTTTAATGTAAATGTGAGGAAATAAAAAATTAGTTACACAGAAACGTCAAGCGTAATGCGGCATCAGTGCTTATTTGCGATGCTGATGCGAGGCCCACCTGATGCGTTGTTGATCGAACATTTCGTTTGCGTTTAAGAACGCAATTATTTACATTAAACATTTTTAACTTTCTCGTATACGTTAGTATTCTAAAGAGAAAGTTATTATGATCGTGCGGAAAATTTCGAACTCAAACTGAGTATTTTTTTTTTTTTTTTTTTTTTTTTAATGTACGCGCACTAAAGGGACTTTGGATACCCTTATAATGAAGTGACACAGTGCGGGCATTAGGGAAATGAAGGATTAGAGAAAGGGAGAAACCGATGCACGTTGGTTTTAAATGTTTGTAAATTATAATGCAAAGGAAAAACAGAGCGTGGTAGAGCATTCCACATTCGTATTGTACGGTTGAGAAAGGAATCTTTATATTTCACAGTACGTCCGAAAACAGGCTTAAGGGTAAACTGATGTGCATTTCTCGCAAGGCGAGTATTGCGGTTGAATTGCTGTAGGGGTGGAATGCAACTGTCTATTTCATTTGAGCACTTGTGGTGGAAATACCGATAAAACAATGACAGGCAGGAGACATTACGACGATGACTAAGAGAGTCAAGTGATTTCGCGATGTCTCGATCGCCAATAAGTTTTACCGCACGTTTTTGGATCCTGTCAAGTAGCTCCAAATATGTTATTGGTGCACCAGACCAGATATGAGCGTTGTACTCATGTTTTGGGCGAATAAACGCCTTGTAGATTCTAGCCAAATCAGAAGGGGTGAAATATTTCTTGCATCGCTTTAGGAAGCCTAGATATTTCACAACGTTCTTGGCGACATCAAATATGTGGTCATTCCCACGAAGGTTGTCATTAACACACATACCGAGAATGGAAAGTCTTTCGGTTTCAGCGATGCATGTGCCATTCATGGATAATGGCAGAGAATCAGGGGTTCGCTTCAATGACAGCAAACAGCATTGCGTTTTGGAAGCATTAAATTCCACTCTGTTGGTTTTACCCCATTTAAGTATGCTGTCAAGATCGGAATTCAATGAGCTAAACATACGTTGCCGTTCCAGTTCAACGCCCGAAGATGAGGGGCGTTGCCCAGGAAACGAATATGTTAAGCTGAGGGTACTGTCATCAGCAAAGGAATGGATTGGATTAGAAGTGACAGACAGGAGGTCATTGATAAAAATGAGAAAGAGAGTCGGAGACAAAACAGAGCCTTGAGGGACACCAGCATTTATTTGGTGAGTTGCAGACTTAAAACCGTCCAAAACAACTTGTATTGAACGGTCCAAAAGGTATTTTCTAATCCATTGAATAAAGGTAACATCGATCCCAAATGCACGCATTTTCGACAAGAGAGCTTGATGCCAAACTCTGTCAAATGCCTTTGAAATATCAAGCGCAACGATCTTGCTTTCACCAGCATGGTGAATAGATTGGTTCCACTTTTCGGTTAGATATGTCATCAAATCACCAGTGGATCTGTTGCTGCGAAAACCGTACTGCCGGTCATTAAGAAGTTTTCGGGATTCGAGATATTTCATAAGCTGACGATTTATCAGCGTTTCCATGACCTTGGAAAGAAGGGACGTAAGTGCAATTGGTCGGTAAGAGGAGGGAGAGGAATATTCGCCTTTTTTTGGGACGGGCTGGACAAATGCTGTTTTCCATCTTCTCGGAAAGAGCCCTGAAGAATAGGACAGATAGAAAAGCTTACGCAGTGGTTTTGCCAGCGTGGAAGAACACCTCTTCAGAACGATAGGGGAAATTCCATCTGGGCCAGCGGATTTGTGAATGTTGAGATCTTGAAGTACTCTTGCCACAGTACGGGTGCGAAAGTGGATTTGTCCCATGGAGTGTTCTATGCGCTCGAGTACTGGGGGAGATAAAGCACAATCTGGGAGCGTTGAGCTAGCTGCAAAATGAGCAGCGAGCAGATTGGCTCTATTCGAAGAGCTGACAGCTGGAGTGCCATTGTAAATGAGTGTCGGGATAGATGACAAGGCCGAATTTTTAATATTCTTAACAAACGACCAAAATTTTTTACTACCGGAGGGACTTTGTAGTATTTTTTGCCTCAACTTTTGGTCGTAGGAGAATTTGACACGATTAATATGGGCATTGCAGTCATTTCTGGCTCGTTTGAAATTTTCGGTTTTCCTCAGTTGGGTTGCCCTTAAATGACCGAAAAGTTGCCTCTTTAGCCCTGATAGCTTCTTTACAGCTCAAGTCACACCACGCGTTTTCCTTAGGTCTGATACACTTTATCCTGTTAGGGATAAAGCATTCGTGGGTTGAGATCCTGACGTCAGCTTTCCAAAACAAATCACTGCAGGTGTTATGCCCATACAATGAATTGCTTTGGTCTGCCAACAAAATCTTCACAACGCGACCCGCTATTCGCCAAATGATACTCTACCAAGCCATAGCAAGTGCACGCAAAAACATACGGCACTTGCTATAGCCAAGCAAAGCAGCAGCAAACGATAGGGAGTGGGACCAGATGGAATGCCCAAACACAATTCACTGCACTGTACACTGCACTGTTTTTGTTTTTGCACAGCGCGCGCGCGATTAGCGTTTTATTTTTTTTTGTTTTTATGCTTTTGCACACTTGTTTGTTGTTGTTTTTTTTTTGTGTGTGCAAACTGACCGCGGAGCGATTTTAAAGTGTGTGTGCACGCGTCGGGTGGCAGATCGGCACGAGTATGAGGGATGATATTACGACTATAGAGAAGTCCAAAAAAGTGGGTCCGCCAATGCCGTCCGTCGGTCTGTCTGTCTGTCTGTCCGGGCATAGTATGGCGAAACGGTTCAACGGATTTGCTTCAAAGTTCGTATGTAATGTTCTTGGGGTTACATCTCGGGGCATCTTTTTATTTTTTGCTTTATCTTTTGAAATAACGGTACCTGCCATACAACTTTCTTTTGTGAAAATCACTTATCACTCTTTTTCTAAAAAGTGGTTGCAAGGATTTCGGTCTTTTTTTGTACAAAGTATGTTTAGGATGAGGGTCAAAAGTTCTGCATACTCAGTTTTTGGAAAAAAATCGATTAACGGTAGTTTATAAAAAAATTTACAGTTTTTTTTTACTATAAAGATGAACAAATTGGCATACTTCAATTTTCGAAATTATTTTTTTTAATCATATAACGATTTTCTTAAATTTAAATTAAATTCGTTTTCTCAAAAATGGCTCTAACGATTTTGATAATTTTTTGTATTTCGAACAATTATGTTAAAAGTGTCCAATGCACGAAATCACATCAAAATCGTATGTGCCGTTTTTGAGAAAATCTAATTTTCCAAAACCTAAAAAGTGATTTAAATACATTTCGATTCATTTTGCGGTTCAAAACCGCATTTAATGTACCGAGAAAGTTTCGTATGACGCAGTCGTGCACTTAATTTATTTAAATTTTTTGCGCTTCTTCCTCTAAACTTTTTTTTTTTTGGTTTTTTCGATCAAAAATACATTTATTTAAATATATTTGTACATTAAACAAAAGCATTTCATCAGTTAAAATCGTTTATTTAATCACTTTTCTTTCTCTTCTGATATATTTTTAAATTTTTGTACCTGCCGAATCAACAACGCATCAAGCTATTTGGTGATGCTTTTGATTGAAATGTTTGCGCATCAGTTTACTTGACGTAGAAAGGATGCCAATATTTGCATTAATGAACAGTTTACAAAGCATCATGATGCCAGTGATGCGTTACTGAATACACTTAATACGAAGTTGTTACAACTTAATTCGAATATTTTTTGCGTTATAAGAAATAGTTTTATATTTTTTATCCACTTTAAAATAAACATACTTGGGTTGTTTTATTTATTTATTAATTTGGTTAAAAAATTGCGATACGATGTAGATTTTATTGTATTATTGAATTAATATAACTAAATTAGTAATGTTGGGTGTAAAATATTTATAGTAAGTAGTTTTGGAATGGTTTTATATATATATATATATGTATATATATATATATATATTAAATTCTTGGATTTTCTTATTATTTGATTGCTTTTATTCAACATATGAAAGTTTAATGTAAATACATATTCAGGTTCCGTGCATCGGTAAAAAAAATTGATAAAGAAGTATTTTTTATCGTTTTTAAATTATTTTGTGTTACAAACTTTGTACGTTTAGTCATTGAATTTTCTTAGCTGTTTGGTTTCTAAGGCGGCTTTGGAAATTTTGTATCTAAGTTAATATGCTTTATCTTCCAATGTATAGTAAGTGAAAGACAGAAGAAGGGGAACTGTGGGTGCATTTTTCTATCGACAATGCTTAGTAGTGCAGTACAACTCATAAATAAGCATACACATTAAGTTACATTGTAGTAGTGTATTGAATTATTAAGCCACTCTTTCCAACAGAAGACTTTATTTGTTAAGTTATAATGTCAAATTTTGTTTGTAATTTTTTTTAATTTTGGTTTAAGAAAATAAACAAAACAATTTACTACTACTAGTAAGTAATTGCAAATGTTGTTAAAAATATGCTTTTCATGTACCAAATATAATATTTGTTAGAACTTGGGCTTGATATAACAACAGGTCTTTTATACCAGTGCAAAAATTGTGTAAAAGTTTAATAAAACCACCCATTATCTACAAAATCTGTGTTTGTGTTGGTACAGTTAAATATAATATTGTCAACCGAAAATGTATGATCAACTTACTTATTATATGTTGGTCACGTTAATCTATGTAATTTTGATAATTTTTCATTCAAAATAAGAATAATCTGTTGTGAGGTGTAATCTGCTCAAATTCATCAACTGTTCCCAACTTCTTACCATAATTTTCATATCATTTCAATGGCCCTCATTAGAACCCATATAATTCGGTGCATGTGTGTACGGTTTCTATTTGATTTGCACGTGAAACCCCATATAAGTGCAAATTAGATGGCTATTCAGCTCGACTTAGCTTGTAGGCGATCGGAGAGATTCTCTCTCGATTTGACTATCTGGTTAATTCCTCTTCTGGGGTCGCTCTCCTCGACTCTAGACTCGCCGCTATTATCACAGCTCCAATATGGTTTATCATTCAGGCTGGAATTACAGTGCTGTTCATGGCTTGCCACGTCCGATTTAGTACCTTTTGTGTCGCTGGTTTATTTTTGTTAAATATTAACAAAAAACACTCTCTCCCGCTAATAAACCATTACACATTTTTAAGTCCGGGAAAAACTTAGGTAGTTAGCAATTGGTTACAGTAATCCCGGAATTAACGATGGCTTTTTATTTTATTTCTATTTCCAAATACGTACTTGTGAAGGGTGTCTTTTTTTAGAGGTTTCGAATTGAAATAAAACACAAGAAAATCGTTTTAATGTCCATTAATTTGGCTTTATTAGAACGACAATTTTATGCCATTAATGTTTAAATATGATTTCGGGCATGTGGCCGCCGCGGCTGGTTCGAATAAAGACAAGTCTTGAGGTCCAATTTTTTACAAGCATTTGGGGCTGTATGTCGGCAATAACACCACGAATGTTGGCTTCCAAGTCCCCTAACGTTTCTGGTTTGTTGGCGTAGGCGAGCGACTTCACATATTCCCAAAGAAAATAATCTAATGTTGTCAAGTCACACGATCTTGGTGGCCAATTGGCAGGTCCATTCCGCGAAATTATGCGCTCATCGAATGTTTCCTTCAATAAATCGATTGTGACGTGCGCATGTAGTGCCGTCTTGATGGAACCACATCTCATCCACATTTATGCCATCCAATTCGGGAACAAAATAGTCGGTTATCATGGCTCTATACCGGTCTCCATTAACAGTAACTGACTTACCAGCATCATTTCGGAAGAAGTATGGCCCAATGACTCCACCAGCCCATAGAGCACACCAAACAGTCAGTTTTTGTGGATGAAATGGCGTTTCAAGGGTCTTATGTGGATTCTCTCTCTTCACTCCAAATGCGGCAATTTTGACGTACCCATTCAACTCAAAATGAGCTTCCTGTAAACTTCGCGAACTGAACCTTTATTTTCGAAATAAATTTGCACGATTTGCAAGCGTTGTTCATTTGTTAACCTGTTCATGATGAAATGGCAAACCAAACTGAACATAAATGACATTAGAGTTGCCAGATTTGACCACAAAATGTCAGTTTTATATCTATTCGAAAAACTAACCTCTTAAAAAACCCCCTTTATTTAATATTTACATGATTTGAAAACATTGAAATCTGTATCGACTGCAGTGACTGTTCTATGTATATGTCCATACATACTGGCTTTAAATCAACCCATTCGCTTTTGAAGTAAAACCAAAAACCAAAGCAGAAATAAAAAGCTTTGCTCGCTTGGCCTATTTAAATCCCGTGGAATGCTAATTTTTAAGCTTTAAAATGTCTTCAAGAAGCCAATAGGAGTCGAGTTACTAACTGCTACCGTAAGGACTGTAAGATTTACAATACGACCTCTTAAATCTCTGCCTCTTCGCCACCACCTTCCTCATTAATCCTTTGGACTAATAAGATCAACAATGATTTGAGGTAAACTACCAGCCAGGCCATGTTCACAGTAATCCAATCCTCCACTTTGCTAAGATCTCTTGACGCTTGCGGCAATGTAAATATAAAAGCATGTCCCAATGTGTATTTAAACTTCTCTCTCCTCAGCAGGAACGTAATATTCTCCATCGATGAGCTGCGCTACTTGACATGCCGCAATCCTCTAGGTAAATGTTTCCATTGAATTGATTGATAAGGGGGTGCTGCAAACTATGCATTTACATTCTAATCCAATAAAAGTGCCCGCACTGATTTGTTCAACACAACGTGTCGTATATGTGCGCTCTTTTCAGTACCGCACTGATTCCAATTAAATTCTATTTTCATTGCCTTTCGGCCAATTAAAGCCATGGCTTCCCTGGGGCTTCCCACCTTTTATTCTCTATTTGAACAAAATCGCATGGAAACCGCCATTATCGCATCTGCTATTGTACACCCTCAAAGTGCGCTGCTAACCACATTAATGCGACCCAATGAGGCCAAAATATTACATCCTTTTCCTTTTAATCCTTTCACAAAGAATTTAAGCAGGCAACAAAAAGAGGAGCAAAAAAAATAACAATAATGTGCAATCAAGTTCTCCTCTTCTGAAATTATCCTTTCCTTGCATGAACATGGTTCTTGGGTGCATGTCCGCACCGATTAGAGAACAAATATTTGCGGTTTCCACCGCATCTATAAGCCCTTATTGTCGGCAACAAACACCGAACACCAAACACCAAGCGCCAAGCACCATCTTCCTGCAATTCGCATAGCAGTTCGCCCACCACTCATCCCAGAGTCTATCAGGACGATGACACCCGACCTCTGACGCCAACGCCAACACCCATTCAGTAGTGCTGAAAGGACCAACTATACTCTCCTCGAATGTAGTGGCACTAGCAGTCGCTATGGCAGTCATCATCACCGTCGTCGTTGGCAGTGGCAGTGGCAGTGGCGGTAAAGCTTATTATCATGACTTGTAACGTTGGTGTTTACGTGCGAATGTTTTCGTTTCCACAGGACATGCTGGTGCTTTAGCTCACATTAGATTTAATGGTAACTAGCTGCAGCCTGCAGGATATCATTTAAATATTCCGCTGTGCAGTGCGATGCCAGTCGAATGTGTGCTAATGTCCTTGTGCATACTCACAGTATGCCGCTTGCGGCTGAGCACTTCATGTTCCACAGATAATGTAATGTTCTTGTATTTGTTGTTCACGCGCTTTTGCTTAAACTAATTTCCGTACCGGGAAAAGTATCCTTCGGATATGATTTGGTTTTTTTAATTTTATTTTTATTATGTTTTTTTCTCAAAAAGTTGGAGCTCTTAGCATTCCTTATGCAGCCTGTGTGTTTTCGGTGGAAAACAAGTGCCGTCACATCGAGTTTTAACAAGAAGTAACGAAGTAACATACTGTAGCAAGTTATTCGCGCTTCTGGTGCTAGTGTGCTCGTAAGTGTAGTAATTGGTAGAGCTGTTAGCATCAGCTTAGTCCTTTTCTCTGCTCCACTTGATATGCAGTGGAAAGTGTTAAGCTGGGATAAATAAGTAGCTATATGTTCTGCTTGTACGGAGGCATTAGTAAGACAAATGAAAGGATTCAAATTAATATCAACTAGATATGGTTATGAAATTATTTGCCTGAGTGGTAGCTCATTCGAGTATGTGCGATTTGGTTTCTCGGCTTAAAAATAATTCTATGGACTTTAAGCATACAGACACAGAAACTTGCTTTGGAGTTTTTTTTACCTTCTATGGGACGACTGAAGGCTGGGAATGCGAACTGAACTCGTTGCAATGGGATGCGTTTTAGTGCAAATAGGAGCTTTACCAAATAAGTCTGTTTGTTGTAAAAAAATTAGCTTATCGCGATTTTTCTCTGTATTTACTTAACTATCTACAGACCCGTAAACGGAATTTGCCTTAAACATGACGACAATTTATAGACCCCTAATAGTGGTGTAAAAAAAATATCTAAAAATGTTCAAGTTCTTCTCATGAAAACGACACAGAATTTTTTAATAACCGACAAATCTGTAGCTCAGCTGCTGAATGGAATTAAGAGTTGACAGATAGCTCAAAATACTCAGAGTAGTATTGTTTAGGCTCCAAACATCCGCGATGGCTCGGTCCTTAAACCGGAGGTATGGTTCTTCTTGTCGTTTCGAGCCTGGGGGCTGGGGTTCGATGATTCTCTTAGCTGAAGCATTGCTGTCCTTTAATTCCATTAGACCGGCATAAATGGCCCATGAAGAACCTAAAGCCTAGCTTCTAAAGCGTTTTTTTAGAGGTTGGTTTTTCGAATAGAGATAAAAATGACATTTTGTGGTCAAATCTGGCAACTCTAATGTCATTTATGTTCTGTTTGGTTTGCCATTTCATCATGAACAGGTTGACAAATGAACAACGCTTGCAAATTTATTTCTAAAATAATGGTTCAGTTCGCGAAGTTTACAGCAAGCTCCGTTCATTTTATGGTCGACATACTAGTCCATTAGAGAAATTAATTCGGTTAACCATGGATCGTTTTCGCGCTACGTTTACTATATTTGATAATACGCATCCGCAGAGACGTCGAACAGTGCGCACCGAAGTAACATTTGCCGCTGTAAAGCAAAGTGTTGAAGAGGACCCGAATAAATCGATTCGCCACCGTGCACAGCAAATCTTATGGAAGATTTTGCGCAAAGATCTCTTCTTACGAACTTACAAAATCCAGCTTGTACAAGAATTAAAGCTGCGAGACCATGCAATGCGTCGTGAAAAAAAATAATCCAATGGTGTCAAATCACACGATCTTGGTGGCCAATTAACAGGTCCATTCCGCGAAAATATGCGCTCATCTAATGTTTCCTTCAATAAATCGATTGTGACGTGCGCTGTGTGGCATGTAGCGCCGTCTTGTTGGAACCACATCTCATCCACATTCATGCCATCCAATTCGGGAACAAAATAGTCGGTTATCATGGCTCTATAACTGTCTCCATTAACGGTAACTGGCTCTCCAGCATCATTTCGGAAGAAGTATGGCCCATAGAGCTTACCAAACAGTCAGGTTTTGTGGATGTAATGGCGTGTCAAGGGTCCCATGTGGATTCTCTTTATTTCAAATGTGGCAATTTTGCTTGTTGACGTAGCCATTCAACCCAAAATGAGCCTAATCACTTAACAAAATTTTGCGATGAAATTCAGCATCGATATCAATCTCATTTTCGGCCCGTACACCAAAATCACGACACATTGCATGGTCTCGCAGCTTTAATTCTTGTACAAGCTGGATTTTGTAAGTTCGTAAGAAGAGATCTTTGCGCAAAATCTTCCATAAAGTTGATGGACAAAGCTCCAATTGCTGTGCACGGTGGCGAATCGATTTATTCGGGTCCTCTTCAACACTTTGCTTTACAGCGGCAAATGTTACTTCGGTGCGCACTGTTCGACGTCTCTGCGGATGCGTATTATCAAATATAGTAAACGTAGCGCGAAAACGATCCATGGTTAACCGAATTAATTTCTCTAATGGACTAGTATGTCGACCATAAAATGAACGGAGCTTGCTTTAAACTTCGCGAACTGAACCATTATTTTCGAAATAAATTTGCAAGCGTTGTTCATTTGTCAACCTGTTCATGATGAAATGGCAAACCAAACAGAACATAAATGACATTAGAGTTGCCAGATTTGACCACAAAATGTCATTTTTATGTAAAGTCGCTCTCCTACGCCAACAAACCAGCAACCTTAGGGGACTTGGAAGCCAACATTCGTGGAGTTATTGCCGACATAAAACCCGAAATGCTTGAAAAAGCGGTTGAAAATTTGACCTCTAGACTTGTCTTTATTCGAACCAGCCGCCCCGGCCACACGCCCGAAATCATATTTAAGCATTAATGGCATAAAATTATCCTTCTAATAAAGCCAAATTGATGGACATTAAGACGATTTTCTTGTATTTGATTTCAATTCGAAGTTCTATACCTCTAAAAAAAACTCCCTGTACAAGCATTGTATGTGCGAAGATATATTTTTTGGGCACAAATAAAAAAATCATGACGGAGATGGAATAAATAATATGTCAAATCATACAAGCGGCTCTCAAGTCAACTCCTAATATTGTCTTAATTCTTAATTTTATTTTAATATGTTACATGTTTTTGACAGATGATGCTTTGATTGGACATGCATTTTGTTTCTCTCCAAGTAGCGTTGATGAACGGAATTCAGAATGAAATAAGGGACAGGGCCTACAACAGAAGGAAAATGTTTGGAAATGGAATTTAATGAACTTAAGAATGCATGGAACAACGCAAAAAAAAAATTGTGGACGTTGAACATGTTTTTTTCGCATGTAGGTTTCAACCGAATCCTAACAGGGCCAAAACATGGAGGTTTATGAAGGAGTTAGGTATAGGTAAATATAAGACAACTAACGATTGAGAAGTGAGTGCAGACAATTTAAATATCGAAATAGCCGAATCTACGAATGATTTCATTTAAAAACTGAGTCCAATGAAAGTAAAGTTCCAAGCTTAGCTACATCATGTAATTTTAGAAAGTCAAGAGATTTTTGTTTTTTCTTTTCAAAGAGTTTTCGAATACGATGTGCTGAATGCTGTAACATTTTTTAAACTAATTATTCACCAAGTTCTGTTCGATAGTCTATTCTTCCATACCGAAATCTTAAAAGCATCTAATATTATTCTATAGGTAGGAAACGAACTAAAATAACAAAAGATCAGTGATATTCACTTATTCATGGTTTATAAGAAACTCAAGCTTAACAGCAATCGAAACTGTATTTAAAGTCTTAGGATCATACGATCTTCAAATTTTTCATGTAGTTGGCCGAAGGAGGGACACTTTGGAAGAAAATCAAGGAAAATTTCCAGGAAAATTGGAAATCCAGGAAGATCGATTTGAACGAGTCATTGCAACATGACCCGAACAGAGAGTAAGGAAACCTTGTAGTAGAGTCACAGTCGGTGCTGAGGATATGGAAAAACCATTTCTGCAAACTGTTAAACGGCGAAGACGACCCAAATTCCGCTGTCAAACGGAACGAAGCATTCAACTTATACGATGAAAGCCAAGACTTCTATCCGACCAAAATGAGGTGAGGATAGCAATATCTAAACTCAAGTCCAACAAGGCCGCGGGACCGGACGGCCTAAGCCGAGCTTCTTAAAGCAGTGAGAGATGGCATGGTCGAGAGCATACACCAATCCATGATTTGGTCGGAAGAAAGTATGCCTGTTAAATTAAACCTAAGCATCGTTTGCCCGATCCACAAGAAAGGAGATCCTCTAAATTGCCTGAAACCATATGTTAACGAACTGATTGGATTGCGTTTTTAGGCCAGGAAAGTCCACAACCGATCAAATATTCACACTATGGCAGATCCTGGAGAAAACGCAAGGAGTCCAGATCGATACTCACCATCTTTTCATCAATTTTAAGGCCGAATACGTTTATAGAGACGAGCTATAAAGAGCCATATAAAGTTTGACATCCCTGCCAAACTTGTCCGATTGTGCAGAATGACGATGTAGAACGCTCGCTGCTGCATCAAATTCGGAAACAACCTCACCGAGACCTTAGATGTCAAACAAGTATTCAGACAAGGTGACGCACTGTCATGTGTCTTTTTCAACATCATTCTTGAAAAGATTGTGCGAAACTCGCTAGCCAACACCAGAGGCACCATTTTCCAGAAGTCTGTGCAACTACTTGCATACCCTGACGACATCGACATCATTGGCAGAACACAGCGAGCTGCCACTGGTGCGTTTGCAAGTATCAGTACAGAAGCGGCAAAAATGGGTTTAGTGGTGAATGAGGGCAAAACTAAATATATGCTGTCAACAAGAAGGGACACACAACATCGAAGAATCGGACAGAACGTCACGACAGACAGCTATAATTTTGAGGTAGTTAGGGAATTTGTCTACCTCGCCTCCGACATCAAATCAGAAATCAAACGAAGAGTTACACTTGCCAACCGCTGTTTCTTTGGCCAGTCCTACTCTATGGCGCAGAAGCATAGACGTTATCAAAGGCGGATGAAGATCTCCTTGGTCGTTTCGAACGCAAAATTCTTCGAGTGATTTTCGGTCCCGTTTGCGTTGATTTAACAGCGAACTCTACAAGCTGTACAGCGACATCGATATGGTCAGAAAAGTGAGCAGCAGTCGACTAAGATGGTTAGGACATGTAGGGCGAATGGGCACCAACGCTCCGGCCCGAAGAGTCTTCGACCCCAACCCGGAGGCACAACGCGACCTCGATTTGGTGGCGCGCGCGCAAGTGTAAGGGGACCTCAACCAACTTGGAGTGCGCACCTGGAGGCAGATAACCAAAGATCGCGCTAACTGGAGAGGCATATTGATTGAGGCCCAGGTCCACCCCGGACTGTAGCGCCACCTAAGTAAGTAATTTCCCGTGCGTCTGGTCTTCGCTGTGACAATTAATAAGTCGCTGGATGTTTGAATTACCATGCTTTTCCATTGAATGTGCCAGGCTCACGTATCGGCCGAACTCCCGCTTTGTACGTTTAAAACACCATTATTTCCATTGTAATTATTTAATAGAATTTTTTAATAATGAATTTTAATTGGAGCAGAATGCTTGGAATTAATGTGGGTGGAACAAAGTAGAAACTCATAGAATTCGATAGGTTTTTTTGTTATGATGGTGAAATCAGTTATTATACTGAGTTATTACTGAGAAGTAGAAAAAAAACAACATAAACTTCAACATTCAGCAAAACTTTGTTTAACCACATAATAGCTGGATTCATTCATACCGCAGCTCTCAATGCTAATGAACTTGATTAACTTTATATGGCCAATAGTATGATAACATGTGTCCGAAATTTTATTGAACACTTCCTTTTTATGGAACTAGTTTAACGAACTTTATAGTATTCTCATAAAGATGACCACTAACATTGTGGATTGCTTTTTATTTGCCAGTCATATATAATAAGGCACAGTTGTGGCGTGCGTAAAACTATCTCCTCTCTGGTCCTGTATTTATGAGTCGAATTTAAGTTGATGCATTAACTAAGACCGACTTAATAACCGTGTACTTAAATCAACAAATTCTGTCTACACGTCCATTAATTCATTTCGAACACAGATAAAATGAGCGTTCGTATGTAGTAGATATGCTGTTTGATGGCCTTCTAAATGGCCTCATCGAAAAAAAAACATCCGAATTGAATTTGCTCGCTTGACCCACTTAATAACAAAAAGCGACGCGACGACGGCTGGGCATAGTAATATGCGTATGTCCGAAAAAGCCATTCAATATCCATTGGACCATTGGAGACCATAATGGGATTGAACATTAAATATCCGAAATATAATAAAGTTTTGCACGAAGTCTATTTACGCAGGACATAATGTGGCACGCACTTGCACGAAAACCCATACGCAAGGCACTTTTGTGCGCGGGGTGTGTGAGGCAGAGCATACGCACCGGCCAAAGGACTTTCAAACAAATTGAGTTTGACGCAGTAAATTATTGGCCGACGACTACGACGACGATGATGATGTCGTCGTCGCTGTCGTCATTGCTGTTGTTGTTGCTGTCATAGCTAACGTACCAGCTGGCTGTCAGATAAACCAAACTAAGCATCCGTGTCCTAGAGTTGCGTTGTATTTAGAATGCTGTTCATCTGCCTTAATTCATTTTCCGTCTTTCAGCTCGTACCCTCTCATCCGAGGCCTGGTTATTGTTGTCGTTTGACCATGATAATGACATGACACTGGATTTGACCATAAAATGTAATGTGCCATGAAATGACCTTTCATAAATTAAGTATGATTAAATCAGATTAGGTCAGTTATATCAGGACACGAAATTGTTGTTGTTTAGTGCGTTGTCGGTCGTCGGTCGTCGGTGAAGCAGTGCATGTGGTTGAAGATTGAGTGTGTTTGCCTATATTAGATGTATATATTCTTGGGATGAGAAATGTTGAAGAACCACAAAACATACATACTACTCGCACACGCACTCGTAGTTATATATTTATACTTGTAAGTCGCTTTTGTAAAGTTTGAATAAGGATCAAGTTGTTCTTTTACATGCCACACAATGGACATTTATGATGGGTCCTTTACGACAGAAGAACATATTGTGTTATACGTACTTATTCGTACACTCAAGGATATCACATATCTTAAAGTGTGATTTGTAGTCGGAGGTCATTAATGCGAGTTTTGTTTTGGTATTGGTATACTAGGTACCTATAGTTCTTCTGGGTGAAAGTGATGTGAAGTGAACTACTAATACTGATACTGATGCCGACTCTGAGGATGGCAAGATGTGAAGTTGGAATATTTATGACGGAAGAATGAATTTCACAGAAACTAAGAGATTGAGTCAAGTTTGTGGTTAAAAGGCTTCTCCTACTCAGAAGTTACTTGATAAGTGGGGGCTGTATGAAACCGATATGTTACTATTTTATGGGTGTTCTGCAATATGTAGAGGAAGTCAATAATTTGTCCTTATGACAGAGGTGTCTATGCGCATGTACCTATTTTGCGGATGTGGCTTTGTCTTGTTTTTTAATAATTCCAGCATCAAAGGCTAAGACTATTCAGCAATGTCCGTTCGTCCGTGTTATCTTTTGAGGCCTTTTAATTTAAGCTGGGAAGCTGAAATTTGAAACATGTACTTCCTAGAAGCGAATAAAGAAAGCTTAGGAGTAAAATTAAGAGGCGAAGACAAAAGGATTCCCTGTCGAACCAAAAGGTTCCTCTTGCTTTTGCCTATTTGAAGATAATACTTATGCACCACACCAAAAGGCCAAAGATCTGAAAATAGAAAAACAGCGCTACCATCCGCTCCCATGCAAACGATCAAATTTAAAGTGCCGCCCGGCTGCATCTAAAGCATCCAGGTTAGGCAGGTTCGGTTTTTTAGGTTAGTGAGAAAGATCAGTCTCCTCCTCGTTACACTTAGGCCCACATTGACCCATTGTGAGAACTTTAGTGGGGGATAAGCAAAAGTTGTTTCTCAGATGGCCTCAGATACCCGTAAGGATTTCAAGGTGTGATATTCGACAGTTCTTAATTGTCTTGGAAGAAGTAGCTTTTAAGTGTTTTCATCAAGTGGCAGAGACTTCGTCAGTAACAGAAATAATGAGGTGTGCTCTTGTCGTCATTCTTAAGATAGCATTTCAGTAACTGTTAGCTATTTGTTTCCCATTTTCATTTTATTCTGGTCATAATTTCTTTCAATCTGCTTTTCTATTCCACTCATTCTCTGAGATTGCAGAGTGGTGGCGCCCATGACAGCGAAGAAGCGTTTACTGATTTAATGGCGGCTCATCTGTTATTTAATATGGCTATATCGTTACATAGTATTGCCAACGTTGCCACAGTACGGGCGGGTGATGTTCGTGAATGGCAGGACCTAAGCTTAAAAATCACTGTATGGAAATCACGTAGAATGGTCTGTCAAAATCTAATCTATGTGTACATTCAGAGCAATTTGATTGGGTTTGATCTCAGTTGCATGCGTAAAATCTATGACCTGCCTTCCGTGCTCGTTCATTGACATTCAAACTTTGGTTAGGGTTCCTTTAAATGAGCTAAATATCAGTGGAATGAAATCAGTATAAGGCCGCGTTTACATTTGCAAGAAAAATTCTGCAAGAAATGTCTGACAGTCTGTCAGACAGTTACTTGCAAGTGGAAATAACTGGAGTCAGTTATTGCATAACTTCTTGCGAGTATTTCCAAGTGCAATTATTTGAAGGGTTAAACAGTTGACTCGCGACAGTTCTTGCTGCTTATATTTAGAAATAGTTTCGTATATATTGCGCTCGCGGCTAGTTGATTTTTTTGCTTATACGCTATCTTAAGGGTATATTAATTTTAATACATAGTTTGTAACACCCCTTAATATTCGTTGAAGATTTTTGGAATACTTGATGTTCAATCGCTACAGTCAGCCGCGCTTTTTCCAATCCATAACCAATAACCAGTGGACAAACTCAGATCTCCCCGTGTTTCGTCGATGATAACACCCCCTCGCCCTCTCACCCGCATGGGTTATTGTAACGGACCAGTCTAAGTGCTCCTTGGCTCTCAGCCTAAGCGTGCTCCCAGCTTATTTACTTTTTAACTGACATGCACCATAGATTTTGGAATTCGACTTCCAAATTGATAGTTTTATAAAAATTAACATTATTAAACGTGTAACTATGTTTTTGTTTCATTAAAGTACAGAATCGTACACCAGCTCACAGCATTTGGCTTTATTACCGTTTCAAAAGCCATATTTTGTCTTATCTCTCTTTACCAAAGTAAAAAATACCAAATTTCACTATTACAAAGATTTGGCCTTAAATCACGGCACCGATAAGTTCATATGAAAACGGAAAACAAATTATTAACTAAGTAAAAACTTAGGAAATATTCTGTTTAACAAATCACCCATATAAAATTATTTGCTACGTCCGTATGTGCATCAAAGATGTAAGATTTAATTTAAAAGGTTTCCTCAGAAAGTGTTGTGACTTATTTTATTTTTTCAACTAAAAATGGAACACTGCAGTTAACTTTCATTGCTACTGTAAAATTTCTTGCTAATAATAAAATCAAAGAATTTAAGGAGGTATCAATCAGGATGATATGCAATTAATTCTGAGAAATGTTATGTGAAAAATTCATTTGAAATGTAATGCTCAAAGACGTTTTTTTTTTAATTTTCTGGGCTTATGAAATCACACGACGCTTTAAACATTTTTTGCGTAACTAAATTGGGTCTACAAAATGTGTTAAGTTAAGGACGGACACTATTCATCACCCACACCTCTTCGCTCTAGTTCGCGGGCAACTAGATGTAATGTTGCCAAGAGTACATTTGACCCACCCCTTTTGCACTGAAGTGCACCATGGCAGCTCCGGTACTCGTTTTGTTTAGAGCTGCCCCTAAATTAATATTAGACCGATTTAACGAACCTCACTTCCCGACTTTGTTTGAAAATTAACACACTCCACCCCATAATAAATTAAAACACACGGCATTTTGTTATGCTACGAATACTTTAATGCTTAAAATCTTTCCCTACCAATAATCATTTTAGCTTAGATTTAATTTAGAATTAAGTTCATTAATTTATCTTAGCTAGGTTTATTTAATTTCAGTAAGTAATTACAACATTAATCAAATTTTAAATTTAAGAAAAAGTAGATGTTGTTTGGTTTTTATAAATATATATAAAGGTGGTAGGAAATAATCAAACTACCAATAAATAAAATAAAAAAAACTCACCCTTGTCCGTCTGGAAATTTTGCGCAATGTCTCACGTGGTTGCGGTATCCAATTCTGTACCAAATTTCACTTGGTGATAATTCAAAAAAAAATTTAATATTTGTAACCCAAACTCACTATCACAAATTAATTTAATTTACGTATTGTAATTTTAAGCAAAAATTTATGTTTAGAATTTAGATAGGTAGCAGAACTTCACTTCTTTTTTCCTCTTATTTTATTTTTTTTTAATTTTCTTTAGGTAAAGCACTCAGGTAAGTATTAGAATAGTGTTTTTTTTTTTGTTTTTACAGGGAGTTGACCCACTTGCGTGTCCAAATCACCGCTCAGCATAGCAATTACGGCACAGTATACACCGGTATCCTTACTTGGGTAGCAAAATACCAAACACTTGTTTTACCGGCACAATCCCACCCCGAACTTAACCGCACTACCCGACACACCGTGTATTTTACGCTCCCGATTGATGAACGACTGCGCCGATAGGGCAATGATCGTGGATCGTGATGTCGCAATTGGTCTATGCTTGAGAGTGTGAGTAAGTTTGGAAGTGTCCAAAGGGTTTTAAGGGCTTTTCACTGGTTAGCGTTTGATATTCTGTGGAACTGTATGGTAAATGGTATAAATGGATGTACTTAATAGAAGTATATGAATGGTGACTTACGGTGAAATCACTGGCTGGTTGATGAAATCCCCTCTTTGAAATAATGGGGACTTAGGGGTCGCTGAAACACGTAAAGTATTGTTTTTTTAGAGTTTTTTTCCTTCTTTTTTTTATACCTGAATGCCTATATATATGTATTCGGAATTAGTGAAGACCATAGGGTAGTAGTTTGCAAAAAAACATTTACCTGTCCTTTAGGCTTCAGTCAGTATACGAAAAAACTCTATCGGTTTTGATAGATTTAATTTGTTTTTTTATTTAATTTTTTCTTTGTTTATGGCTTGTAATACGACTATATTTTTTTGTTTGTGATGACGCTAATTCTGCAAAACAGTCTATTTAGTTAAGGCTATATAGGGAGAATCGAGTCACTTACGCAAATGGCCAAGTAAAAACCCAAGAGATCTGTCTCCTCTTAAAGTCGATAACAAAAAGAAAGTTAAAGAGAGAGGATGTGGCTAGGAAGCATAGACAGAGGGTCTTAGTGCATAATGGATACATTGAACGAAGAAAGAAAAAAAAAATACTGGTTCCGCTGGTTAATATGTCGGTCAAGTCGAAAGCTTAGAAACTTGCCGAAACAAAATAGGGTGACACGAAAGAGAAATAAAAAAATATTTTTACTTTCGGCCCGTTCAATTCAAGTCGTTTTGGATGGTTTCAAGTCTGCGCTCACCTGGTGTATATGCTGGTATCCCCCAAGGCTCCGTTTTGTCTCCGCCTCTCTTTCTCGTTTTTATAAATGATCTCCTCTTTGTTACTATTAATCTAATCCATTCCTTCTCTGATGACAGTACACTTAGCTTCTCATATTCGTTTTCTAATTTACGTTTCTCACCTTCGGGCGAGAAGCTGGAACAGCAAAGTATGTTAAGCTCATTAAATTCTGACCTTGACAGCATTCTTAAGTGGGGTACGAACAACAGAGTGGAATTTACTGCTTCCAAAATACAATGCTGTCTTCTGTCATTGAAGCGAAACCCCGATACTCTACAATTGTCCATGAATGGCACTTGCATCGCTGAAACCGAAAGAATTTTCATTCTAGGTATGTGCGTTAATGACTGACCACATATGCGACGTCGCCAAGCACGCAGTGAAATGTGTAGTCTTCCACAAGCGATGTAAGAAATATTTTTCACCTTCTGATCTGGCTAGAATTTATAAGCCGTTTATTCGATCCAAACTTGAGTTCAAAGCTCATATCTGGTCTACAAGGACACTTTTCTTAACCGAACAATACGAATGTGGAATGCTCTACCGCGCTGTGTTTTTCCTGCACATCACAGTTTATAGACATTTATCACCAACGTGCATCGGTATTTCCGTTTCTCTAAACCTTAATTTTTCTAATGCCCGCACTGTGTCACTTCATTATTTGAGTATCCAGTGTCCTTTTAAAAAAATAAAGTGGTGCACGACTGCGACATACGAAACTTTCCCGTTACATGAGATGCGTTTTTGAGTCGCAAAATGAATCGAAAACTAATGGTAAGAAATTTATTTAAATCACTTTTTAGGTTTTAAAAAATTTGATTTTCTCAAAAATGGCACCTACGATTTCGATGTAATTTCGCACATTCGACACTTTTAACATAATTGTTCGAAATACAGAATCTTATCGAAATCTTTAGAGCCGTTTTTGATAAAACGAATTTTATTTAAGAAAATCGTTATAAGAAAAAAAAATTTTAAAAAAATTATTTAAAAAATCTAAGTATGCAGATTTGTTTAGGTTTATAGTATAAAAAAAATCTTTTTTTGAAGTTCCCTTTATTAGTTTTCGAGATATTGCCCGTTTTATAAATTACCGTTAATCGATTTTTTTCTCCAAAAAATGAGTATGCAGAATTTTTGACCCCATCCTAAACATCCTTAGTACAAAAAAAGACCGAAATCTTTTAAACCACTTTCGAGAAAAATACTGATAAGTGATTTTCAAAAAAAGTTTTTATGGCAGGTATGGTTATTTCAAAAGATAAAGCAAAAAATAAAAATATGCCCCGAGATGTAAACCCAAGAACCTTATATACATACTTTGAAGCAAATCCGTCGAACCGTTTTGCCATATGGTGCCCGGACAGACAGACAGACAGACAGACAGACAGACTGACGGACAGCATTGGCGGACCCACTTTTTTAGACTTCTCTATAGTCGTAATATAATTCCTCATACTCAGTTTGAGTTTGAAATTTCCGCACGATCGCAATAACTTTCTCTTTAGTATACTAGTGTATACGAGAAAGTTAAAAATGGTTATACCTCAGAATCAGATATTTACACTTTTATATAATTTGAGTTAGGGTGAAGTAAGACCCCACTACTGTAGCACTTTTTTTTCTTCCGACTGTTAGCTTAAAGAATATTTATTATCTTGTATCTTTTGTATCTGTAAGGCCTTGAGCTTAACAAGTAGTCTTATATTTAGGAACTTTATGTCCTGAAAGTGAAGTTGCTTCTATTATATTGGTCACCACTGTAAAAATTCATTTATAACGTGAATTAAACTTCAGGGATAGTCAGTGAACAGAGTCGTAACAGATTCCTTAAAATATATCTGCGCTAATGCGAACTTTTGCTCTTCTTTAGATATTCTCTATCCGCTTTATCATCTTTGGTGGCTCTATGCCGTGCACTCGGTAAATCTAGATCCATACAATTGAAATCAAACTTAGCTGATATGTGAGATTCGACCTCTACCTACATACTTATTAGATAATAATACGAGAGCAAACTTGTTTTTCCGCATCTGATACACCTTCATTGCAGCATCTATAGTGCACAGCTATCTCACCTTAAATACTCTGTTGCTCCGATATACACTAATGGAAAAACTTTGTTGCAAGGAGAACACTCTATAGAATTACTTTTTACCCAAGGTAAGCAATTAACAAGAAACGCAGGCATCTTTCCACTACTTACTCCAGCGATTGCCTAGTAAACATGGTACTACACAACTGCCTCGAGAATGCAAACCAGACAAACTCCTGTAATAAATTATCAGAAAAGTTTAGCGCACCAATGCTAACTTCACTCAACTGAAAACACCTTTCCATCCATTCAGCCCTATCATTATTTCCCCGTTACCTATTATAGAGCACCCGGATTCCGTGTGTTTCTCATCCTGCGTTGCGCCGCTCGCCGATGCGATGCAGACATTGTTATGACGTAGATTCATAATTAATTTAAAACGCTGTATCCAGTGCAACACTGCCCACAAAGAAATAGAAGCGACGACGCAACGTAGCACCTTCATTAGGTTGGCGTTGGATCTGGATGTTAGGGAAAAACCAAAAAAAAAACATAGAGCCAGACTCAGAGAGCTTATGTTGCCGCAAAATTCTGGATGGAATATTAATTTTCGTTGGATTTGTTGGGAACATTTAAAACAACGTACGTGGGTATAGAAGAGGGTGTTATTTTTTTTGCGCTTGCTATTTAAGTTTACCTTCTCTTTAATAATATTTTTAAAACAACTATATTGAAACTCTGTATAATGCAAGTCCTTGGGCGGGTGAAAAATTGCAAAGCCAAAGGAGTACAGGCAAAAGCAGCAGCAGGAGCAGCAGCGCGTCGTGGGTAAATTGGTTAATGTTGCTTAATTGACGATAAAATTTACGATCAACTACGTTTCGGTTGATTGTTTTATTGCATGAGCATAAATGAAATTCAGCAGTGCAAAAGCGTTCGTTCGAGTTGAGGGGAATCGTTATTTTTTAATTATCTCTAAATAAATTGGAACGAAAGTTTTTATAGCCGAAGGCATAGCGTACTTAATTTGTTTCTAAACCAAATGTGTGCAGTTAGCGTTTGCGACTTATTTCAGGGGATAAATTTGTCGCAATTATTGAAAATGGCTAGGCACCTCATTATGATATCGATTGGATTATTATTTATTGCTCTTTGAAAGTCATTAGGAAACATACATACATGCGGCTTGTGGTTGCCGATTTAAAAGTAAGTTTTCAACTCAAATAGTTTTGGAAACTTAAAAGCCATGCAACTTGAGGTTTACACTTATTGTGCGGCAATGTTTGTCGATATTTTGAAAATTTTGTGATCGAGCAGTTTCCTAGAGTAGTTTCATTATTACATGACAATGGAAAGTCTTGCAAGTGAAAGCGAAGGGGGGAGGGGACATTAGAAATACAGTCGAAATTCTATACTCTGATAATCACTTGCCACAAAAAGAATTCGAGTTGTCAAGACTTTCAGTTATTAAGTAAAATACAAAATAGAGTTGATCCAACAGGAGCTCAAACTATCAGCAAACTGTCAGGAGCATGCGCAGTCTAGTTTTGCTGTTCCAAGACGACACAAACGCAAACTCAAACTATCATAAGTCTGTTCCAACACGATTTCAAACAATCAGCAAACTTGTTTCTGATAGTCAGAATAGTCAGAGGATTTTTTACGGACTAAAAATCAGAGACATGCGCAATTCATAACATTTTCTCTCAGTCTCAGTTGCCTTGCCTTTGCCTTGTCGTTTTCAACCATTTCAGTTCAGTTAAGACATTAGTTCGTGCCTTCGTTCTGTGGAGACGGGATCTTATGAATAGGAAATAAACAAAAGTGAAAGGTTTGTATGAAGTAATTTTAAGCATTTTGTTGACTATGCATTTTTTTGCCGCAAGGACATAATTCCCAATTATTGTCTTTTGGGACTTATGTATATAAATTATATATGGAAGTAATGGGTGATCCAAGTAGAGGTACTTTTTTCAATAGCCTTTTTTGACAGATCACGTGTGAGTCGTGTCATGCTGTCATGTTATTTTTGTTTAGTATTGTTTGGCATTTCACAATGGAAAGACTTACGCGTGAACAACGTTTACAAATTGTTCAAATTTATTATGAAAATTCACGTTCTGTGAGGAATGTGTTTCGTGCACTTCGCTCAACTTATGGTCAACATAATCGGCCTACTGAGCGTACTATTCGTAAAACCATCACCCATTTTGAGACCCAGCATTCATTATTGGATAATATTCGACCGAATAGACCACGTCCAGGACGCTGTAAAGAAAATATAGAGTGTACACGAAGACCGTAGAGAGTCGATTCGGCGCCGTTCGCAGCAACTCGGACTGACGTATGGAACGACTTGGCGCATTTTACGTTAAAATCTTAAATTGAAAGCGTACAAAATACAGCTTGTGCCACAACTGAAGCCGCTCGACCTTCCCAAGCGACATCGCTTCGCTCTATGGGCTCTTGAAAAGTTCCAAGAAGATCCGACGTTTTCGAGGCAAATTTTGTTTAGCGATGAGGCCCATTTCTGGCTCAATGGGTATGTAAACAAACAAAATTGCCGCATTTGGGACGAAGAGCAACCTGAAGAGATTGAAGAACTGCCACTTCATCCAGATAAAACAACAGTTTGGTGTGGTTTGTGGGCCGGTGGAATCATCCGTCCATATTTCTTTAAAAATTATGCCGGTGCGAACGTAACCGTCAATGGCGACCGTTATCGTGCCATGATAACCGACTATTTGATGCCTGAAATTGAAGCTCGTGATCTCGGCGACATTTGGTTTCAGCAAGACGGCGCCACTTCCCACACATCGCATCAATCAATGGACTTATTGAGAGAACATTTCGGTGAGCACATAATTTCACGTTTTGGGCCGGTAGATTGGCCACCAAGATCGTGTGATATCACACCGTTAGACTTTTTCCTGTGATCGAAAATTGGACTCAACGGATGGACCATCTGCGACGTAGCAACGGCCAACATTTGATAGACATAATCTTCAAAAAATAAATGCCAAAGAATGTTCTTTCAAATGATAATAAACATTCTCCATTAAATTTGAATTTTCTGTGTTTTTTTCTTTAAAAAATTAGGGAACCTCGAAATGGATCACCCTTTACATAAGATGTTTGTTTTTGGTTTTTGTGCTTCTCTGACCATTTAATTAAGGGAACTTAAACTTATGATGCAGCATTCACTAACGTCTCTCAGACTATAGACATATACTATATAGAATTATTGTATGACTTATGGACAATTTATGGATATATTCTACACAGAAAATCATTCTAGAATAGGGTCTACCCCCTCTAATACCTTCAGTATTGTATTCTTTGATATCTACTTTAAGTTGTCTAGGACATTTCCCGAATATGTCATTGGAACTTTAAAAAAGGTCATTGAAACCTTAAAAAAGGACTTGGTAATAAAATTTCCTTTGATTCGTTACGTTTCGAATCTTTCAAATCTATATCCATTTTCAGGGCTTTAGCGTACAACTACACATGATTGAGTTGTAAATAAAACTAAGCTTTCAATGTGAGTAACACTCACTTATTAGTAGTCAGATAGCTGCAAATAGCGTTCCAACACGCAAACAAATTCGTGATTAGGTAATGTTCGAGCATGCTCAGTAAAAAATCACAAACTGGTCAGTAACTAGTTTGTGATTCCAATGCATGCATCAAACGTTCAATTCTTTAGAGGCACTTTAGGAAACTTTATTTGACTTCAAATATGAGTGCAATTTTATAAAGTTCTCGCACAGAAATTAATCACGATCACCATACAATTGACGGCTGCTATTTGTCGGGTTGTGGCGTACAGTAAAATTGGAACTGTTTACGAACAAGTTCATAACATAGGCTATGCCAAAGGTTCTTTTTAGCACCCACTAATGAACAAGTGTCTTACTTAAAAAAACAGAATTTTAGAGAAAATTCCCTGTGATTCAATTTCGTACCGGTCACATCATTTTGACCGGCTTTGGGAGAGGAGATATGGTTTTTATACCAATAATACCAATAATGTCCAGCAATTATCCTTTACAGTTTAAACGGATTCAATTTTCTATTAATGTCTGTTTTGCAATGACAAGAAAAGCTGAGATTGATTTGAGCAAGAACTGTTTCACACACGGATGTTGAGTACTCCAGTCAGTGACGCAACATATATTGTAATATTAGCAGATAGAAACAAAACCACTAATATTGTTTATAAAGAAGCGTTGCATTTATAAAAAGTGTTTTTTAAGAAAAAATAAATTGCCGATTGGTCCAGTGACTAGGTGAGAAAACATTTTTTTTTCCGATGGTAGGTTGAAAACCTTCCATGAGACATTATGAGGACCGGCTGCTCGTGCTCATAATAGATTCTTACTCACTAAAAACACCTCCCTAAAAAATACTTTTATACTACAACTAGGCTTATGCCTATCAAGCAGTTTTAATTTAAATATTTAATTACGTTTGGCAGGAAACCTCCCAGCAGAAGCACCTGCTTGTACCGACAATAACATGCGGTTACATTTTATTCCGCTAATTCAAAAGGTTATCCTTTTAAATCGGCGCACAAGATTTCTCTGATCTAGAATCTGTAGTACAGCGTCATTGCAATGGCCAATTAGGCGAGTGTGTTGTTTACGCGTAAAATTTCGTATTTCTTCTTTAACGGTAGTTATAAATACTTAGATCTCTGTGGATATCGGCGTTTCTGATATACCACGGTGCATTTACGGTTTGTCTTAGGACTTTATTTTGGAAAGTCTGCAAAATGTTAACATTATTTGGTTTGGTACAACCCCAAAGTTGTATACCATACGTCCAAACCGGTCTTCGAACTTGCTTGTATAAAAGCAGCTTGTTTTGCATTCAGAGTTTAGGTAATCTTCCAATCAGCCAAAGAATTTTTTGATTAAATCTGATAACGAGCTTCTCGCGTTTCTTCTTAACATGCGATTTAAATTTCAATGTTGCATTCAACGTCATTTCAAAGTATTTAGCCTCGTTTGCGTACGGAATTTGTACCGAGTCAATATAAATGGGTAGATTGCTTACATTTCTGTAAGTAAAATTAACATTCGTGGATTTTATCTCGTTGAGGACAATACGCCAAGTTTTTGTCCACAATCATATTCTGTCACGTTGATGTTGTTGCCTGAATTTACAGCAGTGCCTAGATAGACAAATTCACTGACTACCTGGAAGTTAAACCTCGCTGCGTTCCACCAATAATGTAAATATCGTCGGCGTATGCAAGTAATTGAACAGACTTTTGAAAGATCGTACCTCTTGAGTTTGCTTGTGAGTTTTGCACAATTTTTTCAAGTATGATACCAAAGAAGTCACATGACAGCGTGTCGCATTGCCTGAATCCCATATTTTTACATTAAATGTCTCGGTAAGGTCTTAACTGACTTTGATGCAGCAGCGAGCTTTATCCATTGTTATCCTGCACAGACGGACTAGTTTGGCAGGGATGCGAGTACTAGACATGACTCTGTATAGCTCTTCTCTAAATATGCTGACCGGTTATAAGCGGCTTTAAAATCGATATAAAGGTGGTGGTCGGCAGCCTTTTTATACCCTATTCTAAGGGTATATTAATTTTGACAATTAGTTTGTAACACCCCTTAATATTCGTCGTAGACCCACAAAAGTATATATATTTATGATCAGGACCAAATCCTAAGACTATATAGCAATGTCCGTCCGTCCGTCCGTACGCAATTTTTAGGCGTTTAAAATTAAGCTAGGAAGCTGAAATTTGGAGCACATATTCCCTAGGGCTCCGAAATGGTTAATTGTAAAATTTTTTTGAATACGCCCACTGCCACGCCCACAATTTAGAAAAAACCTTTTTAAGGCTAAAGTTAGAGAGTTACAGTGTTACAACCTTCACAAGATATGTAGGCACTGTCCTCCTTTATAAGTTTGTCATATAAAGTTTTTTGCCACGCCTACTTTTTGTGGGCGTTTTTTAATATAATGCTGTTTTCTTCGAAAATTTTCATAGAAAGAAAAAAAAAATGTTTAACAAGATATTTAGCCAATATTTTTTTCAACATATCGCCCATACAAAGTTTTTTCTATTTTAATAATAGAATGAAATTAAATGCTATCCATAATCTTCTTAATGCTTTTTTCTTTTTGGCTTATAGGGATATGGATAGGGTATCATACTGTTCGCCCCAAGCGGACTGTAGCCTTTTCTTATGTTTCGACGTTAGTTTAGATATTGATATCATTGCAATTCGGTCGAATGAACGGAATTCTTGGCTTTCATCGTCAATATTGAATGGATAAGAGTTCGCTTTTCGCTATCGAGTTTAACTATTCGCTTTGGAAAGCCTTTAAAGGCATAAAAAAGCCAAAAATGCAAGCACCTCCTCTCAGAAAAGATAATGGCGAATGGGCGAAAGGAGACAAAGAAAAAGCCGGCATATTTGCCGAGCACTTAGATAAAACGCTTAAGCCCTTTGATGGCAAAGAGCAAATTGGAGATACAGCCTTAGCCGGAATACCTGACAATTTTAAAATTAAAAGTGTATAGCTGGCTGGTGTTATGAAATACAAAAAGTTAACCGAACAAAGCTCCTGGATACGATTTGATTACGGGGCAGGTCCTTAAAGAGTTACCTCGGAAAGCACTAATCATGTTGGTTTATCTCATAAATGCTGCGTTAGGTTATTGCACGTCCCAAGACAGTGGAAAGTAGCTGAGGTCATAACGGTTCCAAAGCCGAGAAAACCCCCTTGGAAAAAAGTCGTATAGACCAAGCTTTTACCCATTATGTCAAAGTATTTGAAAAAATTATATTAAAGCGAATTTCGAGCTCAGAATTTAACACTCTACAATCGACGAGGTTTATCGAATAACCAATAAAATAGAAAAAGCCCTAGAGCAGGAAAAAATATGTTCCAGTGTTTTTCTTGACGTCTCGAAAGCCTTTGATAAAGTATGGCATACATAAAACGCAAATTAGTATTTCCAAAGGAGTTATATGAGCTACTAAGTTCTTATCTAGTGGACAGACTCTTCCGAATTCTAAGAAATCGAGATAGGACTTCCACAAGGAAGCATCCTGGGTCAGATTCTATTTCTAATCTGTACTCGAGATATTCCGCAGGAAGAAGGCACAACTGTAGCTACGTTTGCGGATGATACCGCTATATTGGCCGTGAGTAATTCGGTTAAATTAGCAACAATTAAGCTTCAACGGGTTGTCAACAGCGTTTTTGAGTGGACAAAGACTTGGCGTATTGTCCTTAATAAAACAAAATCTACTTACAGAAATGTAATAAAACAACTTTGGGGTTGTACCAAACCAAGTAACATATAAATTTTACAAACTTTTCAAAATAAAGTAGGTACTAAGAAGAATTGTTAACAACCCGTGGTACATCTGAAACGGTGATATACACCGAGACATAGGCCTCTTTAACAAACGACGTTTTTTTTCCGTACGGAGAAAACCGTCGTGTGTTAAAGAGGCCTTAGGTATGGCTACCGACGAAAACGAGATAAAAACATTTTCCCGTAAGCAACGTAATCGGCTTTATGGTCATTGAAATAACGCTATGCTACAAATTCTAAATGAAATGCGCCGACTACAATGGATAAAACCATTTGAACTAGCGCAATAAGATGTAATTGCGAGCGCAGTTTATTTGTGATTTGTGTAGACCAATATGAGCCAAAAGTACACACAAAATTCTCGTGGACTTTTAACTCACTGACTCACTTATGGCTCACTAGGGCGGGTCATAAGTCCACAATTGTCACAATTTAAAGTAAAAAAAGTAAACCGTTTTCTTTGATTCTCTCTTGGACTTTAATGTGTCTCTCGAACAATATTTCACGAGTGGATTGGCACAAAATGTACACAAATTAAACCAGCATACAAGAAGTTTAGAAATTTGTTGTTAGTACTTTTCAGAGCAGATCTTCTTTTCAGTTAAAAAATCATTATAAATAGGAACAAATTATAATAATAAATTAAAGTGAGATGGAGGATAAAAACATTAAGTATGAGTTTATTTGTGGTTTAAGGAAAAACAGTGTTGTGCTATATTTAGAAGAAAAAAAACAATTGTTTGTAAAAGAATACACATATAAAGTATGTGAAAGATACACGTATTATTTAAAATCCTGCAAAGCTAGCTTGATTTACGACACTGAGCTAAAAAAAATTGTAAAAATATGTGATGCCCTTCATCCACATCCTGACCAATTGGATATGTTTAAAAGCATGCAAATAATTAATTCGATGAAAAATGAGTGTATCAATAGTGGGCTTAAAAGAAAAACAACATCGAAACAAACTTTTGCTGATAAACGCATAAGAATGCAGAATTCGGCCCATTTGGTCCAATATAAAACGAATAAAAGGAGTTTAAATAGGATCAAAAGTAGTGTTTTGCCAAAACCGTTTATGGAAATAAAAGAAATATTTCTAAATCAAAATGTCCTAAAACGCTATGAAATGTCTAGATATGACAAAAACAAAACATTTTATAAAAGCACGATTTTGGAAACTATTTTCAGTTACTCAATTTTCATGGCAACAATAATGTGCCAACAAATTGAGCTTTTGCCACATTCAGAACGGAATTATTTTGTTGACGGCACCTTTAAAGTTCTTTCATTAGGTGAATGGAAGCAATTATTAGTTGTCTATATAGCACATGCAGAGCATGTATGTATACCTAACATTGCTTATTTATTCTTAAATTTAATTAAAAAAATCGCGTTAATTGTTAATTAAACAAAAAAAAATATACTTTTTGAAAAACTTTTCGTGTTTAAATAAAATACAATAAATTCTACTTTATACATACGTTTATCAATTATAGGTTTATCATTTTCTCTTTATACTTATGAGTAAGAAGTCTGAAGACGCATATACGCATGCTTTTCAATACATTAAAGCAAATTTTTTTTAAATTTTGTGGTGCTTCATTTACTTCGGATTTTAAGAAAGGGGTTAAGGAAAGTTTTTCCAGCTGCCGAAATACGAGGGTGCTTCGAAAATTCCCAACTTCTTACAAATTTTGCGAAAAGAGAAAAAGTTTTACAACATTTTCAATAAGTTTTTAGTTCTCCCACTTGTGAATCCCGAGCACATCTGGAGGGGATATGAAATAATCAATAAGGAGACCACCGGGCTTTCGTTCTTTAAAACATTTTTGGAATATTTTCGAAAGCAGTGGATGTAGCTTTCTGAAGATGATTTTTCATAAATTTTTATTTTTTAAGGATGTTTCGAACCAATTCTCGGTCTATAAAAAAAACTTTCGAACCACTAGTATGGTCGAAGCTTATAATGTTAAGCTAGGGAAACTGTTCCCAAAAAAGGATTTTTTTTACATTCGTGGACCAGCTACTCGATGAGGAGTTTAGTTTAACAGTCGATTTGGAATCTTCAATGGATGGTGCAACATGGGAAATGTTTGAACGTCCAAAATCAAAGTTCCATTATCGAAACCAATTGATTCAGAGTGTTAAAATAAAATTTGAGAATGACAAAATTACCCTTACCGAAATGATTAATCAATTGGCAGCGATTTATAGCAAGAGGCAAACATTTATTGAAGAACACGCCCATTTAACGGATGAAAAAGATGAAGAAGATGAAGAAAAGGACAACTAGGTTGAAAGCGAAGCTCACAATTCTAGCAATGACCTCTTGCAGCCTTGCAATTATTTTAAGATTTGCGAATATTGTTTCGAAAAAGTGGTAGAGGAAGCGAAATGAAATAGAAATGAGATTTTATGTCCTTTTTGTAGGCAAATTGTTGTTAACAGCACAAAAGTGTTTTTGTGATGTCCATTGTTGGTACATATTTTCCTCAGAATCAGATTTTTTAACTCTAAGTTTCTATTACTATGAGTCGTATGGCACAAGGATGATGCTCTTAAAAACACAAATACACATTTACCTCAAAGGTAAAACTAGGTATGATTCAATCAGGAGAATTTCTCATTCTGCAACCATGTTTGAGGCAAACAAAAAATGTAAAACAGAACAATCCCCATTTGTTTTGAATAGCAATTTTCTTTTCATTTCGGGAATTTCTCCTTTCACATGCCTATTTGGTATTTGCTTGTTCAAATCATACACCACTTGCTTTAGTTTGCTTTCGTAATAAATTGGAAATTTCAATTAAATTTCCCATTATCACATTCTTACAAATAGCATTCCAAACACTAAGAACGCCACCACATAATTGGCTCACCTACACTGTCCGAGAATTCACACAAACATATACACTCCCACTCATATACTGACTGCCTGCATTGAAATTCCCCGATGTGTGTAAACACACTCTAATCAAATAATCTGGTCAGTGCACAAACTCAAGAAATCATAAATAAAATATGATACATGCAGCCTTCCACACGATTGCTGTGTGTATCCAGCTCCCTTGTCGTCGTTCACGTCGTCGTTGTCCACTGCTGAGAATATTCTATCCAACACTCCACCACCAGCAGTGGTCGTAAATTACATGCAACTTTAGCATATTGTTTGCACCCCTGCTAATGGCATAAGTGACGACATAGAATATAATTCACTGCGCACACATACACATTGTTGAATGAATCGAGAACACCTTCGGGGAAACGATAAGGAGGCCATGGCATTGTAAATCACTCTGAGCAATGGGTATCCGTCTCAAGTCTCATCATAAACAGGATCATCATCGTCGTCATCGTCTCTGATGGGGAATATGTTTAAGTAGTGGGGAGGGGGTTGCGCTGCTAGTGGTTCGGTCATTTAGCTATTCCAAGAACGCGGAGAATGCTTCCAAATGGAACGTAACGTACCCCAACCATAGCTAGATCGGCAGGCAATAGACAATACCCGTGCGTACAACATATAGACCACACCCCATCGGAAGACAGGAGGGAAGACACAGATTGCAGCATCATTTCCTAAATTACAATGTTAAATTGAAATTTGTAGATGATTTCATTTCGGAGCATGTCATCAGCATTATAATAACCGGCGTGCACTTTACAAACAAACACATACATGAAATGCACGTCCAGCTGCAACGGCTCTAGCATTATCCGGGCAGCGTCACATTCCTGTTAAAATTCCGGAGTAATTTATTATCCCAATATCAGTTAGTTGCCATCTCCGGCAATGTTGAATGGACTCGCCGAATGGAGAAATTTGTGAATCTGGGGTGAAGGCTATTAGTGGATGATTTCATCCCTCATTTGCGACCGATGCAACAAATTATCGATTTGCCCTCTTTGGCGATTAGGTGCACTGCACACAGTGTGCAATCTGGTAGTGTTGTAGAGGTATCGGCATGAGCTTGGCCGGCTACATTATGGCCACAAAAGCCAAACGGATGCTCTCGTCTGGACAGGATGTGTGGACAAGCGTGTGTGTTTGTGTGGAAAAGTTCTCTGAAACGCCAGCGATGCGATAACAATGAATTTATGAGCCCGAACTTTTAGTAGTAACTTACTCAGTCCGGAGCTATTTGAGCTGAAGGAGCCCTCCTAGGGACTTGTGCATGCATAGCACTTCATTTTTATCTAGAGGAAAGGGTGCATTTGAGTGTAGTCTTAATTATATGACGTTGACGCATACGCTTTTGAAGCGGTAATGGATTTGTGTTGAACTATTTAAATTTTCGTTGAAATGAATGTTGGGAAGGTTTTATAACGCATAATCATAAGGGGTATCTACTCATGTTTTATCATTAAAAACGAAGAACTTCAAGTTGTACGAAGAGATCTTGAAAGGTCTTAAAACGATAAAATGGAATACGTATACAGTCTAATCAATAAAGTAAATTTACATTGAGGTTGAGTTCTGTGTAGAATAAAATATACGTGCTTAATATATTTCAGTATCATTCGCCCATACCATTTTTTTGACTAAAATGTCGTTACTGCAGTAGATTTCGTAGGATAGGACAAACAAGGAAAAGTAGAAAACATCCTTCTAAACGAGGAAAACCGTTGCAATATTTTCTTTTCACATATGTATGGCTTGTTGAATATGTTTACAATGATTGAAGAACCCTAGGAGCCCAAATTCATAAAATAAACATATCAAAAGGCTACAGTGGACTTTGGGCGAACAGAAAAATACCCAATCCATTTCGCTATATACCTAAAGCAAAGGCGTTAGAACAAACTGGATGACATTTTATTTCCTTTTCTATGACATTTGTAGAAAAAATGCCCCCAAAAAGTGAGCGTGGCCAAAATCTTTGTATCGGTGAAAAAATATTTGGCTGAATATCTTGTCATTCATTTTAAAGAGAACAATATTTTCCTAAAAAACACCGCCAAAAATTAGGCGTGGTAAAAAACTTTACATGGCAAACTTGTGAAAGAAGTCAATGTCTACATATTTAGTTAAGGTTCGATATCTCTTCAACTATAGCTTTAAAAGTGTTTATTGTGGTTGGCGTGGCAATGGACATATCAATGAAATTAATCTATACTCAAGCTGAAATTTAAAGGTCTAAAATTTAGTTGACCGACGGACGAAAGGACATTTCTGAACCGTCTTTGATTTTGATGCTAATAAAGAAAAGATATTCTTTTAGGGATCACGTTTTGGCCTAGGCTAGATTTGAGCCGCTCTAAGACTTTGATTACCCTCAATAGATCGCACATTAGTGCTACAATTGGTGTCATCACTGGAGACTGTCTGATAGGCAGGCGTGCAATAAGTCTGGGCGCTTATTCAAACGACTTCTGTAGAAGTTGTGTAGATGAGGAGGAGGAACAGAAAACTCTACACCTTCTTTGCACATGCCCTGCAACGAAATGTCAGTTCTACGTCTACAATGGTCTTAACAATTTAAGCACGACCGACCCAAAACGTCACTCACTCTTTATAAAAAGCTCAAATTTGTTCAACGAGTAGGCAGGAACCTTGTATGCACGTGGTAACACAACCTTACTTATGTCGAACTTCTTTCCGACTGCCACTTCAACCTAACCTAACCTAACCTAGGGTTCACGATGAATATTGAGGTTGATATTGATATGTATTTTAAAATTAATATACCATTGAAATAGAGTATAAAAAATAACTGTAATATGAAATACTATGGCGATGGTCAGCAAAGGTCAGAAACTTTCTTGATTATTAACATATCTTCCTTTTTTCGACCGAATTAATCTGGACATGTGCACACGTATTTCAAGTAGAAAGCTAAGAAAAACAGAATTTTACCAGAATTTAACATTTTCTCTTTTTGAATCTATATACCCGCTAAAGAAGTCAGCCACAGAAACTTGTCCATTTTAAATTAATTTACACAATGTTTTTAGAGAGTAACCACTTCAGTATAAAATAGCACCTAGAGCCTAGAGTTTGATTCGAGACCAAGCTCAGCGTTTTTGGTTTTTGTTTTCTCCACAGCCGTTGCAGATAGTTGTATCACTTAAGCCTAGCTTTAGAGACCACAAGCACAACCAGTAATCAGTGGAAGCTTTTACTAGAGGATTAGGTCCCTTTTTTCGGAACTTTCTGCGGACCTCAAAGAGCCAGTTCGTCAGTGATCTCATTTCCCGTGTTTTCCGTATGACTGAAAACACAAACAAAACTCAGGGTGTTTAGCTAGTTGAAAGAGTTTTTGAGTGAAAGGTCACTGAAAAATGATTGACTGATTATGGGAGGACTAATGTTTGCAATATAATGCATAACGTTTGGCTGCAGTGGGTTACTGGTTTGGTGCGTTAGACTACTAAGCGAGCAGTCTCCGTTCAAAAGCCATCCCATACCACCTTAAAGTTTCTTATCGCCGCTACATCGCCTGCGAAAGTCTGACAAACATCCAAGAGTAAGAACCGTCGTGAGAAGCTTCTCAAAAATTAATTGCCGTTAGAAATTAGCATTTGGGTCGCCTTCATTCGTGTCAGAAAAATATCATACAATGGTTGGAGATTGGGCCTTTTACGCCTAATATATATATTATTTCATTGCATAGCTAGCAGAAAACAAAATTTAAACGCGAATGACGTTTAGGGATGCTCGCTTGATAGAAATATCAAGGGGTGGAAGATTCATCAGATCATATGGAGCGGAGCCTGGTGGTGCGGGGTAATAAGTCCGAAGGCCATACGACAAAACCCGTCAGCTTTCTTCTCTTCATTAAGAAAGTAACTTTGGTTTTAAGAGGATTCACCGAGAGTCCTAGTACCTACAACCAAAAGTCGATTATGCCCAAAGCGAGCAGTAACTTCATCAGCATAGGCCCAGTGAAAACAGACCCATCCTTCTCAGACCCTGTCGACCCCAGTCATTACATATCGGCCGCAATCCGAATCTGAAACCATCGTCCCGCTCTTCATTATTTCCCGGATCCACGCAAGTACACCATCTCATTTGGAGGAGCTGCATAAGCGGTCAAAAGTCACGTTGTTAGAGGGACTCTCAATATGAATGAAAATGTCAAGCATATATTCCTTGCTATGTAGCCCACTCTCAATCCTTCAAATGTCATTCTGGGTAGGAAAAAGCTGTATCAAGACAAATTTTATGATGCTCCATTGCTCGAGAGGACCTAGATCCTTTACATAAAAGAAAAATACTTTTTTCCTTAAATCTTTTTCAGAAACCCCTATCCTCCTTTTAAACACAAACATGACTTTCTTGATATACATAATAATTTCTTCTCATTCAAACTGATTTTTGTGTACACATAAATTTCCAAGATACAATTCCATTTCCAAGCTCAAACTATCCAGGTTTATTATAAACTTCATGTAGAAAGTAATTTTCATAAATCCTTAAGGCCGACCAAGGACCATACTACTTGTTGGCTATACTATACACTGTAGGATGCCCTTGAGATCGTTAAAGGATTTTACGAAGTTTTCCTCCTATTTCAGACGGGTCAAGATACTATGTATCTTTGCCTTTGAAGTAATCTCCTTCACGTTAAATGTTCACATTACCAAATTCTAGTCAAGCACCTCTGGTTTTTGAGTTATGGAACCAGATATGCAACTGAAGGTCGATGTGTGCATTTGGTATATTCTACGAGCATGTATTGAAGTTATCTGCCATCCCTTAAAAGTATTAACCACAACATGGTTTGATCTTCTGCAGTGTAATATCTTAGACTGTCACTCTGTTTCCAGCGATACTTCAACGCTTCGCACAAGTGCAATTATACCTCTGGTCTGTGCTATGCTTGTGGATTATATTCCAGATACCAAGTTACATTGAGCGAAATACATGGACTTACCTACAAAATTTCCAGGAAGAGAAAGAGAGAAGTACTGGAAATTCTGGGAATTATACTGAATGATTTGCCGTAGGTTCTGAGAGCAATAGGTAAACATTATTGATTTTATATTTTCGATTGCTAAATCTGAGAATATATGTCCTGAGTCTGACATTGGGTTGAGCAAACACTGAGGTATCTTTAATCTTGAAACAGAATATCAAACTAAATGTGATCCATTCATGACATAAAGCTAATCTCGTTAAAATCGTTGTTATCTATTATACATTATAAAGGTATTTGCCTATGAAGATATGAATGGTAGTGAGATTTAAAGGTAGGTAATGGGTTCTATATTGTCATACGTGCAATCAATCATACGTGCATGATGATTTATCCTTTGCGCATATTGTAAATTGTCCTTTAAGAATCATATCGTACCGTATTTAAGATATTATTTACTATCAAATTCGAGTTTAAATTACGAGCTACTTATATAGGAATAATGCAAATTTTAGAGCTTACACTTTGGTCTTTTCCAAGTTTTGCCATTGTGTGAGAACGGTACATCTACTTAGCTGACCCGAAAGCCACACGGGGTCATGTCGATTAGTTTGTTGTAGGGGGGTTTGAAACGTTCATTCCGTACGGAATATAGGCAGATAAAATGGCCGTTGTCAGGCATACGCCATGCATGCGTCATTAACGTCATTACAACTTCATCAGTGTTGTCTTATGAGGTATGCCGAGCTTGGCAGCGTGGGTGCCTACTGCCCAGTGGCCCGAACTTACGGCCACCAACATAGCGATCTTTGTAAGGGTCTTTGGTTAAGGGTCCTAGGTTTGTTGTATTTGGGCCAAGTCTTTCTAGAAATTACGCAATTCGTCAGGTTCCTCCACCTAGACTCTGCCTTAGCCGCGAAGTGTGAGGAGATACCTCCTTAACCAAACGTAAGAGGGGGTAAGCTCGTCGGCTCTCTCATGTTCATCAATGTATGTTCCTATACCCGGGAACCCAGATGAGAGTGATTCTGTACCGGCGGCATGCCCATGCTTTTGGTGAGAATTTTCTAGAGGTGTCTAGCAACCAATTTTTCAGAGTCGCTATTAAAAAAAAAATACCCGATTTTTTGACCCACCCTAACGCAGATCAGTAGTGAGATAAGAATCAAATTAAGTGTCCCGTCGGGCATGCCCATAGGCATTCGGCTTAGCTTTACTCAAGGTGACTTCGCCATACCAAGAACCCGTAACATCCATTTTAGGTTTGAAACCCCACGTTTAACCAAAAGTTTTGCTACATGCGTAGAAAGCGATATTAGTTCTCTCTACTCGGTGTTCAATGTTCAGCTTAAAGTTGAGGTAAGGGTCTAAATGGACACCCAATTAGATCTGGAGAATAGTAAGAGAGTTCGATTGTTAAGACTTCCCCGCAAGGTTAGTATTCGTACGGGATATTGAAGAACATATGATCGCCTTTCTTGAAGGTGTTGCATGTTGAGATGATGGTCAATCCGGCAAGCTAAGCTCATTTCAACTTATCGCCGTATTATCAGCTGCTGCGCAATATGCCGTTATTATCCCCAAAAGATGTTTACTTTTCTGAATTTTGCATTGAAATCCTCGAGCAGTGCTTTGATATCGTACGCCGGACATGTTCCTGCCTGTGACGAAGCCTCATTTTTTAATTTAATCTGTGCATTTACATAATTTTATATTTTATTGCAGCGGAAACTATATACCCCATGTAATGAACTGTAAGGTAATTCACTATACGACTATACTGCTAGCAACCACTAGCCCAAAGAAACAGCGATTGTTATTCGCGTTATTCTTCTTTTGATTTCTGGGAAGATATCATTTTCAGAAGCGAAAGCATAGTCTATATATTTATTTAGTTGCAAAACATCTCGTTCTGTTCTTGCAAGGATATCAATACCATCAGCGTATGTAAGTAATTGAACAGAATTTTGAAGGATCGTACCTTGTGTTTTGGCCTGTAATTTGTTCATTTTCTTAAGAAATACGTCAAATAAGTCACATGACATCGCATCGCCCTGCATAGACCCTCGTTCTCCATCGTCATCGTGAATAAACGAAGTAATTGGGCAGGGATGCAAAAACTAGACATGGCTCTGTAAAGCTAATCTTTATAACTGCTTTTATATCCGGATTTAAAATCGATAGAATATGATTTTGCGCACTTGTTTCATTTTTTGATGAAAAGACTTGAACTAAGCCGAGCGGTAGTCCTTTTGATAAGAAAACAGTCGGTTCTGAAACAGTACAACCAAGACAGGTAATGGAATATCCAGATTTAGGACTACATACAAAATTCACCTTATGGCAGAAGATCTAGGTGTCGTCCGAAAGAACTTATTAGATAACAACAGGAGAAACAGCAGAAAGCTAGAGAATACTGCTCAGAATCAGACTGATTTGGATCGAATCGTTCAAACAAGAGATATACAGAAAGCAGTTCGCTTCAACACAGGAAAGAGGTGCCCTTAGCGTAGAATGTTGTAAATGTAAGTTTTCGGACTCAGCACCGTTCCCAGTCAACAATCTGGCAGCTGAACGAAGGCATATACAAGCAAAGGAGCTAACTAGGCTAATGGATGTAATGGGCGGATTTGGCAGGCAGATTAACGAGACGCTGTTCACGCAACCAAAGATGAAGTAGGGATTACTCCACACACAAAACCGGCACTGCTCCTTAAAAATTCCAAACCGGTTCTAAGCCGAGCATCCAGATTCAACGCTAATTGCTTGTTGGGATAATCATCCCAATCACGAGCTACGTCGTAATAGAAAAATTTGTACGAAACCCGAAAAATCTATTACAAGTTCTCTTTGTAGTAGAATTGGTATCACTACCCCCCAAAAAAAACCAAGTTTTTTCAGTCACAGACTAACAGCAGATAGATTAAACGTTGGGAGAGTCTACATGGGGCTCTGGCACTGCGGCTCCAAATGGAGCATATTGTGCCTTCCCGTGAGGGGTCCTAGAGCAATGGTCTAACTCCGGAGGAAGTCAGGATGACAAGAATCTTCTCCGGGTGTGTGGAAGTGAGGCTTGTTGGTGAGACATCCTCACCGAGGATGTTCTTCCGGAGACGAAAAAGAGCCGGACAGTCAACTAAACTAAACAAAGTCCTACACCCTACCTGTAGGGTACGGTAAGATTGAAGGTGTTTTTTCAGGAGACAATGACCACTGAATATTCCTGTCAGGATTTTTAGACTATTCCTGTCCAGGTTGGTTATGAATTTGGATTTTCTCGGGTGAAATTTGGAGAAGAATTGTTTGGTACAATTGTTTTGGTTTGATTTAATCCAGACTTTATTGGATTCCATAAGGGATAGGCTTTTAACATAGTTCCTGAAGTGATTTTTGCTAACACCACAAAAGGGTTCAGGGCCGACAAGTGGTGTTCTTGCGCCGCAAAACCCCTGAATGGCTAAGTTTTTGTAGCAAGTTCATAGATGACCATAAAGGTTTCCAAAACAAGCTTTGATTATATGACAGATGAGTCAAAAGCTTTGATGGCTGCTTAGCTATCTGAAAAGATAAATATGGTTTTACCTCGTGTATTAGAACTTATGTTAGTTCTAGCGCACTGGCAAAGTCTTCTGCTTGGAATGTAGATGAGTTCTTGCCAAGGAAGACCGAAAAGTTCACTTTACGCAACTCTCCATAAATTCCAGATTCAGAACCTGAGTCAATCTTTGATCCATCCGTATACCAGACGAGATCATGTTGTGATGGTTTAGATTCATATTTTTCCCAGACCTCCCTTGGGGGGACGACGACAGAGAAGTTTTTGTAGAAGCCGTATTTCGGTAGCATGTCGTCTAGGATCATGCTGAATGTGCTTTCAGGCTCCATAAAGTCTAGCAGAGACTGATGACCTCCACGGTAGGAGAGTCTAACAGTAACCGTTATTTCAGCAAAATTTACGGTTCTTTTAAAATTAATTTTATTCATTTATATTTAATAATAATACATATTTTAAATTCTTCAAATTAATGAAGAATATTAATTGGGCCATACTTATTTCGAAATCTTTTCCGGTGCCAAGCTGGTAGCCGCCTTCAACTATAAGTCTCAGCGCCGCACTCAATCGACAGTTTGGGGTCATAGAAGATGCTAACACGCTTGAAGGCACCTTTGTTCGATTTGAAATTTCTTCTTGATCTGCGAGAAATACCAATGAAATGAAAAATTTTAACTAATTGCTAGGATAACTTACAGTTTCATGTTACATGCGTCCCTTAGTCGCCTTCTTAGAATTTTAATTCCTTTATAAGTTTGTGATATAAAGGTTTTTGCCACGCCTAATTTTTGTGGGCGTTTTTCACTAAAATGCTGTTTTTTTTCGAAAATTTTCATAGAAAGTGGAAAAAAATGTTGAACAAGCTATTTAGCCAATATTTTTTCCAATATATCGCCCATACATAGTTTTTGGACACGCCCACTTTTTGGGGGCGTTTTTTTTTAAAAAAAAACATTTTTTTTCAATTTAATAGAATGAAATAAAATGCTATTCATCAACCTCTTAATGATTTTTCTTTGGGGCATATAGGGATATGGATAGGGTATCATACTGTTCGGCCCAAGCGGACTGTAGTCTTTCCTTATGTTTTTTTTAAGAATTTAAAGGTTTTGAATTTGACAGATGGAACAGTACTCAGGGTACTCAGTACAGGTAACATAAATCCTTTTTTGGGAATTTTTAACTGGAAAGCAAAAATATTTAATTATATTGGACAGTTAAATTGTTCATTACATATATATTTCAAATTTAGTCAATGTTACTAATCTATAAGAAGTAATATTTAAGTCAGATTTTGCCAATGTTGAAAAGAATTTTCACCGCGAGCTTGGCCTTGGCCTATATACGTTCGCCATGCCGAATGGTTAAACTGGTTTTCATACCAAAAATTGGTAAGTCTGACTACACTCTAGCCAAAAGCTTTAGACTCATAAGCCTGTCTTCCTTTTTACTGAAAAGTTTGGAAAGACTGGTTCAGCATGTGCGCAAAGTTGCTCTTCGGTCACATCCTCTCTCTGAGATCAACATGCTTATCAGCATGGAAAATCCTGCGCTTCAAAACCTTGTTGGTAGGATTGATAGTGCTCTTGACCGGAAGGAGTACGCGTTGGGCATTTTCGTCGATATTGAGGGTGCTTTTGATAATGCGACCTTTGACAGTATGTGTAACTTAGCCAGACAACATGGTGTAGATAAAACGTTGGTGTTGTGGATTAAAGCAATGCCAATGTACAGGACGTTGGTATCTAATGCAGATTGTGGCAAGTGCGTCATAACAGGGGTAAATAGGGGCTGCCCTCAAGGTGGTGTTCTGTCTCCCCTCCTATAGTGTATGGTGGTACACTCTCACTCTCAAAACAACACTCAAGCTTATGCAGATGATGTCGCCGTTCTCTCTGTCGGTTCAAATCTAGGGGCTGTCTGCTCTCAAACGCAGAGATCCCTGGATTAGATCGATGTCTGGTGCACTAGAAATGGGCTTTCAGTGAATCCTCTTAAAACCACGGTTGTTCTCTTTACGAGAAGGAGAATCGTCACTGGTCTGTCCTTAAATGCTTAAAGGTGTCATCATCCCTATATCCGATGAAGTCAAATATCTGGGTGTAATCCTCGATAATAAACTTCTATGGTTCAAACATGTCGAATCGAAAACCGATAAAGCGCTGTCGACTTTCTGGCAGTGTAAAGGCGCTTTTGGTAAGACATGGGGTTTGTCTCCGAAACGGGTCCTTTGGATATATACGGCCATGATTAGACCGCTACTCTCATATGCATCAGTTGTTTGGTGGAAGAGGCTTTCGCGGAAACGTGTTACTGCTTCTTTCGCCAAACTCCACAGAACGGCATGTCTCGGCTGCACAGGGGCCTTCCCTAGCACCCCGGCCTCTGCTCTAGATGCTTCGATGAATCTACCTCCCCTTGATTTATATATCATGGGGTGTACGCTAAAAACCAACTTTCGCTTAAAGAGAGGTGGTTTTTGGTACCATGCGCACTGGAATTTTGAAGAACTTGCTCGAGAATTATCTTTTGACCCCTGTTTTATGGATATGCCGTCTGATGCAATGACACCAGAAATCCTTCTGCAACAAAACTACCACGTCAACTTTCCACAGGTAACGGAATGGCTTCGGTCAGACTCTGAACCATGGATTGAATGCCATCGTATTTGCACGGATGGCTCCAAAACCGTGCAGGGGTCTGGTGCTGGTGTCTTTGTGGAATGCGATGATATACGACTGTGGAGATTTTTGCCAACTATTGTGAACAACAGGTGGAGGGCTAGAGGCATTTGCATCTGCAGTGATAGCCAAGCTGCATTAAAAGCGCTTCTAGACCCTCTTACCTCGCAAAAGTTAGTGCTAGAACTCAAGCTTTCTCTGAATTTGGTCGAAAGACTGAACACAGTGAATCTTGTCTGGATACCAGGTCACACTGGCATTGCTAGGCAAGGTTCAGAAGAAGTTTTCTCAGGACCCGAAACTGTGTTGGGTCTGCCTGCATCTTTAGTCATGTCTTCTATCGATTCATGGGTTTCTCGTGAACACAAGATTCGGTGGCGCGATTGCGGTGGATGTAGACAGACCAAACTACTGCGCCCGGACATTTGCAAAAGGTCAGCAACTTTTCTTCTACCTCTGAGGAGAATCGACTGTAGGCTGCTTGTAGGCGTTCTTTCGGGCCACCAAGCTTTTGCTAAACACTTAAATGTGTTGGGCTTAAGCGACACCACTACCTGTGCTGCTGGCGGTGAGGAGGATGACACAGCAGAACACTATCTCTGCAGCTGTCCGGCCTATGCTCGCATCAGATGGCGGCTTTTCGGGGCTGACGTGGTAAGTGCAGAACATATAAGCTCTTTATCATTGAAGCTCCTTGTCGTTTTTCTTCGAAAGACGGGAAAACTAAATACATTAATGTAAGGTGTCTAAATGGTAGTACAATCGACCTATAGTTGTATCTGAGCGCTGATCAAAATATGCTTCACAACGGTGATTAAATTTGAAATTTAATCAAGAACATCGATTGTAGCATCTTTTGTTCCCAATATCTAGTTGAATTGCCGATTGTAGTTTTGATAAAAGGAGAAGTATCTCAAAGGAGGTATAAATAGCAAAACAATATACATATATATCTTGCCAAATTCACGATGGGGACAGCCGCAACAGCAACGTGAGACATCGCAACGAAATCGACAAAAACGTGTTGACCTTTTCAGTAATCATCGTCTCAAAACCTTATTATCCCAAGCGAATTCATTATGCAAAGCCTACAAATGAAATCAATAATTTATCTCAAACAGTCCTCATTTGAATAGACTCACCGAAACACTTTCTACCCCTGCCTAACTACACATAGATATCCACAACCATTCCATTCACTTGAATATTTCATAAGGACAATATATTTCTACTGATAAAAATGTCCCTAATCCCTGCAATAAATTCAAATTTTACTCCCTTCCCAACAGCCAGAAATCAGACGCAAGGACTATTATTACACAAAGTCCAGTAAAGCCTTAGATACCTTCCAAAATTCTAAATGAAAACAAAAACGAAAAAAAAAAAAACAAAACCGAAAAACAATCATGTGTCTTCGAAGAATATCACCTGGTTTCGACTGGATGTTGGTTTTGGGTCGGCCCTTCAACGAAATTTTCTCTCTCTCTCTCTTCCACCTATCATTTTCAGTTGGAGTATGTCTTTCAATTTTATTTATTCATTTCCCATGGTGACCATAAAATTCGATAGAAATTCTTGTCAGTGGAATTATCAGGAAATAATTTACTTTAAGAGATATAAATCAATGCGGTGGTTTTACTTTAGGCGAGGGCGGTTGAATAGGTTAGGTAAATACTATGTATCTTTCTCCCTTATACAAATCCATTGATTTGTTTGTCAGCCAAAAAAGGAACCACAAGAGAAAGGTTCTTGAATCAGTTAAGCACCCATCCAAAGATACGTACAACAACGAGTCGACGAGGCGACTCTCACTTTCAAGTGTAGTGGGTTCGGCAGGTGCTCTGGTGTTCTGTTGTTCTCCAAAAAAATTGAATCGATGTGCGTAAGTGAGTAAACAATTTTTAATGCCCCTATATGCAAAAAAAATTGTTACAAGTTCGATATGTAGAGTTTCGTGCAAAATCCGCATTTTCAATGACTACGCAAATAATGAGTACTCATACGTTGTCAGTAAAAGCTCTTAGAGTACAGATTTTTGAAATAAAAGGTCGGAGTAAAATGAAGTCGGAATTTTGAGGTTTTTCGCATTCTTATTTGGTGGTGTAAATACCTAGTGCAGATGATAAGCAGCTTTAACTGCCATATTGGAACGTCAAACGAATGATGGAATAAGTATGAAGGCTGGTACCATTTCGCTGGCATTTTTATGAAGTCGCAGATGAACTTTTTAAATCTAAGCAAAGAAGTGATTGTACAAATTAAATTGTTCAATAATCTGGCCAAAGAAAGAAAAGAACTCTCTGACATCATTGAAGAAGTTAAGATTGGAGAGTCTTATCAAATACAAATAAAGGGCTTGAACCTTCGCGTTGGCTTTTTCTTTCAGGCTTAGTGTCTATTATCACACACAGCATAGCACGAGCTATTGTATTGGAGTTAAATAGGTTCTTTAATACGCACAGCATAGACTTTTATCTAAAAAATACTAAAGACACTTCGGACGAAGGTAGTGGCTAGACTAGGCCCAAAGATCTTCGTTTGACTTTTGACGAGATGGGACAGATAGCAGGGCCGAGTTAGACAAAGCCCTTTACAAAGCTGTAGCTATCGATTGTAAGGTTCCAGCCAATTCGTCGATGTTGGGTATTTTTTTTTACACTAGCTTACAGCTAGACCTGTTAGAGATATCTGTGTTTACTAGAAAAAATATCAATATTGTCAGCAAGTAATTGAATAGGATTTTTAAAAGATCATAACTCATCGTTGTGTGTCTCGCCTAGATAAACAAACGGACAAGTTTGGCATTGATACCAAAATAGACATTTTATCTGTACAGGAAGTCTCTATGGAAGTTGGCATATGCGGCTTTAAGATCAGTAAAAAAATGGCGAATATTAATCTGAACTTTTTGGGCTTAGTTCGATTATTTGGTCAAAGCCGCTCTAAATGAGATATTTAGAAATTTAACAAATGACAACATCAAAATCGTTAGTATCAAATAATTAAGTTCAGTTGCATTCAGCTTCATTTAGCCAAGAATACTTAATACCTAAAATTAATTGCTTTCTGGTCTCTACAGGCGATTACTTCTACGAGAAGTAAAAACTGGAGTTATAAAGGGTGATCCATTTCGAGGTTCCCTACTTTTTTAAAAAAAAAAACACAGAAAATTCAAATTTAATGGAGAATGTTTATTATCATTTGAAAGAACATTCTTTGGCATTTATTTTTTGAAGATTATGTCTATGAAATATTGGCCGTTGCTACATCGCAGATGGTGCATCCGTTGAGTCCAATTTTCGATCACTCGTTCGAGCATTTCGACTGGTAACTGGCGAATGACACGCGTGATGTTTTCCTCCAAGGCCTGAATCGAAGCGGGTTTGTCGGCATAAGCTTTTGACTTTACATATCCCCACAGGAAAAAGTCTAACGGTGTGATATCACACGATCTTGGTGGCCAATCGACCGGCCCAAAACGTGAAATTATGTGCTCACCGAAATGTTCTCTCAATAAGTCCATTGATTGATGCGATGTGTGGGAAGTGGCGCCGTCTTGCTAAACCCAAATGTCGCCGAGATCACGAGCTTCAATTTCAGGCATTAAATAGTCGGTTATCATGGCACGATAACGGTCGCCATTGACGGTTACGTTCGCACCGGCATAATTTTTAAAGAAATATGGACGGATGATTCCACCGGCCCACAAACCACACCAAACTGTTGTTTTTTCTGGATGAAGTGGCAGTTCTTCAATCTCTTCAGGTTGCTCTTCGTCCAAATGCGGCAATTTTGTTTGTTTACATACCCATTGAGCCAGAAATGGGCCTCATCGCTAAACAAAATTTGCCTCGAAAACGTCGGATCTTCTTGGAACTTTTCAAGAGCCCATAGAGCGAAGCGATGTCGCTTGGGAAGGTCGAGCGGCTTCAGTTGTGGCACAAGCTGTATTTTGTACGCTTTCAATTTAAGATCTTAACGTAAAATGCGCCAAGTCGTTCCATACGTCAGTCCGAGTTGCTGCGAACGGCGCCGAATCGACTCTCCACGGTCTTCGTGTACACTCTCAGTTACGGCCGCTATATTTTCTTCACAGCGTGCTGGACGTGTTCTATTCAGTCGAATATTATCCAATAATGAATGCTGGGTCTCAAAATGGGTGATGGTGTTACGAATAGTACGCTCAGTAGGCCGATTATGTTGACCATAAGCTAAGCGAAACGAAACACATTCCTCACAGAACGTGAATTTTCATAATAAAGTTGAACAATTTGTAAACGTTGTTCACGCGTTCACGCGTAAGTCTTTCCATTATTAAATGCCAAACAATACTAAACAAAAATAACATGACAGCATGACACGACTCACACGTGATCTGTAAAAAAAAGGCTATTGAAAATAGTATCTCTACTTGGATCACCCGTTAGTTATATCAACATCAGATTCGTTATTTTATGACCATAATCTATTCTATTTAATTTGATTTAACACTTGCACTATAAGCTTAGTTGAACAAATTGCTTGCAAAAGCAAGTTTTTTTCTTTGAGCATCATTGTTTGGGTAAAATTATTCTTCTGAATTTTTCTTTGGTTACGTTTGACATTGCTATCCAAACATCCAGCTTCTGCATTAATTTTTCTACTTTGCTCTGAAATCAAACTGAGTATTAGGGATGATATTACGACTCCCGTCCGTCGGTCTGTCTGCCCGGACGCCGTATGGCGAGACGTTTCGACGGATTTGCGCCTAAGTTCGTATATAAGGTTTTTGGAGTTACATCCAGTAGTAATTTTTTTAGGTTTTTGCTTTATAGTCTGAAATAACGGTACCCGGTGACAATCACTTACCACTATTACCAAAAAAATTCTTCAAACCTCCCATTTTGACTTAGGCCGATCGAAATCTGTTGGTTTGGTTTTTTGCTTTCGAATTTGGACTAAAAAAATAAAAAAACTTAAGGCGTAAACGGGCCTAAAGCCTAGCTTCTCCAACCACTGTTTGTGCGAATATATAATAAAATTTTGACACGAATGGAAGGGACCTACAGTTTAATGCCGATTCCGAAATTCAATTAATTATTGAGAAGCTTCTCATGACAGTTCTTACTCTTAAATGTTTGTCAGACGTTCGTGAGAGGTGCGGCAGCGAATAAAAACTTCCAAGTGGTACAGGTCGGGATTTGAACCAGCAACCTCTCGCTTACTGGTCCAACGCACTTAACCAGTAAGCCACTGCACCCACGATTATTATATTTAATTAAACTCTTGTGAGTTTCTTCTTGCTATGATTCCTCTGTCGGGATCAACTTAACATATTGAGGATGATCTAAGACTGAGAGGCGGAGGAAAATCATTATGTTAAGATGGAAATTTTAGAGCCGCTGGTACTAAATATGGTAGGCAACGTTAATTTTAATGCTGAGAGATGTCAATCCAGAGCAAATTCGTTCAACCTATTCGTCATGCAGTTTCCAAACAGACGACGAATCCAATTACCATTTGCCTTAAATTGTTTAGCACGATTGCAATAGCATTCTCTTTAATGCTCTATTTTATACGAGAAGTTAAAAAATGCGGTTATATTTTGTAATGCAAGAAAGCAGCGGCATACAAAGTGCAAACGATAAAGGATAGGTAGTATCTCTCTGAACAAACTATAAAGGATTGTACCTCTCGCAAACGACATACTATTACAATGGTCACCACGACCGATAATGATAGCGTGCAGCATAGCAATGGAATGTTGGCGCTCAAAAGTCTTCACTCCATCCTAAAAGTACTATTTGGCTAAATAAATAATCTCTCCATCCACCTACAATGAAGTCGCAGCTAATTTTTATTTCTGCCAAAAATGCTACATATACTCATATATATGTATATACATAGGATTTTCAGGTATGTTTCTTTTTTGTTCCTTCTCGCATTGTGACCAATGACAATGACAAAGACACATCAATTACAATTGTGTCACGAAGCGCAATGAACTTTGACGTTTGATCCAGTCCAGTCCAGTCCAGTCCAGTCCATGTCTGCCTTTCTTTACATGACTCCTTAATTATTTTAAGTGAAACGAAAATTACTGATGAAGATGGAGGGTCCTTCAGTCGTTAGAAAGCCATTACGTTCGGGTTTAAAGAAAAAAAAAAAAAAACAAATTCGATTACCGATCGAAATATCTTTACTGAATTTTTTCTTGGAATTCATTTAGCACACGTTTGCGCGGCTGTAACTTTGAATGCCTATGATGAAATTATTATACCGCTATCTGATGGCAGTAAAAAATGTTATTTATTAGACTTGGTCATAAAAATAGAGTGGCAGATCCATTAATAATATTGAAATATTATTGACGAAAAATGAAACGAAACTAAAATAAAAACCGAAACTTAAGATTAAGTTTCTAGGGGTAGATTTAATGGTTTTTAATCAGAAAGGAGTTCGTTACGTTAGGCTATTTTATATATTTTGGGGTCAGTAAAAAAATCATCCCCTAATGAAATAGAGGGCAAAAAAGGGTTGGTCGATTACTCCTTCGCACGTATAGCTACATGAAAATATTTTGTACAATATTTTGGAATGAACTTGAGTCGTTTTAAGAACTTTTTCGGCGTATAAACGATTTTGTTTGATTTAAATTTTGAGATGTTGGATTCTCAGTATAGTCGACGTATTTTGGCTTCTCGGTATAACTGGTAGAGTTTGAGGATGTATCTCTTTCTCCCTTTGCAAAAATAATGGGCTAATTAGTTCAATTTTGTTGCTTAAGCACTCGATGGTATATAGCAGAAAAAATTTTGTCATCCGAGTTAGGAGTTAGGGATAAGCCTTAATAGTTCTTGGGCGACCAATCGACTTTAGTTTAGATGGAAAATAATTAGCTGAAGGTCCAGTCAGCGGACATGCTTTCTACTATCGATACTTAATAGATGATTTTGTGCATGCTTTCTACCAGAATGACTCTGCTGGTAGGCTTAGAGCAGCTCTTAGTTGATGTTGAACTTTCCTATAGCAAAGCCAACCTATACAGTGCCCTGGTACTCTATTTACATACATAAAAATTACAACGCTGGATTAGCATCTACTGAAAATTCTACCTACTAATTTTACGATTCCCAGATTCGAGGAAAGCGGCGAACACAAAAAGGTTTAATGCTAAGGCGTAAAGCAGTAAGCTTCCACAAGAAAACATGTGCTCATTTTCGCCGCTCTCTTCGTTAGCCCGGCAGCCTAAGGCGTCCAAAGTCGAATTTTTTCTATCTGGCAGTTCGCATATTTGTTCCCAACATTGATTAGCACTTGTTGGATTCGGTTTGCGGTGAGACCAGCTTTTGTATTCGAAACCTAGTGCTATTTTATATTCATTCGGCACTAAATATTTTTCTTTAATAGACTATTCGCACCGAATCAAAACCCGAGGTTTCGTGAAAACTCCTGAAATCTTCATCGAAATCAGAAGATTTCCCACACATTTTTCAGATTTCAAAATCTTGTTTATACCCTATCCTAAGGGTATATTAATTTTGACACATAGTTTGTAACACCCCTTAATATTCGCCGTAGACCTATAAAAGTATATATATTTATGATCAGGACCAAATCCTAAGACTATCTAGCAATGTCCGTCCGTCCGTCCGTCCGTCCGTCCGTACGCAATTTTTAGGCCTTTAAATTCAAGCTAGAAAGCTGAAATTTGGACCACATACTCCCTAGGGCTCCGAAATGGTTAAGTGTAAAATTTTTTGGAATACGCCCACTGCCACGCCCACAATTTAGAAAAAACCAATTTAAAGCTACAGATGGACAGATAGAGGCTTATAACCTTCACAGGATATGTAGGCACTGCCCTCCTTTATAAGTTTGTCATATAAAGTTTTTTGCCACGCCTACTTTTTGTGGGCGTTTTTCACTAAAATGCTGTTTTCTTCGATAATTTTCATAGAAACCGAAAAAAAGTGTTTAACAAGATATTTAGCCAATATTTTTTCCAATATATCGCCCATACAAAGTTTTTGGCCACGCTCACTTTTTGGGGGCGTTTTTTCAAAAAATGTTTTTTTATACCCTATCCTAAGGGTATATTAATTTTGACACATAGTTTGTAACACCCCTTAATATTCGTCGTAGACCCATAAAAGTATATATATTTATGATCAGGACCAAATCCTAAGACTATCTAGCAATGTCCGTCCGTCCGTCCGTCCGTCCGTCCGTCCGTACGCAATTTTTAGGCCTTTAAATTCAAGCTAGAAATCTGAAATTTGGACCACATACTACCTAGGGCTCCGAAATGGTTAAGTGTAAAATTTTTTGGAATACGCGCACTGCCACGCCCACAATTTAGAAAAAACCGATTTAAAGCTACAGATGGACAGATAGAGGGTGATAACCTTCACAAGATATGTAGGCTGTGCCCTCCTTTATAAGTTTGTCATATAAAGTTTTTTGCCACGCCTACTTTTTGTGGGCGTTTTTCACTAAAATGCTGTTTTCTTCGATAATTTTCATAGAAACCGAAAAAAAGTGTTTAACAAGATATTTAGCCAATATTTTTTCCAATATATTGCCCATACAAAGTTTTTGGCCACGCCCACTTTTTGGGGGCGTTTTTTCAAAAAATGTTTTTTTTTTTTCTAAATTTTATAGAATGAAATAAAATGCTATCCATCATCTTCTTAAGGTTTTTTTTGGGGCATATAGGGATAGGGATAGGGTACAATACTGTTCGCTCCAAGCGGACTGTAGCCTTTCCTTATGTTTTTTTTCTAAATTTTATAGAATGAAATAAAATGCTATCCATCATCTTCTTAAGGTTTTTTTGGGGCATATAGGGATAGGGATAGGGTATCATACTGTTCGCTCCAAGCGGACTGTAGCCTTTCCTTATGTTTTCTTAAGAGATTTTAATAAAACCTCCGCAAAGTCCGCATGTACCCAAACATATATATAGTTTTTGAAGTACTCACCTCCAACTCTATCTGAAATAAGTTCAAGTAATCGGATTCGCAGACGACATCACCGTCATTACAGTAGCAAAACATATAGAGAAGATAGGGTTTAGATACAAACGAAAGAAAGCAAGTGTAAAATTAGCCGACCACAAAACAGAAGCCGTCTTGTGGTCGGAAAATTGTGGAATACTCAAATATTATGTATGGGATATCAAATAGTCCGATTGAAAGAAGCGATCAAATGAGTAACACCTACCTAGGTAACAAGCTATAGTTTGAAGCGCACGTAGAAAGCAACACTTTCTCGGATATTGCCAAACATCGAGGAGATGCTAAGATGATTCTTCTGTCTTGAGGAGCTAGCTGAGTCCTCTAAACGATACCACGGCTTATGCGGGGCACTTGCCATAAAATAAATCAAGAGAAAATTATCGTCCGCATACAGACTCAGCGCATTAAGAACGATGTGTGTTTCGAACAATCTGAGACGAAACCGTCTTCGTAATAGTGGAATTGATTACAATCTAGTAGAATAACCCCAGGCCGACAAGATGCATGCGAAATGATATTGCAACAGCTTCAGCAGACCTCTGGAAAGTTAGGTGAGAAAATACATGATCCTTTGTCACAAAAACATAATAATAATGTGCGTGACTGCGTCATATGAAACAATCTCGGTGCTTGTGTGTGTTTTTGAATTTCCTCAAAAAGAATAGCAACATTTAATGACACTCAAAATTTGTTGAAATCACTTTTTAAGGTTTGAAATATTAATTTTTCTAAAAACAGCTCTAACGGCTCTTAGATCTTATTGTCCGAAATACAAAAAACAGATCAAAATCGTTAGAGCTGTTTTTGAGAAAACGAATTAAACCCTTATGCTATACACATTCTTTTCACGGTCATTATTTTCATACGACACCTTGACGAGATTATGGGATTAGAGTTATTGGGTTGATAATTTTCCTCACACTTTAAGGCATCCCTACAGGCTGAACTGTGGTTTGACTTCATAAAGTATCATGAAGAATGCCTGACTTCAGAAAGTCTTAGAACTGCCTCTTTTTCAGACTTGTATAGGAACGTTTGGTTGGATGTTACCTTTGTGACGGGTTCGTAGAGGACCTCCTTTTGAAATGGCAATAACATTTGCGCTGCTCGTGCTCCAATTTTTTCAAGACATGTTCTTTGACGTAAAGGCTTCCTCAGATTTTCACATCTTCTAAAAGTAAGACACATTACTTGCGATAAATTATTTACTTGACACGAGTTAGGAATCGAATTGAAGAAATTTGGCATCACAAAATTTGTGTTCAAAATCGTTCCTAAAGTATTTAATAAAACGTTTTAATTTACTTAAATTTAATTGTAAGAACTGTTACAAACACAAATTACTTCCGAAATTTTACCCTAAAATATCATATTCGTATTTTTTTGAATAAGGATAAGAGTTATTATTAATATTAATATATAATTTATGTATACATATATATTAAAAACAAATGTACAAACATAGACAGAACTACGGCGATGTTTTTCTTTGAAAAATTATACATTTATAAGCGTGGATTATAATAATAATAACAATAATAATAATTTGTTTTTAATATTCATACATATATTATTTTAGAAAGAAACTCTGACTTTCTCTGCTAAGAATTGGATTATGCGTTGCGAGTATTTAAAAACACTTGTGTGCGCCACAAAGGAGAAAGGAAAGAAAAATGTATCTACAATCCATTAGTGTTATACTTTTGTGAGTGGACGACGTGGTGCTGGTGGCTTGAATAGCGTAAACTTTTCACAAATCTTGGCACAATTACGTTAGACGATATTTCTCTAAACAAAATATATGCTGTAGAGACAACGCTTGTTTGCGGGCACAATTCATGCAATGGACAACGTGGCGTTTTTCCTGTTCGCGGATGAATAGAATATTGAAGACTTTCACCTCGCATTGGCCGCAGTTGTGAGAGTCTTCGTTTTTGCCCGACTTAATGTACACTATCAGCGTTTGCATCAAGCTCATTTTCAACAATTCGTATAGCTTGGCATCGGACACCTTGCTGTTGCGGGACAAATTCCAACTTAAATTCACCATTGGCACTATACTTTTAAAATTTGCAGCGTATTCCATTCGTATCTCTCTCAACCAACCGCTTGCACCCAATGAATACAGGCAGCATTAACTCTTTCTTTGAATAACTCTATACTTAGGAATATTCTCATTGTACAGATATTGCAGCACCGGGCAACATGGTCCATGCTTATCTATGTTATTCTCTTAACACAGATTTTGGATTTCACCCAAATATGATTCGGACACAGCAAACCATTCATACTCGCCTGGACCAATGGTGATATTTAGCGAACAAAAATGGTTATTCTCCTAATGAGTTATAAAACAAAAAATATTTCAAAAATCGAAGTATTTTTTATTTAAAAAAAAGCAGTATTTTCGGCCCACCCTAAGTATTTAAAGTACAAAAAATCTATAAAAAAAATTTTAAAGTCAATCTATATTATCAACAGGAATTCGGTAAATATTGTTCCCATGTGTTCCTCACTGACACAACATGAAATTCTGTCAATTTCTGTCAATTAATGTAAGATACTGATATGCGAAATATACGAATGAAAATGAAAATATGTAATTCTATATTTTAGGAAAATATTAAAGCTAAACAGGGAAGATGGAATTGTTTGTAGATACTTCAACCGAACGCTAATTCGTTCTGTCTTGCCTATAACATTCGTGTAGAGTATTTGAATTATTGAAATGAACTGTTGGCATATAATTTACAAAAATAAATATTATACAGAGCTACACGAGAGGGATGGTAACTTACAAAAATATTATGTCACGAGTAGAATACAAATCCACAAACAAAAATAAATGCCAGAATCATCACCACTAAAACCATTCTCCAAAGAAGGTGGGAGTTAACCTCAGCAAAAGGTTCTGTTTTTTAAATTTATTAGGTTACCAACATTTAAATACACCAATTGCTATTTACACATCAAAATTTGACGTTGACATCGGCCCACACATGTTAAATGCAAAAGGATTTCTTCCGTCGTCATATAGTCTTGTCAGATTAAACACCAGTGAAGGCATAAGCAGATACGTTTGTTGATTTTATAATGGAAATAAAAGTTAGTAACATCATCAGAACAGCTGGCTGTCAAGGTGCTTTTTTTCAGTGTTAACCAAGATTTTTGTTCAGCTGTGATATGATGATTTAGGCTTTCCCTAGGTCAAATCATTGCGGAGGTAGCCAATCGTTAGTGAGAAATGAAACATTTGACCAAGTTGGCTTTAACACTTTTGGTTGGCTTTATTATAAAATCGATGTGATGCTTCGATCATGAATCTCTCCAATCTCCTTGAACTGGGAGTCTGCGTACTCTATCTTCTTTCTCCGAATGACTTTTATCTCGCCTTCTCCTGGTTGCGTTATAAAACGCCACAAAGATTTGTTTCCAATTCCATTTCAACCCTTCCACTCTCATACCCAATCCAATTTTTGCACCCTGTCTTCTCTTCTCAGATTGGTTAAGTGGCCACCTCTCTAATCTCAATCTATGTAGCTCGTTTTCATGAGACCCGGAGGATGACAAAAGCAGGTATTGAGCCCAATGGTATGTTGGCGTCTCGACAACGATTGGTGGGGGAGGACGATCTCTTGGCGATGGGTAGAGAGATGTTAATCTCATACAATACCCCAACGGGACAAGTAGGTCGGCCAGATGGCCCGCACATTAACACAAGAACAAACATTACAAAACGAAAAAAATATTAATACACAACACTACAACTAAGGGCAGGTGCCCAAATACAACACACATCAACAACAACAAATACAAAAGCAATACGCTACAACGGTACGCTAGACACGGGTAAATGCTTACGGCCAAAGACTTCTCATAAAGTAGCATAGAAGGGCGGTGGCCAGTGGCCTTAAAAGATAAACCCCCTGAGGTTAACTTGAAAGACTATATGGGCAGGTCGTTCGTACCCAGGTCTACGAACACAAACACAAAAACACCAGTTCATATAGCAACAACGATGATCACAACTTCAACACCAATAACATCAATAACAACTCCAACAACATTAACCAACCATTCACATAACAAAACTTAACGAAGACTTTCATGGTCAAGAACCCAACAATTAAAACATGTATGTAAGAAATAGCACACTATTGAGATTCCTCTTTCCCCAAATCTGCGCGAAAGTCCACCGGGTTAGAATAGTTTCTCTCTTTCTTCTCAACAATTCCGAGGGTTGTACTAAGTTGAGACACCAGCAAATATTGTCCCAAAACTAAAATCCATATTCGCTAAATTCTTCTTTCTTTTTCATTTTTAGTTTAGTTGTGCATAGTTTTGCTTTTATTTGTTGGGGACATTTTCGCGTTTCAACCATCTCTCGATTCTTTCAAGCCTTTGTCGAATTGTTTAAGTGTTTGTGAACACGTCCTGTTGGGGAACTTGTGTGAATGTGTCCATCGATTTGCTCAGCCTCGGAGTTGCAGCGAATTCAAACAAGAGAATGACGGAGGTGGTGGCACACTCCAGTAAAGTAACAGAGTGCATGCTAGAAAAAGCCACAAAGAGACCTTGAAGTGGACAAACCAACACTTCTTGGTTGGTCATTAAGGGTATAGGAAGCTTTTGTAAAAAAGGATAGAGAAAATCGAGAAATTTTTTTTAAGTTTAAAAATAGTTTTTTCGCGGATTGCGTTTTTTTGATATACATTTTTTGTCGGGAATTTTGATCGGGATAGATCAGAATCTACAAACGAAAACGAACAAAAAAGTAAAGAAGACGATAGACAAGGGATTTAGCGGCATGATAGGCAGCTGAACCCCAGTATACACCTAATAGGAATCTTGGAGGAGCTACGTATAGTATTTTTTGTAACTTTAAAATTTTGCGTTTGGTTTGAGTTGTATTTTGGAAACCCGGTAAGCTTCCGTTACGATAATATCCCGAAAATCACGGGACACGCGACCCTTCATTTTGTTTCTTTGTCACTTTCGGAAAAAAGCGAATTTCAAACGGCGATATTTTTCTTTTGTTGTTCCGCAATTTAACGTCCCAGTAATAAATTTCAAGCAATTCACCATCGTATAATTTTCTTAAGGTTTCACAATTCGTTTTTTTTAAAGATTGTGTGGCGCCCATTTTACGCACCATTACTTAACCATTTTTTTTATTAAAATTTCCATTTTCCATTTTCATATATATTCATATTTTCATTTCATATAATTCATAATCCCATCGGCGACCCCAGCTGAGCAACCGTGATGGTAGCATCCAACAGCTAATCATTGTCATGCTCTGAATCTAGCTGCAAAGCTGAAAATGGTCAGCGTTGACGTTTCAATCTCGGTTAGTGTACACGTTCAGGTGAGAGAATATTAAGTCAATGTTTTGGAATGTAGCTCTGATGTTGATTTCTCACGACGAATCCTCATCCTAACAAATGTAATCTTTTATGACATTTCTATACTAAAATGTATGCATTATATCGAGATAATGTCTGCCTTATTTCGCGTGAGGACAGACTCAAGTTTTTGATTAGCAGCTGGGGTGTGTGTTTGCATTCTTCATATGGTTTGTATCCGAGCCCAGTCCTGTGTTTCTCATAAGTAAAACGTTTTTGACTTCGTCGGCAAGTTACTCCGACGGCACAACCCCCACCCTAGGGTGCAGTCCTTTGCTTGACGACGTTAATCCAATCTAGTACATTTATTTGCCGTATGTCCCCTTTCTGAAGTGCCCATATAGACTTTTGAGACTCTAGTAGCCAGTCATCCCAGACCGAGCTTTATAGAGTTTTTATTTTTGTTTCCCCCCCCCCCCCCCTTTCGATCCATCGGTGCAGATGTGGATCGCTCATCTTCCAGAAAAATAATATCCCTGAAAGTTCTCTAGAGGGAATTACTTTACTTAGAAAAGCAACCTTTTTTTCACACTAACTTAAACAGGTCTTAGTAAGTAAGACCTGAAGGGTAAGAATATCGCACCCATCTATAAGCCTTATGACAGGCTTGATGTATCCTAAAACGTGCTGGCTAGAGCTGGACCAGAATCTGCGTTTTAAGGACCAGAACCCTACTGCAGAGTCAACTGATCTACTGCTCTAAGGCTAATTAAGAAATGGGAACAACAACATCATCTGAAACACTGGGAAAGTGTGCCAATTCAATGACTAACTTAGCCCCACTCCTACAAGGAAATTCGACTACTAAGTTAGGAGAACATTAGGAAGCTGGTGGCCTTCATCGTGCGGAAAAAACCGTCTTGTGTGAAAGAGGCCTTAAAATAAGCTTTGGGCTTACAGGCCTATACAGGACACAAAACCTAGCTTATCTAACGACAGTGTGTGCGAAGACATATTTTTGGACACTAATGGAAGGTAACTACAGTTAAATGCCGATCATGAACGGAAATTAATTTTTGAAAAGATGTTTGTCAGACGTTCGCATGAGATGTAACAGCGAATAAAAACTTTTAGGTGGTACAGGTCGGGATTTGAACCAGCGACCTCTCGCTTAGTGGTGTCCAACACACTTAACCACTATGCCACTGCACCCACAAAATCAAAAGCCCTGGAAAATAATTTACAGCTGTAATATGCGAAATTATGTGTTCATCGAATATTACCTTCATTAAGCTGAATTTTTTGTCTGTTGTATGGCACGTATCGCCATCCTACTGGATTCACATATCTTCGACATGCATGCTATTCCATATATGGAAAAATTATTTATCATAGTGAATACCGTTAACCGCACATATATCTCATTTTTGAAAAAAAAAATGGTCCGAGAAATCCGCCATCCCACTGACTGCCTCAAACTGTTTGAATTGTTCTTGTGTTAACGTGTGGGTCATCTGCACGACTTATTTGTTTCGTAAGGGTATTGTATGAGATCATCATCTCTCTACTTATCGATTCAGCGTTGGGGGTGTCAAGGGATCATCTTCCCCCACCCATCGTTGTCTAACAATTCCAACTTAGATGGCTAAATTGCGTCATTTGGGCGTTAAAGTGTTTTGATAATCTCATGTAGATTATCTTCGATCCAAATTTCATTTTTATAAAAGTGACACTGACAATTTGCAACCTAACAATTGGTTTGACAGATATAACCATCTGAGGTTATTACTGGCTTAAAAGTTAATATTCCAATCGTATACCATATTCAATTTGGTCGCCATTGTGAGCCACCAAGTTAAGTCTAAAATTTCTTCTGGTTTTTCGATAAATTTAATTTTGATATGTTTAAGTTCTTAATTCTTATTTAGTTCGTTCACTAGGGTGAACATTAGTTTTAACAGTCCCAAACCCACTTCTTCCAGTTCATGCTCTTAATACAAAAAAAAAAACAATTTAAAACAAATTTCAAAACACTTTATATTCGATTCTTTATTCCCCTCATAGATTTTTTACTTCTCCAAGATTCAAGCCCTTTCTTTATGAGCTTACCGCAAATGTCTAAAATACTTTACCCTGCAATTAGCTCGCTCAAATCCATTTCTCTTCGCATCAACAGAGGCGCGCCATAACAATATATCTCTTATGCTTCGTTTTCGAATAAACCGATGCCTACACACATGATGATACATATGTGCGCTATTGGAGTGTAATCATAAATCGCCAAAGGACTTGGTAAATAATTCAATAAATGCAGTGGAAATGTGGCGCACATAGTCAGAATGGAAAACCCTCAGAGGTGTGAAGTAGAGTCAGAAACATACAAAAAAAAAAAAAACACGCACGGTACGCATATCCGTACATTTTCTAGAGGAGCCGGTAAACAGACCTACTAAACCCGAATGGATGTGAATGGTTGTGGTGGGGGCCAAAAATGATGGCCACTCGAATGAGGCTTAAATTGTACACTGAATGCTGGAAGTTGATTTGTTATTATTTCACTTAACTTGTAGGATCATTATACTCAGACTGTATATATGTAGTATACCACCTGAATGGGCTTTGTTCGTTCGACATCGTCGTAGTCCTTTTTCACGTCAGTCCTTTCGCACAAGTGGCTGCTGCCGCTGTTCTGTGGTACACATACATATATTCGTATAGTGCGCCATACGCGCACTTACCAACACACATATCTACCTACAACTAGGGTCTTAAATCTTTTTGTAATGTGGTAATAATTTTAGGGTAATAAATAGTATTGTACGGAGGAACGATTGTTTTCAGAAAGGCAGCTTTAGCCCTTCTGCTGTCTGTGCAAGGAGATAATAGATGGCCACCAATTGGGTAGGAGCATGAAACTCCTAACGACCACAAATGGGGTCGGGAGTATGAGGGCTTGGAGTCGGGTCTACATGCGGCTTCTAAGGTAAACCATAATAAACCAGAAATTTGTTGATAATAATTTTAAAGTGGTTATAAGATGAATGAACGGTAAAAGATTGCACACAGGAACAGTATAATTGAATGCAATTAACATCCAAGAACAATGTGTGAACGACATGCATGAAGTTGGATGGAATTATTATTCGAGAAAGTGGACGTATTCCTGCTGAAAAGTGAAATACTATTCAACTTCGACAGAAATATAAAACAGGACGTATTCATCATACTTAAGTTCGTATTACACAAAAATATTGATCCCTCTCAAAAGGGTAGGGGAAATATTTGCTGAAACCTGCCAAATAATTTTTTTCGAAAAATTTGAAGAGATTCAATATTTTGTTTTTAATAAGAATATATGAAGACAGGCCCAAGCTTTTTATTTTTATATATAAAGACTTTTACAAAAAGACTTTCGTACATCAGCAGACTTTAGAAACTCAGGACGTTATGGCGTTCGCTAGGGAAGTAGCTTGTCTCTAAGATTAACACCTCCTTTTGATACAATAGACCTTTGAGATCGCAGTGTCAGGCATTTGGGCAGGGAAAAATGAATAAAAAAATCCTTCGACTTCTGGATTGCTTGCCAAATTTTAAAATTAATTGCACTTCTTTCCCCAAATAACACAAAAATCTATTACAGCCCTGTTAATAAAAACCCCTTTAACTCACTTCTAACTCACGAGCCAACTCAGGAATGCAATAAGAGTTAACTCACGAGTTTTTAACGAATTTTTAATTCATATGGGACAACTATTCTGACGTTCACTTCGCGCAAATCTATTACTATTCTATTACAAACAAAAACAATTCAAAATAAATTTTGAAAATTATATAAGAAAATTAATGAGAAGTGAGAAATTTCTCTAAAAATAAAAACAACAAATTTTTACCTTTGCCATCTCCATCGTTAAACCACCTACTAAGGTGAGTTAAATTAACTTGCGGTTGAAAAACGACAGTTAGCCTCACATTTTTTTTATTTATAACATTTTGCACTTAACTTGACTTAAGGGTAACTCATCGTTAACTCACGTTTATTATTACGGGTGTTAACAAATAAAAGATTTAGCCGAATAAACTATTCAAATTTCATAAATCTACCATCATCAGTTTGGATTGTGCGCTGATAAGTCAGTCAGAAGAAACTATTTTATAAAAGAAGCGGATCTTAGGATCATTTTTTAGAAACTTTATATGGGTGTAAAATAATATAATATTTAATAATAGGGTAATGCCGCCGCCTTTTCCGGTTAAAGTCTGTCGCGCAGAGGTTCGTAAATTTAATTTACACTACAGAATAGCTGTTCAGTATGAAAACTGGCTGGTGTTGTCGATAAAAATCTGCGTACTATTGGTGATAGCAATTTCAATTCTTCCCGAGGAAGGCTCCACCATTAAAATTAATGTTTACCTAAATTGGTAAGAAAGCAATTCCGTAAGCACAGCGTAAGCGCTACCTCTTTCTAGTGTTCCTTAAGTCTTCACTTGACGAATCCAACATCATTAATTCCTTAAACGTGTTTAAAGAAAAATCACTTATTAATACTTTGGCGGAATTTCGACAAGTGGGGGAATCTAGGTTCTAAACTGTAGAACGGTGCCAGTTTCAAAGGTCCCACGTGGTTCAATTATAAACAAGATTTTTATTAGCGATGCACAAAATAAAAACTCTTTAATTTGCTGTATTTGATTCTTGTTCGACTGGAACGTTGAAAAAAACGTAATTTTTATTAGTCGCTCTGACGGTCGGTATGTTGTAGCAACTAATTGATTGCATGCATGTGGGTGGCAAAATTCGATTTCGAAAAATTGTTTGACAGTGTCAATCGGGAATTTAGTTGGTGTGCCTTGCACAGGAGAGGCATTCCCGATAAGTTAATATCAATTATCAAGGCTACTTACGATGGGTCAACATGTTACGTTTTGCATAGAAGAAAACTGTCTGTGGAATTCGAAGTACAAAGTGCGGTTCGGCAAGGCTGCAGTCTGTCACCAGTATTGTTTTTATTGGGGATTAGCGATGTGTTTCTTAATGCGGCTCTATCGACGGAAAGCGGAGGAATTCGATGGACTCTCACATATGAACTCAAGCATCTGGACTACGCTATCTCATAGAATAATGGATCTTCACCAAATGACAACAAATGTAAAAAGGGAAGCAGATGTCGTTTCGGCAAAAATAAAAAATGATCAGTCTAAGACTGAACTCATTAACTCATACAATATACATTGGTGGACAACTCGTTGAGAGAGTAGAGAGTCTCCAATACCTTGGAAACCTCCTCCCGGCCAGCTGAATATGCAAGGTAAAATCTATATTTGGAGTCCTATATACGATTTACTGCGGTATGTTGCTAACGTAATTATTTGCATTTTAGATCCTGACAACTCAGTTGCAAAGAAGAAGTTTTTAAAAAATACTGCTTTAATGGATAAAGTAAACAATTCAACAGTAGTCAGGCTCTTCGATCACCCGGTAAAGATGTTGCGTGATAAGTTTGAAAAAGACTCCGAACTGCAGTTTTTATCAGATGCTGCCCCAAATATGGTTAAGGCAGCTGGAGTAATTCAAGTATTTTACCCAAAAATAACCCATGATTTAGTACATTCGTAGAGTTTGCGAAACCATAAGTGGACAATTGGAGTCTACATCGACTGGTTTTTCAATAGATGGCTAATATATTTAGACGATACGATGTCAAAGTAAACCTACTTTAATTTGAGATTTTCATGTTAACAAATTGCGGAAGGTTTGTTAATAAAACGGGAAATATGGCCTAGTTTAAAAGTTTTACAAAAAGAAATAGGTGTCAATGGAATTTGTTCCAAGCTGACTGTACTGCTATTCCGATTTACAGCGTTCGGGTCTGCGGTTTTGAAAAGTTAAAAGAAGTGGAACCTATTTTTTAACACGAATCTTAAAATCACCTTTACTGTTGCGCTTTCTCTGTAGACCGGAAGGCGAATGGTAACACGTGAAGTTCGACCCTTCATATATCGTGTCACCCTACTACTACAATACACCATTTTTCCTTATAAAGGCTTTATCCTTTCATGAAAGCCAGTGACGATAATAGAGACATTTTAGACACTGTCTACCCAAAAAATAAACAAGAAAATAAAACCACAAAGCTTATAAAAATAGTAGGAGAAAAATTTGTTGAAGAGCTAAAACGTATTTCCGTCTTGCCTACAGTTATTTTTCCACTGTTCTCTGCCTCTCGTCGCTCTACACGAGAAAAAAACGCGTCTTTTGTTTCCATTTATCACATTCGATAATGAGTAATTGTAACTGGAGCAGCGCTGTCACTTCGAAACTTAAAAATGTGGTAGAGTAACAGAAATATAAGTGGTAGATTTAGAAAAATATAGATGTCAAATTTGAATGCATAAGCTATTTTATAACATTCGAAAAAAAAAAATACAGCCGAGCAATGTATTTAAAATAATCAATTTATTAATTATAAAAGCCAAACTACGAATTTATATTCTTAGTGGAGATACCATCAGCAAAATGACGTAAACGATCTCCGTTGCACATTGCCCTACATTTTCGAAACCCTTTCGATAAATTAAGCCGATCTCCGATACGTTCTGCTCAAATCGGTAAAACGTTGAAGATAAACAGGCTTGTTGGTAATGACTCCTGACCACCAAACAAAATAGTTCGGTTAATAAGATAGGAAGATGTCACCACGTACAGAAATTAATTTTGGAAAAGTAAGAAGGAATAATATTACCACTATACTCCGTCCAATATAAATTGGCAGTACAGAGAAGATAGGGATGTTTGCCTCTCATTCGCACTCTTTTGTTTTCCGTAAGGTGCTATTTCAACAAAAGCTCTTACAGGGTTTCCGTACTAAGGATTTCAAATCAGCAAAAACTAAAAAGAATATTATGTTATACTTTTTTTAAAATTAAAATTTTTATTTAAATTGTTTTATTTATAAAATATAAATCAAATTTATCTTTATGTTATGATGTCAATTATTTCCAAAAGAACACTCTTTCCCTGACGATTTTCAAATTCAAAACCTTGTTTTTTTTGTAAAAACCCAGAGAAGATCGGCTAATTTTGGTGATGTTTGCATTGTGTCCTAGCTCCTGCAGTATTTTATCTAGCGTCGGAAGTTCGTTATTTGAAAAACAAACTGATGCACAATTTGCCTGTTGGACACTTATCGAAATCATGTATTTTACTTTTGATACCAGTTTGGTTTTTCTTCTTTGGGGGCGAATGGTGGGTTTGGGTACTATTTTTGCTAAATAGTCTGTAAGCTGTTCGTTTACCCACAGGAAACAAATTCAGCCACTTGCCTCACAGCTACTGTTTTATTTTCCAAATTTTGAAGAATATTTTTATCGCGTCAACAATTTATTTTTTTTTTGGCACTTTGGATGAATTTAAAGCCTTTTCTTGCAAACAAAACAAACGCAAAAATATTACAAGTTTGTAACTGCTTTTAACATTTTCTCCACACATTAAAAGAAATGTCAAAGATCAAAACAAGACCTCCACGATAACACTTATCATTAAGAACTTTTTTCCAAAGGTCTAAAACCTAAAGCTCTTCAACAGAAAGCAAAAAAAAACTGAAGAACGAGTTACCAAACGGACATTGGTAACTCTGAATGCACATCAATTAAAAGGGCGTTGAATAGCAGGAGCCACAGGCCAGTGCACACATGTGCGCTGAATAAGACTTGGTGGATCTACGTCAGATGCAATTGGAAATTCACTGGAGGATAAACACGTTATTTTTAAAAAGCTTCCCCATAAGACGTGTACTGTCAATTTATGTTGGACAGAGTATAGAAAGAATTCCAAAAAAAAGAGAGTCTTGCAATTCCGTTTGTCCAGAAACCGTAGCGTTGTTCGATGGATTTGCTTCAAAGTTCGTATTTTTGGCAAAACATTCTGCCGTTTTATTTGATGTTTTTGTACTTTAGAGAAATTACGTACTCAGTTTCTTCAAAGAACTTATACTTTATGAAATACTAATATCTCTCAGAATTACTTCGCTTGTAATTTTCAACTCAATTCGACATAGCATTGCCATAAAGCATAAAATTTCCTACCAAATCTTGGAAAAGTTGAAGTTCTAACTAGTTCCGAAAATTTATTATTTTTATTGAAGGTTCTTTACGTAGGCTGAAAAACGTTTAACAATACAAGAAATTTGCACTATTGTACTTTTAATAGTCATTAAAATTCCGTTTGTAGATTGAGAAAACATGGACAAAGTTGTTTAAAGCAGAATAATATTTGGTGGTAGGATTTTCGAGATGTGGTAGATTCGACAAATATTTCGGAATAGTGGTAGAAGTGACAACACTGAACTGAAGTGGTTTTTGAGTCCTCAACATGTTCTTACAGAGAGAATAGTGGAATCTTAACATTGAGTTTAGGCTTTTTACATTTAAAAGAGCGAGAAAGAAATCTATTGATAATAATTAGGCACACATACATATCTGTATATCGCTGGCTTTAGACCTTTGGTTAGTTAGTGTTCGTTTAGCTTGCGCCGCGGTTACATAAGGCTTGTATTAATACAAATTAATTTAGCAATATTCATGCTGCTAGCCATTTCTGTGTTTCTTTTAAATTGATGAAAATTTAATTCTCTTACTGGAGTTTGGTTAGTTAAGGGATTTTCCAGGAGATTTAAATTTTTTCAACATTTTTTTCTATAATATCCTTTTCACTTTTTACTTTTTTAATAAATCTCTCCGGTAGGTAGGTACCCTTGTTCTGCTTAAACAAATTTCATCACGTCTCCCATTTTGACTGAGGCCAATCCAAAGCTGTTTAATTTTTATGTGATCTAGGGGTTGGTAGATTCGTCCGAATTTCTATTAGTTAAACTCGTGTGAGATTCTTATTTCTTTCATTCTTCTGTCGGGATCAACAAAAGACATTGAGGATGTTAAGGCAGTTGTATGTCATTAAACAGTCAAAAATGTTTTGAAGGTCGTGAAGCCATTAGGATTAAAAATACAGGCAGAGTTTCCTAATTGCTAACAGCGATCAATTTGACGTATTTAATAACTGGACAGTATTATTGCGCGATTAGGATTTAGAAGGCACGGGTGATCAAGCAACCTTAGAGTGCGAGAGACGCATGCAAATCATTATTTCTACCCTAGAAATTTTGGTGTCGTGATAGCTATTGTAGAAACAGTAAGTCGAATCGAGTTGAAAATTTGAATTTTTGTAGAAAAGAGCAAATTATTGATATATGTCTTAGACATTTTTTTAAAGGGCACATCATATTTTTTGTAAAAATACGCCCACGTACGTTTTGAATTAACTCAACCTACACTCAAGTTTAACTTATTGTTAGTTTAAGTCTTGGAACCAACCTGATTGTCGTAAACTGTTAACAAAATAATAATTTTACCATTTCACCCCTCGAATTGGTATATCTGACACAAGAGCAAAAGATAAAATGGCTAACACAAGTAACAAGCAAGAAAACGAAACACAATTGTGCTAATGGCAATTCTATCAATTTGTATTTCTATCAAATGGAGACACATGGAGGATTCTCACAGGGACATGCAGTAAAAGTGAAATCGGAAGTCAATTAATAGACTCAAATACTTCATTGTGATTTCTTGTCGTTTATCAGAGCCACAACGATGAAGATAGACAGAAGAGAAGTCCCTTACAGAGAGTTACACGGACCCATGGACAGACCGACACGTGACGTGGCTACATTGTACAACATACACGCACACCTATTTCTCTGTAATCCTCTGCGACTTTTATACAGTTCTGAATGATGACATAAAATATGAATCGTCCGACAGAGAAAAGTATGAATTTCCTGAAAGAGGATATTAGCTCAAATTGCTGGTAGTTACGGTGACGATGATGATTATGATGATGGCGGTGGCATCGGTGGCGTTGATGGCAATTTGTAATGTGACTCAATTCGTTTGCCAGGATTAATTTGTTGTGTATTATGTTTTGTTTTGTTTTGTTCCTCATATTTCCTTCTTTTCACTGACTGATGTTTTGCAAAGTTGTATAATTCCATTGTGTTTGTTTGTGTGTGTAATTAATGTTGGAAAATGTTATGTGCGTTTGCTTCGCATACAGGTTGCTATCAACCATGTCGTCCTTGTAAGCACACTTCATGCTGTTCTTTTTACTGGCAGCAGTGGGTGGTTGTCTATATTGTTAAGTAATTGAACTGTTTCACGAATCGATGACTCAGCGATAGGAATCTTCACCACATACATGACTAACAGTAATGATAATAATAATTGGGAATTTGAGGTGGTGGACAGATACCTACTTATGATGAGAGATGAGTTATTTCATTGTTTAATTAACTGTTTATGTGGATATTAATTTTGAGTACGATGAGCATAAGCTAATATTTGAATTAATAGAGATAGGTGCGTGCATCCACAAAGGAAGACAATGGAATGTCCTGTCTTAGATTTGAAACCAATAATTTCGAAAAGCTAATTAAAACAAATTGAAAGGCTCGGGGTCGCTTGAAGTGACTGTGTGATACCCTATCGATTTTCTAATTATCAACAATAGTTTAGAGACGATATTGCTGTTAACCCATTTGCAGCTAACAGTTCCAGTTAGCCAATTCCTATTAAATTTAAAACACTGTCTAGTTTTGGTATGTCTCAGGCAGAGGCTTTCTAAGGGTCGGGAAACCCTTTAGTACGAAAGTAAGTAAGTGGGGTTAAATTATGAAGAGCGGTACCGAAGCATAATAACCGTTTTTAAGGGAAAGAAATTGAGGTTTTGGATTTTCGTAGATGGAGCTACATGTCACACAACCCGTTCAACAATCGATTTATTGCACACTAAGTTCAATAGTCGTGTAATCAGTCATTTAAGTGATATTGCTTGGCTGTCACAGAGTTGCGATTGGCCTTGTATTTGGTGGGCTCGCACTAAAGAGCGATATTGGTCAAGCTTCACCCAAAACAGGGCCAGAAACCATCGAAAATTTATTAAAACTCTAATAACTCTCCAAGATAGTCATTTAAATAAAATAATATTCCATAATCAATTGGATGGCTTACACTTTTTCCTAACTTGTGGCCCAGTCGAAAAGCGGTGGAAAGCTATTGAGAAGAAATGTACATATACATTTAAATCTTATTGTGCAAATTTTTCAATTTTGAGTTAACTGTGTTTTTTTTTAAGCCAAGAAAAAAAGATTTGGAAATTCCAAACAAGTTGAGAGTTCAACTTGTAGGAGTAAAGAGCGTTATTTTGTTGTGTGGCCTAGAGGAGCTCAAATTTTGCCGTTGGGTCCGCTGATGCCTACTACCGGTTGGCATTATTGAAATATCCGTATACCAGACCGAGTGCGGCCCGTCTAGCCTATGGCTTCCAGTTTCCCAAACAGTCCGGTATGGTTATATTAAATTGCCGATAGTTGACTTTTATGGGCATGAGTGACTTGAATCGAAGGGCTGTGTATGTATTTATAGTCTTTCAAGAATTCAGAAGTCTTAGTGTCCTGTAAGATCACACCTTTTACATTTTTTTTCACTTTTCAACTGCGCCAAAGGATGAGGTAATTCGGCACATTAATGACATTGAACCTCAAATATGTCCCAGAGTCATTGAAAATATGGACTATCGGATAGAGATATGCCACCGAAGCCGTGGCGGGCATTTGGCTGACATTTTGTTTCACCCATAATTGCCATAGATCATAATAAAAAAGAAAATAAATTATAAAATTATAAAATAACATATATTGAGAAAATTCTCTAAAAACTTTTTGTTTAATTTACAATTAACCACCTTTTATAATTTCCAAAAAGAAACGGCTAGATTAATCTAATTTGAAGCCGACAATATCTGCGCAGTCCATTACTAACTTAGGTTAGGGTAGTTTGAAGTCTCAGTCGGACAGGCTGACTCACTTGGACCGAAAAAAGGTCTGCTATGATACCCCGTGGATACGTCTACTACTCGACTCGTTAAACCATTTGGAGCTTTAAATATAGCGAAAGAGATCTTTAATGTGTATAGTCGTCATATATTCAAGATCGTCATCGTCATCGCTTACTACTACCATGTCTGCAATTACATTTAAACAAATTTCGGTTAACTTGCCTCTACAACGCCCACAGTTGAATCAAACGTTTATCCCTACCCCATTTTTGAAGAAGAAGAGTTGCCAAATGATGCCATCACTCCACAATCCGCACCATACGACGACGGTGACCATGAGTGTTTTTCACTAGCTAACCAGTGACATGAACTTTTTGCAGCAACTTGAGTAAAGCAGGAGCTGTGGATGATTCATTTCGGCCAAAACATTTTTTTTAAAATACGCACTGTTTGGGCTACACAGCACTCCACTAACTTTGGAAATAAGTTTTCAATATTTCCCAACGTTGTCAAAGCGTAAAGCGTTGTTTCGTTGGAGGTATGATTCTGACTCTCTGTTAAGATTTCGAGCGGGAAACAGCTGTCATTGAGCTGGTTTTGATTTAAAAAGAAACCACTATATGGCCCACACTTTATATCCGCCCATATGGTTTTTGACGAATCCACTTTTTGTGGGCGATTTTAACCAAAATGTTGATACAGTAGACGCACGATAAAGTGAACTAATAAAAACCAGGTCTGTTCACTATATCAAAATTGTTCACTGTTTCGAGCGACAATTTTTATATGTTTACCAAGACTTCATTTAATATAAAAAATAAAAACTTTTTTTATTGTGGGTTTTTTGTATTACTTCAACAGTTTAAACTACAAAAAGCAGCAACAAAACACATATACGATTTTATTTCAAACCAAACACTAAAATAACAAAATAAAAATAGATTGTATGATTATTAAAAACCAAAGAGAGTAGGTCTTTTTTTAGAGGAGCTCAGAGATATATGTATATATATTTTTTTTCACTAAAGAGAGAGAGAGGTTTTAGTTTGTGATGAATTCGTGAAAGCCCAGAAACTTATTTCTTGCTTTTCGGTTTTTCTTTCCAGGGGTGTCTTCTCAGACAATGAAATGTATGTTCCAATACAAGCTTGATTCGTTAGCGTTGTAAATTTGATCAGGTTTAAGACCCATACACTATATTTCTTCCTACGGAATCCACTTATGGGAGCTTAAAGTCGATGAGGGCTTTTTTCCGACATCTTCAAGTTTTTAACTTTCTCGAATACATTAGTATACAAAAGAGAAAGTTAAAGCGATCGTGACGAAATTTCGAACTCAAACTGAGTATGAGGGATGATATCACGACTATAGAGAAGTCCAAAAAAGTCCGCCAATGCCGTCCGTCGGCATGTCTATCTGCCCGGGCGCCGTATGGCGAAACCGTTCGACGGCTTTGCTTCAAAGTTCGTATATAAGGTTTTTGGGGTTACATCTCGGGGTATCTTTTTATTTTCGCTTTATCGTTTGAAATAACGCATACATTTTTTTGTGAAATTCACTTATCACTATTTTTCTAGAAAATACTTTCAAGGATTTTGGTCTGCTTTTTTACTAAGGTTTCTTTGGATGGGGCCAAAAATACTGCATACTCAGATTTTGGACAAAAAATATATTAACGGTAATTTATAAAACCGCCAATATATCGAAAACTAACAAAGGGACCTCCAAAAAATATTACTGCTTTTTTTATACTATGAAGTCGAATAAATTTGCGTACTTCGATTTTTGAAATAATTTTTTTATTAATTTTTTTTTCATATAACGATTTTCTTTTTCTTTTCGTTTTCGTTTTCTCAAAAACGGCTTCAACGATTTTGTATTTTGAACAATTATATTAAATGTGTCCAATGTGCGAAATGACATCAAAATCGTAGATGCCATTTTTGAGAAAATCTAATTTTTCAAAACCTAAAAAGTGATTTAAATGAATTTATCACCATTTATTTTCGATTTATTTTGCGATTCAAAAACACATCTCAAGTTTCGTTAACGCAATCGTGCACTTTATTTTTAACAATGTAAACTGGCTGGGCCACCGCCAAACAATATACCAGTGTATGTCATGGCGTAGGGCAGCAATTCTTAGAGCTCTGTCAGTTCTAGTCCAACAGGAAAATTATAATGGTTTTTCAATAAAGACATACCTACCAGTTTTGTATTCATATAAAACACAGAATAATTTAGATATCGGGCGGAAATTATTCCAAGTTTAGTGCACAAGTTAATTTTAGGCATGAAATTCCATCTCGTTTACATGGCCATCACCACCGCAGCGATCAAATCTTTGGAAACTTGCTTGGAATTTTGTTACCGAGCATCTACCGTATATTGAAAAATTCCTTCTCTTGGAAGGCGTATTTAAACCAAACATTAGTTTATTGTGTTAACAAATTAGCGCGAGGAGATCCATTATGGGCAAACACCGAAATGGTACACTTACCCGATCCATATGAATATGGATATTGAAAGAATCAATACTTATCAAAGCTTTCCCTCATTTGTGATACAAAAATCAACACTTCACACTCATGAATTGGCAATATTTTTCTATAAAACCAAGGTTATTCCTTTTTTTCATTCTTCCTCTCTTTTTTTTGACTGACAGCGCAAAAGAATTTCTATGCTATGATGAACAACCGAGCAAAAGGTTTAAAATTCACCCCATCTTACAGCGCTCTTAGCTTTCTTAACACTTCGTTTGTTCTGACAAATAAAATAAAAGCACGAATCCAGTTGCAAAGCCATGAGTGTGTATGTATGTTCTTCGTGCATCTGCCTTCCTCTGCTGTTCTGCATATATCTCTAATACCAGGCCAAGACATGCAGATTTATCTGCAAGAACGTTTTGCACTCTTGCTGATGACGTCTTTGGAGGTTTCCTTTTCCACAATTTTGTTGTTGTTCTTTTTTTGTCATATTCATTTCTATTTCTCGTCTTCGTCGTATGCAAACGATGCGAGATAAAATAATATTTTTCACTTGTTACCCTTAAACAAGCACATCTATGGTACTGTTCATTTCACATCCTTTTGTGTTGTAGGAAAATTGAAAAATTCACATTCGCAACACACATGTGCAAATATTTGAATGCAATTCTCGAGATATGTCAATTCGAAAATTTGGTTTGTGTTTGGCTCGATGAATACGCAACAGCATGCAACATAGATCCATGAAGTATGTGTATGTGGTAGATATTTTTGCGTGTAAACTCGAAAGAGAGTTTAAAAAAAACACACACACATGTAGGTATGGTAAGAATGTGCTTATCAAATTTATGTTCTCATCCGGTTTAATCTTCAGCAAAATGCGTTGTCGTGTCGGTAGTTCATTGCCAACATGTTGAGGAATGGGGTTTAAGCTAAATTTAATGGTCTCTATAGTTTTAATCCCTTATCTTCTTATCGTCGCCTTATAGGACAGGAAGCACGTGCTGCTCTTTTTCGGATGTCCAGTTGATAGTTCCGATTATAGTGGTTTAGCTCAAATTTAACGAACATACACATCCACATACACACACTTGTCTCGCATTTCAAATATAAGTTGAGAGATATTCACAGCTTGGTTTTTTTTTTGGTATTTCCTTTATAGCTAGCTGTCGGATACTGGACGCTAACTCTGGTGGAGGTTGTTGAAAAAGTTAGAAATAATGTAAATTTGACAATGAACGGCATAAAGTTTTCTATGAATTGTTGATAACTGCCAGGAATACAAATAGCCCAGTGGTCGGGGATAACAGACAGAGACTTTTTTTTTTGGACAAAGTTTCCATTCAACCTTTTTGTTGTTATTTTTGTGTGTGTTCATTTTATTTACTGGTTTTTCTTTCGGGAAAGGGATATGCTACTCCCCAAAGAGTAATTAGATGGGGACATCAAATAATGAGATTGGGATGATTAAGTTGACCTTTTTAAAGACATGCAAGGTACAATTTTGTTTTTTTTATTTTTTTTGTGTGTTTTGTTATCAGTTGGTTGTTATGAGGCAAAAACCAGTTGATCAGATGTAGCAATTTAAAAAGGACCAAACATTTTTCGGACAATAACAAAAAAGAAGTGATACAATATACAAGAAGTTGGCTCAACAGCCCATAGAGGACAAAGTGTAGTGAGAAGCTTCAGCCGTTGACAACGAATTAGAAACGATTGCTTTTTTGCCGTGCTTACCCATTTTCGGATTGCTAATGATAACATAACGGTGCACTTTTTGTTATTGTTATCTTTTTTTTTTTTTTTTTTGAAACAATATGCTTACGCACTTTGAAGGATTGCATCTATTCCATTAAGGAGAGATTTAAGTAAAAACATTGAATTTTTGGTTTCCAGCTAATTAGAAAAGTTTTAGTTCAAGCTAAGCATTATTGATTTTTCCAAATATTTTGGTAAGTATTTTTTTTTTTCATTAATAAACACAAATTTAACAAAAAACTATATTAGGACGCAGTTTAAATAATGGGCAAAGGCAAAAGTTGCACACATTGCAATACATGTAAATTGTTAAAAAAAAGATGGTATTCGACCACAGAAAATGTCCCAGTCAAAAAAGACCACGCAAAACATCATATCGCATTGACAAAAAAATTATCCGGCTGTCGAAAGCGGACCCCAAAAAGAGCGCCAAGGTCATTCAAAGAGAACTTTCGCACCTCGTTTGGTGGAAGCCGGACTTCATTGAAAACTCGCACGCATGATACCGGTGGTCAAATTGACTCAAAGAAAACGGCGCATCAAGTTCGCTAAGAACCATGGTATTTGGACTACAAACCAATGGAAATTTGTATTGTGGAACGACAAATCGAAAATAAATCGTATTGGCCCCGACGGCAGAAGGTACGTCCAGCGCCCAAAAGGTAAGGAACTTGATCCCAAATACACTTCGCTAGTAGTAAAGCATGGCGCGGATCAATTTTCCTTTGAGGATGTTTTTAGCGGAACAGCCTTGACCTAATTCATCATATTGTGGGAACTAAGAATAAAGAACAATGCGTTGACATATTGGAAAATGTAATGCTACCATGGGCCGAAGAAAACATTTCGATTATTTGGTCTCTCTTTGTATTTAGGAAAAGTTTATCCTTCAGCAATTTGGCTATGCGTTGCTAAGTCGGTCAGGTCAAACTTTTCTTTGTATCAAAAAATAAAGTCCCAAGGATTCAGAAGGAACTTTTGGACGTCCAAAACTTTATATGTGCTCATAAATCGAATCATAAAATCTATTTTAAAATCCACTAATAAAAACAATTCAAATTTGAATCTAACGGGCCTCCGACCCGTGGAGAGTCTCGGCTGTGTATTTTCCTCCATTCGCCCTTTTCCCACACAGGGCCATATATAGACTCTCATAGTTCTGGATTTTGACATTTTGGAACTAGACAGCTGAAGTATATAAACAGACAATGCCCTCTGACCATCAGTTGCAGGTAAATTACTGTCAAGCCGTCCACAATCTTAACAACGAAAAGGACGATTTTGTTTCGAAAATCATCATGAGCTTAAGCGGTTACGTCAATAAGCAAAATCTTCGTTTCTGAAAATCCGCGAAGAGCCATTGTATCTACTCAAAACCACTGTGTGGTGCGGTGTTCACGCGGGAAGAGTAATTCGGCCGCATTTCTTGAAGGCCATCGGCAAAACGGTCAATGTTACTGGCGCACGCTACAGGGCAAAGATAGACGACTTCCTCTGGAATTTGATGAGCGGGGCTTGGTGAATATGTGGTTTCAACAGAATGTTTTTGTCGTGCACACAAAGTACGAGCCACAATGGATATTGTGACGGAAGTGTTTCCTGGTTGAGTAATCTTCCGTTTTAGCGATTTGGATGATTAATTTTGCGCCACCTTGTATATGGTTTTATCCTTGTTAACTTTAAGACCAACTAAACTTGCCTGTTCTTCAATTGCCGTAAGATCCGTACAAAAGTTTTAGGCCATGCTCAGCTTTGGGGGCGTTTTTGTTTTAAACTTTTAAAGCGTTTTATAGAAAATGAAATAAAATGTTGTCCATCATGTATCATCCGTTCATGATTCTTATGGACCTATGAGGAAATGGTAAGAGTACGTTTTTAAATTTCGAAGATTTGAGAAACTTCACATAACAGTTTTTCTTGGATGTTTGTCAGACTTTTGCAGGAGTAGGGGCGGCGAACAAAATTAAACCTGGGACCCCTCACTTAGTAGTCCAACGCACTTAACCGCTAAGCCACTGACTAAACTAAATATTGATATATAAACGAGCCCATTGTGAATCTAATTATCCCATCTAATTATCTAAAGATAATTTTAGATTCACAATGGGCTCGTTGATTTATCAATATTTAGCTTAGTCAGTGGCTTAGCGGTTAAGTGCGTTAGACTACTAAGTGAGGGGTCCCAGGTTTAATTTTGTTCGCCGCCCCTACTCTTGCAAAAGTCTGACAAACCTGGGACCCCTCACTTAGTAGTCCAACGCACTTAACCGCTAAGCCACTGACTAAGCTAAATATTGATATATCAACGAGCCCATTGTGAATCTAAAGATAATTTTAGAAACTCAATCGAAATTCCTAGAAGACTCACCACCACATTCACTGTAAATACGAATGCAACCTTCAAAGCAAATCCCGATAGGAAGACGGCGTTAGAGGACGCATATTTTAAAACTTATAAATTGTTTTAAAATCATACCTCATTCACAGTTTGAGTTCAAAACATGAGCACGATTGCATGAACCTACCTTTAGTATTTTGCAGTATATGAAAAAGTTAAAAAGTCATCCCTCTTCTACAGCTTATATTAACGGATATATTTCTATTAACAAAGGTCAGATCACAACAATGTAAGAATTCTCTAAAATCCCCGATAAAAAGGGTTGGAGGAGACTCTTCCTCTTAAATAATTTTGTTCTCAAAATATATCCTGCTGACAATATATAGATATAGCTTTAGCTAAATTACAAGGGGATGGCGCTGTACGACAAAGAATTTTCCCGTCTGATGAGTGCTGTCATTGAGAAATGGAAAATTAAATGCGATGTGATTTAAGATTGGATATGTGCGACGAACGGAGAATTACTTGGGTTACAAAAGTTTTAAGTAAAATGTCACAGTCAAACATTTTTCGCATTTGTAAATATTTTAGCTTAGTCAATGTTTATCGTTATGGTGGATGACTTTTTAGAGAATGTATTGTAATATAGAGATAATGTTATGATTTTGTCAAGCCTCGAGATGATGAAAATCTACTCAGTGATGTACAGCTTATGTGCTGTAATTCAGTGTATTTTCAAGAGTTAGTTCTGACCCTGCCTAAAAGGTCACAATCGTGAGATCCCTGAAGGGTCGTCAAAGAATGCTCTGTCTTGTATCTGTTGTTTGGTTTTAGCTAAGGCCGAGCACCCGAGTAGGTGAAACACAGTTTCGCTTTTCCCGATTACCACACAGCTTCGGCATATGGGTATTATGGGGAATGCCAACCTTGACTGCATGCGTTCCGATAAGCCAGTGCCCCGTTCCAAATGTGACTTCTGTACGTGTCCTTTGAATGAGTTTCTCTTTTTGATATATGTTGTATGAATTAATTTTGACCACATAGTATCCATCTATTCTCTTTAATAAATTTCCTCCGCGGATAATTTGCAAAACGAAGATCCACGTCTAGCCAGTTCGTCTACCCTCTCATACACCTCTAAGTTCCTGTGGCCGAGAATGTATGGATAAGGGTATGGGTATGGGATGTGTGCACTCATGCAGTATGTAACACGACCACTGGCAAGGAGGCTTACGTGGTCGTTATCAGTTCTCAGAAACTGATACCCGGAACAGCTGAGAACTCAGCGCTTAAACTAAATGATCTAGTGACGTTCCCATGTGGTTACTGTATGTCGAGAAGAGGCCTAGTTCACGTGGCTCACCCTGCTATTGGTGAAACAATGAATCCCTTAGAACTACCCACCTGAGGGCAAGGCTAAGGGAGGAGACTTCACTTATGTAGAACCTGACATCATCCCATATGAAACCGCATATACAGGGTGTTTTTTTAAGAGGTATAGAGCTTCGAATTGAAATAAACCACAAAAAAATCATTTTAATGTCCATCAATTTGACTTTATTGGAAAGATCATTTTATGCCATTAATGCTTAAATATGATTTCGGGCATGTGGCCGCCGCGGCTGGTTCGAATAAAGACAAGTCTAGAGGTCAAATTTTTAACCACTTTTTCAAGCATTTGGCTGTATGTCGGCAATAACGCCACGAATGTTGGTTGCCAAGTCATCTAACGTTTCTGGTTTGTTGGCGTAGGTGAGCGACTTCACATATTCCCAAAGAAAATAATCTAATGGTGTCAAATCACACGATCTTGGTGGCAAATTGACAGATCCATTCCGTGAAATTATGCGCTCATCGAATGTTTCCTTCAATAAATCGATTGTGACGTGCGCATGTAGTGCCGTCTTGATGGAACCACATCTCATCCACATTTATGCCATCCAATTCGGGAACAAAATAGTCGGTTATCACGGCTCTATACCGGTCTCCATTAACAGTAACTGACTTACCAGCATCATTTCGGAAGAAGTATGGCCCAATGACTCCACCAGCCCAAAGAGCACACCAAACAGTCAGTTTTTGTGGATGTAATGGCGTTTCAAGGGTCCCATGTGGATTCTCTTCACTCCAAATGCGGCAATTTTGCTTGTTGACGTAGCCATTCAACCCACAATGAGCCTCATCACTGAACAAAATTTTGCGGTAAACTTCGCGAACTGAACCATTTTTTTCGAAATAAATTTGCACGATTTGCAAGCGTTGTTCATTTGACAAATGTTTGCTGTTCATGATGAAATGGCAAACCAAATGAAATGGCAACATAAATGAAATGATTCGCATCTTTACTTTTTTTTAGATTGCAAAACACATGTAAAAAATGCCGATGAAAAGTGATAGGGCCCTCATTTCGGTAAAGAGACAGGATGTCATGTGACTTCTTCAGCAGAGCAGATAATGAGTAGAGCAAGTGTCAAAACGCAAGGCATTATTTTTGAACAATATTGACAACATGCCATGATAGGGACTTTCAAGGCTATTGACCACAAGGCAAAAGTAGTTGGTCTTAAAGTCAAAATATATGTATCACAATTTATAGCAGATATCTATAGATAAGGATTTTATAGACATACCTGACATAGTAAGCATAAACTCCACGAATGACATCAAAGTGGAGATCCGACGAATCGTTAACCTAGAAATGTGCTGCTACTTTCGTTTCTGCAATGGATCGGTAAGGTAAGGTTTAAGTGGCAGTCGGTGAGGCCGTGGAGCCCATTGACTAACTGAGCAGAGGCTATTTTAATACCCATTTCCTTTTTCATCGTTCATCGCTGGTGTAAAATTTTCATCAATTTATTAAGTAACTAGCCATCATTATTATATTTTGCCATCTTATTGAAATTCTCCTCCCTACACCATTTGCAATACTTAATTTTTAAAAAATTCCTCCGAGGTACTTTTGCGGAAATGATATAGGTTTCATTAGAGCACTCAAAACTGTTTTGTCTTTGTTACTTGGAATCTGATACATCTTTTCTCATCATCTTTTTGTTAGGAAACTGTTAAAGATATGGTACAATGGACATTTTGTTTTTTAATATTTCCTCATTTCTTCTTATTTTTCTGCAAGCTTTTTCTTTATACATAGGTACATTCTTTGTAGTCAATGGGCTAATTGTTTTCTCACAATAAAATAGGTATAGCTAGTGCATAATAGTAAATAGCACAACAATTCATATATTTTACAATCCATCTCCCTTAAGGGAAATTGTCAAACTTGGATATATCTCGTCATGAGCAACGGTCTTTTGTAAAGAATTTACTTATCCTAGGGCGTTACTTTGAACAATAAGTTTCATCCAAATACAACTACACTACACGAAGCATATCCCCAATAGCCTCAGTAACAATCGAACTAGGAAGCTCTATTGTACACACAAAGACTCCTCTGCATGCCCTTACACAAGATGACGTCGAAGTTATACACACACGAACACATAGCTATACATTAGAAGAAGCCCCTTTCCACCAATCACCATCTGCAAAACAAACGAACATCCCTGAATTGTACAGAAGTGCAATGCAGCAGCAGCTATTTCCATATTAAAGAATTTGTCTGCAGTTCTTCATCTGGCGTTGAGATTGTCTACATTGCAAAGCAAATGCCATCGCAAGTATGCCTTGCGAGCGAGCGTTACCACCATGCTGGTACTGCTACTGACGGAAACGAAAATCTTTTTCTTGGTTTGTATATCTATTCGGATGAGGACTACTGGTAAACTGTGCTACTTGTATGCTGTATTTGGTTCTTTTGTTTTTTTCTTTTTGATTGATTTTTCTCCTCTAGCTCTTCGGTTTTTGTCTATTGAGCGAATTGACTGGGACTGAATGAGGACTGAAAGGATTCTTTGTGTTTTTGTGCTTAGGTTTGCGCTTTTAATTCTCTTTGAAGCCGGACCATCTCCACTTACTAAAGGAGGTACTGAAAGAGCGCGTTGCGATTTAACATTTCGTGGCTTGATACCTACATATCTGTGTGATACGCCTTTTTGCAGTGAAAGAATCTATCCTGAACTTAATTTAAGTGTAGCAAAGAGAGTAGCATGGCTCAATTCAATTTAAGATACGCATGTGGGCAAAGGAGAATTATATTTAATTTTGAATGTGGCGTAGTGGTGTAGCTGTAGATCTACATTTAATAATATTTGGCCAGAGAACGTCTTTTAAAAATGTATTTTTTCGTCTTATCATTTTCTTTCGGAAGCCGTACATATACAGATATAAGTATCTGGAGATCTGGAATGCCACATTAGTATCTATGTCCAAATGAAGCAGCGTGTTATGCTTCGTCTGACATTTTGAACAATTACTGGAACTTCAATTTAATGCCAAGTGTCCAGCTCGCAGACAAATGATTCAAAGTTTGTTTCGTTTTACATTGTTCAATCGCTTCGATGGTGTTTTATTTAAAAAAAGCACACATATTTGATGAGATGTAATTGCAGATTAAGTCTTAAATCCGAGTCTGTACATTTAACCTTCTTCAGTTTTGTCCGACACTGCCCCAGTGATGCGTTTCTGCATCTACAAATATTCCAAGATGTCCCATTGAAATGACATCTTCCCATTTTTGTTCTAAGGTTCGAATATTTATTCGATAGATGTGTTCGGATTTATATTTTTAATTTCTCTTTACGAACGATTGCAAGGAACCGAGAAGAAAAGTGCGTATGGATTAGATGTGTATATACGTTTGTGGCAATCTACTGATGATTCCAGACTACCACATCTGGGTGAAACGCCTTTGAAACTTTAGGTCGCATAAATAATATATTTATTGTCGGATTAGTTAAAGTACAAAACCTAAGTAAAACCTACAGACTGCCTTCTCTCACAATTGTGTGAGAAAAAATATATTTTTTGAGACGAATGGATGTGCGACATTTCTTACTCTTGGATACTTATCAGGATTTCGTAAGTGGTGGTATAGCGAATTAATACTTTATGGGGATAGGGGCAGGATTTGAAAGAGAGACCCCTCGATTAGTACCCATTACGCAGAGATACATCTGGGTTCTGGGTTCTTCCGAATTTGGGAGATCCCCATTTACTCTTGGCCTGTGTTCCTTGTCTTTGGTTCTTGGATGCGATGCAGAATATCACTCTGCAGTGATATAGAAATTCTTTTTGAAATAATGAAATTTTTCATTCCGAATAACGGAGTGCAGTTTGTCGAGTAGCAAATAAATAAATTAGTTGTTATGCGTCAACTGCCATACAGGACCTAAAGCCTAGCTTCTCCAACCATTGTGTGTGCGAAGATATATTTAAGACACAAATGGACCTTAAGTTTAATGCCGATTGCGAATGGCAATTTTATTTTTGAGAAGCTTCTCATGACGGTTCTTACTCTTGGATGTTTGCCAAACGTTCGCCAGAGGTATGGCAGCCAATAAAAACTTTACAAAGCTTAAAGTACTGATCAGAGCATCATATGAAAGGATTAGACGTATCATTATTGTATTAATCCACAAGACCGCTGTTTTGCTTCAGACATTATTGGATTGTCGAAAAGCCGATAGTACCTACGATGCTTTCTCTTAAAGTCATCCATTTGCGAATGTTTTTTTTGCAAATCCGCTAAAGTAAATAGCGTACCATCAGAATGTGCATAATGTCCATTTATTTACACATTTTGGCGATTGTGCATCTGTAAGCGGTATAATTAGTCAGCAGGCAATATAATGTAGTCCATACTTTTCAAATATTCTTAGATGCTTAAAATGAAATGACATTGACAGAAAAGTAATAGTAATGTTTCGGTGGCGAATACGCAACCTTTTGCGAAGCAGATCGTGCTAGCCGATAATCTTCGGTCAGGCGAAATAAAGACGAGTTTGTATGGCCTGTACATTTAAGAAGAATGGCGGCGATAGACAAACACACACATGTGCATAATGCAAATGAAAAGAAAACATTGGAACGTGATTGTAATTGATCCACACCTAATCTTAACGCGTTAGCAGATGTACAAACCAATTCGACATTCGACTCAATCGGGCAATACCATGCATAAAACAAAAAAAAGAAATAATTTGCTTTTGTTTTAGCCACGACCAGTTGCAGCTAAGAGAAAACTAAATCCGCTAGAAATGTTAATTTCTGTATCGGAAAAATCCGCTAGAAATCGCTAAAATATCAAATTGAAAAGAAAAAAACAGAACAATCATCAAATTCAAGATAACAAAAAAACTAATTCAAGTAAAAAGTAAAATAAAAAGTATTTTGGAAAAAGAAAAAACAAATTACAAATATATTTTCAACTCAAATATAGATTTATGACTTCATAATTTCAAGTTTGAAGTTAGTGCCTCGGCCATAGTTCTTAAATCTGCTTGAGATATTCGTGTCTTTCCAATTTTAATTATGAAGTTTGACGGATAATAGTAAGTTAAGTTGCTGAGCACTTTTCATTTCTTCCTTATTGTTATATTGTATTTTTGGAAATTATATCGTCCACTCTCGCTTATAATTGGCATTGGCAATATGAACAAAAGATTGGCGTAACGCAAAACTGGCTTCAACTATTCTATTCTTAAAATTCTTCATGTATATAACGAATATACGCTTTTCAAACAGATTGATACAAATTTGAGAGAACGATAGTTTCACATTTTAAATACAAAAAACTCATTGCCCACTAAACACAGACATTGGGATGTATGTACATTGTGCATCCAACCAAATGTAAATGTTTCCAAATAGGACGGATCTGCCACTTTTTTTGACATTGTATATTATTTGTATGGTGGTGTAAAGTCACTAGAATTCACTAGATTTTATTATATCGACAACATAAAAATCCGCTAGTTCCAGCGAAATCGTTAAAACGGCAACAGTGCCCACGCCACAGTATTTGTATGTGCTCCTATTAAAAACACGAATAGACGTCGAAAGAAAACTATATAAATATAAAATGTATACATCACTGAGGCTTCAAGACTATCTAGAAATATTTGGTTGGGCTTGAAATATGGGTATTTCAAAGATTTAAATACTGAAATTAATTTCATTAAATTAGGTGACTGAGAAAATTCACATTCTTTTGGTTCAAAGTCTAACTGTTGAATTAATTGGTCTTTCAAACTCAAAATCAAAAATTTTGAAATGCACGAGCCTGCTCCTTTTGAATACCTAATCATTATATTATTAGTGATGATGACTACTTCAAAGAGAAACTCTAGACAGAGCAGTAAATGATTAAGAAGACGAACCTATAAATTGTACCCGATAATCACTGCTCCTTGGGTGTGAATTGAGTCAATTGAACTAGAAGGGGGACGCAAAGGTCATTTTTATTCCGATTATAACATTGGATGGTAGTCCACTTTATTATTATTTCTCAAGCCATTGGAACAGAACAGAACAAGAAACGTAACAAATTTTTAATAGTCGACTAGACTTTCTAACATGAAACCATGCAGTTTGTTACAAATAGTGACTGAGTTTCAAAAATTTTCGACGCAGTGTTCATGCAATGTCAACAGTTCCATTAGAATTTGCCAAAAACCGTTGCGAAGTAAATAGCGCCATAACTTAAATTTTGTAACCACTTTTTCGCACATTTTGGGCGGTATCTCGGCCATTACTTGAGTTCGAGGACTATTCGCTTAAACACGGGTTTTTTGCGCTGTAAATGGTCAGCGACACTTGCAGCAGCAATATTTTCGATTGAGAGTGCATTACGATGATGCACAGGCCTTACGACTTCAGTAACGCTTTCACTCTCTTCAAATTTCTTCACAATTTTACCGATTGCTTAATCGCGTAATGCGCGAAAAGTGGCTACGTTTGAAGTAAGTAAGTTTTAATAATTTTAACGCTTTGTTCGATTGTTAGCGATCCATTATCGTAAATGGCAAACAATCAACTAATATTATGATACTTCAAATAACTGACTGACAGGTGTCAAATGCCAGCACTATCAACTTGAAACACCGAAGTGAAAGACTCTATATATAGCAAAAATATGCGTCTAAGAATTTGTGGATGTATTGATTTTGCTAGCCAAATTTATAACCGAATGGATCTGTGAAAAGTGAGCTGATATCATTTGCACGAGTTTATTTCTAAGAGGGTTCCCCTTTTAATTGCACTTTTTTTCTTACGGGTTGAGTAAATGGTAAAAATACTAATAGAACTTATTGGTTTAACTTCCGTATTATAATTTTTTTGTTATTATATACAAATTACACTAGCATACATTTCCTCCAACATATGCCACAGATTGTACATCACTTTGCGTAAATTTCGTGGACCTTCATTGGTTTTATACTGTTCATCGCAATATATCACTTCCGAAATATGTAGGTAGGTAGATACATGCAACACTTTATTTCATGATTCACTTTGTTTTAATATTTCATACGTTAAAACTTATTAATTTAAAAGTCTACAGTCTCCAACCGACACTCCAGCTAACCGCGCAATAAATCCTCCTCACTTTGAAAACTTGTCATCGCGACGCTGTGCTGCGTATGGTATATGGATGTTGTTAAAATATTTTGTTTTTGCCCCACATTTAGCCGTGAAAAATGGCATCGTTCCACAGTTTGCTTTCCCGGTACCTACAACAAATTGTTCACCTCGCTCGGCATCACCCATGCAATTGAGTGAGAAATTCAATCAATGAAGTTGTAAAATGTCACTGTCAACCGTCGCTTTTTAAATTGATATATAAAATTTGTGCGGTTGTTTGCTTGATTATTTTTTTTTTGTTTTTGTCACTCTTGCACAGCACATCCCGCTCGTTTAAGTAGATTAACCTCAAAGGTGGTAAGTTTATTGAATGGATGTGGTTTGATAATTTTTTGCAGGAATTTTATCCACACTTAACTCAATTTATTGATACATTCTCCCGGCTAATTGTAATGTTGTCGCCACAAATTAAGAAAGTAGGCTTTCCGATGGAACCCATGACCGGAATCATCATATGTGATATTTAAAAGTTCTCTCTTTGTCAATAAAATCACCCATTAAACACTCGATGGACAGAAATATAGGGAATGTAATTGCTGTTCGCGTAAATAAAAGCATTTAACTTCACCAAATGTCAAGGGATAAAAGTGAGCACCCAGCGTCTTTTAAATCCCAAAGCACAGTTAACGGATGCGGCAGCAAAATTATCGCTGTTAACAATAAAGTCAGAAACTGTAAAATGGAATCGGTTATAAGGTTAGTTTTGTATTACAATTAGTTTTGTTGCTCTGCTTACAGCCAACAGACGGTAACCTCGTCTCGTTGCTTTTGTTTTGAGCTCAAAATGACAACTGATATGTATTTAACCAAGTAAATAACAGGAGTATGAACTTTTTGAATACAAATCGGGAAAGAATGGCAGGTTTAGAAACACATAGATCACACAAAAGTAACACCAACAGCTATTGACTGGCCTCAGTGATATGGAAATGGCAGAAACTATTGCCCCCTATACGACCTGATCGCAACATCGACGGAAATACTTTCTATGGAAGGAGAAGCTGAAGAAGCATCAAAATCTGCATGAAATTCTTATCTTAATACACATCTGAAAGACTTGCGAAGAGACTCTCAGTCTGCTACTGCAGACTCACATGTACTATGAATCAGATCAACAAGTCTGGATTTAGCACCGCTATGGCGACGGTTCGAGAAAATTTGGTTACCCTAGACAAATTAAACTGGGCAATTGATTCATTCACGCCATTTAACTCCACTGAAAAAGACTGGACTTTTCCAATCATGCTCCAGCATGCTAACACCTTTCTCTCACCGGTTCTACTAAGACTTTTGATTCGCAGTTTGTCAAGGTCATATTTATTCCGAAGACAGGGAAATATAGCCACACCACCGCCAAAGCTTTCAGGCCTAATAGTCTGACATCTTTTGTCTTGAAAACATTTGAGAAACTATGGCCATCTTTATTCGCAGTCTTTAAACTGACAATGCGATTTCCATGGCTCAACATGCTTATAATAAGGGCAAAGGGGTGGAAACCGCTCTTTAATAGCTGCTCCTGGGCATTGAATGAGCCCCTTTAACAAAGGTAAAATATGTGCAATAAAAAGAGCACTACAGAATTCCAATGCTGAGAGAGACTGACTGATGTTTATCTTGAAAAGAAGATCAACGCGAAACTATGACACTGAGACTAGGCGTCATATCTCTCTTGCTCTGCGTATTAGTGTTTAAAGAAATTCGATAACCTGGGAGTCAAACTAATTGCATACGCTGACGATGTAGTGCAATTGTAAAAGGGAAGTTTCTACCGAGCTTAAGCGACCTGCTAGAAAACTCATTAAGAACTCGCAGTATGTGGACAAAGCAATGCGGCCTTGGGGGTCAATAGGGACAACCAGTGCAATGAAAACTACACCTACAGCCGGGCTGAAGGCAATTCTCAATTTACGGAGGAATCTGCAATAACCAAAAGTGCCTTAAGGATTAGCCGAACTAACATTTTGAACACGGACAACATTGATCATGCAAATATGTCTTTTGGGTAAATACGTTGAGAAAGTTATCACTTCCGACTAATGTCTCCCCAACTGGACTTTGATTGACCATTCCCTTGCTCTTTTCCGCGAGCTGAGATGCATGGAATTCAAATGAACCCACGAAGTGGAAGGCGATATCCATCTACAGAGATGGATCAAGAATAGACTGTGGAACCAGTGCCGGAATATTATCAGAGGACTGATATGCACTGATCAATCAGACTTCCTGATATTAGCAGTATCTTCCAAGCGGAAGCCGCACATAAGTTATCATTGTTGGCAATACCACGAAACGATATCACCATTTTCATTAAAAGCCAAGCGGCTACAAATCTGCTGTTCCAATAAAATCCAAGCTAGTTTACCGCTACCGAGAAGAACTCAAGATTCAGTCGATCAAGCAACCACTTGTAAGCTTAGAGAACGAGAACAATACTCGTTTGAAAACCAACATCAGGTAGAAGGAAATAATTAATAAAATTAGAAAAAATACTTTGGAGACTGCAATAAATATTGGTGGAACTGTTGTACTCCACTCGATCATAAATACTAAAATCTAACACTACATTTACTATGATATTCCAAAGGACCGAAAAATGTCCTTAAAAGTTCACCGAAAAAAGGCTCTACACCGCAGTTGTGCGTCCGGCGCTCACATACGGTTCACAATGCTGGACAATGTACAAAAAGTATGAGGGCAAGTTGACAGCAGCTGAGAGGAAGATGTTTCGCATGACAGCAGGAGTAACAAAGCTTGATAGAAGTAAAAGTTCCAGAATCCGAGGAAGCCTTCACGTCAAAGAACCCATCTCGAAAAAATTATAGCACGAAAGACTCAGTTGGTATTGTCATGTTCAAAGGAGGGATCCTACGAACCCCGTCAAAAAGACAATGGCAATCAACGTTCCATTACAATCGCGTAAGAGAGGCAGGCCTAAAAACTCCTGGATCACACAAATACAGAAACATAAGGATTTGATTGGGCTCAATGAAGAAGTGATTCAAAATCGGGAGGCCTGCAGATATCTTTTGAGGTCGAACCGGCGAACCCCACAGGCGGACCAGTAGGAATGCAGTGAAGTAGAAGGGTTATGATCCCTGTAATCCTGATCATAATCTCATCGTTAAATGGAGAGAAGAAGAAGATTCCAAAGGACACACGCGAGACAACTCAACAAGCGCCCTTGCTGAGCAGATACTATCAGCGAACTGAACTCATTTCGTCTCTCACACTTGGCGAGCTGCATGTGCGTCCTATGGTTTACTAATACACTCTTGAGAAGGAGGGATAAGCTATGGCATGGACTGTGTAAATGCCTTGGTTTACACGATGCAAATTGTGCGGGCTGCAGAATGCAGAGTGAAGATTTGTAGTGTATTTCTGAGGGGTAGGTCTACAGTTGAACGATATACAATATTCAGTACCAAGTAGTGTAGGTAGTGTAGCACTAAAACCACTTATTTTGTTGTGAATAGAACGGTCCGAGTTCTTTTCCAGTAACCAGTATATTTAACTATATTTCAAGTTCAGTTCTTCTCTTTTCTTATAGATGTGCTTTTTCGGTGTAAGCTTTGCATCCAAAGTCATTCCAAGTTACTGCACTTTGCAATTTTTTGTTCGTCTCTTATATTATCTGAAAATATGGCCTTGATAGCATTGTTTTCCACTGGATTATCAGATACAGGATCCACTGGAATATCAGATACAGGATTGCTTTTGAACATTATAATTTTTGTTAAGCCTTCACAAACTATAAGATTTTATTATACTGTGAAATTATTCTTTGATAATAAATAACAAATAATAAATAAAAAAAAAATGACGTTCATTTCGAATTTAGTGAATATTTTAGTACGGAGTCCAGTGAAGCAAACTCTAGATGCGGACGGACAAAGCAATTGCACAAAGACTAAGTAACGTAGGGGTCGTCAACTTTTTTAAACCACCTCTTAATAAAGTCCACCATGGAGTTTTCTTGAAAATGTCATATGCTGACATGCACACCAAGTGGCAAAACTATTATTATCCGCTTGGAGAAGATTTCTGTCCTCCTGATCGTTGACAGATTTATCAATTTTCATATCATCAGCGTATATTAAAATATTGCTGGTTTTCATACATCATTTATAGCAAGAATGAACAAAAAATAGGGCCTAAGTGACTTCCCTGAGGAACTCCAGACTGAGCAGAAAAAGAATCAGAAAACGAACCTCTAAATTTGAAACTATACCCTAAAGGTATGAATTAGTCCATTTTATAAAACCAGGTGGGAAACCATAAGCTCTGAGTTTAAATCTGATTATCTCATGGAATAGCTGGTCGAAAGCCTTAGAGAAGTCGGTGTATATGCAGTAGAACATTCACGCAAAAAATATAACAAATCCATGTTATTTGCTATATATGACATTTCGACATAGAAAAATTAATTTTTCGCAGACTATTTGCTTAAAAAGCTTAGGAATGCCCAAAAGATTAGAAATTGGTCTGTAATTCGTGATATCTCCACGTTCACCCTTTTTAAATGCAGGCGTGATAAAGGCACATTTCCAAAGCTTAGGAATAAATCGAACAAATACTTAAGATAAGGACATGAGTGCATTTTTTAAGAACAATCGGTGCAGTGCCAACGGGTCCAGATGAGTAGTCATATTTCAAAAGGAAAACAAATTTCGAAATAGTTTCCAAATCGGAAGAAAAATTGCTAAAAGCAATCAGCTACTTAAATAGCTAACATATTCATCATTCATAGGAAGAGGAGAGTCAGTGAATGATTAGTCAGCAAACATATTGCTAACAGCAAAGGAATCATAAGTTTTAATATTACAGTAACTGAAATATGGATACTCATTTCCATGACGACTTTAAGGTATTAAACAGTCCGCCCAAGTTAAATATTGGCTTTGGAAATCCGCGAAAGGTGGGCCGCGAAATAACGTGAGATTTGAAGTCAATAGACTTGAGCCACTGCGCTCAGCCTTAGTTTACAGAGCACTAACGATAGGCATGTACCAAAACTATGTCTGCACAATGTACCATGTACCAAAACTAGGATACATATTACACAATTCGTTTCTAATAAGTATTATTGACAAAATTTGTTTTGTTTTTCTTTTGAAAGTGATTTTCTTAGTTGTACAATGTAAAATTGATCTCAGAATTATCCACCAAAGTCTTGACTTCATTGCGAACAAGGACATTTTCTTTTAAATGCAAAAACTAAACGCAATTAGGAGCTTAGCAGCTGAAATATACCACTTAAAGTCGTCAGCTCTACTTTAAATTCATAAAAAAATGTGTGCACAGAAAATTTAAATATTTACATAACTTTCAACTGACAGCCCTAACCTTGCGCACCACAATCATTCATAAGCCTTCGGAGAAACTACAGGTTGAATGAAAATTTCAGAACAAAATTCATCGACTTACTCAATAATATCAAGCGAATTTCGTTTTAGAACTTGAGTTCCACAAAAACCAACCATTAAACTATTACTTGCATTCAGAATGGCATCCACACAACAGACGCATGTCAAAGCTTTATTCTCGCGTTGCCTTGCTCTTCGTACGGAAAACATCGAAAACAAACTTCGAAATGAATATATATTCGGATTCTCTTAACTTGGTTTAACCGAATACTGAAGGCAAGCAAAGATACAAATACAACCTGGCAAACCACTAAAGTACGCGTAGGCTATGGTGGTAATTAATGTTTGACTAAGAGCGTTTGCATTGAGTGGGTGGCTAAGTGGCGGATGAGTGAGTTCGAAGGACTTATGCCTTTCGGGATCAAGAGTGTGTGTTGTGCACATATACCGTGTTGGCAATGAGAAAATGATTTTGGCTTTTCAACAGGTTAATAACGTATTTAGGATGTTTGAGTTGCTGTATTTTTATTGTATTTTGTTTTCTGGTTCCTGCTTCCTGGGTACGGTTTTTATTCGGACTGTCTGTTTGACTTCAAGGAAATATGGTTTTATTTTAAAAATAGATTAAAGTGTGGTGTTTCTGATTGTGTTGATGTGCAGGACTTGTCTTTCTTGAATGATACGCATGTGAAACGTGGAAATGCTCCGCTTGCATCTCGAGCAGGTTACAAACTTTTATTAATCGTTGTCTGCGTTACATCCTAAATATCCGGTGGCCACAAACATAGCGAAGCAATGCGTCCAATGGAACCCTCGAGGTGTACGTCGAGTTGGTAGGCCCAGAACAGCATGGATGTCAACTGCTATGACGGAAGCTCTGTCCCACGATTATCGATGAGGTATTGAGCTGCAAACAGAGAAAAGTGAAAGGACCTGGCTGTCGCCCTATGTTTCAGGAGGAGTTAAAATGTTGCTGTCAATATCAGTACCCGGAAAAAAAAGAAGAAGATAAAAAATTATTCTTATCGTGCTAAAGTTTCGAACTCAAAATATGAATAAAGTAAGACGATCCGACTATAAAGTTAGGGTCTTAATTCCTTTCTTTGGCCAATATCTCTAGAAACTCTTTCACATAAGAGTTTGACCGATTTTCTTTAAAGATATTATTACAGTTTTTGGGATCTTAAAAGTGATATTCCTTTTTGTCAATGTCCGTCTGTCACTGGCTAGTTTTCGGGTTAGAGATTGAATACGGTTGTACCTTCTTCTCCATTCAGCCCCTCCTACACCGGGCCAAATATTGTTTTCTTTTAGAAGCGTTTATGGTATCTATTTCTCTTTTCTGCTTATCTGTTCAGCACTTGCAATTTATTCTTCGTGTTTTTTCATGTCATCTGCAGTTTCTGTAAATGCAGCTAGAACATTTGTACGATTAGGTTGGGATCGCAATTTCGAAAGTTGCTTGTTTTGCTTGCAAAATATCCGGATATAGTTTCAATCGTCGAACTCTTTGATTTTCTTAAGCAGCGTAAGTTTTTCTATTTCTTCATACAGCTGGCTGGATACTCTATCCTCAGTGCTTTAGTTTTGCGCTGCAGCGCTCGCAAATTTGCATGTTCCGCCACATACGGTGCAGGTGTTGTGTTTCACATGGTGTTCGCATCCGTGAATGTTATGTTCGCAGTGGGATATTTCTCGCTCTCCATTGACCCTGATTACAGCCATTGAATATCTGTGGAGTCGTAGTATTGGAAAGTGGGTGCTGATTATCATCTCGTATTCAGTGTTTTGTGAGGCTGTGCTTACCTACTAATCCGCCAAAGATTTTTTCCTATTTAAGCGGTAAACATGCTTCATAGGCACTATCCAGGAGATCATAAAACTTCTTCTTGACTGGATTTTCGGATTAATCGATATTCGGATTAATTAATACGTGCCCGTAATTTTTCCGAATATCACACATAAAAGCCAATTATTGCCTTCCTTACTCTTCACTTTTTGAGGTGACTTAAGTTTATCTACCAGCCCTCCCAGCTATTTAGGGTACCTAGAGAAATCAAAGTAACTACCTTATTAGTGTTGCATTTGTTACTAGTTGATTATCTGAAAAGTTGTTATATAATAATTGTTTGGCTTAATTTTATAAGAATTTGTATAGGTTATCGGCTTTTGGGAATGACCTATCAGACGAAAACATAAGATGGAAGACTATATTAATTTTTTTCTTTACGCAAATTTAAAATAGAGCATACTTCAGTGGTTAGTATGCATTTTTGCACTGCCAACAAACATCTTGCGAAACATCTAGGAGAAAGTATGAACTGGCAGGAAAGCCCTTAAAACTACCATACAACTATCAGTCCTTCCCATTGAGGCCACAAGAAAGCTTCATACACATAAATGGAATCCGGAAGCTAGGTTTTATGGGCCACAAGTTAATGCATAAAATTTTTTGATTTTAAAAATATATGTCATTTTGTACGTATGTGGACAATAAGACCCTGAAAAATGATATAAGAAACACTCCTTCCCTTCATAAAACATTTTATTTCCCAACATAGTCTCCTTTGAGCTCGATTCATCCAACATTTCTCCAATTTTTTGATGTTTATTTTAACGATGACCTTTTCATTCGACCCAAAGCCCTTACCGTTCTTCGTGTTTCAAAATAAAAAATTGTTGCAGGGCGCTAAATCTATGGAATATGCTGGATGAGGAAGAAGTTCGTAACTTAACACATGCAATTTTACCACTGCGACTGCGGGCTTGTGCGTAGTTCTGGGGGAAATAACTTTTTTCTTCACCAAATCCAGTAGATCTGCAGCTCTGCGAAAAAAATTGGTTATCTTCTTACCCTTATCAAGTTAATCGATGTGAAAACCACCGCGTGCATCCCAAAAAACTGTTGCCATAACCTTGGCCTTCTTTGGCTTCGATTCACCTAGAGAAGCCCATTGTTTCGAGTGTTCCTTGATATTTGGTGTGTTGTGGTATATCCATGTTTCAACCACGGCTAAGTAACGGTTTTGAAGTTGTCGAACGATTGTGCCTATTGTCGATTGTCGCTTTTTAATGTTCAAATATTTATGTAAAATCTAAAATCTAAATCACTGCGATAAGCCTATTCAAGTGTGGCCTATTCAAGCTCGCGCACTTTCACTCATTGATCGTCCTTTATCAAACCGTAAATCGACTATTCCTGGTATGGTGACCACAAGGGGAGACCAGAACGTTCGACGTCACTCGTGCTGGAACGACCGCACCGAAATTGAGAAAACCAGTGGTGAATGGTTCCAATCGATGGCGAAGAGTCTCCACAATAATTGCCAAGCTTTTGTTTGGTTTTTCCTAAATCAATCTCAAATCAAAAAAATAGTCTTTGAATAGGTAGCACTCGAAATCCAATTTTTTCCGTTTTAACGAAAATGCTCATAGGCGTCAAGATCAAATGGCTCCCACAATAAAACTATTTGACAGATCTCTCTGAAAATTTGGGTGCGTTAATTTAAAAGATTCTTCCTGACGAACAAAATTATGGATTTGACATGTAAATTTTCAGTGACTTATTTACCCACCTCGTACAATAATTGCAATGGAGCTAAACAAATATGGCGTCTACCTCTCCCAGAAACACAAAATAGCCGACAACATTTTTGGCGATATCTAATTTCAATGCTGATTGAATCATACATTTTTGTTTGTATCCTCACGTACCCATTGTCACCTCTTGTGAGAAAACAAATTCTATATCCGCTGTAAAAAAAACAAACACTTATTAACACATTCGAGAATAAAAAAACCTAACTCGTCATATCCAACTCGTATGTAACATGAAAACATCATATTTCTAATTCAATTTGGGACACATTCATCCATCTCCTGTTTCCCCATCGTTCTCCCCATATGACCTTGACACAGTACAAAAACCTGGCGCACAAACAAACTCAGTCATTTCCTTTTCGAAATGACTTCAACCAGCCCTTACCGCATATACACCAGCACCAGCACCATCTACCACCAGCAGTAGCGCCAGCGTATACGTACTAGCGAAAGATGCAGCAATATAAATATTTCTACTCAAATTTTGGCAAACCACTCAATTTTGAGTGGATTTCTTCGATCATTGAACCCCAAAAAGCTTTCGAAATGTTTCTCTTAAATAAATGTTCCCAACTCATGCCGAAGTCGTCGATGTTCTTTGCTGTGCGTCTGCCAGTGCCACTGCCACATCCTTTTACTATGTACAAAGCTTACCCTCTTTTGTAGTCTCGAAAAGCTTTTCCCCTCGATAAGGACTTTTTAAATAGTACGAATCTTTCGAATTTCACTAGTCTAACATTGAATGTACATCGTAAAGGTACGCTTCCTGTGTGAACGGTGTTTTTTTATTCCTCCTAAACGGCTCTAAGTAAAACAAGGATTACCACAAACAAGGATTTTCTTCCAACGATACGTGTGTGTTGTTCACTCGTTTCGGTTTCGGTTCGTTTTGCTCCGGATAGATTTCCATCGCAACTTAAGTCGTTTCGGGCGATTTGTTTCTTTTTTCTTCGTTTTTTTTTCTTTTCCCTTTTAAATGTTAACGGTGCATTAAGGGAGAAGTACTCTTAATGTTACGTATTCCCTGGTTTAATTGTTGCCCATACGAGTTTAGTTTTTTTTTTTTGGTTACAGTTAAGTGAAACTTGCAAGGAAAATTCGTTAAATTTTCCCACAAGAATCTCTGAGTGAAAGTGTTTGTTTGTGCGCGATTGTGGTTTGTCGCAAGCTACATTGGAGATAGAAAATATATAATAGATATCTATCCATCAAAAAGTGAAAAGATAATTGAAAAAGTTAGAAAAAGTTCTACAGTTATTTTCGGTCAGATCCGTTTGTGCTATCCCCCGAAGGGTTTCAAATAACAAAAACAAATACGTTGTTTCAACCATCAAACAATCTCTTGTGGATATACTTATAATACCTGCTGAAAAGGACGATTTAAGTTATCTGCAGCTATTCCCGACAATGTTCAGTCAGTAACAGCAGCAGCATCTGTCCACCAATCCAGGGGATCAATCTAAGGAGGTCTATACAAATTTAGGTACCTACTACTGCAAACACCCACATTCTTCTACATTGCATATAAATAGATAGAGTTGAGATACAACTACCCAACAAATCGTAGGAACAAATAAAACAATTTTTGACAAAAGATTTTTCTTGTGAATAATTTATTGAATAATCATTAATCGGACTTCTGAGATTGTGTTCTGTTGTGGCACTCCTTGTAACTTGCCTTTTGTTATCTCGCTTTTGGTTGGTCGAGGGTGGAGATGGATGGATGAATGACGGGATTGCTTGTGGGTGAAGACGTACGGATGAATAACATTTTTGGGATCTCTTACACGAAGGGTTGCCGAATATTTCACTTGGCCTATTCCTTATTGTTGTTTCAGAAACAAACAGTGCTATCCTTGAGTTTACACGCTATACTCTACGACTACGACTAGCTCTTTTGAATTTGGCAATTTTTCTTTTCCAACAGTGGGTGGGTGGATGGGGTGGTATTTAATTTTGCTTGTGGGGTGGTCAGCGGTCGCGCTAATTGTGTGATTGCGTTTTTTCGTTCAAGTTTGCATGTGGTTTCTGTATTTGAGTGTGTGTGTGTGTGTGTGTGTGTGTGTGTTTGTGTGTGATTGCTCACTATTATGACCTGAATATTTCGTGTCAAAATTTATACATTTTTTTTAGTTAATAAATTTATTTGTTGTGTTCTGAGAGCGCGCGATTGTGGTAATAAATTTATAACAGAATGGGTATGTGTGTAACAGTGACTATAATTTTCTCTATATATTTTTTTTTTTGTTTTGCTGATGTTTATAATTTTTGGCTCAATTTATGGTTTGACTAATTATACGTAAAATTTTTGTTGGCAGCCGGCAACGGATATAAGGATTTCGTGTTGGTAATGCTTTTGAATTTTGGAATTTTTTTTATTATTATTATTTGTGATAGTGAATTGGGTAATTAGGTGCTTTAATTGAATTAGGTATATTTTTGTTAAATATGTACATGGGTTTCTTGCCGAATAGTTCTTGCAACAATAATTTCCTATCGAGTATGGTTGTTTGGGAGTTGGGCGAAACAAATTGGGTTGTATGTATGTATTTGGTTTTTTAAATTTTGTTGCACCACAAATGGAAAGCTAGGAATTTTTCAATAAGAAATTTATTTGGATTTATCAAATATGCATACATAAGCGAGTTTCATTATGAAATCAATAGATACAAGTTTGTCATTAACAATAAAAAAAATACATCCAGTCTTATGCATCACGTGCAAATTCTTCGAAGAAATGAGGCCTTTTTGGGTCACTGTTCTTTGTCAACTGTTGGAAACACGTTTTGGACAGAAAGGCTCGACAATAATTTCCGAATGCTTCGATTTTTTTGGTTTAGCAAAGGAGTTTTCAAGGTGAAAATATTATCCAATAATGGCAGCTGATGAATGTCGATGGTTTGACTTCTCGCGTTATTGATGTTACTTCGGGTGTTCCACAGGGCAGTCATTTGGGCCCGTTGCTGTTTATATTATTTAGCATATGACTTTGGTGAATTGTTATTATTTTCTATGATAAATAATGTTACTGATGAATGATATGTTAATGACTCTGAGTGGTGCAATCGAAATTCTTTGGAACTTAACATTTCTAAATGTAAAAGCAAATCGTATTAATCACTACTTCAATTATGCATAATTATTTAATAAATGATCAAGACTTCAACGTTTTGATGAAGGGAAAGATCTTGGTGTCATATTTTTAAACAAGTTAAGTTTCGTTCTGCATTATAATTCTGTCATTGCCGAGTCTAACTCATTGTTAGGCTTCCTAAAGCGTAATAAAAACGACTTTCGAGTTATTTGAAGTTATTTATTTCTAGTAAGTCAGACTTTATTTAGAATATTGTTCTGTAACTTGGGATTCGCCATATGGGGTTCACGGACTTAGATTCGAAAGAGTCCAAAAGCATTTCACAAGGTAGGCGGTTCATACATTAAATATTTTTGATGAGCTTCCTTTTTATGTCAGAACTAAGTTTCAGACGCGATGCAACAGACGCGAATAACAATTAATTCATCAGATTTGATCTTTCTTTTAAATATATATGCTCCTCAAAGGTCACTGCGGGTTAGAAGCTGATCTTAAACAGATTGGCACAGAACCAACTATGGTAATAATGAATTTAATGAATTCAGCAACGAAATTGATTTTTGATTGACGCGAGCAGAATTTAAAAAGTCCATTTATTCATTACCTTTAAATTAATTAAATTTATATTTTTTTTCAAATAGTCTATAAGGTGAAGATCGGTAGATTGAAGATAAGTCGCGCGTAAAGCGATACGAGAACGAGGTATTTCCTACTACTACAAAAAAAAATGAATAAAGTGTAAACCTGCTAACTCTATAAAGGACAATTTTGCAGGATTGTAATAAATTTTGTAATAAATTTCAAAATACCATTTTAGAGTTGCCATCTATTCTTCTTCTCTAGTTAATAAAACAAATAAGATATTGCACAACATAAAGTTTTTGTGAATGCTCTCCCAATCTTTTGATTGGGTTAGCAGTTCAGTTTAAAAGCTTAGGACTCAAATGTCTTACTCATCATTAGGTGAATCTTTATATCAGACGATGTGCCTTCATTTGACCTTTGCCTTTCTAATGGTATATAAATCTAAAATTTGATTAAAATGGAGTTCGACGGCCTACGCTCTAAGTCGACGAAATATTTTATTACAATGGGTGGTCCAACGAAAACGCACGATGTTGATTGTCAATAAAACAAAAAGTTTTCACAAAAGTAACTTAATATTTTTTATCATGATAGAAGGATTTATGACAATTATGTGTGAAACAAAATATCGGCCAAATGCTCGCCACGGCTTCGGTGGCATATCACTATCCGATGGTCCTTTTTTTTATGACTCTGAGACATAATTGAGGTTCAATGTCGTTAATCTTCCGAATTATCTCATCCTTTAGCTCTTGAATTGTTCTTGGCTTATTAAAGAACACTTTTTCTTTTTAAAATATCCCCAAAGAAAGAAGTGCAACGGTGTCAAATCACATGATCGTGGCGGCAACTTAACATCGCCACGACGTGAGATAACAAGGCATTTGAATTTCTCGCGCAAAAGAGCCATTGTTTCGTTGGCTGTGTGGCACCATCCTGTTGGAAGCACATATTTTCCAGGTCCATATCCTCAATTTCTGGTCAAAAGAAGGTTATCAAGGTTATCATCTCGCTATAGCGAACACCATTCACGGTAACTGTTTGGCCGACCTCATTTTCGCAGATGTACGACCCCAGCTCATAAACCGCACCAAACTCTTTGTATACGCATCGGCTTTTCATCAATCACTCGTCGATTCTCAATTGCCTAAATTTGTCAAGCACTGAAACAAAGAAAGGTATGACTTGCAATGAACATCGCACATTACGGTTGGATCACCTTTAATTTGGCAATATTCGGCAATCTAAGTTTTTAGTCTCCATCAGACTAATTGTAAGTAAGTTTCATTCTTTTGGAAATTTTGACAGCATGAAAGCCATATTAGGTACTAAACAGAAATGCCATACTTCTTCAAAATATGTAGACATTATTGCTAGAAAAGGGAAAGAAATTCGATTGAAATTCTTTCAGAACAGGTCAGATTATATTTTTTTTTGCAGAAAACCTAATCATAAAACCGACTTGTTGAAAAGTAAGTTAATTCTATTTCTTACTCGCTGTTAAAGTAAAAACCAAATATTAAATATATATTTATAAGTAAGGTTACTTAGGTCTAAGTGATTCGAACTGCTTTCCGACTGCTACTTCAACCTATGTAGACTTGTTTCTGTTCAATTTCGGAGAAAGATTTTCTGTCACTTTATTTTGTTGTTGATTATTTTTTGTAATAGATAAACTTTTAAAAAATAAGGCTCTGCTGATTGTCGGTTTGCCTAAGTTTAAGCGATTCAGCGTTTACTGAATCGAATAGGCTTTATAGTTCAAGCCTATTTACATAGGTACCTAATTTGCGCACAAGATTTGACATTTGCTTACCCAAATCGTCCTTTATATTTAATGCAACGTTGAATCGTGCGTTGTAAGAGTGAATGGTGAAGTAATTAATTTTGGTAGTACTTAAAAATAACAACTATTCAAATTGTGTTCAATTCTTCGATTTCGATGGAAGAGTAGGTACCAACCAATAGTGAACAAAAAGTTGTTTAACAGCAGAATGACAAAAAAAATGGTAGGAGTGTTAAAAACAGTGATTCTGGTAGAAGTTCCTATAGTTAGTTTTCAAGAAATTCAGTACCTAAGTGTCTTTTTCAAGCTATTTTTAATTCTGAAAATTCAATTAAATTGAACTCCCCCTAAGTCGAATTTTCATGGGGTACCAGAATTTATTCGAGTTAGAGGGAGTTTCGACATGGAAAATTTCCTACTGAAATTTCAAAATCATACTGATCTATAAGTAACTTTTAACTTCCAAAAAGTGGGATTCGTTTGCTGAAATTGTGCGATGGATTGGCTTTCAAACTAGTGTTTTGGCTTTTTAGTTATGTTTTACGTGCATTTGGGGTGGGCCCAATAAGTATCTTATCACGTGGAATAAATTTGCAAACTTTTATGTATGAAATGCTTTTATATCATTTGGAACTCTTTCGTAAACATAAGCATACTAAAGAGAAAATTATTACAATCGTTCGGAAATTTCGAATTCAAACCGAGTTTGAGGGATGATATTACGATTTTAGAGAAATCCAAAAGAGTGCCACGTCCGTCAATGTGTCTTTCTGTGCCGTATGGGGAAACAGTTTGACGGATTTGCTCCAAAGTTCGTATACTTATAAAGTTTGTATTTTCATAAAACGATTTTTTTAAATTTAAATTAAATTCGTTTTCTCATTTAATTCTTTTTTCAGTATATTTACCTATTCTTAGTTTTTGGAGAAATATGACATGGATGAGAATGACAATGTTTTTATATTGTCCTTTTTTTATATACATAATGTATATTTAATATGCTTTTTATATAAGTAACCATTTATGTGTTTCTAAGAAAACTATCACAATTTCATCGTAGAATGAATGAATGCAAATAAGTTTTAATAATCTGCCCTATAGAGTTTAATTCATTGTAAACATTTTAAAGCTGGAAAAAAAGTTCAACAAAACTTACTTAATGGTACCATTAAAATCTGTTATGTTCTTTTTTTATATTCGATAATCTTTTCATTGCGATATCTTAAATGCTTACACATTTGTAGCCGAATGAATACCATTACAAGCCATTAGCTGCCACAGAAATTTAAAATCAAAAATACGTTTGGCACCCGTAATATGAGTGAACAGCTCTATAACTCTTAATTCTCGATCATTCGTTTAACTCTAGCTTTTGGGAAGATTTCTCCTAAGAAAAGCGCGCCACATCAAAAATAGTGTTAATACTGATCATGGAAAGAGTTCTGTAGAATTGAATATTTCCCTCGTCCTTCGTCGTACAAAAACAAACGAATTCTTAGAACTCCCCTTAACCTGTTTAGTTGCCTGCTTATATTAAAATTATTTCAAAATCGTTTATTCTGTAGAATTAATCTTTGCAGTAACATTATTCTAAGGTTAAACCTGATAAACTCACATACCGGAAGGGATGTAGTAAAGATTGGTAGAAAATACAATTCTGTTGAATTGGAAAGCATTTCTGCGAGAATTTTCATATCTCTTTAGGAATGGAAAAATTATTTCCCTAGTACCTATTATACGACTACAAATTAAAGCTTAAACTTTTAAATTTTTTTTCAAAGGGTAAGTGGAAAATTTCCAAAAAAATACCTAGAGAACCGGCTACACGGGCTTATAATAAAACGGTTTCGTACTTACTGGCTTAAAAAAAATTTAACCTTTAAAAATAATTTATATCACAACTTAGTTAATAATCTTTCTAGAAGTTTCAATTTCACTTGGCCAATTCTAAGCTTAGTAAAATGGTTTTCTGTTCCGTTGAAATCGGCTTACTGGATTTTTTATAATGATAGTGAAGGCCGTTTCCTAAATACCATAAATAAAATTAAAAATTGAACGAATTTGAAGTTCAGAAACCCAAGGATACTTTCACTTCAAAGAATCCATGTAGCCGAATTAAGGCGGGCCTAAAAACTCCTGGTTCGCACAAATGGAACAAAACTAGTATTTGATTGGCCTCAGTGATATGAAGTGATAAGAAAACTAAAAATCTGCAGATATTTTTTGATGTCAAAATGGATATCAATATGGATGCAGTGTATTCCTGATCATAACTTCATCAATATTCTGTAAATATTTATTTCAAACGAAAGTAATAAAAAATGGAAACCAATATCCAGGTATATTGCACGATTGCAGCAGTCCACAGCCATGAACATTTCCTTTAAGCATCAGAAAGTATTTACTAGTAAATATTCAAGTTGGTTTCTACGAACTTGAGAAATTCTTGAAAATAAAGTCTGTACTCGTTCTTATGCAAACAGAAATAAATATTTATTAACAAAATTCATCCAGTCTTATGGAAAAGTTTTTTCACCCTCAGTAGCGTGCAATATTTTTTCACTTGTTTACCCGTCAGTGAATTTCCAATTACATTTGACGTAGATCCAACACGTGTTATTCAGCGTACATCTGATTGGCTGAGGACGGTGGCTGTTGCTATTCATTTAATTGATGTGCATTCAGAGTTACCAATGTCCGTTTGGTAACTCGTTTAGCTTTTCTCCTTGGATTTCTGTTGAGGAGCTTAAGGTTTTAGAGCTTTGAAAAAAAGTTCTTAATAATAAGTGTTATCGTTATCGAGGTCTTGTTTTGATCTTTGGCGTTTGGTTTGATGTTTGGATACTAAATACGTTAAAATGCAGTTTCAAAATTGTAAGCTGTTTTCTTTAAGGAAAACTATTATTTAAATAGGTTTTCGGAGCGCGCGGTCAGTTTTTGATTTTACTTCTACCTATTTTTCTAATTTTTTGGCTTCAAAATCATCCAAAGACTTAAGTGCAAATATTTTAGACTTCTCAATAAAAATAGTAGAAAAGGCCACAACTCTCCACCAAAGACGAAAAACCAAAAGAAAAGTAGATGATTTCGATGAGTGTGCCATTATCCAAATTGTGCATCAGTTTTTTCAAATAACGAACTTTCAACGCTGGAAAAATACTGCATCATATAAATATTATTTCAAACTAAAAAAAAAGCATGGTAAGACAACATAAAATTCTCTAAGGTTTTTGCTGATTTGAAATCCTGAGTCCTAAAGCCCTATAGGAGCTTTTGTTAGAATAGAACCTGATGGAAAACAAAAGAATGCAAGCATCCCTATCTTCCCTACCAATTTATTTTGGACAGAGTATAGTAAGTACTTTTTACTGTCGTAAATACTTATTTTCTGGTATTTACTTTGATTTAATGCAAATGGAAATAAGTAAATACTGTAAAAGACAACCATTTACGCATAACACCCATGGTTATGATTATGTAACTATGTAATTCTATGATGCATTCTCGATGAATTTACGCAAAATTTGTGTTCAGTAAATGTTTTAAAAAGCTGAAAAACGTAGTATTTACTTTACTTAGTTATACCTCGAAATAGGGCATTTTCACTCGGTGGAAAGGATACTTCATTCCAAAATAAGTGTACTTAGACTTATGTATGTCGAGAACTGTTTCTTTAATGATCAAAATGATAATTTATTCGGCTTGATAACTGAGCGAGGGGTTTCCTACCTTCCCCCCTTTTCTGATAAACATCCAAGAGTATAACTTCTCGTGAGAAGCTTATCAAATTGGTCGGAATCAGCATTATAATATAACAGCTGGGCACACATTCCGTAACACTGAAGACGATAATAGTCAATTATCTCCATCGAGTCGTCATTAATTAATATATCATTCACCATCAAATAAGAGATGGCGCTGCTATAACATATTTGTATTGCTTATAATATTTTTCGGATTTGATTCCCCTGTCGGCGAATGACTGAAAATGGTTGAGGGATAGTAAAATTGTAAAAAAAACAGCAGCAAACTCACTGTCTACATGATCTACAGTTGTTTTTGTTTCAATGCCGCGGTTAATTAGCTTTCAATTTAAATTGTGTATGTATGCAAATTATTTTACTTTAAAAATTGTGGAAAGGGCTTAATTTGGTTTTAAAAAATGCAAGACGATAATACCTCATTCGCTATCGTTCAGAAATAGGAATTGATTTGACGTGAAGCAAATATGAAATCTTACGTGCAACACTTCCGTCGAAATGATATTATCTGGCGATAATCGAAATACGAAATGAGTATCCTGCTTAGTTGTCAATACCCTCTCAGGTTTCACCCCTTTATTACATCAAGGTGAACGGCTCGTGTGTGTTTTCCAATATTACGTAAAAAGCCACTGCGAATGGCCAATGAAACAAAATACACTCTTTAATTTTTAAGCCTACGACAATTAGTTTGTTCTGTGTGTTGCTGATTTATTTTTATTTCATGGATGCATATATGTTCGGGCAGATCGCTTCATGTGTTACGTGCTGCCAAACTTGCATGCCTTAGTTCATATTTTGGTTGATTCTGCGGTCAGTTTTGAGTACTCATTGGCTGTTAGTTGTGAAAAGCAAGCTTATCTTTTTGTTGTTGTTTCTAAGCCTGACTGTTTCTTCATCTGAGAAAGACGGTGCGGCTCAGATTTTTGTCGCAGTTATTAACACTTTTTTGGTATAAGTATCTACCTGTACCTTTAGCAAATGCTTAAGTAATGAACTCCCCGAAAATATTTTATGGGGTAAATAAATTGGTTTCGTTAAAAAATTTAAAAGCGAACCGAAATAAAAATTGTCAACATAAGTATATATATATTTATTTCATATTAATCTGTTATTTTCATTTTGTTTACTTCTTGCCGTCTTAAATTCACTTGAGACTTTGTAAGCCTTTTAAGTGCTTTATAAAGAAAGTCCTTTAGCTTCTTTGTAGGATTTTATTGGGTCATCTATATTTAAATATTGGGTTTTGCGTTGATTTTTAAAAAGCGCAAACAATTGAACATATAAAATCATACTTATGAGAATATTATTTCATTGAAGGGAAACCCACTTGCATTAATAAGGACTGTCCGTAAGAAGGGAGTACACTTTATTGTGTTTGTGTATTTGATTACTTATATGTGGTGTTCTTCGAAATTATTTTCATGTTAAAATTTAATTTTTGTGTGCTTATTTGATAAAGTTTACGTCATACGTTATGTTGTTATTTACAGTGTTACCACAGTTTATTTTTGACAATATTGTAGGTAACATAAGACCTAAATGAACTCACGTTGTTTACTACATTGGCTTCTCTGTTCCTTCGGTCGTTTCTTGTTATTTACCTGTCGAGGGGCATTTGTACAATTGCCATGCTGTCTAATCTTACTTTAATCAAGGCTTAGGGTCAATTTTTATCCTTTTCTATGGTATGCACAAGGGAATAATAAATAATAATATTTGAGTGCATAAAGGACCATAACTTTAAGTCACTTTCCAAGACTTGGTGAATAGCAAAAATTCCTGATCAAATTCCAATACCTACATTTTAGCTGGCTGACTAAAGACATTGTAGATAGACAGAAAATAAATAAATTTTAAATAAAGAAAGAGTCATTGCATTGTGTTAACATCAGAAATTCCTTGGGTATTTGTCAATTTGTTATTTACTAATTTGTGGTATAAAAAAATATTAAGAAACACATACTAAACTACGGTGACGTGAAACGAAATAATGCCAAATTTTTAATAAGGCGGCTTTGGCAACAGTACCTGAGTGACACGCTACGCGGGATTAAGGGATTCCAATACTCTTTCCGCAGGCGGTTCGATTTTGGAAAGGAAATAATGCTAAATTTTTAGAATTTGGCTTTATTTCGTTTGGCGTTATTTCACGTCACCCTAAACTACATGTTGCTGAAATGTAAAACATTATCCAAAAATAGTACACTGATGGACAAAAATAAACGCATGTTTTCAAGTACGAAATATCGCTAGATAGATTTTATAATAAAAATTTTAAGAAAAATGCATTTGAAATGAAAGGCTAAGAAAGTTCATAATTCATAAGTCATAATTATTTTCTGGAAAATCTGTGTTAAATGGTTTTGGTAGCTTTATCTAATATTTCTGAAGTTATATCATTTGGAAATCTGAAATTTTCTCAAAGGGTTATAAGTAGTAGGTTGGGGTGAAAGTAGACCCCTCCAACATACCATTGTTATTTCATTTATAAAGTCTAATTTGACTTTACCTTTTTATTGGAACACACTGGTGTACCTTTTGCCTTATATCTAGAGATATTAGTACTGGAGACCAGCAGAGTATGTGTGTTTTGTATGAAACAGAAGTATGTGTTCCAGAATAATTATTGTGTAATAGTAAATGACAGACATGTGGGTTGAATTGGCAGTAATTTTGACATGAAACATATTGCACCGCATTTAAAATCAAATTCTACAACGTCAAATGAAACTCAAATTTTGCGACAAGCTCTAGGATTGTACTTTGGCATTCAGTTCTACTAAGTGTATAAAATCTTCGAGAGAAGTGTGGGTATAGTTAAGCGTGTGGTACTTCTCCTGTCTCCAAATTAATAAAAAAAACTCCATGTCAAAGTTTCTAATTTGGTTCGAATGTTTTGGTTCTTTCAGTATCTTTTCTCTTATTGGACAAAAAAGCCCGTAAAACCCAAAGCCTATCTTCACCAACCACTGTGTGCACATAATCCACTGTCAATGAAGATAGAGTAACAGTAATGTCGAAATATAACTTTGAAAGGAAATGGAACGATGAATCCTCAATCTATGGACTGAGCAACCACACGAAAGTGGTATACAGACGGCTCGAGAACTGATGAAGGAACTGGAGTGCAGGAGTGTTTGGGCCAAGACGAAACACTATGAACCCATGTGCAAAAGTAACAGCATCTTTCATGCAGAAATATGCGCCATGGAAATATGCGTACGAATAAATCTCGAAAAGAATTACAGAAACTGTAACATCAGATAGTTAAGCAGCTAGCAGAGCACTGGACTTTCATTGTCATTAAATCCAAACTTGTATAATGGGGCATTCTAAACTGAGGGAAACCCTGAGGAAGATAAAGTTATCATATGAAGGTTTCTGCAATGAGTCAACCGAAACTCCAGAACACATACTGGAATCCTGTGGGGCTTTGATCCAAAACAGGTTTAAATAGTTGGGATAACACCAAATATAAGAAAGGATTCACGGATCCACTGCTCATTCTCAGATTCATAAAAGAAACTGAACTGGATGATGTGCTCTGAGTAGGTCTTCCTTGCCAAGGCTAAAGCCAGAGCATTAACACTTCAACATAATTTCCGGTGAACTAAGCTCTCCAAGCTATAAGTAGGGAGCAAAATAAACCGCAAGGTGGCAGTGTACTTCACCATATTATTATTAATATCGAAATATAACTATCCACGTAGACATATAATTTCTTCACCTTTTTTCGTTACGTTAAGGTTTATAGTTCGTTGTATCCTGTAGCAGTGAACTGCACAATCTACTAGCCATCAAAATGGTAATGTTAGTCATCTATATTGATGTACGAACTAAACTATAATAAAAATACGCAAAAAAAATGCAAACAAAGTACATACTTGACACCAAGTAAAATACAGAGGGGGACTAGACCTTTACGCAAGTATTTGTTGCAAAGCAGGAGGGAAATCAAAAAAGTTACTATCCGATAGCTGTGTTTTTCCATCTAATGACGACCAAAGCTGGGATTAACTACTCTTAAAGGCATAAACAATGAATTTTTGCTTTTAACGATTGTTGTTGTTAAACATAAATCTAAGTACCTACTTAAGGAGAGGTTATGAATAAATCCCTGAGAAAAGCACCGGTAGCTATGTACAGTAGGTGTATCCCTCAAATTTCAGGCACAAATTGAATATATTTGAATATTTTTGTTTTAATTTTTATGCGATAAATTTATAATGGGTCGAATATTGTGTTATCGATTTTTTGGGGACCAAAAGATCGTTGGCGACGAGAAAGTTCCTTTCAATAATTTCATTTCAAAGTTAAGCCGGTCGAAGTGGGATACCTTCGATTTAGAGGTATACTTTAGGGATTTTAACATACTTTCTGCAACCGGTCCATGTGCACGAAACCAATTCCACATTACATAGGGACCGCCAAATAACTTTTTTTTTCAAACAGGGCGCAAAACATCGAGTGTAGCTTCGGCTGTGTGGCACGTGACGCCGTCCTGTTGAAACCAAATGTTGCCAATATCCTCCTCTTCAATTTTTGTGAACAAAAATTCGTTCAACATGGCCCGATAACGATCGCCATTGACTGTAACGGCCACTCCTTGCTCATTTAAAAAAAAATGAAAAATGACCCAATTCGTTCAGCGGTATAGCGGTATATTATCTGTCAAATCAGACATGAGCTAAGTGTTACCATTCGCGAAATAAGCACTAGTTGAAAAAAAACGTTAGATGGCGGATCCTATACTATATACTATCTAACCCTTTGAACTTTGTACCGCCTCTGAATCAATAAATGCTGTGTTAGCTTATTTGTTGAATTAAATTCGGTTAAAACGAGTATTCAAAATCAATTAAGTTTATATACAAAAAATCAATGAAATTTACGTGGCAGAAAGAAATAAAGCGAATCGAATACATCCAGTATCGAGTATCCCCAAAGACGTGATGCTTAACAGGAGATATCGTTCCGATCACTTCATGTTTGATGATTGTCGGGGAAGCAACAGTTACGGTTAAACAATTTCCCTCGATTTCGGATTGATGATGAATAGTGGATCTGGAGTGTATTGACGACTATGTGTCATCGCATCTTGGGCATATCCATGCCTATATGACACGGGCTGCCAATGTACGTAGCCGGTAGAATAGTCAATCGATAACATTAGATCAGATTGCATCGCGTAAATGAACATACTCCTTCGAACGCAGTTTGGCTTGGTTTAATCCAATGAAAGAGAGACGCTCCGTTTCGAGTTTGACGAATATGTCGACCCAATATTGCTGAAGCAATCAAAGGAAACGCAGCTAATAGTTATCAGCATTTTCAAACGATAGTAATTCATCGAGCTTACCTTATTGGTATCTAGTTTCCTTTTATTTGAAATGATATCAGTTAAAGCATTTGTCCAGTCTCGCGACATGTAGGAAGAATATCGCGCGTTTCCAAGTATTCACCAACAATCACAATTGCGACTTCATCAGTTGTTGGAGCGTTGCATTGGCGTTCGTGTATTCCACTTGGTAGTTTACTCGCTCTGATCACCGCTTTGTAGTCATCACTTGGCATGCGATGCAGCGCACTTTTGAACAACCGAACCAATGCATTAGGTCTATGAAGTAGGTGCTGCAGACCTTGAATAATTGCTCTTTTTATCACCGTATTGATCGTTTGACGCCGATTGAGTTATTCATCCTTATTGTCGCAATGACCCAATTCGATGGTAAAGTCAATTTATGTTTACCAAAAGAAAATGAACAATTACACTCTCGAGCACATACCTATCACCTTCAACATTTCATTGAATCCGTGTTCTTCAATAATGTCTGCTCGAACGGCCATGTTTCGCATTCTGCTATTCACGGCTGAGAAAATTCAAATCAACCAATCAACATAAAAGTCGGTCCAGCCGTTATTTTAAAGTTCTAAATAATGTAACTAACTGACTTTGTTTTACATTTGTATTTATTTATTTTAAATGCGTCTGGTAAGAACTTGGCGAAAAGTAAAACGACTTGGACTTTTTATTTTCTATTTTCTATTTCTTGCGGGCTCCTTGTCTATAACTCGATACTTGATTGATATTGTTGATTTTGCAATATCTGCGGCAACATTGTTTATCTCAGGATTGAGATCCTACATCTCATGGGAATTTTCTGTTATACCAAACCGCAGCGATGGCCTAAGACATCAGCCTCAATTGTTTTTTTTAATTCCAAATATGGGCTACATATAAATATAATAATAAAACATTACCCTGACAACTTATTACAAGTCGAAACGTTTTGGTTTAATTTTTATTTAGATTTAAAACCTACAGATTGCGTTTTCTGTGTCAGGTCGATTTGTGTGAATCAAATTTGTCAGATAACAATTTTTTAAGGAGCTTCTAATGCCGCAGCACTGACTGAAATCATAAAAACATTTCCTTTAAATAATTGTTAAATTGTAAATACCCGGAGAAAATTACGTCACTGATACCGACATCAGTGTTGTAAAAGAATGCAATAATTTTTTAACACAAACACGAATATCCATTCAATGAGTTCAGTTTCATGATTGCATTCATTGACTTCAATTTGAGATTGTGGAAAAATGTAATGCAATCACTATTCATTTGGCATTCAAATCGGAGATATGATCCGAAACTGAACATTATTAAAAAACTTATAATGTTGAAAGTAACACAGCACGGCCATTAAGAAAATTAGAAAAAGTAAATAAAAAAAAATTAGAAGACTTTGAACCAAAATAATGTGAACTTCTCGTTCGCCTAATTTAATTTCAGTCTTGAGAGCTTTGAAGTACGCATTTTTCAAGTTCACCATTATATTTCTATATGCCCTTAAAGCTTAGAAAATTTTAGTAACAGCTTTGCAAAACTCCGTTGATATGTTAATTTATCAAGATTATCAAATCGAGCTCAGTGATGTTTACTTTTTATAGTTTTCTTTCGACGTCTATTCGTAATTTTTTAAGAGGGTAACACAAATGCAAGAGCAAATTATTTCTCTTCGTTTTTGTTTTGTATATGCAAGTGTTCGACTGATTGTGTCAAAACTCGAATGGGCTTGTGCGTCTGCTCAAGCGTCTAAGGTTATGTGTGCATCAATTCCGATCATGACCGAAGGTTCGATGTTTTCTTTTGAGGTGGTTACATTGTGCAGATGTTTGAGGCTGTGTAACCACTCTACCATAAGAAAACGATTATTTTTAAATGAAAAACTGTTTCAACTTCAACAGTGCAGCTGCAGAAGTACAGGGAAGTGTGTTATGTGCGTGGGTCGTTTGTACAGATGAGGTAGAGCCACTCTCTTAAATTGTCATCCCTTTGAAAAATCTATTCTTCCCAAATCAACCCAATTGTGTATAGGTTAAAATTAAATGCGAAACCTCACACACACAACTACATTTCAGGGAGTTCAATGGGTGCAGCCATTTTTGCTTCAAGTGCATCTAAACATGGGCGAAACCACTTTAGTTGTTAAGTAAGACGCAGTTGTCAAGATTCATGATTAGCCGCCGTGGTTTTGTTCACAAATGCAACTTATATGTGATGAATTTAGGTTGGTAAAATAAAATGTTTATAAATGCTTTATTACCACAACGAAATTAAAGCGTTGTGACCGAAAATAGACACAATTAAATTTTGAAGGGCAATCTCGAGATTTGGGACTGTTTAATTTTAATTTAAGTATAGAAAAGAGTCATTAGCAAAATAGTAAAATTAGTATCATCTTAAGGCGCTTAAGCACAATTCACACGCATTAATGGATATGGATTTAAGCGAGCAAGAATTAAGTGGCCAGGAAACCTAGAAATTGATTATCTTGTTGTTCTACCTCATCTGTCGTGTGCACAGATGAGTTGAGGTGCACTGAAATAGTCAAACGGTTGTACATTGCATGCGCTCAGGTTCGACAAAAAGTGTTTTGTAAATCGAAGCACTAGGTACAAAAAAAGACAATAAAGTAAATAAAAAAAAATCAACCACAATCTCATAAATGGGGTAGGCAGGCGAAGCAAGGGCCAACAAGGGTTACCAATAAATAAAATAGGTATAAATTATAAAATTGTATTTAATTTAAACGTTATTGGAAATTAGACGATGAACGCTCTACTTTTGTAAGTTAAGCTAAAAATAATTATTTTAATTTGTAATTGAACAATTCCTACTCTATTCAAATTTTATTAATAATAATCAACTTTAGATATACTTGAAATTAAATTGTTTTTTTTTCCAATGAAATTGATAAAACTATTTTTTGCAGCTGAACGAAATTGTTTAGGTAAAAGACATAATAGAAATACAGAGTCATTAAATTAAATTATTTGGACGTTGAAATTAATTCTTGTGTAGGTCAACGATTTATTGACTTACAATGCGATGTATTTTTAACCACAAAATTTATACATTATAATGGTTTAATTTCATAGAATTAACTAATAATACATTTAAGGGTGAACCTATTAAAAATTAAATTAACACACTTGGTGAGTATTGTATGTGTTTACTGTTTCTGTTCAGTTATGTGTATTGTAACAGTGTATTGTAACAGTGAAATATTAATTGACATGCGAAACAGATTATTGAGATTTTAATTGATATATTTGTAGAAGAAAGAAAGCAGTCCAATTAAGTTAAAAGGTGCTTGTTAATGGACATGGGACGACGCACCTCTTAGTTGAATAGTATTTAATTGGTTAGAGTGGTGTAGTATTATCTGCAAGGCTAAAATTTAAAGAAATCGTTAACATGCATGGAACTATTTTCACGGATACTGAACCAAAAAGGTACTTCAATGTAAAGAAAAAGTTCTTTATATGAAAGAATTTTTCATTAAAATTCAGCAGATGAACATGTTCCTTGAATCAAGGAATGGCCGTTCATCAATCAATGAACCCGATCATTAAATAATTCATTATATTAATGAAAATTAGTTCATTTATTTATGTTTCATTCATTAATCAACGCCCTCCAAACATTAAATCAACGAACTTTGTTCTTTGTGTCAATGAATATTGTTAATTGAATCCAAGAATTTTGTTTATTCAGCCAACGTATTGTGTTCGTTGAAACAATGTATTATTGTTCATAATTCAACGTAAACGGTTCATTAAAAAAACGTACATTTTTTAGTATAATTGCAAAGTTTGTTCATTCTTTTATTGAAGAAAGTTAAAAAAATCACACATCTAAAATGTTAAATAAAAACCAAACAATATACAATGAAAGAACTTCAAACTAGTTTTATAGTATTTGTTGTTTATTCTGGTATTGGGTTAACAATAATCTATATAACATTAAATCAATATAATAATAATATATACAATAATAAATGAAATAAAACTGAGAATATAATAACATAATATATTATATTAAATGAGAAAGAAGAAAAGAAATGAAAAGAAAAGAAAAAAAAAAAAAATTATTATATAAAAGTGTTTTTTTTTATAAAATGGCAGCAGAAAAAACGTGCGCATAATTGCACTAAAATGCTAATCTATTTGATACTCACTATAGTCATTAAGAGGGAATATGAACTACCAGGCGTATATAAGGTGAATAAATCCTTTCGTCGCTGATGTTGAGGTTTTAATTTTTGAGCTAGTAAGATGAACACATTGATATTAAAGTATGTATTGTATACGGACGGAATAATGGAATTACCTTTATGCTTTCTATTGTTTGTCGGTTTTCCTTTTTTTAATAACACTTTATATTTTCCACGTTTTTGAAAATGCCACATTATTATTAAATTAACTTAAATTTCTCGGCTAACCTTATCAGTAGTTGAAATTTACCTGAAGACTAACCAATCTTTTCGGTTGTCAGCCAATAATTAAAATAAAATATTCCCTCCAAACTTATTGACTCGACAAAAATACAATTAATTGCAGTGAATTATTCAATGAAACCCGTACTTTGGTTCAATGCATTTAAGTTACGAACATAAATGATGCAAAAAGCGTCCCCATATGGAGTTTATGATAAAAAAAATGATAAGTTCAAAGTGTCCGAAAAGATACCATAGAAAAGAAGCTCATATTTTTTTAAAGAGTAGGGCTGATTAGCACTGTGACCAGGATAGATATTTTGTGCACCCTAGAAAAGAAGGTCATATAAATTCCTAAGAAGGTATAGAAGAATAGAAATATTAATATATTTGATAGCGGAGGTTAATATTCAGTTCTTTAAAGAAAGAAAGTGTTCATTAAAAATAAGTATTAACGTTTGATCAATGCTAAAATATTAAAGAACACGCATTCTTTGAATTAACGAACTGTTCATTAAAAAATATTTTTTTTAATGAGTTTTTTCATTGAAACAAAGAATTTGTACAGTGAACCAATGGATTTTACTTAATGAACAAAAATTCATAACATTATGAACAATTTTATTTTCGTGGATTATTATTTTTCTAGCATGTATAAAGTCAAAGCATTTTTAAAAATGTATATACCTAAATATTACGTGTTTGAAACTGTCGCGAAGTTTGAATGCGTACATTCCGTCAGACCCGATTTCTTTGAGCCTTTTTGGCTGGCTAGAAGTCGAAGACCACAAGGCATGACGACATTTTTATCTTGTGCAGAAGGTCTCTTTACATTGCAATACTCAGGCTGGTTTTATCGATGGATCATATTTCGTTAACTAAAGGGACCAGTCACTCACCCAAGTGTGCCTGAAACAGAGAATGTACACGGCGTTTTTTATTAAATGGTTGTACGGATGGTCGAGTGCACACCAAACGAAGATCAAAAGATGGTCAAATTGAACACTCCACTTCTAAATGTTTTCGAAACTCTGCTAAGAGAGAAAAGACCGCCGGTCTTCTATTTTCAATTCGGTTCACCTTTACACAGTGCCTAATTTCGTTACTGTACCGGCCTTAGGGATGCATGTGTATATCAAGTTAAAGTTAATATTAATATGTTTTGAATACAGTCTGATATAAAAAAAATACCGTCCAGATAAATAAAGAACGCCGCACATTATCGTGAAATGGAAAAAACCATAAGAGAATGGAAGGGAGCAGAAAAACATAAATTAAATTTGCATTCATCCCTAAATAAAATAATCATTCTTCATCGATTGATTTGCTGAAAAAATATTTCCGCAGTAAACCAACATTCTTCCACACACATCGCTTTGTTTTACCGATTCTCAGTCATTAGTTTTCCACACCTAATTATATTTTTCCCGGCTCCGACAAAGCCTTGCCAGAGTACATTTTGTATGTGTCTTGTATTAGGTACTCATAGCGCATTTACTCAAACATAAACTGCACCTTATCGTAAACATAACAGAGTTCTCGCTGAAAAAATTAATTAGATGTAAACTCAGCTGGCTTAGTGATAAAGTGCGTTGGACTACTGAGCGTGGGGTTTAATGTATTAACCTGCCATGTGTCCCCTAAAAGTTTCTATTCGCTGCCCCACCTCTTGCGAACCTCTGATAAACATCCAAGATAAATTGCCGCTCGGAATTGGCATTAAATTGTAGATCCCTTCCACTCGTGTCAAAAATTATATTTTCGCACCCACAATGGTTGTAGGAGCTAGGCTATTTTATAATTGTGTATCGATTTCGTTGTTAACATTTGAGTATAGAAATGTTGTAGCGTGGGCAGTGCGCATAAAGAAATTAATTGAATGAAAATAAATTTATATATCGAAACGACTTCAGCGCACCAAGGTACGTAAAACCTTTATACAAAATCTGCAACTTCATTCTGTGATCGATTCTTTCGATATTAATCCAATAAGCTTCAATTATAATTTAAAAGTCTGAATTACCAAACCAACCAAGTTGCTAGTTGCAACTCACATTTTGCTCCTATTACGGTTGCCAATGCCAAATTAAAGATTCTATATACATATTTGATTATTTCTTATTTGCTGTATTGTAAACGGATGATTTTGATTGATATAAATATTATATCAGTCTTATATTTAAAATTTGGTTGTTTCTTTTGGATGTATGGATGATCGACTTTCAAAAAAGTTTCTGTTAATGATGTAAACCTAATAAGCTTGATAGTTCTGCAGCAAAAAGTATTAACAGCATAAGTCACTTTATGTATAGTTGACGTATTTTCAGTTTTAATTTTCTATGGAAGCTTTTGGCTTGTAATGGTATTTATTCGGCTATACATTTTTAACTTTTACACGATGTTGCACTATCCTAAATGCCGATATGCATGCACTATATGTGTAGATGGGTATACCTTAGCCTCGGTAGAAAGCTTGAGTCGGACACCTTTAAGCTTCGGTGGGTCCCATTTGCGTGAGCGGTACCTGCCGCCTGCAGAAAGAGGGTTGAAATTCCTTAATCCCGCGTAGCGGGTCAACTAGGCACTGTTGCCATAATCGCCTTATTTCAAATTTGGCATTATTTCGTTTGGCGTTATTTCACATCACCGTTTATTTCATCTGGTATGTAGGACTGTACTATACTGCACAATTGAATAGTTAGGCTCATCACAGTTTCTGACAGACAAACTGGGTTAGGACTATGCTTAACAGCAGAGTCATCAACAGGAGTCTAGGGGACATGCGATTAAGAAAAACACTAATCGTAGAACACCAAAAGATAAAGGTCTCTCTTAAACGAAGTCAAATCCGGACATCTGCAGAAGCGGGGAGGAAATAGAGCCCGTGGAACACCTTCTATGGCACCGATCAGCTTTAAAATAACGCCGCTCATCCTGCATTAGAGCACGGTTCTTCAGAAGTCTGAATGACTTGGCTAGGGTTCCTCTATCAGACATAACAACAACAGTTCGAAGTGGTTTTATTAGCCACTTATCCTTACATCCACAAGCAGGGTACTCACGATGGGCCTTTATGGCCTTTGGGTGAAATTTTCGTCTGGTGCAAAACTGTCTTCCTAACCTAACTTAACCTAACCTAAGACTATACTAAAGTTATTAATTTTATATTTGGTTAAATTTTTCCAGTTGTTAAAAATAAAATAAATATTTGGACACCTTACTATTTAAAAATTGTGCTGCGAAAACACGCGCAACGACTTTCCGTTTTATAATACAAAATTTATTTCCGTAGTGACACTAGCATGCAATATATAATAAATAAATATGTATTTAAATCCTTTTCTATCTCTTCGTTTTGTCTTTTTTGCTGGAACTCTTTGGCAATGAAATTGTAAATTAAAAACGTTCCATGAATCACTCAACACTTCTATGGTAGCCATTATAATATCTAAAGGGTGATTTTTTAGCTGGTTTGGTTTTGGCAACACTGGTTTTGACAGCTGACGTGTGTTTAGTACCTTGTGTCACTGTCAAACAGCTTCAGTTTGGTTTGCAATTTAACCATGGATCGTCTTACAAATGAACAACGCTTGCAAATTATTGAATTTTACTATCAAAATTCGTGCTCGGTTCGAAATGTTCATCGCGCGCAGCTTCCATTTTATGATCGGCATTCTCGACCTTCTGAGCAGTCTATTCGGAAGATTGTGACCAAATTTCGCACCAAATTTACTTTGTTGGACATTAAACCACCAACACGTTTACGTACTGTGCGTATTGAAGAAAATATTGCGGCCGTATCAGCTAGTGTGACAGAAGACCGCGAAATGTCGATTCGGCGCCGTTCCCAGCAGTTAGGCCTTTGTTACAGCACTACGTGGAAAATTTTGCGGAAGGATTTGGGCGTAAAGCCTTTTAAGATACAGCTGGTGCAAGAACTAAAGCCAGCCGACCTACCACAACGCCGAATTTTTGGTGAATGGGCTCTTGGAAAGCTGGCCGAGGATCCGCTTTTTTATCGAAAAATTGTGTTCAGCGATGAGCCTCATTTTTGGTTGAATGGGTACGTAAATAAGCAAAATTGCCGTATTTGGAGTGAAGATCAGCCAGAAGCATTGCAACAGCTACCAATGCATCCCGAAAAAGCCACTGTTTGGTGCGGTTTATGGGCCGGCGGCATTATTGGGCCATATTTCTTCAAAGATGATGCGAATCGCAGCGTTACTGTCAATGGTGAACGCTACCGAGCGATGATAACAAACTTTTTTTTGCCCGAAATGGAGGTTCTTGACTTGCATGATATGTGGTTTCAACAAGACGGTGCCACATGCCACACAGCACGCGAAACAATGGCGCAATTGCGAGGCGAGTTTGGTGAACAGTTAATTTCACGTTTCGGGCCGGTCAATTGGCCGCCTAGATCGTGCGATTTGACACCATTAGATTATTTTTTGTGGGGGTATGCCAAGGCTAATGTGTATAGGGACAAGCCCGCTTCGATTGACGCACTGGAAGCCAACATCCATGCATTCATTCGTGAGATACCGGCCGATATGTGTGAAAGAGTATGCCAAAATTGGACTCAGCGGATGGGCTACCTGAGACGCAGCCGCGGTCAACATTTGCATGAAATTATCTTTAAACATTAAATTGCAAGGTTCAGACTATCGATTCAAATAAATATTTCATTCATTTTTTCGAATTTTTTGTGTTTTTTTTTTAAAAAAAGTTCTAAACCTCTTAAAAAATCACCCGTTATAACCCATTCTACTCGCTGAAATAATAAATTTTGGGTAATATTTTCAAATAAAAGTCCTTCAATTGATTTTTGAAAAAAATCCCACCACCAGCCCTTCAAAGTGTATTGCTGTATGTGTTTCTGGCTTCATGAAATATTTTTCATATGACACATAAGAGATAAAAATGTGAACCAGTGAAAATCCCACCATCCTCCATCCCAAAAAAAAAATAATAACATGAAAATAAGGGATTTGCTGCTCCCTATATATACAAAAAAAAGTATAGAAAATTTGAACTGAACCACTGACAACAAGCAAAGTGTTTTTTGCTTGTATATCGTTTTCGGTGAAACGTTACAGAGATATTGTACAGCAATAAATTCAAATTCATCCATGATATACATTTCACATACATATGTGATGATCCAATAAATCTCCAATAAAAACGTACATTTTTTGTCACAGCCTACATGCAGTAGCTCTGGCGGTCGATTGATAGTGTAGGGTAGGTAGTACTACTGATTATTTTGATTACCAAACTCAGTTTTTTTATTTCTCTTTTCTTAATCCGATTTCTACAGGTTGGACGTATTTTTTGAATAGGTAATAATGTGGGATTTCAAATTTTCGAATGTCATTTAAAAATGTAAAGCTGTCATGTAAATGCACAGTTGGTTAAGCTTGGTCTTTAAAAATACATAATATATGTTTAGCAGGTATATCATACAGTGAAAATGGTAGGTCTGGAAAATACCTTTACCGCGTATCTGGAAGTAGAATATATAAAGTGATAAAATCTGGGGTGCTTTATATTTCACTGATGGATATAACAGTTTGTAGATGCATAGTGATCTTACTACGTTCTAGATAGATTCAGCGCTCGATTTATAAACATTGGATGCCTTAGAACGCTAAAGGTAAAACAAGGGCAGCAAGGGAAGAGCTAGAAGAAATTCCTACGTTGAACGAAGAAACAGTACGCAGTCTCCCAGCTCAAAGAGATGAAAGAGTCTTTCTATCGAAACAACAGCCGAAGTTTTATAGGAAGGCTAATCAACAACAGGTGGAGGGCTAGAGGCATTTGCATTTGCAGTGACAGCCAAGCTGCATTTGCGTTTCCAACCACTAGGGCAAGAAGAGAACCCACATCCAGTAATGCAAAATGAGTCTTACTAACCAGCCTTGGATACGTTAACTTAGCTATAAAAATTAAAGGATTAAGAACACCAGGGTCGGACGTCTTACCATTAGAGTACCTTAAGTACTGTAGTGATCAGCTTTGTATGGATCCAAAAGAGCATTCTCGGTGCATGGATAGTCAGTAGTAATCGATAGACAGCCAATCTCATACGGGTGACGCTTAAAAAAATCTACATGGAGAAGATCATGGACCTGTACAAGGGAAACAAGAGTAAGATACCCCTCTGGAGTTACCGAGTTACCACAAAAACTCGGCTTGAAGGTTAGAATCATCATTCTTTAATGATGCTAGAGTCATCATAAGCGATTATCAAACTTCCCTGGAATGAGCATTTGGGTGCCCGACCTATTCCAGAGCAAAGTTGGATAATGTACTAAAAATATGAGTCCAGTTTGACTGATTGAGCTTCACCCAATTAGAAGTTCCAAAATCCGAGAAATTCGTTAATATCCTTTTCACACTGCATTGAAATCTGAGGTTTCATAAAAACTCCTGCAACCTCCATCGAATTCAAGAGGTTTCCAATACATTTTTCATATTTCCAAACCTCGTTGTTGTATGAGGTTTCGATAAACCTTCCTCGAAATCTGGTTTCAATGGTGAGGTTGTCGAAGCAAACGCACCTTTTAACATATACTACAAGTTCCACAAAGCAGTTGACAAGCGGTTGACAGATTTTCAACTGTGTTGCAAGTCAACTGCAACACACCTAAGAGGTGAGGTATGAAGACATAGGCATTGTTAGCTTACAGTGGACTTGCAGTGCGCTTGCAATTTGAACGAAATAAATGTTTATTCGCTTTTATACATTTTTCATATTTCCAAACCTCGTTGTTGTATGAGGTTTCGATAAACCTTCCTCGAAATCTGGTTTCAATGGTGAGGTTGTCGAAGCAAACGCACCTTTTAACATATACTACAAGTTCCACAAAGCAGTTGACAAGCGGTTGACAGATTTTCAACTGTGTTGCAAGTTAACTGCAACACACTTAAGAGGTGAGGTATGAGGACATAGGCATTGTTAGCTTACAGTGGACTTGCAGTGCGCTTGCAATTTGAACGAAATAAATGTTTATTCGCTTTTATTTTTCCATGGCTGACTGAAACGTCAAAAGAAATGTTCGGTGTAAATGCTTTAACGAGATTTTAAAATCTTTTTGTGGAAACCTCAGATTTCAATGAGGTGCTTTTTATTAAGAGCTTTTTGTTTTGTATGGAATGGGGGTCTATCTTGCCCCGTTTAGGCGGGAAAGGCCATGTAAAAAAACCTTTCATGGATCATAAGTGAGCTATGCTGCTGCCCCTGCCCATACATATACGTTATAGTTTTGATAGCTAATAACTGCTTTTTTAAACACACTTTAGATTGAATCTACTACAAATGCCATCAGCAGCAATCCCTCAATTTATATCTATTGAATTTCACCATCATTAAGGCGTTCATGACATAGAACCATAAACTGTGTATTATTATGCTAAAAATTTTGTATTATTTATTATCATGTAATTGCTATCGACAAAACTGTCATAAATTCAAGGACATTGCGCCACAACATTCCCCGCACTATCGCTAAGTGACAATGTCCTACACAAATATTGACAAGACCCACATGAATAATTAAACACTCGTGTATACTTTTTTGTCAATTGTCGGAACTGGCATACACTCTTGTTTCCTTAAAAACATTACTTATAGTCCCACGTATACCTGGTACTTCTGTACATACATTGTAAAAATATATCAATGATGTATATCCTAGATGCAAGAGGGTGTCCGTCCATTGGCACAGAATATTAATGGGCAGTAAAACTGTGAAACTCCACACTCTGTCAGAGCATAAGTGCTTACGGTGAAGTTGTCAACACCACCCCTTCAAACCCTAATCATGTTTGCAATTGCTGAGCTAATAAATAGATATAATAATGGAAGCATAACATAGGATAACGAACATAACGGAGAGTTGTTGGTTCCGAGATTTTGAGTTCGGTGATATTTTGTTTGTTGTTGGATTGATTGAAAAATGAATTCATTCATGATAAATATAATCAAGAGAAAAATAGTCTTACAAGCTCGTTGTCAATTATCACTTTTTTATGGTGACAGAAAGCATGTGAGGGCAAACGCCGTGATTCTTAAATAAAACTCATACATTCCCTTTATTTAACGTCGTTTACTTTGTTGCAAAATTGAATGATTGTACGTTTAAGTTTTGTAAAACTTGATAGGTTACTCCTGTGGAAGTCCGACTTTTTTAAATAATTTATTGACTAAGGGTCATATACCTTTTCTGTAGGAAAACTTCCCTCGGTATATCACAAAGCAAAAGTCTGCTAATTCGAATTAACAAATTCCGTATCTATCCGTATCGTCAAGGAATTTTATGAAACTAAAAAAATATCATCTACTGGGGGTTATTCAGACCTATCAACCTATCTAAAGATGACAAAGAAGTTAGAAGGCAACTACTTATGGGAGAAATTATTAAAGACTTCACCCTACATCACCAGAGTGGGCGATTCAACAGATTATCAACAGTATATTAGCTGAGAAGTGCTCGGAATGCAAAAGAAACAGTACTGTGAGAATTCAGCTCAGTAATAAGAACGTGCCAATTCAGGCCATCGACAGGCAAGTCAATATCGCAAAAACTGTAATATGGAGAGACTCGTGTAGGAATTCAGAGACTGTATAGATTAGACATGAATAAGAGAGTGCCAATTAGGCAATTGTGGGCAATGAGGACTCTTAGGAAGGGGACAGGAGAACATTTTAAAGGTTCTGAGCCATTCTACAGAATAGGGGAATACACCCTACGCGACGAATCTAGAAAAATTGTGATCGATAAATGGTCTGACATAGGCTAAGAAACTATTAGGGAACTATCGTTACTAGTTTTCATTCACCTAAGGAAAATAGGTTTATCAGAGGCATGTACATATATGCTGATTCTGTGATAAAACTTCAGATTAAATCATTCAATCCTCTGGGATACTAACAAAAAATAGCAGCTACTACATAGATACAGAAATACCATCAACAGATTCTCAGATTCCTGAAAGAGGAGGCTGTTATAGATTAGAAAGCTGCATGAATGGTAAAAAAACTATGTTCAAATGAACAATGCCAAAAATGAGTTGAATGAAATAGAATGCGAGGCCGATTATGTTTGAGAGAGTGAGTGCGGTCAGGTAGAACTCGGACGCACAACATTCAACCCAAAGAAAACGAATTGAATCAGTGGGAATGCGTTGGAATAAGAGGTTTTGTTCCGAATGGATTCGAATGACAAAACGGGTTTAAATTGTTGTTGGCTTGTCGCGTATAAAGAAAAAGAAGAAAGGAAAAAACGACAGTCTACTGCTTGCGTCTCTTGAATCGAACGAAATGAAGGCACCCAAAAACTCGAGTAATTCGAGTGTCTGTGGCTATGCCAAATTTTTCATTCCGCTTTACGCTTCATTTATTCTCATTCATTTCGCTGAATGCCGTCTGTTGTGAGACACAACACGCACTCACATTGCTACTCATTCGTTTCATTGTGTGCCTCGTACTCACTCAATTCAATTTAACGTATGTTGTGAGTGAAGCCATGCAGCTCTCTATTATAGATGGTAATTCATGACAGGGCCTAGTCTTTCAAATACAAGTTTTGGTCAGGTAAGAAATAAATATATATTAAATCTTCACTAACAATAAACGGAGGGGATATACCAAACCACATGTCAATTTCATTTCATTAGAAAGCGCAACGAAGTTGTTTCATTAAATATACAAAGAGTTTGCTCCTATACTCGCAAATAAGTTTGCAAATACTTTATACTTATTTGTTTTTTGTGTTTAATAAATAATGGAATTGCTGCTCCCGCACCTAGCCTTATTAGCACTTTGACCTATATAAAAAATGCAGATCTTTGGTGCTCTTTAAAAGTCAAATGTATATATTATGAACATAGATTCCGGGAATTGAGAGGCCATGTCTGGGAAAGTTTTCTCCTGGTATGACTATTATTTCACTTCGAGGCTATGTAAGAAAGTGGTTAATTTAGGTTTCTATCACTTGAATTTTGCTTTGATGGAAATACTTGTGCGGTAAAACTTTGAGGGATACGTTCTGGAGTATAGTTGGGTAAAGAATACAACCTTTAGTTAAAGGATTAAATTGCGACCTACGTATGGCTGCATATATAATGAATTAAGAGGATAAAAATGTACTTACTGCTAGTTTAAAGTTAAAGAGGATCTTTTAATTTCAAAGGGTAGCGAGTTCCATCACTTAACTTAGTGTCTCGATGGTGTTGAGGTATCGTTTTTGAGGGATTATCAAGTTCATAGAACTTAAGGGCTGTGCAAACTGCAATATGTCGAAGAGATAAATAGGCGATTTAGTCCGAATGACTTTATGAACAAAAATTCAATTGCTTACTTTAAAATATTGAGGAAGCGAGCAGCCAAGAACGTTTTTAACATAGGGAGATATATGATCATACCGACGTAAGATATAAATATCTTTTTAGAGAGTCATGCGGCCATCGAGTGTCTGTCTCTATTAACTCTTTAGTAGCCCTAGATAGCCGATCATCTCTAAAGGAGATGGCTGAGCAGTTCAACATTCACCTGTACTGGGTGCCGTCGAGACATTCCGGGTAACCGCAAGGCTAATGAACTCGCGAAATTTGGAACTACCCTCTCAATCTTCCTGAAAAAGACTTCTTAGGCATACTCCTTAGGTACACATGCAAACTTTTGTTAAAACTGGATGTAATAGAAAAAAACGAAGCTCAGATGGGCTGGTGGCAGTACTTGCCTAACAACGAAGCAGATTTGGCCTAAACTGGATCTAAGGCGCTCTAAGAGTTTGATGACCCTCTATAAATCGCACATTAGTAATGTAATTGGTGTCATTACTGCAAACTAGGCTTGGCGCTTATTCAAATGACATTTGTAAAGTGTGAGACCGTGCTGGGTGCTAGGACACTGAGGCATTGAACAGGAGGGCTACTTGTTGAAAGTGAGGTTGCAGACCTTCTGCATAATAAAGGGCCTGATTGAGGAAAAAATCATTAAGTCTGACAATCTAAGGTGGAAATGGCTTGAGGGACATAGTGTGGTATCTTAGACTCTATGGCCACTTTTCGATAGTAAAAGATCTATAGAGTTAATAAAAGTCCCTGTTTAACCTAACCTAACCTTACTCCGGTTTCTAAAAACCTGACATCAGAAGAATTGTTGCCAACTTCCACTCTCTGAGATCTTTTCGATAGAAAGTTTTCAATAAAGTAAACAGCTCTAATGCTTAACCCATAGTAGCAGCGGAATTTCTCACAAAAAATGCTTTGGTGAGCAGAAAGCAAGGCTGCAGAACATAGTCAGGTATCCCTGGTCGAACGCCTTTCCAATATCGCTCAAAATATTGACCATAGTACATGACGTTAATTGCTTTCAATTTGAGAAACACGCACACGCTGAGAATGTATTCATTCTTGACTGGTGTACTCAAGGGCGAACAATAGTTATGTAAAGGGATTTGGTGCCATAAGTGTTGGAGAACCATTTGAGAAAAATAATACAGTTTCAACCATGTGATGAGGTTTGGATTGGCTTATAGGTAAGTTGCATTTTTTGCAATATTCTAAGGCACTATATGAAGAGACATAATATCTGCCAAGGATATCTGTATTTTCTCAGACTGTCAAAATGCTGTCCTTAGAATCAGAGATGGCACATCGGTTTTACATTCCCGTCTGCCACGATATCTGGGAAACATAATCTAAAATCAATATTACCCCACCAGTCGCTTGTGTTCGCTGTTGGATTTGGAGTAGGCGTAAGGTATGGTGCATGCAACTGTCATGAGAAGCTTCTCAAAAATTAATTGCCGCTCGGAATCGGCATTAAACTGTAGGTCCCTTCCATTTGTGTCAAAAAATATATCTTCGCACACACAGTGGTTGGAGAAGCTAGGCTTTGGGTCCTCTATGGACCGTTTACGCCCAATATTTATTTTTTTTTTTCTTAAGAAAAAAGGAAATAAAATTCTGGAATTTGCTTTTCATTTTTATATTTTTTTGTACTTTCTAGACTTTTTTTTTCTAGATTATGTCATGATCCTTTTATATTAACTAGTCGTAAATTACGAACTACTTTACGTCTCTCACCTGAAAAATGCGATTTATGTATAGACAACTATCGCTGTCTGTAAAATGTGTACTTAGGTTGGCTGCCATGAAGAGAACAAAGGTCGATACACATGTCTGGCGAATAAATAGATCTGGCTAAAGCTGGACCTTGAACGTTTTAAAGACTTGAAACATCTTAGCAAGTTGAATATTAGCATTAGTATATGTATTATAACTGAAGACTTTTTCAAATGAATTTTTAAGAAGCTGCATAGAAAAAGAAAGATTATTCTTCCTGCAAAACCCTATTTGATCCAGAAAACGAAAGCTCCAACTTTTTTAAATATCTCGGTGGTATTCAAATTTAAAGTTTCTCTAAACCCTTCGGAGGGTTTAATTGGTTTAAATATTAGGGAGAAACTGTTTCCAAGACTTTTGTGATATCACGTGAACCAAGTATAAAGGCCGAGGTTTTTGTGCTGTTAGCCATTTCTACGTGTTGCCGAAAATAAAATATAATAAACATGTGATTTGGAATTTTTTAAATTCTTCGCTCATTTTGGAGAACACAATTATTTTTGATGAAATAAGAAATTCACGTACTCTGCACCTTTCTGTGGCTTAACAACAACTGGCTTTACTCAAAAATATTCCAATACGGTGTCGGACAGAATCCCGAAAAACCAAAATCTTAAAAACCTCAAATACCGAAAACCTAAAATTCGGAGAACCTAAAATCCTAAAAACCCACAATCCCGAAATACCAAAATTCCTAAAGGCCAAAAGTGAAAATAAAAATTTAAGGGAGCGTATAGGGATCCCGTTCTTTAAAATCTCGTTTTTTACAAATCCCGCTAAAAAAGTTTTAAAACACCGTCTTCTAAATTCCCGGCCTCTTAAAATACTTTGTTTATACTGTTAAAAATAATCTTTTCACATACCCAATCTCGTATGTTGCCCCAATCTAACAATGAAGCCGAGTAGAGTGGTTGCAGGGGCAGAATCCCCCTATATCACATTACTTGCCTGTCTATTTTCTGTATTTTGGCTTTTTGGAATTTTGGATTTTCGGGATATTGAGTTTTCGGGATTGTGTCCCCAACCCATTCCCATAAGATGCAATGCAAGGTTATGCTTGAGTGGATATGATTGAATTGACATTGTCCTATACCAGCGGTAGCGAACCAATGGCACGCGTGCCATTAGTGGCACCCGACGAAATATTATGGGCACGTCACCAATTGAGAAATCCGATTGCAGCTTTGAGCAACAGCATCAGTTGTCTACACCGAGTTAAGGTTTTTTTTTTGCCTCTCATTCGTCTTATTACCAAATTCTGGATTTCTTAATTCTCTTATTGGCATTCTCCGAGGGCTTTGGTAAGCCATTTTTTTGGTTGGAAATTGAAGAAATTGAAATGCAGCTCAACGAATTCCGGTCTAGTTCGATATGGACTCAAAAATTCGTCGAAACCCGGAAAGAGTTGGAATCAATCGAGCTATATCGAGCTTTTAGGCAATAAGATGAAGAATGCCAATTCAAAATTAATGGAAACTTGCAATTCAATTCCCGACACATATTATTGCTTCAAAAAGTTGGCGTTCTTGGAATCCTTATTTTCAGAAATTAATAACATTAAAGATTTGCTTAGAAACCCTTTGTCAGATGATTCCGTTCAGCCTGCATTTTGCTTAAAGTGAGAAAATATAACCCTGATATAAACTACATGGCATAAAGTTTGCAACAATAAAAGCCACACTTAGATAGATCGTTCATTGTTTTTGTTTATTTCTCTGTTTTTTGTTAATCTGAAGTTTGTTTCTTTTATTAAAATGAATTAAGAACTGCTAATTTAAAAAAAATTAATTGATATGTTTACAAGTAAATTGCTGCACAGTGTAAAAATATTTATTTTCGTGTCTAGTGACTACTAGAAAACTAGATCGAGACTAGTGAAGGATTTCTTATCCTTTATATTAAAGAAAAATATTTTCTAGAACCTTCCACTTGATATCAAAACGCAAGTTCATATAATTTAATTTCGCGTTTATTTCCAGTGCCGAGTGCCGAATTAAGGCTGAGCTGCAGTTCCCATGCAGATCCACCACACCTCATGCGCCTCGGATCAGTATTCCCGGTGGGAATGTCTTCCAAGTGTGAAGCGGATGTGCGTGTGCATCGTTTATATTTTTTGTAGGTTGGGTCAAGATCCGATCATGATAACTGACTGTATGATGACACACCGAAGGCTCTTCAAATTTTTTTTTTTAAATGGCACGATGCTCCAAAAAGGTTCGCCATCCCGGTCATATACCATACCTAAAGGGTGGGAATATATGGTTATGGTATGAATGAATGCTTAAAAAAACAAACTTTTTTTAATTTTTGTTCACTATAAGTGGATGTAGAAAACATTTGAAAAAAAATATTTGTTAATAACGCAAAAAATTCGAAACCCACAGATATTATCACAAATTATCGAGAGTTGTTCATTCATTTTGTCAAAGAATCATTTTCATCGAAGCACCACAAAAAAAAAACAGAGAAACAAGAACTCAACAAAAAGTCTCTATATAATATACCACTTGATGTAATTAATAACATGCTGCTTGACCTCGTTTATCTATCTATATACATGTATATTTTCCTGCAATCCCTCTAACTCTATCTATCGCACACTCAAATGCCATTAGATGTAGGTAGGTACTTATCGATATATTTATATTGCTCTCATTTAAATAAAAACCCAATCAACTACTTACTATTTATTCATATTTTTTTTATGGGTGGGGTCAGCTAGCAGCGCTCTGCGCCACACTGTTGTTGTTACATCATTAGGTTCTGTTGTGTCCACCATCGGCAGTAATTTTCACATAACTGCAAATCATAAATCCTAAACAAACACAAATTGTAATTAATTTCCTTTATTCCTCAATTTGCTCGACCTCTGGTCCGCCGCCGCTCGCTTGGTTCTGTCCTTGTCATCTGTCACATTATTTTGTCTGTGCTACGGTCAGCCGAAGCTTTTGGTTAACATAAATTATTTGCTTCTTTGCCTTTTCAAAATCAATATTTCGCCATTAATGTTCCATTAGGTCTGCTCTTGTCCGCACAGAGACGACGAATAGATAGATAGATACAAATACACGCAGTGTTATCGTTAGTTAGCATTTTGGTATATTATAAAGCGACCCATCTCCTCTCTGTCACACATTCAGTGTGTGCTCGACTTGTACGTGTCGTACGTGTGTGTAGAATCAATTTTAATGTAAATTTGATTGAGTGTCGGCACATTTTCAGTGATTCAAATAATGTTGGAGTTTTTGACATGTGCAATGTGTGGGGAAGAAATCAGACTGGTGGCGGAATATAGATTTGCAAAAAAATTTAGTAGGTAGGTGTTTGTGAAGGCATATTTTAAAATTTTATCGCAAAATACGCATAATTCAAAAATTATCTCACAAATGATTATGAGATGAGATTATTTTTTCAAACATGAAAATATTTTTTTTTGTCGGAAGCTTTGTACATTCTCGGAAGCACTCAGACTAAAAGCTGGTCAGCTGTAGGTACTTTTAATAGTTCACCTGACTTTTTCAGGCAGAAGATTCACCGAGAAAATGCTCTGCGGTTTTGTTTGCCTTCTCCACAAACTCACAGGGACTTTAACCGCATAAGTTTAACAAATTTACGTGCTAAGCAAAAGCGTAGTGGAGCGAAGAATACCTATGAGGCGCCAACCGACTTTCCTCGCTAGCGATAGCAAAATTGCCGCAAACTTTTCAGGCTAGTTTGGTCTATCCGCAGAAGGGTCTTAAGTCCCTTAAGTGCAGCTTGGCTGACACTATGGAGTTTATGGAGACGGATTCTAAGGACTAAGCCAACATAAAACTTCTTTCATCGCCATTATTTTTCTCTGGAATAGGCTATAACGGTCAGGACATAGAAAGAGAGTCTATCAGAGAAAACACTTCACATCGTAGGTTTTTAATCGGTTGTGGCAGGCAGGGTTATGGTGGATGCTACCCTTGTGAGAATGGAGTGGCACGCAGGCTATGCACGGCAATAGCTCGTCGGATGGGGGGGAATCTTATTGTCACTAGCCTACTCCCAAAATAATTATCGTGCCGAATGAAAAGGAAATGCTCACATGTACGTGGATAACGTTTTGCTGTCTGCTGTTATGACAGACGAGGCCAGTGACCCCGTTACACATAGGTTGCTTTGCCTATTATTCCATAAGCAACTCCCGTGATTTCTCGCGTCTCAGCCTATATCATCACTTAAGATAACGTCACACCATAACTAAAACTATTTATGTGATCATTGCTTTAGGAAGCGATTACAATAAAGGATATATTTTATGGAAAAAAAAGGGGTTTTAGAAAGTAAAACTCCAATCAGATGGGATCTGCATGATTAAATACAAAGATACGTAAATAGAAGACTTTTTCAATATGTATTTCAGTTAATTATTTATATGTTATTATTTTATTATTTATAATAGAAAGTATGTTTTGTCGCTTACCTTAATCAACCGCAAATCAGGAGTGCACTCTGGATCGCTGATGACTGATGAAATATTCACTAAATGTTCTCGTTATATTTTATATTCTTGTTTTCTTAGTCTTGGCAACTTTTATTAGGTTAAACAAAAGTTAGGTTAGGTAGGGTAATGCAAAATGAAACTTATTTATTTTACAACCCTATTTTCTTTTATCTTTAGATATATATTTCTGGTTGTTTTTTTTTTTTTTTTTTACTTTAGTAATATCGTTTGTAGGACTGAAGATCGGCTTTAATGGTGAAATATATCATTCTTAGCAGCAAATTTTTTCGTAGTGGGATACGTTGCGACTGCCGTTGTTAAGCTATCCGCTGGGTGATGCTTGGTGCTACGTGGTTTGGTCACGCCGTGCAAAGAATTTATTCAATAATTTTCCACAAAATGAGGGCATGAATTTTGGTTTTGTGGCTCTGTAGGAAATCCCAAGACTCCACTAAATACGACTCGATCTTATTTAAGCGGATGTCTTCAGATTTAAGTCTAAGATAACCTTTTTTTTTTGTTAATGGTAATTATCAGACACTCACCTTGTTTTGATGAATTAAAACTTGGATATGAAATGGTAATTTTTGGGGTTGTAACCAACCAACTAATTAATAACCAACTTAATTAATAGTTCGCTCAGTAGTCAGTACCTGATGACTTACACTCTCTGCGGTTGCCGGTGAGAAAAAAAAATATGACTGTTTGTAAGTTATAAATGCCGGAAGAACTAATCGGCAATTGTCAAAAATGACCACCACGCTTACCAACTTTATTGGAGACTTCAATATTTCTAAAGGAAACAGTGTGCTTTAATGATATGACTTAGTCTTTATATAGTTTACGTTACTTTGAAAAAAATGTAATCAATTAATACAATGATGTGTTAAATGTGTTTCGCCAACAAGGGATTGCTACACGGTCAGTGGAGAAAAAGATTCATATGTGTCTTCCATAAATGCGTCTAGCTCGCAGAAACTACCAGCTTATATTTAGTTTACCACGTTAAATAACTTTATTTAAGTCAGCCAGTTAATATGCTTGTTAAGGACGTATTGAATTTCGGCTCTTTAAAGTGCTGAGGGGCTTTACCAAGATGACAATAGAAACATCAAAATCAAATTGAATTTTATTTGCGCGTAAATGGATATTGATCAGGCGTTGTAAGTTTTTCAGTAGGAATGATGATAGACTTATGGGTCTGAAATGTTTTTGATATTCTTATGAGCATTTAGTCTCTATAGCAGCAAAATATGGACCAGATCTATATGCAATAAAATATTATGGCTGCCAAAATTACTTGATGCAACAGTCGCACTCACCAACACATCGAATTTTTGAGTAAATAGCTTACTTCTAAATATATGAAACGACTCACGATAGTGCAATCAAAATTTTTTTGACAAATCCACACCTAGTTTTTTACTGGATTTATTCTATTTGTTTGCCTTGTTTCCATTTCTTTAGGATTCTTTATTCATTTGTTCGTTGGATTTTTTTTTCATATTGAGGCTTTCCCGGCTTTGAAACCATAATGACTTCAGCTAACCTCCGTTAGCTTTCCTAGGCAACTCTGTAAGGACTTGCCCCATAATAAAATCGTATGTAGTGGCCTTGTTAAATTGTAATTCTTGTATTTTGTAACGCAGTTCACCAAGCGATACAGTTTTTGTTTTAAAATTATCTGGTATTCCGGCTACGACAATTTCGTCTTCAATTAGCTTTTGAGGGCTTAAACGTCAAAGGGCTTCAACGTTTGTTCTAACTGCTCGGTAAATATGTCGGCGATTTTCTTTGTCTTCTTTTGCGTTCTTTCCCTTTTCTGATAGGAGGCGCTTGGCTTTTGGCTTTTTAATGAGCAAAGCATAGAGCGAGTAGTTTGAACTCTTATCCGCAGTGAGACCGTCAAGTCCTGAATCGTTTTCTTTAGAGTGCTACATAGATTATTTCATATCGTTTAATGCTGTCCTCTTACTTATACGGTTATTTCCCGAGAATATTTTATAGCGCCTTTTCCCTTTGCTAGGCCTTTGTAAGGACTATTATACTAGGCAGACCAAAGTATACTTTGCACGTGCAAATTAAAAAAAAAAAATTAAAATCATTTTCACTAGCATTTCCTTAAAGGTACGCAAATTGCATATTTATCTAGTTCAATTTTTGCGCTTGTCGAATGTTCAAACAAGTCAAAGACACCCTCACTTATAAGCAAAGACGCTCTGCTTCTAGCCCTATCCAAACGGGGTGATATGCGTGATAGGCGCTATATGCCCTAATTTTTTACATTATTCCTTTGTCAGATGCGTTTCAGAAATAAACCATATGTCGGTAACGTTTGTGGGTGCAGTGGTAAAGTGCGTTGGACCACTAAGCGAGAGGTCGCTGGTTTAAATCCCGACCACCAGACGCTGCCCCACCTCTTGCGAACGTCTGACAAAAACATACAAGAGTAAGAACTGCCATGAGAAGCTTCTCAAAAATGTAGGTCCCTTCCATTCGTATCAAAAATATATCTTCGCACACACAGTGATTTGAGAAGCTAGGCTTTGGGTTCTGGGCCGTTTACGTCTAATATATTATATATTCAATATCGTTTGTGTGAATGAATACATCTAGCTCGTCCATCTTTTGCAGAAGGCGGTTCGCATTCCATGATAGTATTTTTAATTTGGTTGTGTTTATCATATTTAAGTTGAATGACCTAACATTTTAAACATGTGTTTATTTAACCAACTGGCAAGAATTGCGGAGAAAACTTGAGCGACTGGATCAAGGGTTATTTCATTTTGTTGATTCGCTTGCAATGCGGCCTCGGCATATGTCTTTGGTCGAGTATTTGACGATTTTCATTGATAATTTTCTTTTCTTGGGTTTGGGCGATTCGTTAGCCTTCGATCCAAAATTTTACCACTTTGCTTTTAGAGGTCGTTCTTTCGGCTGTTTGGACTTAATGTTGTGTCCTTTCCGTCATTCAGTTATTTTAGCTACGGGTAAAGATATTTTCTTTAACACATCGCACCTGTTGTGCAGCTCTGTAGCTACTTTGCAGCTGCTATAACTCGCCGGGTGATTTATTTTGCAAATATATGCAAAGTTGGCTAATTATTTCTATTCAGACCGCAATCTTACGATAATTGTTAAGTAGTATATTTTACCCAACTCGGTCCTTTTTGCAATACGCGGTAGAGTGATTGTAACTTTGACAACGCTTACACTGAGGTGCGAGTCGAGTTCTTTGGTGCACCGATTCAAGTTTGATCATAATATTAAGGATATTTTTAAGTGGATCCACGCTTTACTATGATTTATTTATTTCCTTCATTTTTGATAATATTTACTGCGGCGATAATTTTAAAGCCTTTCATTTCGTCGTCATTAAGAATTGAGGAATTCGATCAACTACTTCCACTTCCATATTTATAAAAGTAAGAAGTAAATTTACATAGTCCTCAATTCATGAGCCATCCTTATAACAATTTTATTATATTGAATTTTCTATTAACCATCCGCTGCTTCATTCCAAATGTTCAACACGCTCAAATTCGCTAAAATACCACCGCAAATGCGCTATCAAAATACAATTAATTTATTATCAATTTCAATTTCCAGACGTCATTTTCTTTAAATACATCTTAGGTTATGAAATCTCCATTTTCAAATCACACAAAAAAAAAACATCCTGCTGCTCTTACATCATCTAAAATCCAAGTGGGTTCATGAAAAAACCAATAAGCTACTTGTAACTTTTAAGAAGATCAAGTGTTACACTTTAAAATTGAATGATGACTCTGTTATGAGAATCATCAATCAATGAAAAATTTGGGCCATTGTTTACAAAGTTTTAAAAAAAATTTTTTTTTTCTTACTTAACTTGCTCTTTTTAAATTTTTTCCTTCACTTGATTTTCCAATTATTTAATACATTATTACTAAAGTCGGGGGCAAATATTGAGCGCAACAGGATGTCAAAAAAAAAAAATAAAAACGAAAAATACGAAGCAAAACTTCCTTCAAGAGTGTCGCCAGGACAATCAATCACATTGGATCGATAAAAGCACTTTGAGAAGACAATAAATTTCTGTTGAAACTTTTGTGGGTTTACTTTTTTAGTATTTTTGTACGAAATCCTTAGGGGGACGTACATTTTATTCATTGTTTTAATATATGGAAGAAAAAATAACTTACTATGCGATTTTAATAATTTCAGAAGATCGCAGATGGAGTGAGTCGTTCCATGATAATTTGGTTAGCTAATTATTTTGAAGGGTAAATAGATTGGATTTATTTGTAGATTTTATATTCCGCATGTTACAGATTTCATATCGAAATGTAGGCAAAGGTATGTCCTAATACCAAAGGAATGTATTACAATTTGAGCAGACCATTAATAATTGGATATTGGAAATGTAAAACCGTTTCATTCGAACCGTAGTGCTTCTATTATAGAATATTCAGTTCGGAGTTTGAAGGTTACACTTTTATACATAGTTGTTGATTCTTTCAGTAATTAATATTCCTAAATATAAGTACGCCGTTAGGGAAGAAAAAAATACTTAAGAGAATATACATATATCCCTAAGCTCAATCTGCCATCACCCCAAATCAAGTTATATGATTTTAATTAACTCAAAATTTATTAAGTGAATGTTTTCGATTTAAACTACTCAAAATGATGAAAGTTTAGATATATTGAATAAAGCAACAAGAGTCCAGATTCCTTGACGCTACAAAAAAAACATACCAGTCTAAGTTGGCGAATGGCTGTTATGATCCTGCGATAAAATGTCTGGCGGAAGGACCCCTTTTCTGCCATTTCCTCCTCCTTTATTTACCACATCGTTTGGATTTTAAATGTCTGAAAATTGTAGTGGTCAGGAAAACAGAGTGAGGTAGCCGATGCCACTTCGTGTTATGCGGCAGAGAAAAGAATCACAGTACGTCCAAATACAGGCTTTAGGGTGAACTGATGAGTATTTCTGGCATGACGGACATTACGGTTGAAGTGTTGAAGGGGAGGAACGCAGCTGGCTAATTCGTTCGAGCACATATAATAGAAGTACAGTCCACGACGGATATAAGAAACCTCTAATATACACAAAAAATGTTTCTTATATCCGAGTTGTTCTTATATGAAAACAACTGATATAAGAAACAAGGTTTTTTGAAGTTTTTTGAATGTTATGTTTTGGCTTCTTTTCCAGCGGTGGAGCTATCCATCATTAGGTTTAAAACCTTTTATTGATCCCTTTTTTGATTTAAATTCTTTTATTTTTTTGTTTTTCCTCTTTTCAATTCCTGGAGTATGTTTATTTTGCTCTTCAGCGACACTGTACCTATTTCTTTGCTGTTGAAACATTTTGAGCAGAACAATTGTTTACGAATATATTTAAACACGAAATGACATACTCGTACACGGCTTTCCTACTGTCATTCTTGTATGTGAGTAAATGTCTTGTCATTCATATTTTTCGTTAAAAGAAAAGACACGGTGTTTCCACATGCGTTTCTTATAAGCGATGTGTTCTTATATGAGTGTTTCTTATATCCGCCGTCGACTGTATCGATGAAATAACGACAGGCATGAAAATTACGACGATGACTATGAGGATCGAGCGATTTCGCAATATCTCGATCACCGATAAGTTGTATCGCATTTTTTAGAAATTCTGTCAAGTAGCTCCAAATATGTAATTGGTTCATCGGATAAATTATAAATTCCATCCAGATCAGAAGGGGTAATATATTTCTTGCATCGCTTGAGGCAGCCTAGACATTTTGCAGCGTTCTTGGCAACGTCGAATATGTGATCACTCTAACGCACATACCGAGGATGGAAAGCCTTTCGGTTTGAGCGATGCAAGCGCCATACATGGATAATGTCAGAGTATTGGCGTTTCGCTTCAATGACAGAAGACAGAATTATGTTTTGGTGTCATTAAATTCTACTCTGTCGGTTTTAACCCACTTAAGTATGCTATCAAGGTCAGAATTAAATTCAGAATTAATTTCAGTCAGCTCATTAAATTCTGACCTTGAAAGCATAGTTCCACGCCTGAAGATGAGTTACGTAAATCCGAAAACGAATATGCGAAGCTAAAGGTGCTGTCATGATTGAAAACGTGAATAGGATTAGAAGTGACAGACAGGAGATCATTTATAAAAAGGCTTAAAATAGAAACAATACAAGTTTTTTTAATTATTATTCTTTCTTATGGAATGTTTCAGCTGCGAAGTTAAAGAAGTCCCCAATGGTCGGTTGACTTACCTGATAACTCACAAAATAATTAACTCAGATCAGCAGAAAGCCCGTTTGATTATAGCTATGTCCACTGTAAACGAGGATATAGTTAAGAATACGGGATCATAGCTTTAACACTTTCACTGCAATTGTACACCTGCGGCGTACCTCGATTCGACCTTTACAAACGTTCCGACAGGCCTTTAACTTTCAGATAAATCACCGAGGCCAAACAAATGCTTGTGTTGTCACATTTGTTTGATCCAGGGGTTTTTAGGTCTACCATATATAACATGTGCATGCTATTAATGATTTTGTTTGATCCTCTATTTAAGACACCCGTGATCTTAAGTCGTGTGTCAACCCACAGACTCGCATGCACTATTGCGTCGTAGTATAAGAATATGTTACTAGGCACACCCGATGTTAAAATTGATCAAGATCTGATATCTTCTTTAGTGTCGACTTTTACAAAATAACATTCTATACAGAGCCTAAAGACTAAAAATTTAAGCTAAACTCTGACTGAAGGGGATGAGTTATCATTTCAGATCAACAAGTTATTTGCTATCCTATCTTTTTAAAAGAATAATTTTCCTATTTCTGTCACCATCTTTAAGAAAGGAGATCTCAAGAATTGCAATAACTGGCGTGGTATCACCGTTTTGTCCGTCTTCCCTAAGCTGATGACAATTATCAATACCGAAAGGATAAAGTCCAGGATTAAGTTGTAACGAATATCAAATCAATCACACTTTAGCGCACCCTTGCAACGTATATATTTCAAATGGAGACATCATGAAGCACAACCTTCATGAATTATTGTGTTATTCCTATAATTTTGTTGTTGAGCGCCATCTGTGTATCGGTATTGATGTTTCCTCCAAGCCTTCTTTTGTCTCTGCATATTGATGGTTAACTGTTTCAGATAACCCTGAATATTATCAAATAATAAAGAGAGAAAGTGATGTCAACCTCGAACATATTTCGACACCACAGAATTCATCGAAATACTTCGAGAAGCTTGAAGGGTTGTTCAGTCGACAGGAACTTGGAGATGCTTGCATAAAGCACAAACTAGCTCGCCGGAATGGGGGGGGACTTGTTCCTATCGCTGAAGCACCGTACATATTTACATGTCCTGGATTTTTAATTTGCTTGCTTGTACTAAAGTCAAGTATTATCCCTATATCTCAACCAACCAGGAAATAACCTGACACAAAAAGGGGGAGACCTAAGGTGGTATCTGGTTTCCCTGAGTGTGGCCCTCCCTCCGTCAACTACTTATGAAAAGATAGTGTGACACCTTGGCCATTGCTCCACTCTTATATAATATACAATGACCCCGTATGTAAAAGTGAGCTTACAAGTAGCTCACTTAAAGTATATTAACACTCACCAATCCGATCGCTTTCCCAATATCGCACTAAAAATCATGCCTTCATGTTAAGTGTAATAAAACATGATGATAAAAAGATTTCATTTCTTCGTTATAATTCATTAAAACTTTAATCTCAATTTTGGTGTTCATAATATTATCCTTAAAGCTCTAAATTATCTTTTATGATTAATTAGTTGCTATTTAAAATCACGCATGTCAGTTAAATTTTAAGAATAATACACAATCCTAGCGCATAAGTTTCCTTCTTTTTTTTTTTTGTAATTCAATCTTAAGTATCAATCAATATCAATCAATATCGGATGCTGGTAAAACAGAAATATATTGCATCCTAAACTTACTAAAATGGGTTTCGAGAGAAACTAAATAAATCTTAAATTGTACTCCTATAAGTATACTGTTTACTTGCTTATCTTTAATCAAGGTGTTATACACAATTTTCACAATTGTTCATCAAAAAGAAAAATTAAATTGTATACTTTTAGGCGCGAGTCAAAATTGTATTGTTTCAATGGCTATAATTCTAATGGGACGGAGATACGTTCAATAAAGTTATATGGCATGTAAAATAAATATAATCGCGATAAGAAAAAATTTTTATTTTAAAATGACTTACAGCTTGTACTTTTCTTTTTGCTGCTTCTTTGTTTCCGCACCGCAGTGTTCCATGATGTTGTGCACAGCATTATGGCCGAGGTGTGAATGTAACTAAATAATCTAAACGTGGAAGAAATGGAAGTTATATAGCAAAATTTTACACCGTAATGAACGATCTTTACATGTCCTGTGCAGAACCAGCTACAGAAGATGTATCTAATGATTTTTTTTTTTTTTGATTTTTAATTTTTTTTTTTTTTATTCTTTGGGACATTAAGTGTCTTAAGTTTGAACAATAAATTACCTTATCTTTTGATTACCATATGGGTTTAAATATGCTAACTACACTTATATATTATCATATTCATACATACGTTGTATATTTTCCTGATATACCTGGACTGACATACTAGGATTTTATATTCGATACTGTCGCTGGTTGAGCTGAAGCTGCTTATGTTGATGTTGCTGCCGCTGGTCGAGGTAAAGGTGGTGTGGCTGTTCTAGTGGTTGTGGTGTTACACGTGGTGATGTCGCTGGTGGTGATGTTGCTGGTGGTTGCAATGCCGTATCTCTTGGTACGGGTGGCTTGTCTTCCTTGAAGATCCTGACGCTGATGAATGCGATGCCGTATCTGTAGATACGGATGTCTTTATCTGATCGTGACGACGTGATCTTCGGTCGTGATAAAGGTGGTGGTGAAAAACTAAATTCACACTATTTGCTTGCCTTGGTGCTGCTACTCTTGGTAAAATGGTGGGGCACGTGGTGCACGTGATGTTCCAAGAGGCTCTCTTGCTGCAAGAGGTGGTTTTCACTGAAGGTCTCTTGATGCTAAAGATGGTGTTCGCAAAAGATCTCTTAATGCAAGCGCCCGTCTCGTGGTGGAAGAGAGACTCGTGGTGGACGTCGTATGCAGTAGAAAGTCGTCAATGGGGTTAGCTTTCTTTCTGCTTGTGCGTCGCCGCTCGGTTGGCGTATCGTGAAACCACGTTGTCACTGCGCGGAGGAAGTGCTCATCTCTTCTCTATCTTGTGAAGTCTGATGAGGAGCTTCGGATGGTGAAGAGCGTTTTTCTCGTGGACTCTTGTCCCGACGCCGACCTATTTCGAAAAAGAAAGAAAGAAACTTCTTCCGTTCGGCTAAGTTTTGCCGCTTGTTTTAAATTTCTTCTATTTCTACCTTTTTTTTTTCAGTTGGCATCAAGTGACAGATGAAAGTTATCGTTTCATCACAGGGTTGGTCGCGAGGTATGGTTTATGAACGTAGTAGATTATTTACACAAAAAAATTTCTTTTTTCTTTCGGTCTGTCCCCTACAAACCAGTCCATTTGGTCAAGCTCAAGCGCAAACCAAGTGGATGGAAAAGGACAGAACCTTTTGATTCGCACCCTCATAGGCTACTGAGTAGTGAGTTCTACCGACTGAGCAGATCGGGATTTATACACGGATGTCTTTTGCGTGGAAGATACCGAGATTATTACCTTCTAAATCTTGTAATTCGAATAAGTTTTTGGCAGTTATTGCTTTTATTTTTGCTTGCACAAATTTGGGGCACAGTTTCGCATTGCGCTTTTTGCTGCTATCGCTGAGTACAAAGTTGCGTTTGTAGACTACCTGACCGACTTTGAATTTGACGTTTTTGCTTCTGGTATTATATTTTCGCTCATAAGTGTCGTGTGCTTTCGCCAATGACTCTCTTATGTGATTATGAATAATATTCATTTTCGCTGCTTTTGGTAAATAATCGAATTCAGGATTGTTCAGGCTTCTTAGTCTTTTGAGTAATACGTAGTCCGAGCCGTGTTCAATCTTGGTCTGGCCGAACACCGCTTCGTGTGGTGACATGCCAATGGCTGAGTGTATGGCTGTTCTAAGAGCACTTACTATCTGCGGAAGATATCTGTCCCACCCGTCTTGTTTGGAACCTATATATGATCTTATCGCTGCTAATATGGATCTATTAACGCGTTCGCTCGCGTTGGCTTGCGGCGAGTAAAATGCTGTTTTTACATGTCTGACTCCATAATTAGAAAGAAATTTGGAAAATTCTTTGCAAACGAATTGCTTCCCGTTGTCAGACAAAACTGACTCTGGTACTCCAAATGTCATAAAAACATTCTCTTCCAAGAATTTTATCGCTGCTTCGCCAGTCGCTTTTCGTATAGCTGAGACAACGACGAATTTGGTCAGCTGATCCAAGCAAACAATCATATAAACATTACCGCTCTTGGACCTTGGATATGGTCCAAGAAAATCTACGTATATATGTTGGAAAGGTCTATCCACAACAAATGCTTGTCCCATCGGAGGCCTTAGGGTTGAATTTGGGGCTTTCGAGGTCTTACAATCCTTGCAGTCTGCAATGAAGGTCTTCACTTCGGTGGCCATGTTTGGCCAGTAAAAACGTTCACGCAAACGATACAGGGTTTTCGCGATGCCACCATGCGAGGCTTTTGGCGGCTCATGTGCCAGTCGGATCAGAGTTTTAGTCAATGATTTGGGAATCCAGAGTTTCCAGACTGAGTCCTCATCTCCGGGATGCCCTGTGCAAAATTTGACCTTCTTATACACAAAACCGTCTGAGACAAGGAGGTCAGGAAGCTGGTCTTTACTTTCCTCTATTGATTTTATCAACTCTGCATATTCAACCGACTTGAAAGATGGATCTGCAAGGTTGACGCATAGAACATCAGCAGGTCTCACATTACATACAGGGTCAGACGCGATACTATCAATGGCGTAAACCCTAGAAAGTGCATCTGGCACTACATTCTGTGAACCCTTTCGATGCTGTATGTTAAAAGAGAATCGCTGAAGTCTAAGACTCCACCGAGCTAAACGTCCGCTCAGGTCCTTCTGATTCATGAGCCACTTCAGGCTCGCATGGTCTGTTACGATTGTAAAGTCTAGTCCTTCAATGTAGGAACGAAATCTTTCTACGCCCATTATCGCAGCTAAGCACTCCAACTCCGTCACGCTATAATTGCGTTGAGCTGGATTCAGTTTATATGAGAAATACGAAATAGGTTTTTCGACGCCTTCTGAATCCTTTTGGCATAGCACACAACCAATGCCGGTCGTGGAAGCGTCACATAATATTAAGAACGGTTTATTAAAATCTGGGTTTATTAGAACAGGGGCAGTTGTTAACGCCGTTTTTAATTTTCGAAAGGCTTCGGTAGCTTCGGAGCTTAAAACAAAAGATTTACACTTCTTGAGCGTATCAGTAATCGGGGCTGCGAGTGTTGAGTAATCCTTCACAAACCTTCTGTACCACCCTGTCAAGCCTAAAAATCTTCGGACTTGCCGTGGTGTTTTTGGCAGGGGGAAGGTTTCAATCGCCGAAAGTTTATCTGGGTCCGTTTTAAGGCACCCACCTCCGACGATGTAGCCTAAATACTTCAACTGTTTAAAGCAAAATTTTGACTTCGTCAGGTTTATTGTTAAACCAGCGGTCGTAAGTCGCGAAGCTACGAGCCGTAAAAGCTCTAAGTGTTCTTCAAATGTTCGTGATATTATCAGGAGATCATCCAAGTAAACAAAGATGTTTTGTTTTAATTTGTGAGGCACCACTTTGTCCATAAGCCTGCACATGCGTTGTGCCGCATTGCATAGGCCAAAGGGCATAACCTTAAATTGATAAAGAGGTCTACCTGGCACAGTAAACGCAGTCTTTTCCCGTGATGTTCTTTCCAGTGGTATTTGCCAGAAGGCATCTTTCAGATCCACACTGGAGATATAGTGTGTCTCCGAAAGACGACCTAGCAAACCCTCAATATGAGGAAGCGGATATGCATCCTTTTTTGTCACCTGATTGACTTTCCTGAAGTCAAGGCATAAGCGAACCTTACCGGGCTTTCGGACCAAGACTACCGGAGAGTTCCAGGCACTTTCACTTTCCTCAATAACGTTCATCGCTATCATCCGGTCCAATTCCTCATACATGAGGGCCTGTACCGCTGGCGATACGGGATAGTGTCTTTGTTTAATGGGCTCAGCGTCCCCCGTATTTATATGGTGTTCCTCGAGCTTTGTTTTTCCCAATCCAGATTTGGCAGAGGATGGGAATAAGCTCTTTACACTTTCAAGTTCCTTGGATTGTTCCTCCGACAATTCGTGGGCATTGGGATCACACGAATTTTGTTGTGTATCCGACGAAATTCCAGAGATCACTTGAGGTGCTATCTCAAACGATCTCCAAAAGTTGACCCCCAGATACAACTGTTGGTCTAATTCGGGTATTAGATATAAAGTTATTTCTTTAGATACTCCTTTGTATTGTATATTGGTTTTTATTACTCCTACGATCGAGTGTTTTTGTCCGCTAGCAGTTTTAATTGAAGACGTAAAAGGTTTAAAAACAATGTTGGCCTTTTTGATAATGTCTAAGCACCCTTTCCCCAAGCAACTAATACTAGCTCCACTGTCGAGCAGACCAAGCAATTGCTGATCGAAGACAGTGACACTGGCATATGGTCTTGGATCCTCAGAACCATCAAGTGTTGTGGCTGAAATCGCTTTGTACGCTTCTTTCTTATGTTTAAAACGCTCTTGTAACTTTAGAATTCGCGGTGATAATTTTCGTTTAATAATGCGACTTCGCGCTTCGTAGTAGCTGACTAGTCGTTCGTGGAGAGATTTCTGTTTATTTTTTGTTAATTCAGGTGGAGAGACTTTCGAGGTTTTCTCTAAAATCTTTAAGACGTCTGTCTTGGGAATTTTCAACTCTGTGCTATTATTAGGCGTTTGAAATAATTCTGTGGTTGTTGTCGATTCTGGTGTATTTTGTAGAGCCGAGTTGTATGAATTAGAAACATTCTCTGAACTTACTGAGAGTTCTCCCGGGTCGTGGATGGACAAAACTCCCCGGTCGTCGGATTGCCCTGAGTTCGGTTTTCCGAACACTTAACGCAATTTGGTGTCGTCGTGTTTGCCAACCCACACTTGTAACAGAATAAGTTACGCTGCGGGCTGGGGCATTGGACAAACGAGTGACCTTTAACCTTACAGTTCCAGCAAATGTATACGCTGGAATCGCGTCTATTGAAAGCTGGTCGTAGTGCTTCCACTTCACCAGAGGTTTCTACTTCATCAGGTAAATCAATTTCGTTCACTTGCCTTCTATAATTGTGAGGATTAGGCTGTTTTGGGCGAACCCCGTCACTTTGGTTCACATATTTCTCAATGGTTCTGCAGATGTAAACCATTTCTGGCAAACTATTAGTATTGTACGTGATTAGTAATTCGCCAATACGACGTTTTACGTTCTGTTTGATCAAATCAATTATTTCCCTTGGTGGTTTTGGGCAATGAAGTCTGATGTTCAAATGTGATATGGCGTTGTAAAAATCATCGAAACTTTCATTTAGACCCTGACGCCTATCGAACATTTGACGTGAAAGTTCCGAGTCCGTTTCTAGAGTCCGATATTGCTCGATTAGAGCCATCCTTAGGGTGTGCCAGTCAGCATTGGGGTTGGTTTTGAGGTACACCCAATACCAATTTTCAACTTGTCCTGCCACGAAGAGATGGAAATGCAAGGATATCTCTTCCCACGTACTGGCATAACATTCCTTTAGGCGACTTAACCGGAACAGAAACTCATCGATTGTCATATGTTGGTTATCAAATTTCAGTCCCCATTTTCGAAATTCAACTGTCCTTTGTGAAGTACACGATGGTATGTTTCTTTCTAGTGGAGACTCTGAATTTAAATTCAAGGCATTAAGCTGCCTGATAAAGTTTTGAGCATTTTCGCTTATGTTTGCTGGGACTGGCTCCGAACAGCTGGGTACTCTTTGCTCGTTAAAATTTGATTGTGATTCCACATTTCTAGTACTGCGTGGTTGCTGTACTCGGTTTATATTATACTCTTCTCTATTATCATGAGGAGTCGTAGCTCGAAGTGTCGCCCTGACAGTTTCGGCAACTTGCTCTCTCATAACTTGTCGTTCTCTTTCCAATTCTTCCCGTAAAACTCGCAACTCTGCTGATCGGCTCAGACCTACAGAAGCCGTAACAACTTCTTCTATATACTGGGTTAAGCTACGATCTACTAGAACAGATTGACTTGTACCTGGAATATTGGAGATTCGAATGGAATCATCCACGGGATACTGACTACGCGTATTTGCGCTACTATTTGGCACATTGCCAGGATGTTGCGTATTCGACACCGAAACTTGGCTGTCGTTATTGCGATCGTTTTCACGGTTTTGAACATTCGGTATAGTATTTGGTGTTGTTAGCGTGTCGTCGCGAACGTTCCTTCGCGAAGGACGATTAACTTGCAAATTTTGGGAGCGATTGCTCCGATTCGGAAATCTAGGGGGCATCGTAAAGGTTTATCAATAACAAAATTAAATATATATATAAATTTAAAGTATGGTTTTAATCATAAACTAAGGGTAAGTAAAAGCTAAATAATATGCTATCAAATTATACCAAATAATTTAAAAATAAAAGTAAAGTGAAAAAGTATCAGATAATGTGCATGGGAAAGCGGATCTTCGATATTGGTTGTGTTGTAGTGACAAATTTTTTTTTTTTTTCTTTGCTTAATTTTTGTGTAATGGTTGTGAAATAGCGGTTTATGTTACTAGGGTTTGCCTTCAGTCAACTCTTTCTAAAAGATAACTTGATGCTGCAAAGAGACTTGACTTCGATTGAGCCGTTTTCTCTTGGACATCCATATCTTCGAAACAGTTTTCGAGACTGTATAGAACCTTCGCAATCATTTTGAAGAATTATTGCAACTCTCTGACTAAAATTATTCTTCTGGCATGAAAGGACATTTAGTAATTCTTCAAGGTGTTAAAAAGTATTTAATAAAGTATTTTGCAAGCAATTCAGTTATAAGAATACGATGTTTTCTGTTCTTTTTATGAGGTAGCAAACAATATAAAGTAAGAAGTTAAACTATGAGGGCGCACAGTAATAGTATGACCCGGTATCCCAAGCGCTGCTGTCAGACTGAGGTTACTATTGACCCGAAAAGTCCCGGTCGCTTGACGATCCAGACCATAAAATATGCGTTTCCTGAGGATGACATAACATGAAGGAATCAGTTCAATGCTTCAAAAAAAGCCTTTATCATAAAGATACTCTTCCGGACATTGACTAGAAACTTATCAAGATTTTATAGTATTTAAACTTTACTCCCAACTATTTACTGTTATCGTTGGTTTGAGCTTGGCCCCACGTTGGTTTGAGCTTGGCCCCACGTTGGTTTGAGCTTGGCCCCACGTTGGGCGCCATAAATGTAACGAATATCAAATCAATCACACTTTAGCGCACCCTTGCAACGTATATATTTCAAATGGAGACATCATGAAGCACAACCTTCATGAATTATTGTGTAATTCCTATAATTTTGTTGTTGAGCGCCATCTGTGTATCGGTATTGATGTTTCCTCCAAGCCTTCTTTTGTCTCTGCATATTGATGGTTAACTGTTTCAGATAACCCTGAATATTATCAAATAATAAAGAGAGAAAGTGATGTCAACCTCGAACATATTTCGACACCACAGAATTCATCGAAATACTTCGAGAAGCTTGAAGGGTTGTTCAGTCGACAGGAACTTGGACATGCTTGCATAAAGCACAAACTAGCTCGCCGGAATGGGGGGGGACTTGTTCCTATCGCTGAAGCACCGTACATATTTACATGTCCTGGATTTTTAATTTGCTTGCTTGTACTAAAGTCAAGTATTATCCCTATATCTCAACCAACCAGGAAATAACCTGACACAAAAAGGGGGAGACCTAAGGTGGTATCTGGTTTCCCTGAGTGTGGCCCTCCCTCCGTCAACTACTTATGAAAAGATAGTGTGACACCTTGGCCATTGCTCCACTCTTATATAATATACAATGACCCCGTATGTAAAAGTGAGCTTACAAATAGCTCACTTAAAGTATATTAACACTCACCAATCCGATCGCTTTCCCAATATCGCACTAAAAATCATGCCTTCATGTTAAGTGTAATAAAACATGATGATAAAAAGATTTCATTTCTTCGTTATAATTCATTAAAACTTTAATCTCAATTTTGGTGTTCATAATATTATCCTTAAAGCTCTAAATTATCTTTTATGATTAATTAGTTGCTAGTTCAAATCACGCATGTCAGTTAAATTTTAAGAATAATACACAATCCTAGCGCATAAGTTTCCTTCTTTTTTTTTTTTGTAATTCAATCTTAAGTATCAATCAATATCAATCAATATCGGATGCTGGTAAAACAGAAATATATTGCATCCTAAACTTACTAAAATGGGTTTCGAGAGAAACTAAATAAATCTTAAATTGTACTCCTATAAGTATACTGTTTACTTGCTTATCTTTAATCAAGGTGTTATACACAATTTTCACAATTGTTCATCAAAAAGAAAAATTAAATTGTATACTTTTAGGCGCGAGTCAAAATTGTATTGTTTCAATGGCTATAATTCTAATTGGACGGAGATACGTTCAATAAAGTTATATGGCATGTAAAATAAATATAATCGCGATAAGAAAAAATTTTTATTTTAAAATGACTTACAGCTTGTACTTTTCTTTTTGCTGCTTCTTTGTTTCCGCACCGCAGTGTTCCATGATGTTGTGCACAGCATTATGGCCGAGGTGTGAATGTAACTAAATAATCTAAACGTGGAAGAAATGGAAGTTATATAGCAAAATTTTACACCGTAATGAACGATCTTTACATGTCCTGTGCAGAACCAGCTACAGAAGATGTATCTAATGATTTTTTTTTTTTTTGATTTTTAATTTTTTTTTTTTTTATTCTTTGGGACATTAAGTGTCTTAAGTTTGAACAATAAATTACCTTATCTTTTGATTACCATATGGGTTTAAATATGCTAACTACACTTATATATTATCATATTCATACATACGTTGTATATTTTCCTGATATACCTGGACTGACATACTAGGATTTTATATTCGATACTGTCGCTGGTTGAGCTGAAGCTGCTTATGTTGATGTTGCTGCCGCTGGTCGAGGTAAAGGTGGTGTGGCTGTTCTAGTGGTTGTGGTGTTACACGTGGTGATGTCGCTGGTGGTGATGTTGCTGGTGGTTGCAATGCCGTATCTCTTGGTACGGGTGGCTTGTCTTCCTTGAAGATCCTGACGCTGATGAATGCGATGCCGTATCTGTAGATACGGATGTCTTTATCTGATCGTGACGACGTGATCTTCGGTCGTGATAAAGGTGGTGGTGAAAAACTAAATTCACACTATTTGCTTGCCTTGGTGCTGCTACTCTTGGTAAAATGGTGGGGCACGTGGTGCACGTGATGTTCCAAGAGGCTCTCTTGCTGCAAGAGGTGGTTTTCACTGAAGGTCTCTTGATGCTAAAGATGGTGTTCGCAAAAGATCTCTTAATGCAAGCGCCCGTCTCGTGGTGGAAGAGAGACTCGTGGTGGACGTCGTATGCAGTAGAAAGTCGTCAATGGGGTTAGCTTTCTTTCTGCTTGTGCGTCGCCGCTCGGTTGGCGTATCGTGAAACCACGTTGTCACTGCGCGGAGGAAGTGCTCATCTCTTCTCTATCTTGTGAAGTCTGATGAGGAGCTTCGGATGGTGAAGAGCGTTTTTCTCGTGGACTCTTGTCCCGACGCCGACCTATTTCGAAAAAGAAAGAAAGAAACTTCTTCCGTTCGGCTAAGTTTTGCCGCTTGTTTTAAATTTCTTCTATTTCTACCTTTTTTTTTTCAGTTGGCATCAAGTGACAGATGAAAGTTATCGTTTCATCACAGGGTTGGTCGCGAGGTATGGTTTATGAACGTAGTAGATTATTTACACAAAAAAAATTCTTTTTTCTTTCGGTCTGTCCCCTACAAAGTCCACTCTCAAGAGGCACCAAGCGCGATTTCTCAGTGGTCGATGAAGCGCCGATCATATTACCTTGCGAATCGTCTCTGAACAATCGGCTTTCCGTTGCATTTGACCGATTCTGTTCTGACTTTCAATTGATGATGTAATGACTTCCACGGTGCCATTTGTCATTTGGACTACGCTGATGATATCTGTTTAATGGCAAACAACATTGGTGCCCTTAACCAAATGTGGCACTCACTGTAACAGAATGCGGAAACGGCTGGCTTAAGGATAAATGCCAACAAGACAAAAATTATGTACACTAACCGAGACCAACAACAGCGGGTTATCTTGAGGCGGGAGACCATAGAAGAGGTCACGCAGTTCAACTATCTATAGTTATGTGTCACTCGATGGTGGAACGGATCTGGATGGCGGAAATAGTATGAACAAGCTCTTAGTGCATTTTGCATCCTATCTCCAGTCTGGAACTCTAGCTAAATATCGCTTCGCATTAGGTTAAAAATGTTTAAATTCAACGTTAAATCTGCTTTACGCATGTGAAACGTGGAAATGCTTTGCCAATATCTTAAGCAGATTACAAGCTTTTGTCAATCGTTGTCTGCATTACATCCTAAAAATCCGGTTGCCACAAACAATTTCAAACAATGAATTGTGGCTTATGACTGGGCAAACAAAAGTGGATGATGACATTAAAAGGAAACCCGGTTGACAACATAGCGAAGCAGTGCTTCCAATGGAACCCTCAAGGCGTAAGACAACATGGAGGTCAACCGTTTTGTCGGAAGCTCAATCGGAAAATCTGCGATCGTGGGCACAGCTGAGGTTTCGAGCTGCAAATAGAGAGAGATGGAATGACCTGCTCATCGCCGTATGCTACATAAGGAGTTAAAGCATCAGCAGCTCCCGGAGCAAAAGAAAAAAAAAAGAGTCACCATCTACAAAAATTATGATAACCTTTTGTCACGTTTTTCCGTTTTCGACATAGGCTTTAGGGAATTGAATGCACTTAGCTACTGTCAAGTTCTTAAGTAATTTATTGAATATTGCCAGAAATGTTCGATCTGTTCGCCAACAAAAAGACACGACAGTCTTACAAACAACAGGAACACTGCGCACACACGTTCGTACGCAAAAAGTTCTGCTTTAGCAAATTCTTCTCTAATTCAACACATCGTTTATTGCCATACGTGCAAGGATTAAGCTTTTCATCCTGGCAACGTGACAGCAAAAATAGCTAAGCGAGGCGCTATAAAACGAGGAGACGACAAAAACAACAACAGCAACTGACTGGAAAAAAATCCTTCCTCTTGTTATGGTACGGCAACGAATATGAGTGTATATGAATAGCTAGGTATATATTGAAAAAAAGAGAAAAAAATCCAAAACAAAAACAAGCTAACACATTTGGCTGAATTAAGACCTAATTGTGTTTTGTTTTTCTGTTTAGTTTATCCTTTGACATGCTGCCGGGGGAGCAACAACATCACCGAAACAGTGAAATATATGAGAATAATAAATAATAAACAAGCAAAAGGAACATGCCTTAGGATACCCGTCATATCCGAAATAGAATAGGAGGTGCGTACACAACACAGCCATCCACACTTTAAACAATTAGAGTGATTCAACCCGTGGGAACTGTGTGTGTGAAGCCTTTTTGGTTTCTCCGGTGATGGTGATGGTGGTTTCAGGATTTTGCTGCTACTCCTGCCTGCGCTTGCCAAACAAAAGATGTTTGCTTACCTTATGGGAATTTGGCTTACACAAATACGCGGAACATGCATGTGCGAGTTAGATATGAACAAGTTTTCGACTAAAGGGTTTACATCCGCTAAGGAGTCCTGAGCGTATAATTAGACGAGCGACTAAAATAGACTAATCGTATAACGGTGGTGTAATCAAACGCACTGTTGGTTATGATTCATGGTGTATTCGGGATGTAGTTAGAGATTAGTGAGATTAGACCCCTCAATGGCACGGTGGAAACCGGTTTTAAAGTAGGTCAGGTCCCGATTGAGGCAATTAGAAATTCGTGTAGATTTTTTACTTTGGCTATGAAGAAGCCAACGAACGGTATTTTGGAAGGCTGGTATTACTAAATTACGTATCTTACTTTCCACTCCAAGCTAGACGAACTCCGCGTTATGCCTTTGAGATAGCATACTCTCGATGAGTTCAGTATTGATCTTCTCACGAAGAGCTAGGCCCGGAGATTTTTAAAGTTCAATTCGTTCTTAGCTTTAACTTTAATAACATATACTTCGTGAAATTTAAACAGGGTTATCTCACAAGTCACTTAAAAATTTTAAAACTCATCAAATATTATATATAGGCCATCGATTCAAGTCACTGGTCTCATGGCCACAAAAGTCAACTTTCATCGACAATTAAAAGTAAAGGGAAAGTAGAGACCCTAAGCTGGGCAGGTCCTATCCAGTCTGGTATAGAGATGGCTCAAAAATGTCAACGGGTGTAGGGGCATTCAAACTGCAGAATGTCAGCTTCCCTAGGCCACAAAAAAATCAAATGGTGTATCCCAAAGGATTACGCAATGCTAACAATAACATTGGCTCTGCCTACAAAAAAAAAGCTCTTGAGATCTCTTTGTAGACTCTGCCTTGAACAGCCAGAAAAAGCAGAACATATTCGATGCGATTGCCCCGCAATCATTCTAAAGAGGCTTAAATGCTTCAACAAAGGACTCACCGAACCTCAGGATATTATAAAATCATCGGCCTCAACAATCGTATGGTTCATCAAAGACCTAGGATTGTCGCCAGGCCAAAACTCTTATTAAACAGTCATAGAGAGCACAAGCCATCTTTTTTTGGAAGCAGTCAACTTAGCAGCCAAAATAACCTAAGTTATGATATATAAATTAAAAAAAACTGAAACAAGTCCTTGCTCTATAATTGGAGTTCCGTGTTGGAACTTTTCTCCGAAAATATTTTTTTGATTAGTGTCTCATACTTCTTTAAGAATTAAAAAGTCAACCTGCGGCCCGGAGAAATTTTGGCTGCACAGTACATTACCTTAGCACATAAAAGCAATTCCTTCAATACGTCTCCAGAAGCTAACGAATTGGGCACCTTGATGTTTTCCTCCCGCAAAATTAAACTATTTTCAAAGAAAATATTGAATCTTATTTTATAAACGGTATAAGCATAAGTGCTGATGCACACGACAATTTGTTTTGTCTGCACCCCACCGTTACTGCCGTAGCGTTGGAAATATGCACGTGTGCACTTCTCATTTACAAATCAAGCAATGACATGCAGCAATGTTTCGTCCACGCAGTAGTACCGCAAGTATATATGTATTCACATCCCATTATAGTTGTATGTGTTCTATAAGCGATGACGCAGTGGTCCCGTGAGGTTAAAAACGCACGTCTGAGCATCACCACTATCTCTCTTGGAAGAATGTGTATTTGCAAGCCTAGACATGTACACAGTCTATGTCATAGAGCTTATCTGAGAAGGCAAACCCCTCCTAATTGTGGGTGTATTAGTATTATCATAGGACAAGCATAGTTGGCACATGGTATATGCTCAGCAAGGACGTTTGATTGTGGGGTAGACTGCCTTAATTAAATTGATAAATTGCGATAAACTAAGCAGATCCCCAAGTTAGCCTTAATTATGCATTAGCGAAGCACTCGACTCTACCAACAGCCACTTCTCTTTAAGCGAGAGATGGTTTTTAGAGTACACCTCATGATATATAAATCGTAGAAGGGGGGGGGGTAATTCATCAAAGCATCTAGAGCAGAGCCCGGCGTGCTAGGGAAGGCCCCTGTGCAGGCGAGACATGCTGTTCTTTGGAGTTTGGCAAAAGAGGTAGTTATACGTTTCCGCGAAAGCCTGTTTCGTCAAACAACCGATGCGTATGAGAGGAGTGGCCTAATCATGGCCGTATAGATCCAAAGGACGTTTTTTATCGAGGATTATACCCAGATATTTGACTTGATCGAAGATCAGGATGATGACGAGTTGAGCACGACCAGTGACCTTCCTCTTTCTTGTAAAGAGAACAACCGTGATCTTAAGGGGATTCACTGAAAGCTCATTTCTAGTGCACCAAACATCTATCAAATCTACGGATCTCTGCGCCTGCGAGCAGACAGCCTCAACGGACATAAAGAACGGCGGCATCATCCCAATAAACTTGAGTGTAGTTTCCAGGAAAATAGAAAGCCGTAAGCAGAGAGTCTACCACCATACACCATAAACGGGGAGACAGATAAACACCTTGCGGTCGGCTCCTATTAACCCCTTTTATGACGTACATTGTGGCTTCGACAACTAGCATCCTGTACATTAGCATTGCTTTAGGCCATATCGCAAATGCGTACTCCTTTCGGTAAAGATATTCTAATCGTTCCTGATATTGATCGACGGCAATAGAAAAAAGAAAAATGTCGTTACATGAAAAATATAGCTGTGTTCTATCTTTAGAACTCTGAAAGCTAAAACTAACCTCGGTCGTTGTCAGAAATATCAGTAGCTCTGCAGACACAAATTCTACGACCTGCATCCAAAGATAAATCGATTCCATATTAAATTGTTAGTTAAAAAATTCCTTTTCCAAATTGCATACAATAATTATACAAATGAGATCTACTTCAAATGAGTCCTGTCAAAAACATTATTATTTCGTGCAATCTATTTTTAAAATTCCTCAATTCTTGAGATGTTTCGCATGTACGTTTCTTGTGAGCAATTACATTTTTAATAAGGTGATGAATGAATGTACTCGTGAATCCTCTTCTCTTGACAAAATTCTTCTTAAATTTGTTAGGAATCCTCCCTAGTACCATAAATAAAGCCGCGTGAAGCATCTTTGCGTTAAAAGCATTGAAATATCGATTTTTTTTTCGTTTTGGTTTTAACAAACGGGAAAATTGTTATGTCTATATTTCAATCAAAGACTATAAAGAAAGGAAAACATAATAAAAGTCCATCGAATAATGGTCGTCCTGACTGAACTTAAAAGTTATGCTGCGATTGCTTTTCGCCGACACCCAGGCAGCCGTTGGGTGGTGGTATCTAGGACATACTTGTGTCGAGGGTGTTTGGCCTTCTTTGTCAGGAGGCGCACAAATTTATTGTGTCGTCCAAAGCTATACAAAGCCCCAAAAAAGAGAAAAAAAACCAAGCGAAAAATAAAAATGTGAAGAAGCTAAGCAGCAATGAGTTGGTGGGGGTGTGATCACCCAAAGAAACGCAACCATGGTGGAGGAAAATTAAATTAAATTCTTTGTTGGATGAAATTAGAGGCAAGTGGCTATTAAATTTTTTATTTCATTCTTCTCGGAATAAGGAAACAGGTGAACGCCAAGGGGACAAATGCGACGCGACAGGGCAGGCAATGGATGGTGGTGAATTTAATGGCCAACGACTAACTGGCGTCAAATAAAAATTAAGTAATGGTTGAAATATTTTCTCTTCCGGAGAAAATTTTTATTAATAACTGAAAAATTTATTGCGACGAAAACAATATCTTTCGCTTTTCTTAATGTTCGCTTTCTTTTGGTATTTTTCGTTTGATTTTTGTTATCTATTTTTTCTCCATTGCAGTAGAGAAATATTTTAATTGCAGTCTTGATGAAGCGTTTAAACATTTTATAAAGAAAATTTATTTAAGTTGTTATTATAACATTTGCTGGTACCGAGCTAGTTATGGGTTGAAGGCAGAGCATGTTCAGAGAGACTGCTATGTAAATTGTAGAGGGAGAGACGAAGACTTATAACTAATTAGAAGCGATATTATTTCCAATTACATGACAGAACGAAAATTGATGAGGCCAATTAAATGTTTTTAAAATGTGTGGCTAGACTATGCGCAATCGCTTTTTGGGTTGTAAATTTGATTTCTTTCTTATGCCATGGAATTTTTTATATTAATTTTTAATAGTCTGGAAAGTAATAACTGCCATCAATGAAATTTATAGCTTGTAGTCTTCAAGGTTAGGTAAGGTTAGGTGGGCTAATTTTGCACCCAGAAGCTATAAAGGCTCATTGTGAATACCCTAGTTGTACATGTATATGGACATGTGACTAACAAAACTACTTCAGGAGAATCAGCGACGTTCATGTAGAGCTGGCAGTGACGTAGGAAATGCTCCGCCAACACCATTCCCTCTTCGTCTCTGCAGCTTCACCAAAAATCATATGCAAAGAGTCCAAGCCTTTTAGCCATGCTTCCGATGATGATACCGTGTTAATAACAAGTACGCCAACTTCTGTACTTTCCTCTTTCTTTGAACCATCCGTGTATATGGGGGTATACTTTTGATGATAGAACTGGGTGAGTTCCAGCCGTGTTTTTCGGGTAAAGCCACTTTGAACATTTTCTCGTAATCAGTAAGTGAAATGAGTCGACCCATCCAATAACTGATTGGATATGCTGCAAGGCAAATTTATTCCCTCGTGGGTATCAAAAGCGGTTCCAGACCTGGTTGTGGTGTGGATTTAATTGGACTCGTTTTACCCCAGAACTCCAATTCTATGTAATTCAGGTTTTTGAGATAGGATTTGACATAACCGCCTCCCGTTATACAACCAGTACACAATATTCAATCGTAAGCCCCATTTTATCATAAAGGTTTTTTCTGTACGCGTAACAGGCATTTAGTGCTTTCTTCATTTTTATCTTATCAAGAGAAACTTGTTGCAATCGTGCGGAAATTTCAAACTCAAACTGATTATTCGCAACGGTTCGACGGATCTGCTCCAAAGTTCGTATATGGATGATTTACCTGGCAGAAGCACTTGACACAGAGGGTTCATTCATGAACGGTCTCTGCGGTGCCGGAATCTACTCCAATGATTACCTGATCAAATTATCTGAGTCCTTAGGAAGACAAACCACTGTCTTTCAGGCTGAGATATATTTGCGATCGCAGCTGCTACAAATATCCTTCTAAGCAGAAGAGTAAGGGGCACTGCCTTATACATTTGTTCAGATAGCAAAGCCTGCTCTGCTGCTACGGTTACCTACAACATTATAGAAGAGGCTATATGCAATTTGAACAGGCTGGGCAAATGCAATTCTGTTACCCTAAACTGAGTACCCGGACACACCGGTATCCAGGGCAATGAAGGAGCTGAAGCTCTGGCTAGCCAAGCTCGTTATCAGCCGCTGACGGCCCACAACCAATCATAGGGTGCTGCTCATATATTCACAAAAGTGAAATTACTGTACTAGCACTGATTTCTAGTCCCAAGCTTACCAGATCAAAATATCTGCTAGGACTGAGAAGATGTGTCTTGAAAGCCCTATTTGGCCTTGTCACTGGTTTCAGTCCTCTCAACGAGCATCTAAAAATGATTAGTGTGCTACGCGAGTGCTGCCTGGAAGACACTGAAACGCCGTCTCTCGTGATCTATGACTGCCCCGCTTTTGCCTGAATCAGACTGGCTACTCTCAGAAAACACTTTCTGTACGAAGAAAATCGAGCTATCTGACCTTCTTCGCTTCGCCAAAACTAGTGGGAGACTAAGTACCTTGAATTCTGATGTGTACCAGTTGTTCTGTTTTCATTTGGGGCAGCCTTGCTGGAGTACAATGGACCGTTTAGTCTAAGTGCTTGTAATCCTTGGATGACCCCACTCCAAATACAATACAAAACAATGCAATACAAGGCAAGACCCGAACATAAACCTGAACAGTTGTACTTCCCAACTAACATTTCAACTTCGTGATGGCACAAATGATCAGCAGGCCCAGGTTTCCTTAGAGCTTCTGTAAAGCTTTTAATAGAAGCAAAGTCATTAACAGCATCGACTACTTGCGTGTCAATGCAACTTCACACTAAAAAAAAAATGCTAAATGACGGTTAAACAATAGTGTTTAAAGTGGCCAAACACCAGTACCGTGATGAACGAAAAACCAACAAGTACAATATAAATTAAACAAACGAAAATTTCAAAATAAAACAACAAGTTTTGAACAATCAACTTTGCCCATTAAGAAGTTGTCTATGCTAACCATAAAATGTTTCTACCATATAACAAGTATGCGTATGCATAATAATCTCAGTAAACTTCCTTAATAAAACCCCAGAGGGCAATAACCTTACACACATTTCCCTTACTTTTCCCTGCACGCTTCTTGATCTGGCTAACTACTCTCCTCTTAAATTATTAAATTGATGAGAAAATGTTTCCCAGAGACACAACTCACCGTCACCGACCGACCAACCGTCCCAAAGGTACCAACATCAGCATCTCGTTTTATTTCGCTGGGTCGTTACTAGTTGTTGTTGAGTTTCCTTTAATTTCTGTGGATTAATTTGCATCAAAAGTGACTAGAATTTCATATTTCAAACAAGAAATACAAAATAAAAAATATGTATAAAAAGTTTTTTGATTGAGCGAGAAAAATCACCTAAACAACGGTCTCACCTTTACAACAAGCACACACAGTTCAGGAAGAGTACACAAAAATGTCCTTTGAAAAACAAAAAGATAAAAAAAAACACGAATATCTACATAATTCACAGGACGAAAAAATTACAAAGACAAAAATGAAAACGAAAACCAACAACCTGAGCGGAACTGACGACATGACTCATAAAAGTGACGGTCATAAAATAAGAAAAAAACAAAAAAAATAAATCACCACCCAAGTCTTTCTGAGATAATATACTTTGTTGCGGGTGGAGCGCCCGGGGGGTTGCTTGCTATGGTGGCTTACTGTGTATTGTGCGACAGGATATGAAATCGGGAGAAGTCTCTTTTTTTGTTTATTTTTTTTCCTTATTTTTTCCTGTGTTGCTCGCTTGGCTTCCTTCTGCTTTTATTCATTCACATGCACTTCTCCGCCTTCTGTCTTTGTGTCGAAAGCCAGTAAAAATTAAATTTAAATTTTTCGTGCCGCCTCACTTTTGTTTCTATTCTTATCATACTTCTCATACTTCTCATACTTCATACTTTAACTTATTCTATTCTGTCTTGTTTGTTGGTTTTTCCTCCGTTTTTTATTTGGTTTGGTACATTGGAAGTGGTAAACATCAAAAAATCCTTTCAAAAACAAAGTTTTATATTCATTTTGATTTTTTGTTTTCGTTGTTTTGCGGGTGCTGCTGTTCCGTTTTAATTTTTTTTTGTTATCCTTTCTAGTCATGTTTGAAAGTTCTAACGTCAGAAGAATTACATCACTTGTTGGAAATGCTTCCATTCTCCTTGACACACCCTTTTAGCGGCGAGGCGTGGCGAGGCAGTGAGGCGCCCGGCATGCAGCCCGTATCTTTGGGGGTACTTGAAAATTGTACGTAGATGCTGTGATTACTAAAGTAGATACTTTAGGTCGTTTGCAGTCAGTCAGTCAGTCGATGGTATAATTGAGCACATTTTTTTCTTTGTTTGTTTGATGCTTTATGGGTCCGTTTTTGATGGCCTCTGGAAGAGGAGTAAATAACTTTAATGAAGGATCGCGCCTACTCATTTTGGGTTTGTTGCCTTTTGGCGTCCTTCAAATGGTTTTTTGATTGAATTTATGATGCAAAGAATTGCCGACAATGTCCCTTTCGATCTTTATTTTAAAAATTCTCACTGAAGTGTGAAATGAAAATTTGGGGACAAAAGTTGAAGTTTTTTTGAATAAAAGAAATGGGGAGAGTAATTTTTTTTTCTTGTCAAGTTTCTTATTATATTGAAGATTGAGATTGATGGTTATTTCAAGCAAACTTACTTCGGATAATTTGAAGCTTTAAGTTCACAAAAGACATGTAAATGAAAATGGGAAGAGACTTTGTCGTATCATTGTAGATACCTATTTCCGGAGTAAAATTATTTGATAGGAATTGTTTCATACGACATGTGATTGTGTATACAAAATGTTAATAAACTTGTTATCTTCAAAAGAGTAATGTCTATAAGTGTTTGATGGGAAAATTAAGTGACACGACATGTTTTTGACGTATGAGGATAGGCGCAGTTTGCTGGTTACAAAATTCGTAAGGGAAAAGAAGAAAACGGCTAACAGTTTACTATTTTTCAAATACATTATAATTATAAAGTTATGAAATGGTCTTGCCATTTAATGACAGTAGCAGGAGCATAGATGGGATTTAATACATCCAAAGCGTTGGAGGTTAAATTCACTCATTTCGCTCATTGTTGCCGACCTTCTACTATCTCGTTGCTGGTGTAATTAGTCCTGGAGTTTCTATTTGCCTGGCAAGGTTCAACGGTCTTGTGCGTTGCAGCCGTTTCACTCTATGCATGTTTGTGGACTTGTGGAGCCTTTGTTCGTGCTTCGGCTCTGTAGTTTATCTCTTCCAGTACGGTAGGCATTTAAGCATATGCAGATGAAGGTCACTGTTTTTGATGTACCATGGAGCATTCACAAAACTTCTGAGGACTTTGTTCTGGATAATGATAGTTGGGCTGGCAAATCCACAGAGTTGAGCGCCATAGTTCCAAAGTGGACTGGTTTGTAGCACCTGGTTGTAAAGAAGAATTTTGTTACTAATTGATAAACCTGACTTCCTGCCGAAAAAATATTCCATTTTTCGGCATTTAATGTCTTACTAATTTTTGATATGCGCTTTCCAACGAAGCTTGGTATCTCGGGTCACGCCTAAATACGTCGTCGAATTATCGCATGGTATTCCAGTGCCTTATATTACTATTGGATACTATGAGGCAGAAGTATTTGTAAAGAAAATGTGTACAGATTTGTTCGAATCAAGTTTTATTCTCAATCTTTGAGTCCACCTGACTATTTGATCTGTAGAAGATTGTAGTTTTTGCGTAGAGTTCAACTTTGAGTTTACCACTGCTACGATTTCCAAAATGTCATTGGCAAATGTTGCAATCTTGGTGTAGGATGTTGTTGGCAGATCGTTGGTGTAGAGGAGTTATAACAGCGGTCCGAGGACACTACCTTGAGGAACTCCGGCTTCGATCTGTACTAGTTTAGAATAACTATTTTATATGAAAGTAACTCGATGTATGTCACTAAACAGCTTTCAGAAGTATCTTTTACCCGCGATTTTACTCGCGCTTCATTTATCATCGATTCTGTGTTATTACATTAAGTCTAGACGGCGCTATTTATATGTATAACATGTATGTATAATATCGAAGAATGGATCCTTTATAAGTAGGTATACCTTCTATTAATATAAGTTGATATAACCAAATAGATTTGGAACATAATATTCCCGATTGAGGTTTCCATAAATACTCCAATATAGATGGCGCTGTAAGTTAAAGTGCTCTTAAGTCGCAACTCTTGAAACTAAAAAATGATCTACGTATATTCCAAATTTTAGGCCTTACAGTTTCCGAGAAATTTTAGTTCGGACAGAAACTCAGTGCAGTGGACAGTAAATTTACTTGCCTAATATTGTATGGAGGATTTTATATAAATAAACGTTTATTTATATCTACTATTTTTCTGATTGAATTACATATTTTAGATTGGAATATGTTTATTAGTAGTAATTGTTCTGTAAAATTTTATTACATGGCAGCTAATTTAATTTGAAAATGTGTTTATCACATTGACAACTAAGATTTTCGATATGAAAATTTCAATATTCAAATTCACCTATACAGAAATTTGATGAACAAATTTTTTTTTTATTGACAACTGCGGTTGTTGGCTCAAAAATAACAACTTTTTCTTTAATATGACTAACTTTGTTTTCAGTATGACGCAACTTTTTGGCCCAGTGTACCAACAATATTCCAACAACTTGTTGCAACAGAAAACTCCCGGCGATTTTACGGATATTTTCAAAAGTGTCCTTTTTCAAAGATGCATAGATTTTTTTTAATGTTCCAATGACCTCCCGGTAAAAATTCATTGCGACATTAAATTGTCTGGATTAAAATCTCATTCTTTTTAAGACTTTGAAGAACTTTTGAAATCTACTCTTGCGTTTAAAACCTATATCAATAAATTAAGACTTTATGTGGCTTGCCAGTGTATTTCACAAATAGATAACTTCAACGACTTTTCACTTTACATTGTCATCCATGATGGCCGAGGTTCGGCCTTCCTTGTCGTCTCGAAACTAGAGATAGACACTCTTGTCTGAAGATTGTGGAGTCCTATCCCCACTCTGGAATTTAGTGGTGAACAAACTGCTAGTTATCCTGGAAGGAGAGGAAAAAGCACCTTGATATCTTAAAAGAACTCTTACAAAATGATCTTAGCAAGCTAAAATGATGAGCTGATAGTCTAGATGCCAAAACTCAAAAAACTGAACTTGTCCTCTTTATCGAGGAATGCAAAATTCGCCATGTCGACGACCCCCCTTCAATCAGATACACCAGTTCATTATTCTCCGATGAAGCTACATATTTAGGTCTCAACTTAGATAGGAAGCATAGCTGAAAATTTACCATGCAAGACAGAGTTCGGGCACTAACTACTATTTTCTTAAAAAAAGCTATTGGAAACAAGTACGGACTCTAATCCCGAATCACTCACTGGCTAGTAGACGGTCTACTGTATGGCTGACGTACTCTCTAAAACTTGCTCGAAAAAGGCTCCTTAGGCATACCAGTTTCTATATGCAATCTCATGAAGGAATCTTAGATGGACAGGTAGCACCACTTATCTGGCAACGAAGCGAACACTCTAAAAGTTTGATCGCTTTAACAGATCGAACCTTGGTGCTATAATTTGTGTCAACACGGGACACTCTCTGACAGGCAGGCAGGCAATTATGCCCAGCTCACTCTCTCTCGGAAATTAAATCTTTATCTAGGAGCTTAATTGTACAGCGATCTAAACATCACCGAAAAATGGTTCAACAGAAAGTCCAGATCCACGTGGTATTACATACATAGGTCTAAGTGTGTCGGATGTCTATCGGACTGCCACTTCAACCTAACCTAACCTTGACTGAAGCACATAAAAGGATGTCAGAGTAAAAAAAAAATACTCCATTAGATTACTAGTCCCATATAGGGTCTCTGCCTGAGAAAATCATTGCTTGCTTGAAGCCAGCTACCAATTGCTTGAATTGAGATGAAAACTGCCTAACAAGCCCTAGGACTGTCTTCTCCCTGCCTTCCTGTGAATCGATTTTCTTTCCTTGCTGCTCTAGTTTTTCTGTGCAGTGCTTGTAAATATGAACAACCTGTCACCTGTTTTTATATAATCAATCCTTCTTCAACTGCACTACCTTATTGTTTTTTTAATCTTCGTTTGGTTGCTCAATTCCATTACTAAGAGTATTTTTTTTTAATATTTTTAACCCAGATTACCATTTTCAAGCCTCCAAAAAATATCGGTCAGGTACAATCTACATCATGATAGCCATCTTTTCCCCTTTTTTTAATTCCATTTAATTGATTTTCACACACACAGGAGCATCTCTTACTTAATTAAATTCATCCTAAACAAAATCAAGTTATTAGAACTTTCACTGGGATGCAAACAAAAAAAATTACATAAAAGAAGTCCCCAAATTACCATGAAAAGGATTTAGCTCCTCTCAAAATCAGATCCCAAAAGATTAAAAAAAATGTATACATATATTTTTATCTAATATTACAGTTCTCTCATGCTTTTCCATTTCTTCCTTTTCTTTGCAGGATTCGTCAAAATAATTAAGTGACACATGAAACTGGTTCAAAAATACCTTCCAGCAACAACAAGACGAACGAGAAAGTCGCCTTCCCCATTTTTTACATCAGAAGTGCAGAGCAACTTTGACACTTAGTGTGTATATGTATCCCGCACTTGAAAACTGTACACAATCATCATCAACATCATCATTTTTTTAAATTGTCTACTCCTTTTGCAGTTGGATACCGTTGCCATTATTCCTTGCGCTGCTGCCTCATGTATGTCTATCCAGAAAGAAAAGTATTCTCCCTCTTTTGCTGAGTGCCTGTCTGAGAAGAGAACAAGACCTGCGGCAAATTCGCTACATAATTTCTTCGTTATAGAGAGTAGTTAAAGTTCTCCACTGCCAGTCATCATTTCAATTATATATACTGTCGAATTCGGTTTCGAATAAAACATAAATGCCAAGGTCTCTCAGTGCAGCAGGTACTTACACTTACACTAGCTACATCGCATGAAGGCTGTACCTGTACACTCAACTTCCAGTTTACCCTTAGTAGTGCCCCTTAAAGTAAACCACATGAGCACACAAGTATATTCAAGTTAAACGAAGCATCGGGCTTCTTCTATGCGCGTTTCTGTTGGGTAAACATTAACATCACCACAAGGATATTCAATATGAAAAAGGACTTTAAACCCGCACCCGCACGAAGGGGGACAAATTTGTGGAATGTGTTTTAGTGCACGTGAATGAGTGACTTGCGAGTACTTTGTTTTTATATGTTGGTAAATTTGTTTAGCAGAAAAATAATTCCATTAAAAGGATACCAGCCAGCAATAGTGGCAGTCAACGCATTCAGCATCATCACAAACTCATGTAAAAGCAAAGACAGCAACTCGTCAACAACCATTTGCTGTTGTGTTTTTTTTTATTTTTTGTTTGCATACATATTTCGTTGTGTACACGCATTTTCTCAACTGACAGTACATTAAAGGATTATGCTTTGAAAATGAATTTATCCTTCGATACACGGATCATTCTACTTGTCTACAGTTTACTTCAAGGTAAGTGATACATGTAATGCGTATAAGAATTTCTTCTTTTTTGTTTCTTTTTCTACTTCCTGCGCGAACGGTCCCTTCAAAATTATGTTTTTTTTTTTGTAGTAAAATTCGATTACAAAGTGAATTTCTAACGAAAATAAGGGTATTTATCGATGACGACGACAGTCGCCTGCGAATGGCGGAAAAAAACACTTTTTTTTACAAGCGTAGGTACGGTACATATGGCTCTCATTTTATGTACTTTTGCCTCTCTTTATGGAATGATATTCTATCTCTTGTTGCAGGTATCGTTTTAGGCTTCGACAGCCAAAAAATGTAAAAATTATTTCGAGGGGTAACCTACTTTGGGAATTCGATGGCTTTCGTGTCGTTAGCAACGTCGTCGCCGTGTATATAGGATACGTAAACCCGCGTAAAGATTAAGAAGGCCATGTCCTTTGACACGTTTCGCGCTTCCACCAATTTATTTGGTGCGGTGGTTTAGATTCTGTTTTGGGTAATATTTTCTTTTAGCGTTGTTTACTTTAGTGAGCCGATAAAATAAATTGGATTCTCTTCTATCTACGGAACATCTTTATGGTGGATTTGACAAAGCTGGGTGCTTGTTTTAGGGCGGATATCAGTTTTATTTGCGATTTTGTTTTTTTATGATTTTTTATGACGCCCGAGTGGAGCCCCACAGCAGCATATCGTAAGATGTTGATACTGCCCAAACAGGTTGCCCTTTTTTTTGTCCTATTTTATTTGAGTTCGGTTTTGGTTGGCACTTGGCAAACATAATTTATCATTGAAGTTATTACATTTCTATCCTGTGCTGATGATCCCTTGCCCAGAAAAAAGTTCGTGCGGTGCTAGTTCGTGCGTCTGTTGAAGGCCGTTGTTGAAGTTTTTCGAAACGTTTGCCTAAACTTTGTAACGTTAATGATATGTAAACCTCTCCTTCGTAGTTTCTTTTCTTTTTTTTTGTTGGAAGGATAAGTTTTTCCGCTTTGCATTTTGTTGGGCGAAAAAAAATAGGTTTCCTCTAAAATAACATTTTGGAAAATCAAGCTGTCATGGAGACAAAAGTTTGGTATATTTTACCATAATTACATTCGAATTTGCTTACGGTGCAATTCACTTAATAATTTAAGTTTAAAATGAATTCATTCAAGAGTGAAGAGATGTGCTGTGCCACTCAAGTGTACAAATGAGAAAAAAAATTAAACTATATAAATATGTACATCTGCAACATTTTGAATGCTTTTACGATGTAGCTATGTAAATTATTTTCTAATACAAAATTTTATTCTTCCTGTCAACACGTCTGTCCATTGTAAAGGGTATTTTTTTAAGAGTTCAGTTTTTCAGGTTGGCAGCACTGGTTAGTAATGGCGTCCAAACGGTTGGTGTGATTTATGGGCTGGAGGCATCAGCGATTTTTTTTGCCCCAGTTGGCTGAGTTGAACTTGGATGACATGTGGTTTCATAAAGACGGTGCAACAAGCCACACAGCTCGTGAAACAAAGGAAATGTTGAAAGATAAATTTGGTGAGCAGCTTATCTCTCGAAATGGCCAAGATCATGCGATTTAACGCCTCTTGATTATTTCTTTTGGGGTCATGTAAAGTCATTAGTCTATGTGGGCAAGGCAAACATGATTTAAGGCTTACAGTTCAAAGTTGATTTGTGGCCATTGTAAACTTTACGTTCAAGTTTTGCATTTACGTTCTTGTTAAGCAGCATGTTCGATATGAGGAGACTGTTTATCGGAGCTGTAAAGGAATTTTGTTTCACCGTTGCCTTAAACCCTTTTTCTGTCGGATGCTTTGTATATCCGCTGAAGCACTTAGACCACTAGGTCCATTATGCTTTCAGCCAGATACTTCCTTTAACTTTAGTAATTTACCCGAATTTTTTGTAGGTAGCCGAAAGGGAGCTAAGAGTTTCCGCCTGGAGCCTGGTTCGAGCATAGGCAGTACATTAACAGAGGAAATGTTCCGCGATATTTTCGCTTTCTTTACAAGTATCGCAGATAGTTGTATTAACTGACGTGAAGGTGTTTGATAAAGGCGTGGTGGTCAGGATGTTTACTAGGAGCTCGCAGTCTTTTCTCGCTAGTGATAGGAACAAAATGCCGCAGACTTTCCAGAGACATTCGGTCGGACTTATTTGGTCTGTCTGCAGCCCGACGAATATTGTGCCTTTAGAGATGTCCGCAGATCCAGCACAGGTTCAGGTGATGAGAAAGTTTCGAACCTGTACGAGAAAGTTCGAGTCGGAGATCTCTCATTTTTCGTAATCCACACAAGACTCAGAAAGTTCAGTCTGCACTTCATAATATAATGCACAGCCATTAGAAAAATCTCCGCTTGGAAGTCCGATTAATACATCCCTAAAGGTACGATTACACGGCCATTTTTGCGAGTCATTTAAATGACGCTGTGATGTAAAAATCACATCACCAGCAATCATTTAAATGTCGCTCGTGTGGTCGCCATTTTTGGGATGAAATTTTAGGCGTCATTTGAATGAATAGAAATATGACATGAATTTTTTGCCATTTAAATGACTCGCCAAAATGGCCGTCTAATCGTAGATTAATACGGAGAAAAACCTTACATTGTCACATTTTAGTCCTAACACTTTACTTGATTAGGTTACCTTAGCTTTAGGTTGAAGTGTTCGTCAGTACTTATACTAAATTACTATAAGACTATCCGTCCTATCTATTGAACCATTTAGGGCCATTTTATTCACTATTGTTCAACTTGCCGAAAACTCAAAAGTTGGCTAGCATGAGAGTTTATCACAGTTCGAGAGTTGAACTCGTTTAGTTGAAAATCGTTTTATTCACTATTTTCGCTCTCGGACTGGAACTGAAAGTTGAAAATCGAAAGCTATCTAGTATGCTGTTTGGATAAATTCCCTGGGATATTTGTGATAGATAACACAGTCAGTTCTCAACTCTCGGTTTGAGATTCGTGTGTCATATTTGTTATTTGATTGTTTAATTATTTTGCGCTAACTAAGCAATTAGTGTGGTTGTCACTTATTTCTATTCAGTGTGTTTACGGTTAAGTGTTTACTATTCAGTGCTTTTACGATGAAATTCACAGCAAGGTTATTTGGTAGAAGTAGGCGGGACCGGCTGGTATTATACCTGCCATGCATACAAATTACCAGTAAAAGGATTATCTCATGGCTCCAGGTAATTTTTCAAAGCTGCTTGATACTGGGAATTATTCCTTATACCTGGAAAGAGGTGCGGGTGGCCCTCATTGCCAAATCTGAGAAACCAAGTCACTCCACATCCAAGGATTACAGATTACGGGCCAATTAGCCGTTTATAATTTCTTTTCAAAAGAATATAAAGACTTCAGTTAGGGCACAATCTTGAAACAACTGGTTCTCTGTGCAGTGCAAAACACGCATATTTTAAGGGCAGGTCTGTGGAAACAGCTGAAGCAATTATAACGATCAAGAAATCCCCTAACAACAAGAAATTCAGGATGGATGCCTTTCTGAACATGGAAGCTGCATTCAATAACCTGTATTCAAGAGCTACTACAACTCTTCACTTGAGGAGATTTCACCAAACTGGATTAAGACAATGCTTAACAGCAGAGTCATTAAGAGCAGTCTTGGGGATTGTGTTATTAAGAAAAACAGAAATCGTGGAACACCGCAAGGTGGAGTTCTCATTCATCTTCCGTGGAACATCTCGATAAATAAAATGCTTAAATCCCCTGTCAGCAGAGGCGTTAAGATAGTCACTTATGGGGGTGACGTAGTTGTACTAATAACAGGGGAGTACCTTTCCGCCATTAGTGACATTATGGAACCTGTGTTATAAGAACTATTAATATGGACTAATAAAAACGGGCTTGCGGTTAATCTGGGAAAGGCCGAACTTATTCTGTTCACGAGAAAATATACGGTTCTGAAATGGGACCCACCCAAGCTTAAATGTGTCCGACTCAAGCTTCCTTTCGAGGCTAAGTGGTGGTGGGGTGGTAAAATACAAATTAAAGTGGAAACGGAATACCGAAGAAAGAATGAAGAAAGGACTTCATGCCTTCTACGCTTGCAAAAAAACCTCTGGAAAAATAGGGCTTACCACCAAACCTTGTGCACTGGCGTTACACCCAATTGTCTGGTGGGAGGCGGTTAATACCAAATCCCAAAGAATTAATTGCTTGTCTGGGTATAACATGTTCAATTATACCTGGATTTACCGCAACTAGGTCTGGAAACGCTATTGAACCTACAACCCATTGAGCTATTCAAGAAAAACGTGGCAGCCAAAGCCGCTCACAGACTAAGATAGAACAACATTTGGAAGACTCGTTGTTTTGGACACTCAAGCATACTTAAAATCTTTGATCGAAAGGGATTTATGTTACTTAAAGATTACGAGAAACGCAAGTATGACTCAGAAAAAATGTCAGAGCTATCAACCTACACAGATGGTTCAAAGATAGAAAAGTAACAGGAGCTTGCGTCTTCTCAGAGGCACTTGAGATTAAACAGTCTTATCGACTGATTGATCACTGAAGTGTCTTTCAAGCTGATATCTATACGATTAAGAAATCAGTACAGAATGTCTATAGTCAAACAGCACTTGAAGTAATTGGTTCTTACCTTGGACATGCGTTACAGACTGCCTCCTTGCACCCTGTGCTATACGTCATCACTCAGTTATACTCTGCTGGGCTCCCGGTCACCTGTGTTCCAGGGTTACCGCCTTTCAATACCGCTAAGAGCTTCATCGACTGTGTCATTACACACTTGGCTAAGCAACAATGGCGCAACACTAGTAGTTTCGCAATATCCACAGGCACAGGTGTTTTAAAGGAATATTTAAGACTGGTGGTGGTCCGGCCGAAAAGGAACTACAAGCATTGAGCGACTACGTATCGTCTTGCTGCAGTTCAACAGCCAGTAAGTCAGCACTACAATATGCTTGTTAGAAAATTTGCTGGTCATATGGATCCAATTTCAATGGAAGATATCATCGACAATAATAAGGATGTTATTTGACTGCTTGGCATATATCCAAATTCCGCCTAAAACCCAACTAAAAATTAAGGACAAACCACAATATGGAGTTAAGGTTGTCGAGCGAAAATGCATTTGATGACCATACATGCGAGAGGGTAAATACTTAACCCTACTACTGTTCCTTATATAACATTTCTTCAATGCAACTATCATTCTGGGCAATAAATATCCCTTTCAAATGATCACGATCACGTGCAATCGCTCAAAATGAACGTTTTGTCGCTAGATAAGTTCTTGGTTTTCCCAACAGCAAAATGGGGGAATGTTGAACTGCTTCGACAGCTTCCATTAAGAAAGGATCGATAGACTATGGCGACAATAATAGAGTTTATTGCAACTGAGTCTAGTGATCTCTACGTCACTTGACTGTCCGAGAAGGAGCAGTATTTCTCTTCTTCCAAGTGTCACTGTCTTAACACAATGTCTGATGGTATTTATTCACAAGTGAATGAAGTAAGTCATATGACGTCAAATTATCTATTGATATACGAAGAACAAAAACCCCTTCGGGGTTAGGGTTTTTTTTCGTATTTACATCGAATAGAAATAGTAAAATACATATCTTTCCCCAAATTCAACCAATGAAATGCTTCAAAGAAATGTTTTTCATTTAAGTGACATTTTCATGATATGGAAAAAAAACTAGAACTTATTAAATGCCACTTATCCAAAGAAAGGAAAATACATAAATATTGCAGATTTTCAGAACAATAGGAATTTTCCACAGTCGCAACAAAAAAAAATCATTTCCGTAGGTAAGTACGGGTACTCAGCAATTTTTTGTTCATTTTTAAATATAAATAATTAAAATAAATTCCATATTTTCGTGCAACCAATTAACCTTTTATGGGAGCCTTTTCTTTTGTATTCCTCTCCATTCAACTCCTTGCTCATTTCATTGAACACTTATTTTTATGTATTTATTATTTAAATGGAAAGCGAAATGCAGCTTCTGTCTATGCAAGCAATATGTATTTATTAATGTGTTGTATTCAATAAGGTAATAAGAGGTTTACTCGTTACGTTAGTAGACTGTTTGTTAATTTAAAGATTTTCTTTCACAAGTTCATTCGGTTCCTGCTCGGTTAGTATAAAAATTCCATTATAATTTACTGCAACCACTCCCTCAAGTACGTATCAGAAAAATTAAGTAAAACAGCATTAGAATGTTATTTAAATGAATAACATAAAACACTATTATCAAAGTTTAGCTATAATTAATTTTACAGCTCAACATTCCACAAAGAGATACCGCTTCTGGGAGCAACTTCAATTGCTGTCGTAAAATTGCGCAATGAGTTTTTTTTTTTTAATTTTCTAGACACTTTTGTAACAGTGGCAATAACCGTTGCGTGGTTCTTAAAAACCGCACTGTGCGAAAGTTTGTCAATTAAAATTAAAATTAAAACACAAACGACAAAGAAACAAAAAAAAAAACATAAAACAGACGAAAATCTCCCTTAATTGTCCGCGTTTCATTAAAATATGCAATAATCACAGTTGTATACATACACATAAAAGTGTATTTTTACATCGAATTGAATGACAATTGTTTGTTCACAAAAGAGCAGTTATGCGGCGGCCATAAAGTGGAATTATACTGCGGGCTATCTTGGGGTATATGACTGAAAGTGATGTTTGAAGTGGTTATCGGTTGAGGATTGAGGGGGGCATGGATGTGCTTGAGCTTGTGCGTATGGGTAGGTTAAACTGGTATTGTTCTTGAAAAAAAGGATATGAAAAAGATAACGACGGAAGTGGAAGCTAAAATAAGAATAAGCCCATTACAGATGTGGTGCAACAATATTATTTAAAATGCAATAAAGGCTTGGAAAATTCGCAATCGACTGATCCCAAAATTCTTGTGCATGTTCCCTTATGGTTTTCTTAAGCATCTACTCTTACAGCTAGCGGGAAGAATTATTATTATCAAATTTTACCTCCACTTTGAAGTCATGTTTAAAGCAATCTTTTTGAATGCTCTTTATTTAACACAAACAATCACCGTATGCAATACATATTCTTTGAAGTCATTGATGCGGACTCGTGTAAAGTCCATAAATGTATATTTCGCTTAAAAATAAAATGCATTGCTATGACACAATGGATCTTTCGTACAAATTCAACGGACTGAATGTATTTAGTGACTTCAAAGACATTTAAAGACAGTTTAATTAAGCCGCTGAAATTCATTATTATATGGACATTAATGGCTATTAATTTAGTGATCGCCAAACTTAAACATGAATCCAAGTACCTACTGCTCTATTGCTTCTAAGTCAGCCCACTTGGCGCCTTGCCTTTCGTTGCCACTTCCACTTTCTATCTTTTCTCGTTTTCTCGTAGACGTGACGTGCTGCTAGGAGCTCTATTAAATTCCACTCCTGGGCGATATTTGCTGCTGTTTTCGATTTCGTTTGAGTACTCCATGTCCCTACCTTAGCTTGTGCGTATCCATACAGAACATATATAAAGGGTGTTTTTTTTAGAGGCATAGAACTTTAAATTGGCAACACTAATTTAACTGGCGTTCATTTCGTGAGCTGTCAAGTGATTTATTTTTATTTTGGTCTGGCATTTCAACATGAATATACACACCTGAACAACGCTTCCAAATTGTGCAAATTTATTTTGAAAATCATGGTTCTGTTCGAAATACGTATCGCGCAAATTTCGTTTAGCCTTTTGGCTCACTTTTGGTTGAATGGATACGTCACAAATACGCGCTTATTGAATGTTGATAATCCTCAAGTGTATATTGAGACACTGTTACATAAACAAAAACTGACTGTTTGAAGAGCTTTATGGCTTGGTGGAATAATTGGTCACACTTCTTCCAACGATGCTGGCCAGAACTTTACAGTCAATGGTGACCGCTATAGAGATATTATTACCAAATTTTTCATTTATCAATTGAACAACCATGAAGTGAAGGACCTGTATTGCAACAAGACGGCGCAACATGTCACACAGCTTGAGCTACAATTTATTTTTTGAAGGAAACGCTTGGTAATCGCTTAATGCCGCTTGACTATTTTCTGTTGGGATATGTGATAGTCTAAGCCGATAAGTCCGAAACGATTGACCACTTTAAGGACAACATTCGACGCGCCATTGCTGATAAAATACAAATGTTGGAAAAAGTCATCGAAAATTGAACCTCTAGATGAGACCATGTCCGAGCCAGCCGTTTCGGCCATATTTAAATTATGATGCATGAAGATTATATTTTGAATAAAGTAAATTTCATGTCAATTTAAGAAAATCATCTTTGTTTTATTCCCTTTCAAAATTTTATTCATCTAAAAAATTCCCTATATAACATGCGTGCGAGTCTAATAAAGCAATACTGCTATTACAGAAAGTTTGCGCTTATTGCTTTCAAGTAGACTGAAGAATCAATCGAACAAGTCTCACATTTCATCAATTTCTTCCACAAGAGCTTCAACTTTTAAGTGTTAAAAACTTGAAAAGGCAAAACATACTAATCCAGTCGCTTTAAAAAATAGATATCAAAGTCCTAAGTAGGATTTTTTTTCCTATTTTTTTGGGGAGGCAAACTTATTCAAGAACCAATACAATTCAACGTAATAATAAAAATCTTATCTCGAGTTTAGATTGAGATGTACATTTAAATATACAATTTTTGTTGTGAATCAGGGTCGAGCCACAGGAGCAACTTTGGTATAGATGAGAGGAACGCGGCATGCGTGTGGTTGCTTTGCTCAGCTCATCGGACGGGGGGTAATTCTTGTCCTCTCACTATATACCACCTGATCAACAAAGTTTTATCCATGCCAAATGATAAAAATAGAAAAAAAAACATAAGGAAAGGCTACAATCCGCTTGGGGCGAACAGTATGATACCCTATCCATATCCCTATATGCCGCAAAGAAAAAAGCGTTAAGAAGATGATGGGTAGAATTTTATTTCATACTATAAATTTTATAAAGAAAAACATATTTTTTGAAAAAACGCCCCCAAAAAGTGGGCGTGGCCAACAACTTGGTATAGGCAATATATTGGAAAAAATATTGGCTAAATATCTTGTTAAACATTTTTTTTCGGTTTCTATAAAAATTTTCGAATAAAACAGCATTTTAGTGAAAAAGGCCCACAAAATGTAGGCGTGGCAAAACTTTATATGACAAACATGTAAAGGTGGGCAGTACCTACATATTTTGTAAAGATTACAACACTCTATCTCTCTAACTTTAGCTTTAAAACGTGGCAGTGGGCGTATCAAAAAAAATATTACACACTATCATTTCGAGACCCTAGGGAGTATATGTTCCAAATTTCAGCTTTCTAGCTTTAATTTAAAGGCCTATAAATTGGTGACGGACGGACGGACGGCCATTGCTAAATAGTCTTAGATTTTGGTCCTGATCATAAATATATATACTTTTAGGGGTCTGCGACGAATATTAAGGGGCGTTACAAACTATGTGTCAAAATTAATATACCCTTAGGATAGGGTATTATAAACAATAGTGGAGAAAGTTACTTTATGTAGACCTCGTACGGACTAAAAAGATAAGAAAGTAAAAGAGAGGAAAAGGGTTGAAAATGAAAATGCCCACGGTGTTAGGCCAAAACCCAAGAAATAGAAGGGAAAGGCATATAATTCCTAAACAAAAATAAAAATTCCATGACTGATATCACTAAATTTTTCTAATAATCCCTTAAGCTATTGCCTTAACAATTATTTTATTTAATTCTATCGCTCTTACATCGAATTTGCTGTTGATTAACTTGAATGTCAGTGAAAATTACTGGTATATAAAAATGAGTCATCTTTGCAGGATTAAGTTAAACAGGAAATATAATTTTTTATTTAACAAAATATTTTTTTTCTGCAAATTAAACCCAGCAAATATTTCACTTTCCTTTAAGAACAAATGTTTAGCAGGCTAAATATCTATGTAATCTTGGATAAGAAACTAAGCTGGAAACCATTATACAAGAAAGAGTTAGGAAAGCAACAGCTGTTCTTTTTTCTTGCAATAAAGCTATGGGTAATAGATGGGAACCCTGCATTACACATTGGCTCTATATCTCGGTCGTAAGACCTATACTTATGTACGGCGTGGTAGTCTGGTGGACTGCAGAAGACATTGCTACAAATCGCTACAAACACAGCAAAGTTCAGCGACTAGCGTGTCTATGCATGAGCACTTCGTACTACTCGGCAACACTTGACATACTATTTCATTTACAACCACTTCGATCGATGGATCGATGGATCAAAAATTGGTGAAAGGTTTGGCGGTGACGTTTTCTCTCACAGACTAAATCTTAGTCTCTCATTTCGTCTACCCAGTCACTGCAGTGTGTTTCAGGCGAAAGTTATGGCGATCAAGGAAGCATTGTCTTTGGTAAAAAGAAACGTGATATCCGCTGGAGATATCCCAATCATCTCTTACAGCCAAGCGGCATTGAAATCACTAGAATCAGTCTCTCCAAAATCTATAGTCACCCTAGAATGCCGATCCTCTCTTAAGATGATGTCGAAGCATTTAAATATTCACGTCTGCTGGGTGCCGGGGCATATAGATAACCTTTAAGACTCTTCCTAGAAACTGCAAGTCCAACGAACTAGCAAAACACGGAACCACGAAACTGCATAGACGAGGAGGAGGAGGAGGAGGAGGAGGAGACAATCCTACACCTTCTCTTCACTTGTCCTCTCTCCCATAAACGTAAGGTCCATCTCGGTGCCTTCTTCCATGACAATCTTGAAGATCTGTCTCTGGCTTTAAAGATCTCTTTCGCTATATTCATAGCTCCAAATAGTTTAACGACTAGTGTCGCAAAAGTTTAGATCCACGTGGTATCACAACGGACCTCTGTTTGGTCTAAGTGAGTCGGCCTCGGCGATTACGACTTCAACCTAACCTAACCTAAGGTCTAATAGAATAGTACCTAGCGATTAGCACAGCGTAAATCGCACTTACCGTCGATCAATAATATTATCATGCAATTAAACATTGCTTTATACTTTTGAGTTTCATTCATAGAGCCCAAATTGAAATTTTCTTTAAGTGGAATAGAAGTGAAAGCATTTAAAAGGCTTTTTTGTTACTGAGTTATGCAAATTCGAATAGAATACTTTCAAGATAAACGCTGTTTCAGTTGATTCTTTTAAAAATCTGAAAGCAATTTTCTATTGAATCAAAATTGTTGCTATTAAATTCGCAGATTGGCCGGGAATGCAAACTCCCTTAATTTGGACTAATTGTTTGGTAATCCATCTAGAAGAGCTCTCCAAAAGTCCTCCAGTTTACCAACCAAGAACGACATAAGAGAGTTGACATTACATCAAAAGTCAATTTAATCGCCTGTTTTTTTTGCTATTGATTTCTTTTTGATTCTAATGTCGGAACTCCTTATCCATTTGTCTATTTGCTCCAACAAAATTTAAACCATGGTCAGCATATACATACATAGGTGAGCACTTTTTTCTCTTCTACAAACAAAAAAAGAACAAAAAAGCGTGTATTAAAGCATAAAGGAAGTATTAAAGCATAAACACTTATATTAAATGATTTCTGCCTTCTTCCGTTTGATCATCTCAGTAGTACAGTACCAGCATAATCTATTCCAGTATGCTTAAAAGGATGTGGAACAGCAACTAGATATGCATTTGGACAAATGTCTAATGAATTTTACAAATGCCTAATTGTTGTTTTCATGGCTCGAATCCCGATCCGGATCCGTGAAATGTTGCTCGGTATGTGTGTCTTCAACTATTACTGTGGTTAAAGTTGATTTGTTTAAAATGACTGGATGCCTTTGACTGTATTGCAAGTCGGAGTGATGCAACCAACCACCTAGTCTTAGAATATCATGTTTATTTAGGAATGAATACAAATCGAGAATTCTGAAATTTGGATTAATGTACGTATTTTGGTATGTACATTTAATTTCTTGTACAATTCGTAGGATTTACTGCATATTATACTTCCCTTAGAAGCAATAAGTTTTAAAATGCACTTACTTCGCTTTTTTCCAAGGTCATGGAAACTCTGATGAAATGTCTTGAATCCTAAAAAACTTCTTAATGACCGGCAGCATCAAGGCTTTTTATTGAAAATACGCGCAATTTGAATCAATAAAACTTTTTTTTAAGCATTTAAACTTGCCTTTCGGATCGTTCAATTCATGTTCCTTTGGTCGGCTTTAAGTCTGCAACTCATCAAATAAATGCTGATGTTTCCCAAGGCTCAGTATAGTCCCTCCCAAGGCTCATGAAAGTCTGACCTTTCGAAAAAACAATGCTGTCATTCTCAATGAAGATAACTCGAAAGACTTTTCACTCTCGTTATGCGTGTTAATGACAACCTTCTTTAGAATGACTACATATTCGATGTCGCCAAGAACGCTGCCAAATGTCTAGGCTTTCTCAAGCGATGCAGGAAATATCTAACCTCTTCTGATCTGTGTAATTTTAATGGGGCTAGTTTCGCACATAACGCTTATATCAGGTCCGGTGCACCAATTACATATTTGCAGCTTCTCGACATGATTTTTAAAAGTTTGACCAAAACTTATTGGAGATCGAGATATTGCTATCAGTCTTCGTCACAATGTCTCCCGCCTATCGTTACTTTCATTATAAGTGCTCAATTCAACTGCATTCAACGAATGCATTTAAGTTCATTCTTAACCCTCTATTGGTACGTTCAATACGAATATTAAATTCTACACTCTGTTTTTTCCTCCACATTACAGTCATTTAAAACCAACGTGCGCGGTATCTCTTCCTTTTTCTCTAATCCTACACTTCGATTGCAGTTAAGGTATGAGCTCACACTGCTAATCCACGTAACAGAGATTGCAAATACATATCATTCATATTTAATAGTCATACTCCACTCCCCCTTCATATCTGCATTTAAATAAGTAAAAATAACATTGTCGTTTCACACAATCCATATATTTTCTGCAGTACGTAGCTACTCCTCTGTTTCCACGTACTGTTAGCTTAATACAATAAACAATCACAACGTTCATTTGTTAAGGGAAGGAATCCTATTTTAATGCTCTTTCCACGAAGTTCCTTCGTACAGCGCTTTTCTGTGTGTGCTAAGGGACAATAGTTTATGCCATTTGAATGACATTCATTTTTTGTTTGCGGCTCACCATATTTTTCATCGTGTTGAGTGAGCACTTCTACTGCGCGACATCATTGGGATACGTATTATGAACATTCGTTATTGTGTCTCTTTGCGAAATTAAATTTAAGTTTGTGTTTTTCTTTGGATATCATCGTCGTCGTCATAGTCTTCGTCGCTGTCATCGTTGTCGTTGTCGTTGTATTAGAGAGTGTTACTCCCTTGAGCGCATTCCTATTTAATTGCGACAGACAACAAGACTTCGTGAAATGAAATGCATTTTGCAGTTCATTTATGTCCACTGACTAATGACGACTATGGGAGTTCTCGCACTGCATTTACGAGTGCCAAGCAGCCCACTGGGAGGGGGGGAGCGTCTCCTGATAGAATACCACGTCAACTACTGAGTACACAAAAAAAAAAATGCATAGCAAAGAAAAAAAAAGAACAGAAACTTCCTGGGAATTCTAGTTGTTCGAAATGTTTGCACGATAACTTCCATGCAGGAGTAAACTTTATGCAGTGGAAAACTTTTGCCTCTAACTAATTCTTGGAGAATATTACGAGGATGATGACGACGTGAATAAATGTGTGCGAACGCATCTTCTCGACTGTTCACATGAATCACCTCCTCCTCATGTAGTTGTGATGCATTCTCCCCTCCCCTCCTATGATGTCGTCATAGTCTCTCTTGGAATTTTTAAGTACACCGTTTGAGAATAATTCTTGAAGCGACAACGTCAACTTATTTGCAATAGGACGAAAGTTTAGAAAAACATTTCAATTTAATTTACGAAATAGGCGCACATCAAATATAAAGCAGAGATACATCTTACTGTCAGACTTATAATTATTTGAAAATTTCAAGTTCGGCAGTTTGTTAAGCACTCATGATGAAGTTGTTTACGTCACAAATGGTATCACTGCCATTTTGTAGCAAATTTATTAGAATCAGTTAGGATTCATTAGCCATAAATTGCATCTTACCCGAAATTGTGTCCTAATAAGATTGGTCACACATTCTAAGGAAGCCGAACGAAAATAATTGCGAAGTAGTCATACGAATGCACGGCGGGTTAATCGACCTAGAACAACCTGGAGATCAATAGTCGTATCAGAAAGAGTCCTGCCCATAGTTAAATTTTGTAAACTTTAAGTCAATATTTTTTAATTTGTAAGTAACTGTATATTGTTCTTGATTAGATATAGGAACATTTCCATACCTTTGCTACATTCTAAAGTATCTGCATAAAAAAAATTTTACATCATCCAACGAAGTGTATTAATTGCATAAACAAGCGGACCGAAGTACATGTGTACCATTTTCTCTCCATCTGGATTGTTGAAAAAGATGAAATTGAAAACTTTCATGAAAACAATGCCTGCCCTCTGCGTAAGAGAAGAGAAAGCCAACAATTGAAAAAGGGAAAAACCAAGAATAAATAAAATGTAAACTAGAGGAAAATATTGTTTGTTTTCTTACTCTGTTTTGTGAAAGTTTCTTCTTTTACTTGTCGAGGTGAAAACTTTAAGAAACTTTTAGCTGAATGCCACAATAAACATATGTATCTACATGGGTATTTTGGTATTATTTCTCTCCTTTTAAATGTATTGAATGCGATCAGTACCTAAGTGAAATGCTTTACTATGTAAATTGCGGACAGATATGTTTTTTTGCGAAGTTGATTTTTTCTACTATAAATACAAAATTCCTAGCACTATTTCTATACTCTTAGTGACGTCCATACCATCCCGAGCACCATATTATTTTTCACATTTAAGTATACGTTCCTACGATGGCACTCGCTTATGTTTGCGTGGGACATAATTATGATGTCATTGCTTCATGTGGGAATAAATTAAACGTTCACTTTGCTCACATTATTTCCAAGCCATTTATCTGAGCTTTTATGTTTTGCCGAAATCTACTTTTCACGTTTCCTAAAGTGAGTTTTGCAGTTGCCGTCTTCAATACACACTACACCTAAGTATTACGCAAGGATACTGATAGATAAATTTTAAATATTTTCATGGAACGTTTTATCGGTGCAAATTAGTTACGTATACGACACAGTCTCCAAAAATTTTATTTTTGCAAGCATTATAACTCAGAACCTATACTTATGCCGTACAATTGGAAGTCGATATAAAGCATGCTGCTGTGCGACCCAACTTTATGGGTCTATTTTAGTTGTAAACGAATTCAAAAGTAAGGTAAAAATGGCCAAAGATACTTGCAGTAAGTAGTTGGGTGTAGAGACAAAGTGTTAGAGAATCAAGTTAAGTTTTTTTCTGAAATTACTTCTTAACATTGTTAAGGTTGACTTTCCGTAAGATGTTTCATATTTCTACAGATTGGCGACAAAAAACCACTTTTTAAAAAAAAATAGACAATCCTAACACTGGTTCGTATGGGACTGGTTCTGGGAACAGAACAAATAATTTAAATCATTTTTACATATTAAATCAGATCTTTTTCCTAATTATTTCTTTAAATATAATGCAAAATTATAATTGGCGCTTTCATAATACCTTATGTTTGCAGTCAATCATTTAAAATTGAGATGATACAGTAAAGTATGTACAACTTCTGGGAAATGTGCTTCTGTGCTTTAAATATAAATAATTTTCTGCTATATTAGCCCCTGTTCTGGTAAAATGCAATATTGATTTTCATCGCGTTTTATCTGAAGTTTCTATGGAATTGTTATTTATCCTGTTTAACTTTTCACATGTTATTAAAACTAATTGTTCCTTTGAATTAATTATTCTTAGAATTCGTTAACAATAGTAGTAAGGAGCTTATAGAATTTAATTTGTGTTGTATTAATTCACAAAAATAAGTTCTTCTTCTTTCCTTTTATCTTCCCACTTCACTGCATTCCTACGTGTCCGTCTGTGAGGTTTACCTGTTCGACCTCAGCAAATATCTGCAGGGCTCCCGGATTCGTATCACTTCATCACTGAGGCCAATCAAATGCTGGTGTTGCTGCATTTGTGTGGTCCAGAAGTTTTTAGGCCTACCCTTATAGTTGATTGACATTGCCAACAGAGGCGCGCGTGCAAAACTGGTTTTCGAAAAGGCTTCATTGACGTGAAGGTTTCTTTGGATTTTGGAATTTCTAGTTCGATTAAGCCTCGTTACTACTGCTGCTGTTACTAAGCGCTGGATGCACAACTTTCAGCTTAGTGGGCAATTTTCGGTATAATGTCAGAGTTGTCCTGCCACTTTATCCACCCTACGCTTACACGATGATTGATGTCCCAGAGCCAGACTCCACACATTTGAACTTTCACACTTGGATATCACTTTTTCATTCAAGTAAATGTCTGGAATACTTCGGAGTGAATCAGAGAATGCGCTGTACATATACTCTGTTTTTTCTTTTTTTTCCCACCACAACATCCACCCACACATCATCTCGAATTGCAGGTAAGTTTGATTCTCGCTAATGATGGCTGCATTGTCAGCCATCAAGAATAACTGCCGTATTTTCGGATCCGTCACTTTTACTTCAAGCTGAGAGGACAGCAATAAAGAGCGAAGTAAATACTAAAGACGCTTCCTTGGTATACACCGAATTTAATTGGGAACTCTTTGATAAACAAAACCGAACTAGTCAACAAATCGACTTATTATTTGAAGCAATCGGTCATCCAATATTCATTGGCATTGATCATCTCTCATGTGTTTGGAGATAATAATTATGAGCTATATGAACCCGGTGTCTTCCATCTTCTTCAAAACACAGAGAGATCGGTCCAACCGATTTTCACTTTTTGGAATATTTGACCGCTTTTCTAACTTCTTCGACTATAAGGTGGGTTACATCTTCGAAGTTAGGGGTGCATCATGGAAAGTAGAGCCGGAGGAACTTATTGTTTATAAGTCTTTTACAATTCTGCCGCCACCTGTTTACTATTTTGTCGTCAGCCACTAGCTTTGACTCTGAGCATTATTAATTAACTTTATTCTCTTAAAGATGGTTGTGCTTGTGTTCAAGTTGTCTTCTCGTAGTTGCTGGGTAGCCTGGTTAATATCAGAAGGCTAAGAAGATATTTCTTATAAGTCACGGATTTAGTCTAGAAACACCTAATGCAACGCTATCATTTACTATTGATTCGTTGGTGGAGAAGCGGATTCTCTAACGTTCCCTTACAATCGCGTAAGAGAGGCAGGCCTAAAAACTCCTGGATCACACAAATGCAGAAACATCAGCATTTGATTGGCCAATGATGAAGTGATCCAAAATCGGGAGGCCTGCAGATATTTTTTGAGGTCGAACCGGCTAACCCCACAGGTGGACCAGTAGGAATGCAGTGAAGTGGGAGGGTTATGATCCCTATAATCCTGATCATAATCTCGTCATTAAATGGAGAGAAAAAGAAGTGGAGAAGTGGATTGATAGATGTTTCTTCCAAGAAAGCACCCTCCTCTCAGGATGATCTAGAAGTATTCGTGATATTAAACTTCAGTCAGAGTATGGGTTGACGGTTGCAATAAGACTCGGGTCATTCTTAAAGGATGAAGGAGCAGAAGCTGTATGCACTAGGGGAAGGACGAAACGATCCCCCACCTACTCTGTATATGCTGTGCTCTCCCCAGAAAAAGGAAGTTCCATCGCGGAGATTACAAATGATCTTATAAACATTGACATCAAACGTCTCCTTTACTTCGTCAGAAGCTCAAATTGGCTCAACGAGTAGGGAGGAGCATTTTGTCATAGATCCCTGTGGTATCACTAAGTGTGTCGGTCTTATGCCAACAGACATTTTAACCTAACCTAACCTAACCATGGGTCGATGCTTCAAAGAAAGGTAGAATATCCATTTTGTTAAGCCACTGCAATGGTAATTCTTGAGATGGGAATAGTAGCAATATCATCCTCATCAGCGATCACTTTGCACTACGTCTGAGGTGGTCCATTCGGAAGGTCCAATTCTGGGAAACTTTTTTAAGCATAGCGACTGGTATCTCGCGAATAACACGAGTAGTGTTCCCTTCCAAAGCCTCAATCGGAGAGGGCTTATTAATGAAGACCTGAGTGTTTAGATATCCCCAGAGAAAATAGTCCAGATGTGAGATAACGCACGATCTAGGCGGCCAATATACCATAGAAAGACGTGAAATTAAGTGCTCAGCAAAATGATTTCTCAACAAGTCAATTATTTCACGCGCTGTATGGCTCGTAGCGCCGTATTGTTGAAAACGAGGCTCACCATAGGCTTGAATTTTAGGAAGCACATAGTCCGTTAACATGGCGCGATAACGGTTACTATTGACGGTAACATTCTGAATTGCCTCGTTTTTGAACAAATATGGACTTATGATTCCACCAGCCCATAAACCACACCACATGTGCTGGATGTGGTCTAACCGGTCGAGTGAGTATTATCCACTAATGTAAACTGGGACTCAAATTTTCGAATGGTATTGGCGATAGTGGTTTCAGTAGGTCGATTGTGCGCACCGTAAGTTCCTCGAATCGCACGAAAAACATTTCTCACAGAGCGCTTACTTTCGTCTTTCCATGATGACTTTCCAAACGATACTGAACAAAAATGACCAAACAGTTTGATAGAAGTCATGCGTAATCTGTCAAAAACAGCCTATTGAAAATCAAACCTCTCGATGCTCACCCTTTAGATGTTTCGAAATTGATAAAAGCGCCTTCTGTGACCAGGAAGGCAAGCATTGTGTACTTCTTATTGTGCAACGAATACTCAATGGAGCAGATCAGGCGTCTTTTTTTGTCTTCGTAGACAGTGGTCTCGTATCAATACTTGTGCTTAAATGGATATTCATCAAATTTAGTACGGCTTTCAGAAGAAATAATGACCGACTTATGGGCCTGAGATCTTGCGTGTGAGTACTAACCGGCATGGGGTATACAATCCACAGCTGAATGTGGCCAAAATCTATATCTCTGTAGGATTATCTTCAGCATCAGCAGGTAGATAGGCGAAGCCTTTTGAAGTCGTTGTGATTCGGCATTGTGAGGTTTTAAGCTTTCTGTTTATCAGTTAGAAAGTATACGAAAGAAAGTCGAGAGCTCCTTCCTACATTTTATAATTAACGCGTACTCAAATTTCATGTGGAGCTTAAATTTATAATCCCTTACGCACTTATAGAAAAGCAAATTCAAGACAACGAATTTAATCCAAACATTTAATTTGTTATCGGTGAGGTCCACTGTCTCTGCCGAACTAAAAAACTAAAGTAGTTGTGTTTAATTTTTTGCTATTCTAAGGAAGTATCAACATCTGCTGTGCCGATTGTATTGTTCATCATTTTTGAAAATCCAACCATTTTAGAAATCAAAGGCTCAATGTTTATCTTTGATTTGAATTTTGCACTCATTCCCGAAACCCCAAGATTCATACTGGTGAAATACTTAAAATACCCTTCCATCAGGCCGGTGTTCCATAAAGCATTTTCACCCTCCTCCACCACCATTAATCTGAATCTTTCTAAATGAGTTATCAACAAAAGTTAACCCTTTGTTTGCAGCTTCGATTTTAAAGCAAACCAAACTTAAAATTCACCATACAAAAGAAGAATGAAAACGTTGCAAAACTTTACTACTTTACCAAACTTCGGCAACTAAATACCGTGAGCAAAGTTGTGTGCAAATATCAAAACAATCAATCCATCGACTGATTGATTGATTAAAGGAATTCGTTGAGTACACGTGTAACCTCAATCATCGCCCAAAGCAAGCAGTTCTTTGTTTGCCAGTCGCCCTTTTCGGAGAATACTAACGGCACGAGCCAGTGAATCGTATCTTTTACGAATTAGTGACACAATACCAGGTAATTGATTGCGTCAAATGGGAATTTAACGACCTTGAATAAGATTCCAACCCCAATGTGGATGTTTGAATGTTTTCTTATGCAACACAATGTTTTCGGGGTAGAAGAATAACTACTCATTAATTTGTACGAGGATGACGACGCACGGCGACGACAAGTGATTTTTATCAGTAAATTTTGTTGGAGTTGCTTTGTTTGGTTGGTGTTACTCAAACGCACACAAGAAAATTCTGCTGAGATAAAATCGATTATTTCACTCCAGGCGGCCGAAATATTTTTTTTTTTTCAAGAAAAACAAAAATCTCATAAGCCTTGAATACTTGAATACTCTACTCATCCTAATTAATTTGGTCAAGGACGGATTTGCTTTCTTAAGAAACAAAATTTTCTTTATTCTTTTTTTTTTTTGAAGATAATTAGCTTAATTGGATCTTTATGTTGGGAAAACTTATGCATTCGTTATCGGGGCCTAGATTCAAAACTGCCGATGGGGAGTGCCTTTCATCTTTACAAGAGTTTTTGGTTTAGGACCATGATTCGATCTTATATGATAAATTTGGTACTTCAACTTTGTAAAACCGCATCCATCAACATTAATTTTTTTTACCAGCGTGACAATGAGTAGGTAGATAGGGATATGAAGCATTCGACTTCGACACACTTCTTCCTGCCTGCATGAGGTTAGTCATACTCATAGTCTACTGACATGAATTGTACATACTCGAATGTGGGTTCAGCAAGACACCCTTTCACCAAACGTGGATGGCTTTTCAATATGCAGTAATTGTAGCTGCATTAGGTAGAAGAAGGTTTGTCACATATGACAATTTCATCGCAAGCACGATTGCCCTTACGATAGGTGTGACGTTGAGCGTGCAAAAAAAAAAAAATCAAAAATTTCTTATCCTGAATTGATCGATTTTTACAAATTGGTCCTGCATCTAGTATCGTTTGGCTGGGGTATTTTATGTGATACCGCATTTGTGTGTGGGTTCGCGTGTGTCAATAGCAAAAAGCTAAAGATGCTTAAGTCGGTCGTTTGAATTGCGTTATACGTCGCTACCGACGCTGGTGGTTGCTTTTGGTTGGATATTGGCTCGACTTAAGTGTGAGAAAGGACAATGTAAGTGCCTCAGTCAGTATATAAGGAAGAGTTTCGAGCATAACCATCTTGGGAGAATGGCGTTAAATCTACATCTGGAAATAAAATACATACCATCCCGCCTCATGCACGATGCACATAATAGGAAATACGTGAGGGAGAAAGATTCAACGACTGCGATTTGGAATTTTTATATAAAACGCGACATTTTTTCGACTGCACGTACACAAGAAGGGAAACGTGCAAATGTTCAGTTAATTGACTTCATGTGGTATTCCTAAAATACTGTGAAGATAATTTGGGATAAACAGGGTACGCTTTGAGTGACATGATTGTGGGGGATGAATCGATGTATGTAGGATAAAGGGCGTGCAATGACATCGCGCTAATTGTCCGCTAATTAAGATGATTTATTTCTTACAATCGAAAAGTAAGTAATTTCGATAGGTTTTTTTTAAGAATGCTTCAATTAAATGTGCTATTTTCATATACGACGGCTACGGTTATGAACTTCATTAAGTTATAAAATTGATCAAATTAATAGGGTTATAGTTAAATAAATAACATTTGATTTGCATTCAAAAATAATTGAATTATTCAATTTAGTTATAACCTCGAAATGGCTGTCAGTAGAATCGGCATACTTGGGCCGCTGTACAGCCATAAGGATCTACAGAAAATGTCCTCCCCATCCTCCGAACTATTTGGAACATTTATGAAGAGAGGGAAATGTTAGTAAGAAGGCTCAAATATGGGAATTTATTTAGCAAACAGGACATGGAGGTCCAATGCTTGACTACGAGTAAAGAATATAAAATTACCAAGAAGTATTATCTGCCTTTGAAAATTAAATTGAACACAAAAATATCTTTCGTAATTAAAAAAAACCGAGCCGGCTGAAAAATATTTGAGAGAAAACTCTTTCTCTGTTAACTGCTCGTCGATATTCACAGTCGATCATCAAAAACAGGTTATACAGGATATTCTGTTGGTATATGTGAGTTTTCCTAAAAGGATTTGCATAAAGAGGTATATCTTTGACGCTTGCCGTGCTGTTGACTGTGCCGCTGTATGTGTTGTATGTGTATCTCGTTGGACTGGCTTATGAAATTCTCTGAACAAAGAATTTAAAAGTTCCTATTAAAGCAAAGCAATATCAAAATCTGTGAGATCGGGTTTCAATGTTGGAACCCGGCATACGTAAAATTTTAGTTGAAACATTTATATGGGATGTGTCTTCTTGGTATTTCTATATTCTTTGCTACGAGGTAGTGTTCATTATTAATATCTTATGTACCTAGTACCAATGTTTAGTCTGCTTAGAGAGATAACATCTTTAGAGCAGTGTGACCGATGTATAACATGGTTCAAACATCCCTGGAGAGGAACTCAATAAATGGAGTTAAAAAGTTAAACAAGGCTAAAAACATTGATCCCGTGAAGCAAATCCACACCGAGAAAATTTTGTAAATTAAAGGTGGAAACTGTCGTTCAAACGATTATTTCACTTAAATATTAAGTCAAAAAATTAGTGTTTTTTTCTGCAACCAGTTCATTTCACGTGACAAATATCGCTCCTTAAATTTTTTCTTGGTAAAGCTTTTCTAAAAGGGTTTATTCATTTCCACACGTAGATTTTAACACTGGTCGTAGCCTACAAAAAAGCCTAAATTAAGTTGTGATCAGCGTCAAAAACCGTGTCACACTAGACACGTCTGTGCGACTATATATATGTAGAGCTAGAACGTCGAATTTGTATATACATACTCTGTACAGCCCCAAATGATCCGCGATGGCTTGGTCTTTAAAGCGGAAATTCGGTCCTCCTTGTCGTTTTGATTTTGTGCAGCATCAGCGTTCTAAAATCCTATTGCCCGAAAAGTCGACTTGTTTTGATTTTTAGGACAACATCTTAGTAAACTTCATTAAGTTCGCATATATAGCCTCGAAATGTTTGTGTATCTCGTCTCGAAGGTTACATTTTGTAAACATTTTGTTGCAGAGGTTCTAGACGTTGCATAGGATCGTATTTTAGATATTCAGCAGCCTCAGTCTCAGTAGTTCTAACAAAACAAAACGGAAATATGGAGCTAATTATCCAGTCCAGCCATTTGGTGCATGCGTCCTTTAAAACATCACATACATATGATTCTAGTCATAACAAAACAAGTAGTTAGAGTCAGATCACCAGGCTCGCTCAAGATATTATATACCTTCCAATTTTTTGGTTAGCGGTCTGAACTTAGTGCTACTTATCACCATATTTCGAACTGCTGCAAGCCTGTCAAGTCAGTAGCCTCTATCTATTGTCGTAGGATGGAAAATTGAAGTTTTTTCTTCAAAACAGTTAATCATTACGTAGAATTTTTGGATTTCAGTGTCATAACGCTGGCATTAAGAACCGCAATATGGGTCACTTGGCAACAATTTTACTTAGGTCCAATATACTAAATGTGTCTTGAGCGTGTTTCAATTAAAACTGAACTGTTTTTAAGCATTTTCGAGTCTATTAAACATAATAAATATTTGCTTCGTATTATGGTTAATGTTTAACTTTCCAACACCGTCCGTACATACTTATCCTAAATAAACAGTCACTCATTAGCCTTCCAACAGGATGGCGTGCCTATAACTTGATTTATATTTTATTGCTTGCTTTAACAAAAAGATACACAAAAATCCAAGAGATTTTTAATTCAGAAAATGTCCATTACCTACCAACATTCCCTATTTTAAAAGTTGTTTGATATAATCTGAACAGCAACAAAAAAAAAAAATAATAAAATAAAATAAGGGACGCAAAAGCAAAATCAAACAAATTAGCTTCAACTCTTTATTTTCGTCTTCGTCTCTTCTACCGAAACCGGACGACTTTCTGCTTCCATCATCCCAGAAATCTATCTTATCGGAGAAACTTTCAAACATAACCTAATTAATGAGTTTTCTTCTTTTGCATCCCTCAAGTGGAACATGGGAAAAAGTCATTGTTTGTTTATAGTTAAAATTGGTCGTCATCTCTGTAGGGGCACAGACACACAAACAAGACACTAGAGAGTGTGTGTGTGGTCTATAGAGTACAATATTCAATGGAAAACATCTCAGCGGGTGGTGGGTCATACGTCATACGTCATGCCACCCTAAGCGAAAAACAGAAAGGCTGAGAACAAATATAATAATTTTTCCAAATTGCGAACTTTATTCGCCCAACGGGGATGATATTACCCTTATCATGCCAACTTTTCGTTCGTGTCTTTTTTGCAAACCCATCAGAGTTTTTTTTTTGTTTTGAATGATTCTTTTTTTTTTTTTTTTTTCTCTCAAAGCGGATGGAAGGATGAAAATGTTAAATAAGTCCATTCTCGTTTTCGGTCTTGTGAATTCACTCTTGTAGGGGAAAAAAAAGGAAGTAGAATTTTTTGCTATATACCTCTTCTCCGGTCGTTTCCATGTTCAAATTTATTGTTTTTACTTATTTACCCATTGATAGAGATTACTGGTGAATGACTGAGGTGCAGAGCAGAGAATTTTACGGAAAATAAGTGCGTAGACATTACTTCATTTTGATACAAGAGTATTAAGTTAATGAAGGCTTTTGTATAAAGTTTGTTCAATCCTTTGTTCATCTTAAATCGGCTTATGTAGAATGTAAACAAAAATATTCATTTCAATTAGTATTGGTAGAACACTTTGTCAGAGAAGGTTATCTAAGGGTGTGCGAACGGGTTGGTTAATAAAATTATGATGCGATCTTAGGCAGTTTAATTGTGTCAGTTATATTAATGTTTATTTATTCGATTGGATGACGATTGGTGGTAGCACAATTAATTTGGCAACTGAGCAATTACGAAAGAGGGTGGATAAGAAAATGTGACAGGATGAAAGGAAACATTTTCCAGTACCTTGGTTTAATTTAAAATTACAATTCCTTCGATCCATGGTCTATTTCAAAGGTTATTTTTTATTTTAAGTAATTAGCAACTGCACCGTCACACTTAGAATAGAAATCCTTTCTCTCAACATTTTTACACTTCAGTTTTGGTAGTATCGTTTTGTTCTTGCGGCTTTCAACAAATCTTCAAAGATAAAGCGAAGGAGTATTTCTTTGAGATATGACGACATGCATTCAGTTATACAAATATTAATTTGGGTTAAGTAAAGGGTGTTTTTTAGAGGTTGGTTTTTCGAATAGAGATAAAACTGACATTTTGTGGTCAAATCAGGCAACTCTATGTTGCCATTCATAGAGTTGCCAGATTTGTTTTATTTATTTATGTTTAATTTGGTTTGCCATTTTATCATGAACAGCTTGACAAATAAAAAACGCTTGCAAATCGTGCAAATTTATTTCGAAAATAATAGTTCAGTTCGCGAAGTTTACAAATTAAATTTTTTTCAGTGATGAGGCTCATTCTGGGTTGAATGGCTACGTCAACAAGCAAAATTTCCGCATTTGGAGTGAAGAGAATCTACATGAGACCCTTGAAAGGCCATTACATCCACAAAAACTGACTGTTTGGTGTGCTCTATGGGCTGGTCATTGGGCCATACTTCTTCCGAAATGATGCTGGAGAGTCAGTTACCGTTATTGGAGACCGGTATAGAGCCATGATAACCGACTATTTTGTTCCCGAATTGGATGGCATGAATGTGGATGAGATGTGGTTCCAACAAGACGGCGCCACATGCCACATAGCACGTGTGATTTGACACCATTGGATTATTTTCTTTGGAGATATATGAAGTCGCTCGCCTACGCCAACAAACCAGAAACGTTAGGAGACTTGGAAGCCGACATTCGTGGCGTTATTGCCGACATACAGCCCCAAATGCTTGAAAAAGTGGTTGAAAATTGGACCTCTAGACTTGTCTTTATTCAAACTAGCCGCGGCGGCCACATGCCCCAAATAATATTTAGACATTAATGGCATAAAATTATCCTTCAAATAAAGCCAAATTGATGGACATTAAAACGATTTTCTTTTGTTTTGTTTTAATTCCAAGTTCCATACCTCTAAAACAACAAATGCTTCAAATGGTGCGTTCATCGTTGTTCGATAAAAACATGACAGCAAAACAAAACAGATTTCAACTTATATTTGTCGGTGTATCAGAACAGCTCTGAATGACCCAGTGTTGGAATGCAGTTTAAACAGGACACAGCGATATTCCAGGTAAACTGCATATGGATTAAAATAGTCAAATTTGGCACCGGATATTATTAAATAATGCATTGTGTGTGCGAAGATATCATTACTGATACCCAAGGGACCCTTAGCTTCTCATAACAGCTTTTTGTCAGACTTTCGCAAAAGGTTGGACAGCGAATAAAAAATTAAATTAAAAAAAAACTTACATACATCGTCCAGTAAATTTAGCAGGCAAATATGATAGATTTGATATAGCACATCTGGTCTTTTTGGTGTCTAGTCCTGAGAAAACGAGAAAGCTCGGTCGGATATCAAATTTACTGTGAATGTAATACGCTTGCATTCACATTCCACGAGAGCATCTCACCTCTGCAAGGTTTTAGAGCGGTTTGTGAAATGCGATTACATTTCTCCCATATCTCAGATCCTGCCCAAAACCATTCTTGAACTTGGGGAATATTTATATCCTATATATGACAAAGCCACTGAAAGGGTTAAGTTGATATCAAAGAGATACCGTCTGTCCCCATGCAAACGATCAAATTCAAACTATCTGCGACTGCACTAAAGGCATGCAAAGATGGGTGAAACGACATCACCACATGCGAATCATTGATCCAAATCGAATCAATTAATGATCCATAAATGTAAGTACCAAAAGAATGGTAGAACAATGGGAACAAAAACTGTAGACTTCTTTCTGTTTATTGGCCATCCCACCACTTCTGTAGAAACAGCAAAGACATTGAGAAAGAGGAGTTCATAGCCATAAAAAAACTAGTTCTACGTTAATACTTCTATGAACATCTTAGCACTAAAGAAGACCAAAGTGAAAAGGGTTCGACTTATCTAGAACTTGTGCAGTTGATTGACGGAAGAGTGCGGTTCGATTGTGTCAGACACCCCATTCTGCTGTTCTTACTGATCCCTGATTGCATCAAGTCATTTGAACTAGCTATGCTATAATATGCAGGTTTGTCTTTCGATCAATGTTATCACTTCTACCAACATGGTAGATCACCGCTATATCGAAATATTTCTCGAATCTACTACTTCTACCACTGTGCTCGAAAATTCTACCACTATTTATCATGCTACTTTATCCATGCTTCTCAATCTACATACGGAAATAGTTTGAATGTTTTTTTATTTAGTATTTGTAAAGTTTTGTAAAGTAACAACTGTGCATTTGTGTGTTTTAGAGTTTTAATTACTATACAATATCAGAAATTTCTCTGAAACACGGCGTATTTGTAAAAGTTTCTCAGCCTCAGCCAACCACCTTTTTGTTCATAAATTCTTAAAATTTAATTATAATATTGCCTTTTCAGAACTTCAATTCTCGCAAATATATTGTTTCCCTAGCTCAATGAGTGCATGGAAATCCAGGTATGACATCATTGAATTGGCTATGTAACAAACTTTCCCGGAGATTTGGGTTCTAAAGTTGGGTTGTGGGTTGTGCATGCATTAGTTAATGCAAAAAATTTAAAATTTGGTGGTACGAAACGTAGAACCATAGGAGTATAAATTCACTTTACTTGATTCTTAGATATAAGTATTTCCATAAAGTAGCTATACCTACGTTCTTTGAAGAAAGTGGGTACGTAACATTTTAAACCAATCTCTGGTCTCTAAAATACAAAACCAGCAAGCAAAAACACGAATCAAGATTTTGCCCAAAAACTGTAAATACGAACTTTAAGGCAAATCCGTAGAACGACGCTACATTTTCTGGACAGACGGAATTGTGGGACTATCTTTTTTGAATTCTATATAGTGGCAATAATATCTTTCATTTACTTCCCAAAGTTTAATTTTGTACGTGGAGTCACCTGTCCGTCTAGTTAAACGAATAGAATAGAATTCTTTAGCTTTGCTTTAATAATTAATTAGTTGATTTTTGTAAATTAGAGCCCCCTATTATCCGGATAACTAAGAACACGGATAATGGATCCGGATTTAAAACAGGATAATTATAATTTTACAGATTTTTAAATTACACGGATTCCCAGATATCCGTATATTTAGTTGTTTATCCGGATATTTAATAATCCGTGTAATTAAACTGTAAATAAAAGGCGCCATACATTTTTCTTAAAGATTTAATGACTTTTTGGTTCAGAGGCATAAACAAAAGTAGTCGTGTGATTCGAAGGTTACATGGACATTTTTCAATGTTCCAAGGACCTTACGGTAAAAAATCATTACAACCGAAAATAGTCGTGTGATTCTAAGGACATTTCTGTCATATGTCCTTTTTCGAGCTTACAAGGACATTTTTCAATGTTCCAAGTACCTTACGGTAAAAAATCATTACAACCGAAAATCGTCGTGTGATTCTAAGTACATTTCTGATAAATTTCTTTTTTGGAGCCTACATTTTTGTAAAATGTGCTTAGAATGTGCACGTCTATTTGCGGTTGTGATGATTTTTAATCATAATGTCCTGTTAAATTAAAAAACAACCCTCGAGCTCCAAGAAAGCTTCATTTCAAAAAACGGCCTTAAAATATCCTGACTATTCAGCATTAAAAATCTTCCTTTTTTATTCTAAGTTCACTGTCTTACATTTGTTTTCGTTTTTACAAAAGTTTTTTGTTGACTTTTTAATGCAATACTTATCTACATTTAGTTAACTAATGCCCAACTCTGCTTTTAAGATATAACATAACAATGCAATTCTATTAAGCATTCAATATATCGAAAATACTCAGTTGTCCAGTGTACGTAAAGTGTATTTAAAATTCGTACAATAAGAATCCGTATATTAAAAATCCGCATACTTAAAATCCGGATAATTAAAATTCGTGTATCCGGATAATAAGAATCTCGATTTTTATTTGGCAAAATTAAGTATCCGGATTTTCTAAGTACATGGACAAAATCGTAGGCTCTATTGTAAATACATGGCTCAGCTGTATTTGTTTTAATGTTGTTTTTGTTTTAATGTGATTGCAACAGTCACCTTACTCTTCTCTTTCTACCTCTCTCTATCAACCGTCACCTCAGTTACTCTCATCCATTTTGCAACTTAGATAGTGGACAGGTCAGCTTGGGAGAAGGATATAAAATAAAATAAAATAATTATTGGGACCTAAAGCCCAGCTCCTCCAACCATTGTCGTTGAGAACACGTTCAATGCCAAATGCGAACTGCTGTTAACATTTGAGAAAGCTTCTCATGACAGCTTGCACTCTTGGATGTTTGACTGACTTTCCAGAGAGATGGGCCAGTGGTACGGATCGGATTTCAACGCACTTAATCACTAAGCCGTTGCAGCTATTGCCATTGCAGGAACCTTGGAGTTAAGAAGATTGTGACTTAGGACATTAATTTTGTATGAAAAAATAAAGGGAATGAAAAACCAAGGTCAACTTATTTGTTTTCATAAGAAAATTCTACTTAGAGTAAGTCAACTTTCAATATTTTATTGCAATTATCCGATTGAGAAGTGCAACGACTGGGAAAAGATTAAGAGAGCTTGAAATTGGTCTTGTGCTTGTTCACTTCAAGACTAATTAAATGCGCTTGTTCTTTAATCTCCATGAAAGCCTCGTTATCAGTACTCAATGAGCGTCCGATGACGTCAATATCTGTGTACGACAGTAGCTGCATGAATATTTTCTAATGAAGTATCTGCTTAATGAAGAGATTGAAGAAGTCGCATTATAAAGTTCTATCATAATTCTAAGAATAAGCTCCTCCGGAAGCTCAAATCCTCAAATCCAAATCGATATCTTCTTTACTGTGAAATATATCTATACTCTTTAATTCAATGATATCACCCTCCTAACATGATGTCAATTTCACAACTTCTGTTCATGACTACGTTTCCATCACCAGTCTAAAGAGTCGGGCGGATGTTGTCTTGGTGTTGTCGGAGTTTATATACTATTTCCTTCCTACTCAATACTCATCATTTACGTCTGATCCCTGCTGCATTAGAGATTGCGGCGCAATAAACTGTTCACATTGTCTCACCACTGAATGCGCCCATCGTCCTAAAGACTCTAACGTTTAATCTAATGTCTAATTGAACGTTTGCCAAATGTATGTTTTTTCTTGAATCGCGTCAATAACACTGCGCGTGAGGTACATTTCAGTATGTTATTGGGTGCATACTCTATTTTAGTTGCACACAATTCCATTTCCTTTACAAACATTCCGAGAATTGTTCCTTGTTACAGCGCCGAAAAGTGCACAATTATGCTCAATTAACACTGACATGAATTGAAGTATTAAATTTACAGCTAGCTATGCGGGGAATACATACATAAATGTGTTTTTGCCTCTAAACGTGTCCGATTGCAAAACACTTAAAATCCTTCCTCGATCAATACCATTGACACAGAGCTTATTTCGTTAGAGAAGAAGGAATACTTCTCAAATTGCTGTGGTTTTATTTATGCCCCTCCGCCTCCGCCCACCCAACAACTTACATCTTCTACAATGTTCGAGGAAAAGTCTTTCCTGAATGCATAATATTTTGCTCGTATCCCATTTTCAACATCCATACTGTGCAGAGCTTCCTCAAGCCCCTACTTCTGATTCATAGCGCGCTTCATAATGGCGCATACATTATCCACATCTATCTGATGTTACTCTGCAGAGCTTAACGTGAAAAGGGATGCGACACGGTCGTACTTGAAACATATTCTAAATCCATTCTGCATCCTTGTTGTCTTGAGGAGCACAAAAGCATTTCCATCCAAATATAGCTACATGCATACATCGTAAAGAGCTGAGCTGAAAAAACACGAAAAAATAACTGCATCAAGTATTAGTGGTGGTGGTGGTGTTGCTAGTGGTAAATGTAACTGTTCAAGTCCATCCCACGAGTACTAACCCAAACACATACATACTATATGCACATGGAGGGTGTGATGAACAGCTTTAGTTTATGGTAAAGCGCTTGTGAAAATATAAACAACAGGGACTAGACCGTCGGCATCTCGTACCAATTGTGGTATGTACCACCAAAACACAATGCTCTAGTACTTGCATCCACCATAAGTAATTCGATTAAGTATAAGAAAGGATACAAATACATATATGGATATATATATATAAAAAAAACAACAATAAACAAAAGCAGTGGTGCCAACAAATAAAAATAAAAAAAAAATAACACCACTCCTAAACAATTTATACTCTCATATGAGTATAACATTCGCCTTACGAAGGATTTGTCTCTCCGGGGATGCAGTGATGTACTTTAGTATTTTAGCTGCCGGAATAAAATTCCATGTCAAAGTATCTCAAAATTTATTTCAACTGGCGCTGAGATATTTTTGGATTTTCGTATAGAGAAGCTTGCGCTCGAAATACAGATGCTGTTCTGCTCTGATGAGTGTGCTAGTATTTGTTATGCGGTGCTATTGCTTTGCTTTTGCCGGTAGGAGGGTTGGTCTGGTGTGTGTAGTGTATTCTGAAATGGTTTTGCCACTGCAGTGGACATTCCTCCTAACGTAGGCAATTATGGAAATGCAATTCCAAAGGGGGAATTTCAAGAAATTTTTGCTGAAAAATGAACTTATGTCAGACATCGAATTGGTGTTGGAGCAATAAACAATTGCTATCCCACACGTACTTAAAGTATTTAAATTTAAAAAAAAAAATAGAACAGATTTGTCTTCCCAAACTTGGTGGTGTGTACTTCGGTTTGCTAAAAAAATATAGTCATCTGCGCCGGCGAGTGCGAAATATCTATGATTAGTCCATGACAGGAAGCTTAATTGTAGGCCAAAAGTCAAAGTATGAGTTTATTACTGCGAAAGCATTTTATTTAACCTTTTTAGTTCTATTCTACCGAACAGTTCCTGTCGCTCTAAATACTTTTTTTGGGACACCAAGCGAATCATAGTTTCATAGTTTGTAAAAAAATTATCGAAGAATATATCATGGTCGCTAGGGGTCTCAACAACAGATAGTTGGTTTTGACAACACTTGATCGTAATGGGATGCTTTTCTTAGCCAATTAGTTTACTGCTGATGAATTGTTTTGAAGGATGCCAACCGTAATATTCAACAATAGATTGCCCAACCCAATGGCAATGTCGTACACATCCACATTATTCGCTTAAAGACTGTAAACACAGTTATATGCATATGAAAGTAAAAATACCCAAAAAAAAACGCATACGCATGTGTCCATTGTGCTCATGCGAGTACATTAACTTTGTAAACAATTATTAGTCTGAATAATTAGTTTTTGACTTAATCATAATTTGGAAGTATATAATGACATATGCAAAGATGAGGTTGTCACCTCAACTTAGAGCTTCTGTAAAGCTTTTAACATTCCACCTATTTAGAATAATAACATACTTACTTACTTAGGCGGCGCTACAATCCGAGGTGGACCTGGGGCTCAACCAATAAGCCTCTCCAAGTGCACTCGAAGTTGGTTGAGGGCCCCTTCCAATTGTGCGCAACAAGTAATTCGACACCTTCCTCTACTGCGTTGTCCCTCCGGATTGGAGTCGAAGATTCTACGGACTGAAGCGTAATGTTCATTTGCCCTTCATGTCCCAGCCATCTCAAACGCCCAATGCGCCGTTTTTTGACAAGGTCGATGTCGCTGCACAGCTCGTAGAGTTCATCGTTGAATCGTCTTCTCCATAACCCGTCAACGCATACGGGACCAAATATCTTACGACAAAATTTTCTCTCGAAACGTCCAAGAATGTCTTCATCCTCATTAGAAATGCTTTGGAAAAATAGAGCAGGACTGGGATTATAGTCGGGTGGATTTAATTCTTGTCTTTCATCGTCAACATTGAAAGGTTCGCTCTGCCTGACTGCGGAATTTTTGTCGTCTTCGCTGCTTAGCAGTCCTCATCACTTTCTCCACTAAAATGTTTCCTTGTTCATCTCTTCAGGTTTCAGTTTGGGTCTTGTTGCCCTGACACGTTCTTTTTACCTTTTGCTAAAACTTTCAAACATAAGTCCTGGTTGCTTTTTATGTTCTTTCTTTTTTCTCCTTAGAAGCCGATGTTTTTCCCTCCTCTACATGATGGTTGAAAAAGATAGTTTTTTGCGTTCGCAACGAAGATGGAAAATGCAGTACAGAATTTTGAGTTTTAACGAAGTGATGGGCTGCACGACTAAATAGAAATAGGATGCAATCGTGCTCGCAAGGCTTGCGTAGTGTCTTAATTTGCTAAAGCTTAAAACCTTAAATAGGATGGAAGTGGAAGCTTTCTATAAATTTGTAATACAAATGTTTTTAGGGGCTTTACAGATTAAAAACCAAAGACAAGTATCCTCCTCTCAGACCTAACATCAGTCTTAATATAGGTCTTTTCATGTTTTTTTGGTCTTGTAATATAAGCATTCTTTCTTAATATCCGTCCTTCAAACGACGGAGTTTTTCTCTGTTCGTGAAAAAACAGATATCTAATTGTATCAATCAAAAACTTGTTAAGTTAAAAAAACTAATCTTTTGCATTTGATGAAAATCTTTTGTTTCTTTGAATACTTGAAATGGGTCCAAGAACAATGCATACTTAGTGCCTTTCAAAAAATTATTTCGTCTAGCGGTTGATTAGAAGAACACCAACATCTCAGAAACCTGTGGATGGAATTAAACAAATTAATATAAAGGGTTTCCCAATTGCGACTTGACAATTTTGAACTTTAACTGTGAATGCGCCCCTAAACCAATAACCAAACTGTCAAAGTAAAAAAACATTTTCATAATGGCGAAGCTTACAAATAATTAAAATTTATTGCCAAAATTCCGAGTTGGGTGAAGGCAACTTCAAGACAGGGCATTCGTTTTTCAATTTCAAAAACGAGCCAATTCAGTGAAAAAGTCGAAATCTTAAATAAGCAACTTAAATTGCAAATATTTTTTTAACATTAAGATTTTAAATGTTTTTAGGGTTTTACTTTTTTCCAACATTTTAACAATTTGGGAAGCCATTTTGATTTTTAGGGAGTCCAGCTCTCAGCAAAGGTGCCAAAAGCTGCTTTAAGTGCCAATTTCATCGCAAAATTATCTTCAGTGGTGAAGAACATTTTGTGCTAAACGGCGTCGTCAAGAAACAGAGTTCGTCGTATTGGTCAGGTGAAAACCCTCATGTGCTTTAAGAAACAGAAATTGTCATTGGGTTGTTTTATTTCGTTGATGAAAATGACCGTCACGTTGACCGTAACAAGTAGATAGCTACAGAACATTATTTTTTAGGTCAATTGCATGGACTTGGCATTATAACTATGTGCGTTCAACAAGACGTTACCACAAGCCACACAACAAGTGTAACAATCGACTTATTAAAAACTCAATTGGATAAGCGTGTTATGTATATCGACAAATGGTACTTTCATGAGGCTACTTAGATCTTATCAATTAACTCCTATAGACTATACCAGCGATGGCGAACCGACGAAATATTATGGGCATGTCAGCGAGCCCCAGGATGAGCTGTCTATATCGAGATAGGTTGTTTTCTTTTTTGCCTCTCATTCGATCTTATTACCAAAAACTGGAATTTTTAAATTTTCGTTTTGGCTTTCTCCGCGGCCTCTGACAAGTAACTTTTTTATAAATGGTAATTTTTTGAGTTAAGTTTTTCAGGTTGGTAGTACTGGTTAGTAATGGCGTCCAAAAGTCATCTGTCAAAGTGAAAAGTTTTCAGTATACTCTGCCTTTTAATCATGGAAAGTCTTACAAACGATTGCAAATTATTGAAATTTGTTATCAAAATTCGTGCTCTGTAAAAAATGTGAAAATCCGCTGTTTTATCGAAAAATTGTGTTCAGCGATGAGGCTTACTTCTGGCTCAACGGATACGTAAATAAGCAAAACTGTCGCATCTGTAGTGATGAACAGCCAAGAATTACCGATGCATCCCAAAAAAACGACAGTTTGGTGTGGCTTATGGGCTGGTGGCATCATCGGTCAATTTTTCTTCAAAGACGATAGTGGAAGAAACGTTACTGGCAACGGCGAACGATAACGAGCCATAATACGCGACTTTGTTTTTGCCCCAGTTGGCTGAGTTGAACTTGGTTGACATGTGGTTTCATCAAGACGGTGCCACATGCCACACAGCTCGTGAAACAGTGGAAATATTGAAGGATGATTTTGGTGAGCAGTTTTTTCCCGAAATGGCCCTGTGAGTTGGCCGCCAAGATCATACGATTTAACGCCTCTTGATTATTTCTTTGATTTGATATTGTCTTTAAAACGTAAATGGCAAAGGCTAATTAATCGATTACAATAAAAATTTTGAATATTTGATGCAAATTTGAGTGTTTTATTCGATTTTTAAAAAACTTACGCTAAAAAATCACCGTTGTGTACAAATACATGCGATGAACCTTAGTTTTTACAAACAAGCCGAACAACGGTTCTTAAATAAAACCCAAGCATCATAGGAAGTGATCCCAAGTAATAAAGTTTCGTATTCGTAATTATTTTAACAAACATTTCATTCGGGATTTCTATAAAAAATACTTTTGACGACTTCTAAATACAACTTTCCCTATCTAGTCAGGCCAAGCAACAACAACACAACACAGCCCTGTAATTGACTTATTTAACTTTAGTCCCCCAACTTAAATAAACACAAAACAGGAAGTCATAATATACATACCAACAAAATTCGACAAAAAAAATCTTTGTTTTTAAACTTTTACCGCAAATAAGGCCAGAGTTGTTTTCTTGAAAATATTCACGTTGTCTAAATACAAAATAATTCACGTTGTGCCGGGAGCACTTGATCCAAGTCAATGTCAACTGTACGAGTAGTACATGTAAAAAAAACACCCCAAAGCACTCCATTAAATTTTAGTCAGCGACAAAAATAAAATATATTAGATACCGCATCTCATTTTCTTACTTCTTCTGATACTGAAGGAATTCAAAAACACAGACAAATAATAATATTAATCAAAAATCTTTTTTTTTCCAAAAAAGAGCCCTCTTCCACCTATCGTGTAATAGTGCCGAGTAACGAAAAGCTACGTGAGTATGACTTGTCTCAAAATAAAATGTCATAAAACACAAAACGAAGAAGAAAAACCTTTTCTACAAAATATCCTGTGATAAATGATCAGATCGTGAGGAACTCGTATATCCGTCTTAAATTATACTGCCGGTCATGCTGTAATCGTAATCACCAAGGACACTACTTTAGGTAGTGTCATAAAAAGAGGAAAATAACTTTTCCAAAACAAAAAAACAACAACAACAATAGGAATTATACTAAAAAATAAGAAAGCGATACATCCTTTCTAATTCGACCCTGAAAACACCAATCTTTAGAATTTGATTGAGCAAGTATCATAAATCATAAGAACCCTTCCAGATGCTCAACAGCACATCGGCTGCTTTGATTACGTTAACAAAACACAAACACAGGGCTAAGTCACCGTAAAATTTGCAATAATTTCCTATTCGCCCCTTGGTATCCTTTATAACAATCATTTTCATTATTAATATCATTTCTATCATAATTCCGAGAGAAAATTCCTATACGTTGAAGGATACTGAACTAAGGGAATGTGCAAAGATAGAAATAATTTTGCAAAACATAACTGGGAGTCGTTGAATTTCTGCCCGTGGCTATGGAAACTTCATCCGGATCCCGGCGTTGTCCTTTGAAACAAATCAAACTTTTTTTTGTAGGGGTTTTCTTCATTTTGTTTTTTTTTGTCTATCTATCGCATGTTGAGGAGGGTGACCCAAACCCAGTGGCCTGACCACTGGGACTCATTCACTTAGAATTACTGTGTGTCGCGAAGTATGACCTCAAAAATATTTAAATAACTTCAAGTGGAGGACGAATGGAAAAAGTCTGCGAACGACTTCCTTACCCTGGGGTCGTTCTCGTTATTGAAAATTTATTGATGCAATAACTCGGGGTGTGTTGCTGGGTTTCTGGACGACTACGACGCGACGGTTTGGTAGTAGTATTTCCTTCTAGGTATTTCTGCGGGCATGTGTGCGGTATGATTGTTGGCGTGCTATATAGAAGTTCATTGTAAATATCCTTGCTAAATTCATAGCGGATAATAATTCAAAATGAGTGAAATACTGTTGCGGACACAAGAACTCATGATACAGTTAGAGAGTGAGAGGTTTCTGTAAGTTGCTTAGCCCTCATAATTGCGACAACATAACTCATGCAAGGACTTTAGGGGGCAAAATGGAAGCGTTAGCCAAGTCAACGTGTGATTATTTTCGTCATGACATTTTTTGGGGTTGGGTCAGCGATAGTTATATTTATTTATAGGAGACGTGGTAAAATATGTCGCCTGACTCAAGTACTTTGAGGTGTTGTAACACTTTGGTCGAGATTTTCGAAATCTGGTTGAGTGCACAACTTTTTTCTTATAAAAAAATGTTGTTGTTGTTGGACGCTTTACTTAAATAAGTATTTCAAATTGTTTGTTCTCAACATAAACTTGGCGTTCTTATTTAGACCTAGTAATTTTAGAGGCAGACTTATTAGAACTTGGGTATTCCTTAAGATTTATGGTTTTGGTGTGATTTCAATATGATGGAAATCTCGGGACAATTGGTTAGATACATGAGTCCTTTTTCGAAGAAAATACAATTTTTTTTATTAAGTGTATACCTAAAAACACCTACCACCATGTAACATTTCATAATGTAGGCTGGGTTAGTTAAATGGGTTTAGCGGTAATCGAGGGCAAAACAACGTATATGCTGTCAACAAGAAGGGCTACCTAACATCGACGAATCGGCCAGAATGTCACAATCGGCAGCTATAGCTTTGAGGTAGTAAGGGAATTTGTGTACCTACTATCACATTGACATCTTCGCATAAATCAAAGGTAGAATAACGCTTGCCTATCGCTGTTTCTTTGGACTGAGAAGGCAACTATGTATTAAAGCCCTATTCTGAACAACTTAGGAAACTTTATATAGTACCCTCATAATCCCAGTTCGCTCTATGGTTCTGCAGCATGGACCCTTTCCAAAGCTAATGAAGACATCATTCTTCTTTATGTATTTGCTTCCGTATACATTAACGAGTCATTCAAGGTACGAGCTGGTCAAAAAACTGCGCGTTGAGCGTATGAGATGGTTGGGACATTTAGAGCGAATAAACACAAACGCTCCATCCCCAGAGTCTTCGACTCCAATCCGGTCGGACAGTGCAGCTGAGGAAGTCTCGAGCAACATGGAGTGCGCAAATGGAGGCAGTTCGCCAAAGACCGCTCTAATTGGGGAGGCTTATTGGTTTAGGTCCAGGTACATCCGCCTAAGTAAGTAAGAAAGGCTGAGTTGGACATATGGGCGGTTGATATGCCTCTTTTTTGGAATATACGCAGTTTTTTACTTCGGTACTTTGTACGTCTATTACGGGCTAAGTTAAGAAAAGTGGGCGGCTACCACACCTCCTGAAAAAAAAATCACAAATTAAAGATATTTCCCTGTGTTTATTTCGCTAATCATATTAATGTGACATTATTTCAAGGTTCTACGAAGATTGGAAGTGCGCCATAGTCCAGAACCCCGTAGTCCAAGTACTGCTGATCTTAAGCAATGAAATTTGGTATGGAGCCTAATGGTGTTCGTTGCAAAAAGTTTTAAAAATGTCATACTTCTAGCTTTTTTGTACGCTAAATCATAGGGTTTGGAGGGGGGGGGGAGAAGTTAGTTGGACACTACCGTGAACTCTAATGAAAATAATAAATGTTAACAGTCTTATCTGAGGGCTGCATGGAAACTGAGAAATAAACGGATAATTTTCTCCCAAGCATCATGCTTATTACTTCTCTAAGAAAAGTTGTCCTTCTAATTCCGTATAGGACCGGGCACTCACACATGATGTGCTCTGCGGTTTCGTCGTCTTCAAGTCAAAGTTTGCACATCGGTGAGTCGACTATTTTTAGTTTATGCTAATTATCTTAATCTGTGACGACCGGTTAGGTATCCTATACGATTTTTCTTAACATGCCTAGAAAGATTAAGTTTCTTTTTGGCATTGTTACTGAAGGCTGTATTACTTTTTTGGTCTGTCTAAGACCTGGAATGCTTTCCCAGTAACAGTTGCACGTTTTCTGGGAGTTTTTCCATGGGTATTGAGACATTTTTGTTTGGACCGTAGATACCAGCACCCCAGAGTCCATTTTTAAACCATCCGTATACCACATTAGATCGCAATTAGGTGGGTTGTTTCCAACCCATGCTTCTCTATTTGTGATTTCAGAAGCGAAACCTTTATTTAAGCATAGTTTTGTTTTTATTCGATCTGCTAAGGCGCAGATCATGTCTAGTTCGGGGATTTCCGATAGCAGTTGCAGTAGTTCTACATTTTTACCAATGGTTTGCTCTTTAGTTTGCTTCAAACTTGCAGCGCTGCATATTGCCATGTAGGGGTGTTAGTCCTATTATAGCTTCCATGGCCATTGTGGGAGAGGTACTCATGGCAACGGCAATACCAATGAATGCGAGCCGTTGTACCTTATTTAGTTTCGTTTTCTTCCACCATATAATAGAAGAGTATGTTATAATGGGCCTAATAATTGCTGTATAGATCCAATGAGAGATCTTTGGTGAGATACTCCATGTTTTTTTATAAATACAGCGGCAGGCCCAGAAAGCGTTCGATGCTTTTTTAGTTTTGTTATTCAGGTGCGAGTTCCAATTCAGTCTTTTATCCAAGATCATTCCCAGATATTTCACCTCGTCGGAATAATTTGTGAGGTTATCATTTATGGAAATTTGGTTTAGATTTAAATTGCTTCTCTTTGTGAAGGGAACTCTTGTTCGGATTGATAGAGAGTCCCCCTTTGTTATACTAATCTAGGACTATCTTAAGAGCATTTTGCATATGTGTAGTGACATCGTTTGCTTCATTGCCCCTAATTATGATGACAAAGTCATCAGTGTATCCAACTACGTGGAAACCTAAATTAATATGGTCTTTGAGAAGGTTGTCAATAGCCAATGACCATCGTAGGGTTGAGAGAATTCCTCCCTGTGGACAGCCTTTAGCGGCTGTTATTGATACCGAGCTGATGTTTCAGTTATTTTCCGACTTTCTAGCATCGCTCTGATTTATCTGATCGTAGGTAGGCATCGCTCTGATGCCTCTATGGATCAGAGCGTTTGATATAGAATTATATCTTTATATATAAAGGGTGATTTTTTAGCTGGTTTGGTTTTGGCAACACTGGTTTTGACAGCTGACGTGTGTTTAGTACCTTGTGTCACTGTCAAACAGCTTCAGTTTGGTTTGCAATTTAACCATGGATCGTCTTACAAATGAACAACGCTTGCAAATTATTGAATTTTACTATCAAAATTCGTGCTCGGTTCGAAATGTTCATCGCGCGCTGCTTCCATTTTATGATCGGCATTCTCGACCTTCTGAGCAGTCTATTCGGAAGATTGTGACCAAATTTCGCACCAAATTTACTTTGTTGGACATTAAACCACCAACACGTTTACGTACGAAAAAGCCACTGTTTGGTGCGGTTTATGGGCCGGCGGCATTATTGGGCCATATTTCTTCAAAGATGATGCGAATCGCAGCGTTACTGTCAATGGTGAACGCTACCGAGCGATGATAACAAACTTTTTTTTGCCCGAAATGGAAGTTCTTGACTTGCATGATATGTGGTTTCAACAAGACGGTGCCACATGCCACACAGCACGCGAAACAATGGCGCAATTGCGAGGCGAGTTTGGTGAACAGTTAATTTCACGTTTCGGGCCGGTCAATTGGCCGCCTAGATCGTGCGATTTGACACCATTAGATTATTTTTTGTGGGGGTATGCCAAGGCTAATGTATAGGGACAAGCCCGCTTCGATTGACGCACTGGAAGCCAACATCCATGCATTCATTCGTGAGATACCGGCCGATATGTGTGAAAGAGTATGCCAAAATTGGACTTAGCGGATGGGCTACCTGAGACGCAGCCGCGGTCAACATTTGCATGAAATTATCTTTAAACATTAAATTGCAAGGTTCAAACTATCGATTCAAATAAATATTCTGGTTTTCTGGTATTCAAAAAAAATGTGTTCCCTGAAAATTGTCAAAAAGTAACCTAGGCTGTCATTTTCTTGTGGCCACAGATTTCTTTCTGATTACCGCATTCAATACCGAGCTATGCTTCTAGAAAATAAAACGTCATTGAGACTTTTTGAAAGAATTAAAATTTCTGACTAATGTGGAAATCGAAGCACTAGCTACAGTCTTACGATCTTTAATAAAAAAAACATAATCGAATGGTAGGATTTGTTCGAAAATATCATTGCTTAATGCCCGCACTGTGTTACTTCATTATAAGGGTATCCAAAATCTCTTCAGTGCGCGTACATTATAAAAAAAAAATGGCAATATTTATTACGCGAGCATTATTATCTGACTCCAGATAAATCTACAGAAACATGCCAACTGAAGAAAGATATTTTTATAAATCATTTTAAGAGATAAGTTCAAAACCTAACTGTAAATTTCATACCCCATAGATTCGATCTTCAGCAAAATTTTAATCTATACTGTTTCTTCTTTAACAAGTCAGTAATTCTTGTATATCAACTAGGACTGTCACAGACGACACCATGAATCACTCTTTCATGTTTCACATTTGAAAAATTTGAACTCAAACGCAAACCGAACTGAAATACCTTTGATCTCAACAACGCAGTCATCCCCCTTGGTTAATATTAAACCAAAAGGACCGCAATATTTAACTGCCATCCATTTCTATTCCTAACATAATGTACTTCTTAACTCTTAATACAATTTTATGCTCATTTCCCGAACATAAAATGAGGAAAAGTTGTTCAGACATAACCATCAAAATCTCCCTTCACATGAAATCCACTTGGTACAATGCGAAATAACTTCTGCACTCGCACCTCTAAATATATCTGCTAGCATTCAGATTCTATTACCCCACAGGGGCTAGGTGTATGTGAAGCGGATATCTCTACACACACGTAATAGGAGAATATCTTCAACCGGCAACAACGACGAGGACGACGACGACGAAGGAACTTTCACCCCGCCATAAATTTATTCCAGAAATAACAATTTCCCTCATCGACTTAGGCACTAAGGACCAAACTCCTATCCGCATTCGCTATCATTTCATCTCGATGATAATGGTTCTCTTACTCCTTTAGATGAGTGAGTATATATGTGTATGTACTTATTTAATATCTCTTGGCCTGAATGACTTCTGTGCGCGCGATTTAATGGCACACAATGCTGCCGCTGCATACTGCTGACATATCTTGTCGTAGGTACGTAAAACCTACTAAAGCAGCAGACCTTTGGTATATCGAACCACAGCTAAGGTGCCGGAAGTAGATGGATTCCACTGGCAAACGAATTACTTAGTTTATGGCATGAATAGAAGCGACAAGAATGATGACTACGACGACACTGTAGTACTGTGTTGTAGACGATGGCAACGACTCGAGTCGAAGGACGTTAACGTATAATATTTAAAGACGATAATGCAGTCTCACGAAAGCCGGGACGCTGTTCATTTCATCAACTTCCTTTGAATCCTTTTGGCTAAGAGGAAATGTCATTATGCTGCGGACGAACTTTCACTTAAGATCATGTTCTGGCCGCACAGCACCCCGGTGACGTTTTTATGGGCACGAATGCTTAGCTTTGAATTAAGAATTTTCACAGAGGATTATTTTGTGTAATTTTTGTTTGTCTTTTAAATTGTATTTTTCTTCATAGAATTGCAAATCTACTATTCACAAGCAAGATGGGAAAGGTGGCGGGAATAAGTATTACTGCAAGGAACAAACTTTGAAGCAAAGATTTGTGTTACTTTAATAAAGAAAATGGGCCGAAAAATTATTTTTTTTTAAATTAAAATGTTTAGTAAATTGAAAAGGTACTTAGGAAACGCACAGGTTGAAGACTGCGAATGAGTTTATGGAATCATTAAGTAAGCTGTGCTTTACCAAGTCCGATTGGATTTTTGTTCGAGGCTAAAACTCTTCAGGTCCTCCAATTATTCATGTCAAAAATGTGTGTTCTCTCACTGTGATTTGATAAAAAACATTTCCTTAAGGTGCAATTAAAAGGTCCGTGACATCCTGACGTCTGAATTTATACGGACGGTGACATCCTGACATCTGAATTTATACTAAAGTTGTCATCCAGTACCGGGTGATGGTACCTTAGGTTTAGAAACTTTATATTGGAAAATATTGCTGCGATATATTTGGATTATTATGGGCACAGTAACTATCGCATTGGACTGCTGAACGTGATTGTCTCTGCTTAACATTATCATTTACATTTTTTTTGAAAGTGAAAACAATCTTCCAAACATTTCTTAAAATACAGAGCTTTGCAGAGACAATGGTTTTAGAGGCTATTCAAATAGTAAAGTGAAAGTTAATAGTGCTGAAACTTTGAACTCAAACTCTGTTCGTCTGGATTTGTTTCAAAGTTCTTGCGAGGATTTTATTTTATTTCGCTTTACCCGTCGAATAACCATACAAATAGTTTATTTAAAAACAGTTTTCTTAAAAACGGCTCATCGGATTTTGGATTGTTCTAGTATTTAGATTAAATGGGATTACAAGCATACTTGACATCTTTGATCGGAAGGGACTCATGTAACTTACCGATTACGAGAAACCCAGGTATGACTTCGAGAACAATTTCAGAATCACTATACCCCAATGACAGGACTACTCTGCTGGGTTCCTGGACACATTAGGGTGGCAAGGAACGAAAAAGCGGACTGCCCAGCCAGCAAGGTTCTTCGAAAGTTTGGACGACTTGGATGGGGTACCTCTATCAGACATAAACCTATTCCTCAACATATCGTAGTGGTTTTGTTGGCCACATGTCCTTAAAGGATACTCACAATGGGCTTTCAATGCTTCCGGATGAAATTTGGATCTAATGCAAAACTGCCCTCCCAACCTAACCTAACATAGATTATATGAGATAAGTTTAAGAAAATGACAAACGCAGTTTTTCTACAGGGGACTCTAAGAATCAGGCTTAAGAATTTAATAAAATGTTTTACCTATGTGATCAAATGAAGTCTCATTAAACGTAGACAATGTTACTGGAACTTTTAGCGCAAACATCCATTACTGTTAATTTCAATTTCAATGGGTTCACGAGGACCTACCTAGCAGGAGAGACCAGCTCTGCCGACCCGTAAACCTAACCTAACCTTGCCTTGGTCTTAAGAAGGTTCCATTTAATAGTAAGCATGCTTCCCACCTTAAAGTGATCTAGCCTTAATCTGTCATATAAAACTGCACTGGAATGAAAACTTGTTACTCTGTTAGCCGGACCCTTTGAGAGAAAGTGGCTTAACGAGTTGCATATCTTGTCATTACTAAAAACCTCTACTACATAGATGAAATGACTACTAAACATGACCTGAATTTATGACCGTAGTAAAAGAATCGCGATTTTATATTCAAGAGATCGCTATTAGGTCACGGATAGGCTCAAAACTCAAGAATCAATAGGTGCCGTTGTCTTTCCCTTTGATCTCCCAATTATTGCAGCATCTTTCAGGCTAAACTCACGGCAAATACAACATCGCTGTATGATATTGTTTCACATCTGACACAATAAAATCTAAAGATGAAGGCACGTATCTCTTCATTCATCACCCGTGACATCCTACTCGGTCATGCTAATAAATTCGCCAGACATGGATCTTCATGTAAAAATTGTACAACCATTAAATATTTCGACACCGATGCGCTACAAATTTCGGCATCGCCGGACAATTGTGGCCAAATAGGGACCAAAGTAGATCTGTTTAAAAGGGAACCGTCTAGTATAGACAGGAATGCCGAAATTTCGAATAACGATTTCTGCCGAAGCAGCAGAGACAAAAAAGGCAATAAAAAACGATTCTGCACATGTGCCGCACTTAGCAACCTAAGAATGGCTAGTGCTAAATGCTTTTAGTCAGGAATTTGCGCAAATTGGCTTTCTAAGCAACTCACTGTCTCACTGCCTCACTGCCTCACTGCCTCACTGCCTCACTGCCTCATTACCTCTCTGACTCACCCATTCACTGACGGATCATGATGCAATTCCAATCATCGTAGAACCTTTGGCATTTGGCACATTAATACTATTTGTGGAGTAAGCCCAGGAATAATCTAACATATGTGATTTTCCTTCCGGGGGACGTGGTAGTCGCCCACTTTTCTTAATTCAGCGCCCAAAAGACGTACAACTATGTTTTTTGCATGAGGGTCGGTTCTTAAAAACAAAGACGGGAACAAATAAAATATTAATTATTTTCCATTAAGGCGGCAAATCATTTCAAAGTGCATCCTTGACAACTTTTTCATTAGTAATTATTGCCGTTGTAGTTGGTAACTTTTCTATTACAGTCAAGTCAAGTTGTACCTAACGTAGCTAAGTGCAATCATCTAAAATATTAACTATATCCAATAAAGTTTTAATAAAAGAAAAAAGAAAAAAAAAACAGAAGAATATAAAAATTTCTTTGTAACAACATCTGGGTTTTGTACCGTAAATACCTAAGCCCATTTGGACAATGAAGAAAATATTACATGATCTTCTCCTTTGGCCGGTGTTATACATTTAGAATCACTAGCACAATCCCATCGAAAGAAAAAAAGTTCAAAGACACTTCACATGCTCTTTCGTGATTTTCTGCACACATTTGTTCGTTTCTTGTTTCCTGCTAGAGACCATTACACAAAGTTGTGTAGTTTTGTGTGATTTTTTTATCTTTCTTTCCATTCTCCACTGAATTAAAATAGCACCAAGAGGGAGAAATAAAACTTTCCATCTTTATCAATACGAAGAACCGACAAAAAAAAATCACAAAAACAAAACAAAAATTGGAAGGAAAAATCGAAAAATTATGTTCCTTCCGGAAACCAAAGATAAAAATCAATCTCAGTGGGCGACCAAGTCGTTTTGCTGCCTTCTATATCCGCAGCAATTGTGGGCCTCTAAGGAGAAAACTTTTATACCGCGTGCCAAAAAAAAAAAAATAAAAAGGAAAGAATGGCTTTTGATTGTGTAGTTTCCTGCAGTTAACTGATGATGGAGTGTATGTGCCCAGGAAAACAAATCTATGCTGTCTTCCAGTTTGTGGGGTTTGTTTTTTTGTTCGTGCAGGGGATTATCAATAAATTACCAACAAATTGGATTAGTTTTGCGGTAACTGATTGGCTTATTGAGAAGGGAAGACAATTTTTCACTCATAGTTCGACAAGTTTTGCTTTTTGTTTGTAACTTTTCTGTGATGGGAGAGAAGAAGTACGGAACGGATATCATTTGTCAGTTGAGCAAATATTTTTTTTTTAAGAATTTTCTTCTGAAAATCAACTTTTCATTTTAACTAAAATTTTAACCGCACAATAGTTCTAATTCGTATATTGTAGCAATTATTTTAAAATTCGAATTCTCCTGCCGCCACAGCTAAAAAAAGTATTATTTGATATTATATAAAGGGACCGCCATCTAACGTTTTTTTTTTAACTAGTGCTTATTTCGCGAATGGTAACACTTAGCTCATGTCTGATTTGACAGATAATTAGTTGTATCCTTCCACTGAACGAATATGGTTCTGTATACGCTTGAACAACGCTGGGAAATATTGCGACATAGCGACATAGAGAAGATGCCGATTTTGCCAAAAAAATCATCTTTTCAGATGAAGCTCATTTTGATCTTGGCGGGTATGTAAACAAGCAAAATTGTCGCATTTGGGGCACAGAAAACCCGCACGCATTTATTGAAAAGCCGATATACCCAAAACTAGTCACTGTTTGGTGCGGATTTTTTCCATAGGCATAATTGGGCCATTTTTCTTCGAAAATGAGCAAGGCGTGGTCGTATCAGTCAATGGCGATCGTTATCGGGCCATGTTGAACGAGTTTTTGTTCACAAAAATTGAAGAGGAGGATATTAGCAACATTTTCTCAACAGAAGAAGAAGGAGAAATTTGAGAAAATATTCAGTAGTTTTTTTTTATAGCATTTTCAAAAAAAAAATAAGTTATTTGGCGGACCCTTTATATACATATATTAAAATATTATTAATCAGAAGAAGATGTAGAGTTTACAAATTATAATAAACAATTTTCGAATTAAAAAATTATCCAGGCCTCTCTGGACATGATACAAAATATATATCTTAACCAAGGAAGGTGTTAAATTTGTTACAATTACAATACTTTCCTGAGGCCTGGAAATTGGCTAAAATAATGACAATATTAAAATCTGGTAAGCCATATAAAGTGCGGAAAATTATAGACCAATCAGTCTATAATTCTGCTACTCATTTACCTAATGGGCTCCCTACCCGTGAAGAGTCTCTGCCAAAGACAGATAAGCCTTCTACGGTCCCGGGCACGCTGCTTCCAGTTTTCCAGACCAAGCGTTCTGTCATCCACGATGGCTTGGTCTTTGTAAAGGAGCTTCGGTCTTTTTTGTCTTCTGGGGACTGGGATTCGAACATCCTCTTGGCTGGAGCATTACTGTCCATTCAGGCGTTCCTAGTTCGCGGTTATATCTTCTCCTCCATTCGCCCTCCTCGAAGAATTTTTCTCTCAAAAGAGTTAAGTACCTGCTCTCCGTTCCTGCTTATCGTCATGCACTCAGCACAATAGAGCAGAACTAGCAGGATCATAGTTTTGCATAGCTTCCCCTTCTTCTTTCGAGGTAGGAGTTTTGAACCCATTCTTCGTTGAATCTCCACAAAGGTGTCGTCTGCGAAGTTAATGTTAGATAAACTTCCTAAGCACCTCAAATTTCTGCTTTCAATATGTTTCCTTGTTTGTTGAAAGTATACATTGGTTTTGTCCTCTTTTACTTTAAGGCCAACTTAGCGCACCTATTCTTCAGAGTTTTCGGACAATGTTAGAAGCGAAGTTACTGCACTAACGGCTGAAATACCCAGCCCAAAAACTACTCAGTTTACAGAAACAAGCTATTTAGTCTGTACCCTAGCTGATAAATCTTTCACCAGCCCTACGAATTTCAGCAATTTATACCGGTAACGCGATGTGCATGTAGTTTAGGTGCATGGTTTTCTTTGAAAAGGCAACGTCAATCTCGTTCTGGTTAGCAAGGTACGCCTAATTTTCATTTCTACACCACGTGCACGACTAAACATCGGTCAAAGATTCATATATGCAGCAGATACACACTTTATGAATTTCATTACCTTATGGTAAAATCGTATAGCGTGCACCCGAGAGCCCAAAATCGTCTCACGAACACGAATGATACTTTTGTCAACGTACATTGCTGTGTGCACACGGGGTAAGTTGTTATGAAACGCACGCCCGCGTGGTTGAGAGGAAATAAAAATATATGTAGCATCTTACGAGATGCTACACGCCCGCGAACTGCACGTGAGCGTCCTTTCCGTACCCTGCCTTATAATGCGTGTACCTAGACGGAAAAGCATCTAACGAGGCATCAATTAAATTTGGCCAAATCATAATCAATCAATATAAACCGTTTAATTTAATTAAGGTGAATAACAGTACACCTATCTCCATAACTTTATTTTTAAGATATCCAGATGGTGAAAATTCACTAAATGATTATGGACCTTTTTTTTGTTTTTTTTTTAAACTTTTTTATTAAATCCAATTTGTGCTAAAAACTTATCAAGGTACATTTTTTTCAATTACCTTCGTGGGTACATAGGGTAAGCCACCCAGTAGTCAGCCCTCAACCAGTAGTATTGATTTTTGTTTACTTAATGAAGAATTTTCTTTATTAAAACAAACTTTTTCTTCGATTGTTTAAAAATGAAACAACATATTTATTAACAAATTCTACAATAATTAGGGGGCTGACTAATGGGATACGTTTTTAGGTGTTTAGTCAAGTACTCAGCCCCAACGACCGAAAAATTTCTATAATGTCATTAAAATTGGTTATAACTACAAGTCAATTCAGTTATTCTTAATTGTATAATACTCATTTCAGATACATTTATTGCAATTTACTCAGTAGTCGGTATTCCACAGTAGTCAGCCATATGATCCTTTGGGTCTGACTATTGGTATTTCGGGCGGATTTTGGATAAATTAAGCAGTTTTGTTGGTAAAGAAACTTTCTTAAATATTAATTTGTTGTTTCTATAAATGTCTATAAATTCTAAGTTTAAAAATCATTTGAAGGGAGTAAAAAGTATAATTTCTGTATGAGGAATTCCAAAAACTCCCCTCTTTACGTTTTCACTGCAGTACATAATAGCATTTCCTATTAAAATCTAGAGGCTTGGGGCTGAGCACCAAATGTGGACAAAAGTGATTGATTCTAAAATTATATTTACGTACTTAGATGGCGCTAAAGTCCGGGTGGGACCTTGGCCTCACTCAGTACTCACTCACTCACTCCCCAGTTAGCTTGGTCTTTGGCTAACCACCTCCAGTTGCACACTCCAAGTTGGTTGAGGTCCCCTTCTACTTGTGCGCGCCACCTAAGGCGAGGTCTTCCTCTGCTGCGTTGTCCCTCTGGGTTGCATTCGAAGACTCTTCGGGGCTGAGGCACTGTTATCCATTCGCTCTACATGTCCTAGGCCATCTCAGACGGCTGATCCGCACTTTTCTGACCAGGTCAATGTCGCTGTACAGCTCGTAGAGTTCGCTGTTATGTCTCCTTCTCCAGATCCCATCAAGGCAAATGGGACCGAAAATCACACGAGGAATTTTGGGTTTAAAACGCCCAAGGATATCTTCATCCGCCTTTGCTAATGTCTATACTTCTGCACTATGTAGCAGGACTAGGATGATAAGGGTCTTATACAGAGTCTCCTTAGTGTTTTTTGACTTTTGAGTTTCGCACAATTTTCTCAAGTATGGTGTTAAAGAATTTACATGAGAGTGCATCACCTTGTCTAAATAGTTTTCTGACATCAAAGGTCTGGTTGAGATTGTTTCCTACTTGTTCTCCATTCTGACGAGTTTGGCAGGGATGCCAACACTAGACATGGCTCTATATAGCTTGTCTCTATAGATGCTGTCATATGCGGACTTGAGTTTAGATATTGGTAGCCTCGCTTCATTTTGGTCGGGTGGACGGAAATATTGGCTTTCATCGTCCAAATTGAATGGTTCGTTCTGCCTGACAGCGTAATTTTATTCGTCTTCGCCGTTAGACAGTCTGAAGAAGTGGTTTTTTCATATCTTCAACACCAACTCTCTACAGGTCTCGGTTCGGGTCTAGTTGGCGTGACACGTTCTTTTTACCTGTTGGTAAAACTTCCGAAAATTATTCCTGGAGTAGCACCTCTCTATTTCCTCGATCGCGTGCTTCTCGTGCTCTTTCTTTTTCCTTCTGAGAAGCCAGTGTTCTTGCCTCCTCTTTTCCTCGTGAAGCTTACGAGCCGCTCTTGTCTTTTTCTGCAGCGCCGCTTTGTATGCGAGTTGCTTTGCTGCAAATAACAAGACTTCAAAGTCAGGATTTGCACGCACTAAAAGGCTGACTGCTGGGTAGGTTACCCTACCTAACTTAAAATAATTTATATATGTTGTTGGAGAGAAAATATTTTATTTTGAATCTTAAGACTTTCACGAATTTTGGGAAGTCGTATAAAAAATTTAAATTTCATATAAAATTTGAAAAAAAAATACCTATTCAATTGTAATTACGAAGCCCCACACTTTGGACCTATGCCTATAGCTACCATGCAGGGCAACTTTATCAATGTTGTTTTTAGAACGAATTTAATTAAGCAACCATATCAGGACAACGACAACACAACTCTACTGCCAGAGGAGAGTGATAGTCAAATTAAAAGTATCCTCCTTCCTCTTTGGTGAAAAACTCTCAACGTTACCAAATAGTTTCTGTAGTTACATAAACCCGTCAGATAATCACAATTACATCTAAGGCATTAACCTCGTTTTGTTTTATATGTTTTCTTTTTAAACTTAATTGTTTCATTCGTCATGACGAGGACATTGTACAACCAAAAAGGGGATTCTATTGTTGGCTACTACTACTTTGCACCTCACTTTTCCATTCATTAAGTAGGTAGGTAGGTAGGTTGTACCTACGCCACGAATCTGGTTTGCTGATTTTTTTGTTCTCTTGCAGTCATTGAATGTCTCTCTGTGTCTCTATATGGAGTTCATGCCAAATTGTTTTATGTCATTATCCTTAGTACAAAGAAATTTCCTCACTATGTTTTCTTTATCGTCGGGATCACGGGAGCAAGTATAATCTGCATTTCATGAACTTTATGGACCAGAATCATTTCGAACTCCGTTTGTTCTTTTCTCCTTTAACTGTTTCCAGCTTCGCCTGGCCATTTCTGCAGTGATATTGTCTTTTTCTCGTTTTCTACTTTAATTGTTATTTCAACTTTTCTCCTGGCGTGTAATTCCCTTAAAAAGAAAAAACACACACACACACACACACACATACAGAAATATGTGCTACTTCTATCCATAGCGAAAGACAAAGAAAAAAGGTAGTGCAAGGTGTTCTGTTGTTTTTTTTTTCTTTGCTTTTGTTTCTGTGTGCTCTGCAATTGTGTATTCAACTTACAAAGGTACATGTATGGTACGTGATATTTTGCAGGCGTACGAGTATGTCACATGTATGGGGTGTTGTTTGGAGGCATGTTCTTCTATATATTCATTGTGTCAACAATGGAATCATGTCGTAACACCCTCATATGATGCTTATATCATTTCCAGATTTACGACTATTAATATTGCTTCTCTATGTGTTGTTCAGACATAGTTCGACTGCTAGTTGTATGTTATTCAATTTTTTTTGTTTGCCAAGAGAAAAAGGATGGATTCATTAGCGTTGTTGGGAATAGTGCATAAAATGAACACTGTCGCTCCAGCTATGATAGAAGCGATGACTGGACTGCAACGCACACATGTGTGTGGGTGTGTGTGTGTGTGTACAGATTTGACGATGTTGTTCGTTGAATCCCCTTATCTTGGCCCAGAATTTCTTGTCAACGTACACGTAGCAATCGGTTGACTCTTTTTGTGCATCGTTAGCATAAAGGTAATATAGAGACAAGATTTTTTGTTTATTTTGCAGAAATTGTCTAGGTGCTCATTAGCCATTGTTCCCTGGACGACCTGGAGGGTCGGTTGTGTTCATTAAGAACGACGACGTTGGCATCATTTACCTGTTTAAGTTATTTTCTAAAATTAATTCGATGCATTGTGTTCGTTCATAAAAGATGCCGGAATGAGGTTTTTTTTTTGCCAAGAGTTAATTTCGAAGAGCAGCAAAGTAGTGGCAAAACATGCATTGTTGTTTGCGGAAGGAAGAGCTGTAACCAGGGTTGCAGTGTAAAAAATGCCAGAGATTTTCCTTTTCACCTCAATATTAAGAACTTATGGTTGTGCAGGACGGCATCAAATTAAGATACTTTCTCGAAAGTTATTGTATCGTGTAAGCAAAATTGTATACGTAGTTTCTTAGCAGGTCAACTTAATTATATTTGATTTTAAGTTTTAACTTGTTTTTAATTAGAAATTTGAAAATATGTTGCAAGTTTGAGAAAAGTTTTTAAGGTTTAATATATTTTGAAAGTTTTACAACGTCGTTTCTTTTTTATAGTCGCATGACCGGCAGTTATTAAATTTGGTTTGGAAGGATGGCAACCTATTTAAGTATTAATTATTTAATTACTGAGGCCGGTAAAGGAGCGATAAAACGATAGCATTTCGTTTTCCAGTTACCAAGACAAATTTCCTATCAGTCGTAGGTGGTTGGAGTTCTGATATTTTAAGTGCGCTATTCATAATTTGACGTTGAAAAGTTCTTGCTTTCTTCCGAATTGATTTGAGAAATCTTTCTGCTCTAGTGCTAAGTGCTAAGATATCAAATTCAAACTTTATGATTGGATGCCATGACTCAAAAAGTTGTGTGTTACACAATTCTGCCCAGCGGTCTGTCCAGTCTGTCCAGAAGCCTTTTGTCGAAATGGCTGGGTAAAAGGCTTTAATTTAAAATAAGTATTCGGAGTTTTTTTTAGTTTCTGCCAAACTTCAAGTTGGCTTGGTCTTTAAAACGCAGATTCCGTCGACCTTGTAGTTTCGAACCTGAGGGCTGGGATTCGAACCTGCGCTTGGTCGGAGCTCCATTGTCCATTTGCTCGATGCGGGCAAGCCAATATAGTCGACGTGTCTTAGCTTTTTGGACTACAACCACATCTTGGTTCAGCTCATAGAGTTGTATCTTTTTCTCCATTATCGAAAGCTCTGTGGAAGAATTTTTCTTTCGAAGGAGCCCAGTATAACCTCTTCTTTTCGGGTTATTGTCAAGCACTCGTCGCCATATATTTAGTAGAACACATGGCCATCAGGCTAAAACTTGTATTTTAGCTGCAGTTTTAGTGCGCATCTAGCAGATGTATATCTAATTAAGATATGTAGCGACAAAAGCCCAACTAGTGCCGCAGTTGGGCAAGTGCGCATCGCACCTGTAGTACATGAAAAGAAAATTGTTTGAAGCTTATTTAGCTTATTTGCCCTTGTCCGTTCAAAGTTCATAAACTTCATTAGACGTACAACCAATGTATCATTTTTGGGTTTAGACCCCGAGTTCTGCCATACATGCTGCTCTAGTACCCCACGTGGATTTTCACCGCGTAAGTCTTTTAGCAAGGACGAATCCCAAATATTTAACTTCACTAGAGCACACTACGAAAATAGGATTTATATTCACAAGTCTTTTCCTATTGAAGGTACTACAACGGGTTAACAAGGTTTGGTAAAGATTCCTACATTGTTGCACCATTCTTTAACTTGAAATGAAGCCCTCTGCATGGCATTTTTTACAATAAGCTTGTCAAAAAAATTTTCAGCGCACTTTCCTTGGGAGAGTTTTTTAAAAAAAATATTTTATATTATTTTGCTAAATAAAATATCGTAGTCAATAATTTGGTCACTAAAAATCAAAAATGTCCACTTTGGGCAGCTATCAGGAGCTGGCCTTTCCCTATAGTTTTCTAAATGGGATCGGTTTCGGACATTTTAATGTAACTATTTTGTATACCCTGGCCTACGAGTATTTTCAATTTGAAATACAGTTTGTAGTACCCCCTAATACCCGGAAATGGTAGAGTGTAGCTTTTTTTATACACCCATTGCCACGCCCAAAATTAAGAAAAAACTATTTTAAGCCTAAAGATGATGAAATAAAGTACTAAGATATTCCCAAATTATGTAGACACTGACCAACCAAAAAAAATTGGCTTATAACAATTTTTGCCACGCCCATGTTTTGGAAGCATTTTTGAAAAAATTTGTTTAACATGATATTTCGAAAAAATTCTCTTTAACATTTACCCTTTAGAAAGTTTTTGGTCATGCCTACTTTTTGAGAGCGTTTTAACGAAAAAAATTTTAAAATAGGAAACCAAATAAAATGGAATCCATCCATTCCCTATTCCTTTTTTCAGGAGAGCGATATGGATAGGGTATCATACTGTTCGCCCCAAGCGGACTGAAGCCTTTCCATATGTTTAAACAAGATTTCGCCGTCAATTCAACAGTGAAGCTTTAGAAATCTTTTAAAGAAATTTTACCAGATTGCGTCATCCTGAATTTCATTTGTGTGTGTATGACTAGCACAACTTGCGTGTTTTCAGCTATTTTGATATGTGCAGGTTCACATCGTTGCCGTCGCTGCGCTTGCCAACGACAATATTCGATTTTAATTTTTCATACCATTAAATGTTTAATTTTTTTCTTCAGCTCTCCTGGTTGTAGTGAAAAAGTGGAGAAGGCAGATGGCAGCAAAACAGAAACAATAATGTATACTCACCGCACAAATATGCAAACTCAGCATAGTACAAGTTTCAAGGCTAAGTAAACAAAAGAACAAAAAGAGCAACAACAAAGCCGATAAAAGAAATTATATGTTATGTTCTGGGTGGAAGGTAACAATAGAAGTCTGCATAAAAAACTACAACAGAAAAGAAAACTGTAAACCTGTTCAAAAGGAAAACATGTAAATGCAACGACAAGAATTACTTTTTCCGCCCAACGCCCGCCTCTTAAAAAACATCTTACACCGAACCACTTTCCTAAACCCCGCACATTCCAGCAAATCCTGGCAAAGCGGAATTCGTTTCTGCTTTTCCACTTTGCTTGTTTTGTTTCCTTCGGAAGCTCATGTTCTGCCCATCCCCGAACTTACCCCGGTTAATATTGCTCGATGTTTAATCCATGTAACATTATGTACGAATACATTTGTCCTTTTTTGTTTGTGTAAAAAAGCAGGCATTTCTTCACTCCTTTGGTTCCTGTCGGGTCGATACGTAGGTATGAACTACCAAAGTGGGTCGCTTAAATTTCTGGATATCAGAACTTTTTTTGCGGGCTGCCCCTTATTTGGCCAAAGACAAAAACATCAAACCTGCTATCTTATCACTTAATTCGATGAGAAGGGCTCCGCTTTTATCCTACGAAAGAGAAAAAAAAATGTTTTTTATATTATTTTCTGTTCCTAGTAAAAGATTTTTTCTTTTGTTAATTATATTCAAATGCAGGTCGATAGGGGACAAAGTGCTTGGTGGGTCGTCGTCGTCGTATTCGTATCGACTATGAGACTGAGAGATTGTGAGACCGTCCTTCACGCAGCATGAGTACATAATCGCAGGTACTTTGGATTTAGATTACGCGTTTACTTTGTTCAGAAATCACTTAATCCTTTTTTAAATTACTGCAATTTAGCAAGAATTCAAGATTTATTGAGCGGCAAATTAAAATTAAGAACTTTTTGGTCCAATCCTCAAGTGGTGGCAGTGGCCAGACTGGGTTAAGCGTTGAGTTTGAAATTTTCTGCTACCCTGACTATGAAAGTCGTTAATTTTTATGAAGATATATTTGCGTTTGAAAGAGTGCTGCTGCTGCTGCTGCTGCTGGTGGGCCAAATGAAAAATTTAAATGAGGTCATTATAGGTTTTTAAGTTGGCATTCAGCTGGTTGGGGTTGTTGTATGTCTTCATTAGGGTGATCCACGGGTTGAATGTTTATAAGAGGGGGAATTATTCCTCACTGAATGCGGGGCATAGTGTGGTCCGTGGCGTTTTTTTCTTTTATTTATAAATGGAAAGAGTAGTATTTTTTTTAATCCTGATGAGATCTTTTGTGTGCGATTGTATGGTGGTAATTTCAAATTACAACTATGCTTAACTGCTAAATTAGATTATCTCTAATCAGCATGTTCTTGGCTTAATTAAAGTAATTGTGCTTTATGGTGGCGATGAATGGATGAGGCTAGGGTAATTCAATTGAAGGGAATAGGTAGATTATGAATGAACTTTTAATACAAAGAAAATTAGAATTGATTTAGGTTTAGTTGCGCGATAAATATTCGGGAATCGATCACGAGAAAGCTTATCTCAAACTTCAACTTGATTGCTAGTTGACTGCAAGTTCGATATCTTAAGCAGCGGCTTATAATTAAAGTTTATAGAGTAGCACATGTGGGTGCATTGGATTAATAAGCGGGAGGTTGCTGGTTCAAATCCCTACCTGTACCACCTTAAAACTTTTATTCGCTGCCCCACCTCTTGCAAACGTTTGATAAACATCCAAGCGTATGAACTGTCATGAGAAGCTCCTCAAAAATAAATTGCCGTTCAGAATCAGCATTAAACTGTAGGTCCTTTAAATTGGCTTTATAGGCGCTTACGCTGAATATTTGTTTTTAGAGATTTTAGCTGATCTTAAAGGTCGATGGAATTCTTAAAATCAACCGAGTCGTTCCAAAGATACGTTTTCCCTCCCCCAGTTATCCCCGTCTGTCTGTCTGTTTGTCTGTCTGTCTGTTCGGGCGCTGTATGGCGAAACGGTTCGACGGATTTGCTTCAAAGTTCGTATATAAGGTTCTTGGGGTTACATCTCGAGGCATCTTTTTATTTTTTGCTTTATCTTTTGAAATAATGGTACCTGCCATACAATTTTTTTTTGTAAAAATCACTTATAACTATTTTTCTCAAAAGTGGTTCGAGGGTTTCGGTCTTTTTTTTGTACTAGGAATGTTTGGGATGGGGTGAAAAATTCTGTTTACGGTAATTTATAAAACGGGAAATATCTCGAAAACTAATAAAGGGAACTTCAAAAAAATTTACAGTTTTTTTGGACTATAAGCCCAAACAAATCTACATACTTAGATTTTTGAAATATTTTTTTTTTTTAATTTTTTTTTCTTATAACAATTTTCTTAAATTTAAATTAAATTCGTTTTCACAAAAACGGCTATAACGATTTTGATAATTTTTTGTATTTCGAACAACTATGTTAAAAGTGTCCAATGTGCTAAATTACATAAAAATCGTATATGCCGTTTTTGAAAAAATCAAATTTTTTAAAAAACCTAAAAAGTGATTTATATAAATTGCTCACCATCAATTTTCGATTCATTTTGCGATTCAAAAACACATGTATCGAGAAAGTTTCGTATGACGTATGAGTCGTGCACTTTATTTCTTTTCATGGAGCGCTCAGACACAGCTATAACTACTGCCCTACCATGCAGAAACCTTACATTAATATTCGTAGTTTTTCCGTCTTTCGAAGAAAGATGAGAATGAGCTTCAGTCATGAAGAGCTTAGATGTTCGGCACTCACCACGTCGGCCCCGAAAATCTGCCACCTCATGCGAACAAAGCGTAGCTGTCACTGCAAATGCAAATGCTTCTAGCCCTCCGCCTGTTGCTCACAAAATAGCGGCAAAACCTCCACTTGGATAACAGATGCCTACATACCCAAAGGGTAGTGAAGTCTAATACTATAGCATTCCGCAAAGACTTCAGCACGAGACTATCCTGTACGCCCTTGGAGCCATCTGCGAAAAAAAATATGATGGCATTCATTCCTTTGTCCAGAGACTGACCGAAAGCATTCCGTTACCTGAGGAAATTTTACGTGGTAGTTTTGTCGCAGATGGATTTTTGGTGTCATTTCATCAGAGGTCATATACATTAGACCCCAGTCAAAGGACTATTCACGAGAAAAGTTTGGCAAAAGCAGCTGTAACACGTTTCAGCGAAAGCCTGTTTCACCAAACAACCGATGTGTATAAGAGGAGTGGTCTAATCATGCAAACGTAACTGCTCTTTCGATTCTCTGTTTTCTAAAATACAACAATTTCGCAGCATCCTAGGAGCATATTGTACTCTTTGGTTATTTAATTGCGAATTTGTTAAAAATTTACAGTAGATTTCGGTATCCGTGTTGCTATTGCACGTGTGGACAAGTGATTAATGCAAGTCTCCTTGAATTTATTTCTCATCCCATTTTCTGTAGAACTCATTTCAAATTTGCATCAAGCGACCCTACTTCCATGGCATCCCCGCTGGTTTTTGTCGGCCGGAAATGAAAGAGTAGAAATCATTTGGATCATTTTAATTTACATGTGCCTCTTAATACTGTTACAATGTGAATTAAGGGACACGGTTGTGCCAGTCCAGTTCTCTAGCAAATCTGACACTTCACCCTTAAATACTGGAACCAACTCAGGCCATTTTTACCACTCCCACTCTCCCTTTCTAACTTTGATTACAATAAAGCTAGAGACACAAAATTGGGATTTATTGCAACAGCAGTGGGCTCCATACCCATTTTTACTGAGCAGTTTCTGGATTACAAGGCCCCAAAATTTGCAAAAAAAAAGTAACTCACTGTCCCACTGATTCCATGACGAACTGACTCACCCAAAAATCATCAAAACTATGAAGCACTTCCAATCATCGTAGAACCGTAGAAATTTGGCCCACTAATTGCATTTACGGAGTCAACACATGGAAAAATATAACATTTGTGATTTTCCATACGGGGGGCGTGGTAGTCGCCCACTTTTTTTTTAACTCGGCACCCAAAAGAGTAAGAGGTATGAAATTATACCTGGAGGTAGGATTTGAAGAAAGAGGCGTGACAGCAGCCCATATTCCAACTTTTTCTACAGTTTTGCAATTTTACATGTTGGTTATTGTTACAAGGATTTTATATAGACCATAACAATTCGTGTTTTTGTCGAGAAATGGCGTTTCTTTTAGCCAAATACTTTCAAAATTTTCATGTATAAAAAATCTTTGCAAAATGTATTGAAATCACACCAAAACCATAAATATTAAAAGCTAGCCAAGATATTAATTGTACATGGTTTGCAACTGAGGAACATAGTGCTATCTCTCTTCGAAAACTTTATGTTTACAAGGAAGAGGCCCTTAAAACTCCCCATGTCTTTCATTCTTTCCATTGCGGAGTTTGTATTTAAAGTTGGAAGTAAGTCCCTTAAAAAATAATCCCACATTTTTGCAGGAAATAAGTTCACTTTGTTAGTTTTTCTTTGCTGTGCGCACAAAAGCGTAAACTAACCCTACTTGGTGCCATTTCTCAACAGAAAGTAAGTCCATATATAAAGAGTGAACTTCACTAATTCCCATCCAGTGAAATTGTTTCCCTGCACCAAATAGAACGTTCGAATCAAATAACATTGCTAATTTTGATTGCTTAATTTAATCATTGCTTTTATTGCTAATCTAACTGTCCACTGTACTTTGCATCCAATTGCCGGAAAACATCTCGCTCGCTTAAGGAACTAAATCCGTTGCTTATCGATAGACTGTTGCCTTAAGCCTCTTTACCAAGTAAATCTCCTCCTCCTTCTGAAAATCTCCAAAAACTATTTAGCCTTCTCGAATTGGTTTTACACTTCATTAAAGTATTTCCAACTCAACCGGGCAGCATTTCCCCTCCCCCTCCACCAACTATCAGGGCACAAATTCAACTGTCAAAGTAAATAATTAAATTAATACTGCCCGCCGATAGTGGTTTAACTTGCCCCACTTACCAATTCAGATATCACTTGCCTTCGGATAACTTTACGAATTTAAATCAGTCCATGCATCCGAACCAACATATGCCAAGACCACCTCAGCCACATCTCACCTCTCGCACTCGCATAAGTAAACGCTCTCTCGATTTAGACAACTTTTTTTTTGTGGGCAAGAAACTTTCATCAACCAAATACCATTTTACAGTAATAAATTCAAATGCCAAAGTTTTGCTTTGGGGCGCAATTAATTCACCGATTAAATGCAAGTTGCCCAGCCACACAAAGTTATCGCCTCCCTACAAAATGAGTCCTTGTAGGGAAGACTAGGTCCACTGTCCTCCTACACTGACAGTGACATCCGAATCTATGCAGAAAAAAAAATCAAAAATAAAACACAAACTGCAGAATCGATGGAAGTTCGAAACTTTTGCGAATGAAATAATATTCCAAATTCCTATGCAAAATCGAAAATCGAAAAGAGCCTTGGTTAAACTTTTGCACCACTTTTAATCTATCCTTTTGCATTAAGCATTCC